>ML220112.1:2194093-2794093 GCA_004786065.1 Ascodesmis nigricans
GGGGGGGGGGGGGGGGGGGGGGGGGGGGGGGGGGGGGCGGAGGTGGCAGAGGGCGCGGACGGATGTAGAGTCGATCTTTGTTGTTGGTGTTTGTGGTGGTGGTGGTGGTGGTGAACGAGTGAGTGAGGCTGCAACACACTGGGGGCGGGAGCGCCACAAACACAGAGCAGCGCCACAGTTGAGAACAACGACGCGGTGGACAGAGCGTTGCACCACGCAGCACCAGCAACCGTACTGTGCCCACCGCCCACTGTTCTGTTCCTTTGTGAGTGTCAGTGGCAGCTTCACCAAAAGTTGCTCGGTCAACTGCGGTGGCTGCTGTCCGCTCCCTTCAATCACCAGGCTTGAATGACGTTCGGCATTCACCAGCTCCCCAAATGATAGAATGTCATCCATTGCAAGCACCCAAGTGCCACGAGATCGAGATACATTGGAGGTTGTCCATCGCAAATGACGCAGTCTCGGGCGCTGCCTGCTCTATTGCACCTCTACACTTGGTCCGACTAGTTATATTCATGTCCCCCGTTACATGCATCGATGCTGGTGTTCCTACAGCCCAAGTTCATCCCCGGGAAAGCACCATGACAGCTCCCGAGTGAACTGCGGGGCAGCTGGCAGAAGGTTCACAACCGTTCGATGGATCAGCACATGTGATTTGCGCATCCCCAACACTTTCAAACCTCTCCTCCGTCTCCAGCTCGATCACGCCTCATCTCGGGTCCCCCGGCCGTCACGCGCAAACTCCCTCCAAACACCCTTAAACGTCCCATCCCCCCCACCCTCGTTCAGCTCCTCTCCCCTTCGTCAACACCTCATCCTCATCTCGTCGACTGCTCCAGCACTGCTCTCGACCGCCGCCCGCCAACCGTGCATGCCCCACTACTGAGCACCAAGGGTTACGCTCCACCAGCCACACACCACAGATTCTGCCCGCCAGTCGGATTCCCTTCGCGGCGAATCCTCCTCTCCGCCTTCGTACATGCCGGAGCTCCCTGTCATCGCCGCCTACATATTCGGCAGCATCATGGTCTTTGCCTTTCTTTCACGAGCCTTCAAGGGCGTTCGGTTCTACCTTCGGGTTCTCAACGCCTATCTGTTACTGTTGACTTGCGCTGCATACGGAGTCATTGCGTCGGTTACCCTCAAACTTGTCGGGAAAGCGTCGATTTCCCAGTGGGCGACAGCTCGAGCTTTTAAGACTCTTGGATGTCCGGGCTTGGGAATTGAGTTTGATGTTGAGGGAGAGGAGTATCTTAACACACGGCCGGCTGTTTTCATCAGCAACCACCAGAGCGAACTGGATATTCTGTTTTTGGGAAGGGTAAGCTCAAGTTACATCCAATTGCATCATTCCCTGGCCCAGGCCCGCAGGACGTCCTGGAGGTATGCTGAACTAGTTGGCAACAGACATTCCCAAAACACTGCAGTGTCACTGCGAAGCGGAGTCTGAAATATATTCCATTCTTGGGATGGTTCAGTGAGTCCATATTCCAAAGAGCTTCATAGTTCAAAACTGACTCTCTCCTAGTGGCCTTGAGCGGAACTGTTTTCATTGATCGCGCCAACCGCAAAAACGCCCTCGCCGCCTTCGGGAATGCTGTTAAGGAAATTCAAGGAAACAAACAAAGTGTTTGGATCTTTCCAGAGGGCACTCGGTCATACTTTAGCAAGCCGGACCTGCTACCTTTCAAGAAGGGCGCCTTCCACCTTGCCGTCCAGGCTAGCGTGCCCATTGTGCCAGTCGTTGTCCAGAACTACTCGCACGTCTTGCACTTGCAGGATCGGACCTTCGAACCGGGTACAATCAAGATCAAGGTAAGGATACACATCCGAATCGAGATGGCAACAGTCTTCTGACCACATGGTTAGGTGTTGCCGCCAATTGAGACAAAGGACTTGACAGCAGAGGATGTCAACGACCTTGTTGTAAAGACCCGCGAGGAGATGCTCAAAGTGATACAGTCATTCACTATTGAGAACAAGAAGCTCAACTAGTTGTGTGATTGGGCTTTTCAGGGTTGACACGAACGGGATTGGGATTGAGGAAAGTGATATGAACGGCAAAATATGTGGAGCATAGAGACGGAAAGAGGAGCGGAACCTCCGATCAAATGGTTTACCCAGGGACCTAGTTTAATGGCGGTAATGCTGGGTATGGAAGGATAGAGAAAGACGATGGCATCAAAGAGCTTTGATACCGCAGTGGAGTAGGCGCTCAGCGATGCCCTTATGAATTGTATGTATGTTCAGCATTGTTGTCAGCGATTTATGTACCGTAGGCCATTTGTAAGATTTATAGAAGTACCTAGAGAAGATCAAAATATCAATCATCACCATAATGAAAACAAAGGTCTTGGCTCCTCGAATATCGCGCGTCCCCTGCGACGTTCCATCACATCGCGTCTCCCAGCCTTCCAACCGACGCGCCGCCCCCCACCATCAATCACATCGACACACCCGACTCTGTCCTCCTCCTCCGCAACCCCCCATCGCGACCCCTTCCTACGTTCTCGGGCGAAGCGCGCCCTACCTCCCGACCCATCATGGTGTACATCAAGCAGATCACCATCCAAGGCTTCAAATCGTACCTTTTCCTCGCACTTCTCCAGCCCAAATTCTTCCAACCATCTATTAACTCGTTTCTTACCAACAGCTATAAAGATCAAACCGTTACCGCTCCCTTCTCCCCAAAATGCAACGTCATCGTCGGCCGCAACGGCTCCGGCAAGTCCAACTTCTTCGCCGCAATCCGCTTCGTACTGTCAGACGCCTACACGGGGATGACAGGAGAAGAACGACAAGCTCTTCTCCACGAAGGTACCGGAAGTGCCGTTATGAGCGCCTATGTGGAGATTGTGTTCGACAACGAGGATGACAGGTTCCCGACCGGTAACAAGGAGGTTGTATTGCGGCGTACGATTGGCCTGAAGAAGGATGAATACTCTCTGGATAGGAAGACGGCGACGAAAACAGATGTGATGAATCTCCTCGAGTCGGCGGGGTTCTCGAGGAGTAATCCGTATTACATCGTCCCACAGGGACGCGTCACGGCTTTGACGAATATGAAGGATACGGATCGGTTAAATTTATTGAAGGAGGTTGCGGGAACTCAGGTGTATGAGCAGAGGAGAGCGGAAAGTTTGAAGATTATGGATGAAACCGACAGTCGCCGGTCGAAGATTGATGAGTTGCTGAAGTACATTGAGGAAAGGTTGAATGAGTTGGAGGAGGAGAAGGAAGAGTTGCGGAGTTACCATGAGAAGGACCGGGAAAGGCGGTGCTTGGAATACGCCATCTACCATCGGGAACAGCAGGAAATCAACGCCGCTCTGGACCAGATTGAGGACGCACGCCAGAATGCTATCCATGATACCGAGGAATCGAGAGAGGGTTTTTTGGCACGAGAGAAGGAGATTCAGGAGTTGACAAGGAGCATTGATGCTATAAAATCACGTTCAGACCTTTTGACCTTGGATAGACGGCAATTGGAGGATGAGCGCAGGGAGAACGTCAGGACCCGTGCCCAGATTGAGCTGCAGATCAATGCCGTTACATCTAATCAAGAACAACTGCGAGAAGAGAAGGAAAGATATCAGCGGGAGTTGGCAGAGATTACAGCTGATATTGCAAAGCGTGAAGCAGAACTTGAGAAGCTTCTTCCATCTTATAATGAGAAAAAAGAGAAAGAGTCCAAGCTCAGGGCTGAACTTGAGGAAGCTGATGCTCAACGGCAGCGACTCTACGCAAAGCAAGGCCGTAACACACAATTCAGGACCAAAAAGGAGCGTGACGATTGGCTCAGGAAGGAGATTAAGGAATCCAAGGCAGCCTTGACGAAACGCGAATCCACCAAGAAGACACTGGAGAAGGATATTGCGGAGCTTCAAACCGATCTGGAAGCGACAGAACAGGGAATCGCCGAATCTCGCAAGACGCTGGAGGGTCGTAACGATGCAATGGAGGCTCACTCAGAGGACATTGCAAACAAGAAGGAAATCCGAAATCGAGTGATGGATGAGCGAAAGGAGTTGTGGCGTGAAGACAGCAAGCTGGACTCTCAGGCGCAGGCGCTGAGGAAAGAACTGGACCACGCAGAGAAGGAATTGAGTCAGATGATGGATGTTAACACCGCCAGAGGCCTTAAGGCTGTTGAGAGGATTAGACAGCGGCTTGGTCTTACCGGCTGCTATGGTACCCTTGCTGAGCTTATGGATGTTGACGACAAGTACAAAACGGCAGTTGAAGTGACAGCTGGCTCTAGTCTCTTCCACTATGTTGTTGACAACGACGATACGGCGACGACGGTTCTCACTGAGCTCAACAAAGAGCGGAGCGGACGGATAACATTTATGCCTTTGAATCGTCTTCACCCCCGAGAGGCGAAGTTCCCAAGCTCCAACGACGTGATCCCAATGATTGAGAAGTTATCGTTTGATCGAAGATTTAAACCTGCTTTTGAACAAGTCTTCGGCAAAACCATCATCTGTCCCGATCTCAACATAGCCAGTCAGTATGCGCGCTCTAATGGCTTGAATGCCATCACCCTAGCCGGTGACCAGGCGAACCGAAAAGGTGCCCTCACTGGTGGTTTCCACGATCCGCGACGATCTCGGCTTGAGGCCGTAAAGACGCAAAAACGTATCCGCGAGGAATACAACCAGCAGCGCGCTCTCTCTGATGAGCTCAAGCGGCGCATTGCAGATAAGGACGCTGAAATTACCGCAGCGGTCTCAGAACTTCAAAAAGCAGAGGCTGCTCGTTCTCAAGCTGACGCTTCCTACGGACCTCTCCGGACCACTATTCAAAGCCTCGTGAATTTGGCGAGCCAACGTCGCGAAACTCTCGAGCGGAAACAGGCCACTCTAGAAACCTCAACCGGCTCCATCAAAACCCTGAACCAGCAGCTCACCGCCTACCAAACCGAGCTTGCCGGTGAATTCAAGAAGTCTCTTACCTCGGAGGAGGAGTCTCTTCTCGAATCCCTCGCAAGAAAATGCCAAACCCTTCGTACTCAACTCACCGCCCTCACTACGAGTCTCGCCGACGAAGCCTCTCGGAAGTCGACACTCGAAGTCGAACTCAATTCCAACCTCCGCATGCGTCTCGACCAACTCAAAGGACAACCCATTGACTCGTCCTCGACCTCCTCTATCGGCGTTACAACTTCGACGAAGGAACTCAACCGCGATCTAAAACGTATCGACGCCTCAATCTCAGCCATCGAACAGAAACTCGCGGAAGCCGACTCAGCACTCTCCGCCGCCGTAAAAGAACTCTCACAAACATCAGAGCGAAAGCAAGCTCTAGAACAAGCACAATTAGACTCCCGAACCCGGATCGACCGCCATAAAAAACGGATGGAGAAGTCAATGGCAAAACGTGCGCTGCTCAACGAGAAGGCCGCGGAATGTCAACGTAACATCCGTGATCTTGGTGTGCTCCCTGATGAAGCATTCGGAAAGTACCTCAACGTTGAATCGAACCGTGTGGTTAAGCGACTGCACAAGGTCAATGAAGCGTTGAAGGGTTTCTCGCATGTGAACAAGAAGGCGTTTGAGCAGTACAACAATTTCACCAAGCAACGCGATACCTTGCAGAAACGGCGAGAGGAGTTGGACACCTCGAGAAAGAGTATTGAGGAGCTCATCGAGGTGTTGGATCAGAGGAAAGATGAAGCCATAGAGCGCACTTTCCGCCAGGTTTCCAAAGAGTTTACAGATATTTTCAAGAAACTCGTCCCAGCGGGTATTGGAAAGCTCGTTATGCAGAGGAAAGTCGATTCTTCTGCTCCAGCTGTTGATGATGAGTCTGATACCGAGGCCGCGCGAAGAGCAGCAGCAAAATCGGTCCAGAACTACATTGGCGTCGGTATCTCCGTGAGTTTCAACAGCGAGCATGATGAACAGCAACGTATTGGACAGTTGTCGGGAGGTCAAAAGAGTTTATGTGCCCTCGGATTGATCTTTGCGATCCAGAGATGTGATCCCGCTCCGTTCTACCTGTTCGATGAGGTGGATGCAAACTTGGATGATCAGTATCGGACAGCGGTGGCCAAGATGGTGTGGGATTTGTCAAGGGGCGATCAGGGACAGTTTATCGTAAGCCACTTTTCCTCTATCAACAACTAATTATACGGAACGGCTGATTGATTGAATTTTTACAGTGCACAACTTTCCGCCCCGAACTCGTCAGAGTCGCAGACCAACACTACGGTGTGTTCCACCAAAACCGCACCTCATCAGTCCATCGTATCGAGAAGGAGGAAGCACTGCGGTTTGTGGATGGCGAGAAAACGGCATAGTTAATCCCACTTTATCACCATCGTCCCCATTTCTTGTCTGTTTTTATTCCTTTCCCTTTTTCCATTACCGATTTCACTTTTTTTTTGTTCTGGCCTTTTTTTGTGACTTTTCTTTGTTGGTCTTTGATTTTTGTTTTGTTTCGGTTTTTCTATGGAGGTTACCCCTTGCCGCCTAGCTTTATATCGTTATTTTCCTATCTTATGATCGTTCCTTGAGGTGTTATGTCTGTGTTGTTGGTAGTATTTGGGGGGGGTGCACTTTCTTGGCTTGATGCTGTGTTGGATGTGTTGGGCTTGGGCTTGAAGAGTGTGGAGAAGTAGTGTAGTGTAGGGGTTGACGAGTAGTGCTGGGTGAAATGGTTCAAGCAGTGTGCATGATGCCGATCGATGGATTCTAGTGACACCGCACCTCAAAACGCCTTTCCCACCTTTCCTGACACGATTGTTTGTTCCTATCACTTTCCCATGAAAATGCTGAAGCTTGGATCACTTCACGTCGCCAAACGTGCGCAGCGCATCTACTTGCGTCGGCAAACTCCGTGCCTAGTTGCGCACGCTTCAAAAAAGTTCCTCCATCTCAACTGGGTGCGCTCACCATCACAACCGCACCAACTTTTCACCACCAACCACCCACCATGGCCGCTCCCGTAACGCGCCTCCAGCCCGCCAAACTCCCTACTCTGCCTGCTTCAACCACCCCCGAACAGCGCTACTGGCAATCCTTTACCTCCCCGCTATTGATACACGAATATGGCTCCGTCACCTCCATCAACTTTTGCGCCACAACCCCCCACGACTTTGCCATCACCTCCTCCACACTCGTCAAAGTCTTCTCCTCGAAAACTCGGACCGTCGCAAAAACAATCTCCCGGTTTAAGGACACGGCATACTCGGCGCAAATCAGAAGAGATGGAAAGGTTCTTGCCGCCGCTGATGCGTCGGGATTGTTGCAGATTTTCGATTTACAGAGCAGAGCGGTTCTGAGGACTTGGGGTGGAGAGCATGAGATGCCGGTGCAGGCTGTGAGGTGGAATCCGAGGGATTTGACGGCATTGGCGACGGGAGGAGATGATGCGACGGTCAGGTTGTGGGAGCTCCCGGTTGGAAAGAGCGTGGCTACGTTGAAAGGACATGAGGATTATGTTCGGAGCTTGGCGTATATCCCCGGAAGTACTTTTGGTGGAATTGTCTCGGGAGGATACGACAAGATGGCCAAACTCTGGGATCCCCGAGCGCCTGGTCAAGCAGCATTGTCGTTCTCCCAGCACGCCGCCGTTGAAGATGTGCTGCCAATGCCAGGAGGAACGACATTGTTGGTTGCTGCTGGAAATACAGTAACCGTGTGGGATATTATCGCAGCAAGAGAAATCGCCGTTCTTGCGAATCACCAGAAAACCGTCACCGCCTTGACGCAAACCTCCGGATCTGACGGATCTAAAAGACGAGTCCTCACCGGTGCCCTGGATGGCCACGTCAAGATATATGACGCTGCTTCATGGACAGTTGTTCACGGAGTCAAATACCCCAAACCTGTTCTCTCCCTTGGCGTATCCCCCGACGAAAAGCATCTCGCTGTCGGTATGGTCGACGGCCTTCTCAGCATCCGCACCCGACTATCCGGAAAACAGAAAGATGCGGTCAAGGAAAAAGAACGCGCGATGGACTTGATCATGAAAGGAATTGATCCTCGCTCTGTCGACGCCAACGGCAAAAAGAAGAGGTCAGGAAACAAGGAACGTCGTCTCAAGGGAATGGACTACAAGGGCGAGAATGAGGATATCGTTATCGACATTCCAAAACGCGCAAAGCGTGAACGTGCGTTTGAGAAGAAACTCCGCAAGGGAGCGTTCGCTGATGCTTTGGATCTCGTCCTTGGTCCCAAGGGTCAAGGAGATCCGATGATGGTTCTTGCTGTGGTGAAAGAGTTGGTCTACCGTGGCGCTGTTACTGCGGCACTGGCGAATAGAGATGAGGAGACTCTTGAGCCCGTATTAAGATGGTGTTTGAGGTGTGTGGGCGATCCGCGGATGGTACCAGTTGTGGCGGAAGTACTGGAAAAGGTGCTAGATTTGTATTCCCACGCTTTGGGACAGAGCCCAGAGTTCGATAAGCTTGTAGGGAAGTTGGCGGCGCGGATTAGGATGGAGGTTGGAAATGCCAGGATGGCTAGTAGGGCAGTTGGGATGATTGGATTGTTGGTAGCAGGGAATAATAGCGGGGTGAGGGAACGGGCTGCAATTGAGGTTTGATGGTGGAGATTTTTGGAGGGAAAGGGAGATCCAGGAGAGGGGTGGATTGGATGTAATTTGTTTTCGCTGCGCATTTGGGTTTCGATATCTTGTACTTCTTTTTTTATTGTTGGGCGTTGGTAGGCTTTTGCTTCTGCTTTAGATGCTCCTGGGGAAAAGATTGAAGTATTCATCAAATTTTCTAGTTCATTTGAAAGGTCTTGACTGCTGTGATAACAGAATGATTGGTGCGAATGCACTCGAGATGCCATCATGATTGGGTCGGAACGGGTTGTTATCTGACAACAAATTATTCTGTCATTGCAGGATGTTAATAGAATTATAGTCGTTACTGTTCTAAAGTTCGCCGTTCCCTACACGTCTGGAGCCCTCGCGTTGTTCTCTACAACGCGTCTCTGTCTACAGAGGTTTACACACCTCACAACACCTCCGAACTTCAACACCCACCCTCTTCCACCCACTCCACCCACTCCGCCCTCAATGGCGACTGAAATCCCCGACCCCCATGAGCTTCACACAGCTCTTCAAACTGCGGCCCTCCGGTGTTCCGAGCGGTGCCTCTACCACAGCGCGAAATGGTGAGCCACCCCGTCATTCGTCGTCACCAATAGCGGCCGTGGTAACAACACCCATCCGGCCTTCGCAGAACCTAGCGCTGACCTGGAGGCTCCCTCATATTTATAGGGCTGCCGAAATGCTGAACTCTCTTCCTCCGCTCACGCTCCCGAAAGAACAATTACTCCAAGCATACCTCCACCCGGCCTCATCGTCAGCTTCCGAAGCACAGCTCGAGCTCCAGGAGTTGTCGACCTTCCTTCTCGCCCGCTCCTACTTTGATCTCCATGAATATGACCGCTGTTCTTTTGTCCTTGAGAGGTGTCGATCCGCCAAGGCACATTTCTTGAGATTATACTCTCGCTACATTGCTGGTGAAAAGAGGAAGGATGAAGACAGTGAAATGGTGCTGGGGCCACTGGATGGTGCCGTGACGGGGAATAGAGAGCTGCAGGGAATACTGGTGGAGCTGGAGGGTATATTCCATGACCGGGGTCTGGCTGATTTGACGGAAGATGATAGCTGGTTGTTGTTTTTGTATGGCGTTGTTCTGGCCAAACAAAAAAATGAGGCGCAGGCGAGGGAGATTCTGATTAAGAGCGTGGGGCTATACCCATATAATTGGGCAGCATGGCAAGAGTTGGGCGCTACTTTGTCCACATTGGCGGACGTAGGTCACTCCCCGGCGTCTTTGGAGTATGCCTAGATGTGGGATGGGTGCGCTAACCTCCTGAACAGTTAAACTTGATCCTTCATAAACTCCCCAACAACATTATGACTAACCTGTTTGTACTGAGCACTAATCAAGAACTCTACCAAACCACCGATCCAATCCACCAACAACTTACTGACCTCCTGCACCTCTTCCCTCGCTCCTCTTGGCTCCAGACACAACGAGCTCTTCTCCATTACCATGCTCGCGACTTTGAAGAGGCCGAGACGATTTTTGATGCCCTTACAAAGTCCGATCCTCATCGACTCGACGCCCTTGATCACTACTCCAACATCCTCTACGTCATGGAGCGCCGACCCAAACTCGCATACATTGCTCAACTCGCCTCCTCCACTGATAAATTCCGGCCAGAAACCTGCTGTGTAATTGGAAACTACTATTCCCTCGCCTCGGAGCATGAAAAAGCCGTCATGTATTTCCGCCGCGCCTTGACTCTCGATCGGTCGTTCCTGTCAGCTTGGACACTTATGGGCCACGAGTACGTAGAAATGAAGAACACACATGCGGCAATTGAAGCATACCGTCGCGCCGTCGATGTCAACCGGAAAGATTACCGCGCTTGGTATGGACTTGGCCTCAGTTATGAGGTATTAGAAATGCACTACTACGCTTTATTCTACTTCCAACGCGCAGCGGCTCTCCGACCTTACGACCCATCCATGTGGCAGGCAATGGGTAACTGCTATGATCGCATGGACCGACCCTCCGACGCCATAAAAGCTTACAAACGCGCTCTTATATCCGTCTCACCCCCTCGCTCTACCCCTATCAGCCAATCTAATATCCCGACATCCCTCACAACTGCGCCAACCGCGGCCAGAGGCTTCGACCCAGCTATCATGGTCGCTATCGGGCAAATGTATGAGAAGATGAGGCAACCGAAAGAGGCGGCGAAGTGGATGGAGGCGTGTTTGTTGGAGGAAGAAACAAATGGTGTGACGCCTGTGAGTGGCAGGGCGAGAATGTGGTTGGCGAGATGGGAGTTTGTAAATGAGAATTGGAAGAGGGCAGCTGAGTTGGCAAATGAATTGTGTCAGGATGGGATGGAGGTTGAGGAGGCCAAGGCGTTGGTGAGAGACCTGAGGGCGAGGTTGGAAGGTGAGAGAGGGTAGAGTCAAAATGGTGTGGGGGGGGGGGGAGAGTGGAGGATAATGATTACGGGGGATGGTAGTGGTGATACCTGGTTTCCGTTGGTTTTTCTGGACTGCTTTTGTTTTTTGTTTTGTTTCTTGCTGCATTTGTCAATTTGCATTACAAGCTGACGGGAGTTGGATGGAGTGAAATGAGTTGGCCGCTTTTGAAGGCCGATGGGTTTGTAAAGCATCGTTGCTATTGGGTTTCTGTTAGCTTAACCGCGCTCTAGAGGGCTGTACTGATCTGTGTACCTCACATCTGTTTATTGGTCCATGGTGAATGATTGGGGGCTGGGGTCCATTATGACTATAAATGGGTGTTCTTGGTCTCATACTACATACTGTTCTCCCTCAACAGCAGATCTCATGCCTATGTACAGCATCCCTTTTCAAGTCCTACTTCCCGACACAAAACTTCTCAAACACTACTCCCAATACGTCTTCCACATCACCCTGCTCACCTCTCCCCACAACCTTTCCGAGTGCGGCGGCAGCATCTCTCAGTAGTTCTGCCGCAAGTACTACATCCGCCTCTTCCTCGTTACCATCACACATATCCACAAATTCCTCCAGCGCATTCTTACATTGCAACAGCAACCCTCTCTGTCGCTGTGTCGCGGCCACGCTCTCTTCCGCCTCCAATGGGCTCATACCACTTGCAACCAGGGGGCTTGTGAGGTCGGAACAGAGGCTTGTAAGAGTGTCAAGGAGTGTTTTAATTCCCGTTCCGGTGGTACAAGAAAGCGAGATGACAGGGGTATCGGAAGGCAGAGAAGGTAAAATAGAGTCTGCTAGTATGGAAGTATCCAATGTGGTCGAGTTTCCAGGCAGAAGATCAGTTTTGTTAGCCACAGCTATAATCTTCTTCTTGCCCTGATGAGCAAGTGCTAATGCATCCTTCACTTCCTCTGGTATCTTTTCCGTCACATCGAATACAGCAACCACGATATCCGCGGCTCGAACTCGCTCTCTTGCTCTTCTCATTCCTTCAATCTCAATCTTCCCTGACGCAGTGGTGGAGGAGCGGAGCCCAGCCGTATCTCCGAGAAGTAGCATGTAACCACCAACATCGACCGCAAGATCCACGACATCCCGAGTTGTCCCTGCTTCAGGGCTCACAATCGCAGCTTCTCGCCCAACAATCCGATTCAGAAGACTTGATTTCCCGGCATTTGGCGCGCCCAAGAAACACAGCGATATCCCGGACCGTAATAACTCTCCGCGGACAGCGTTGTCGGTATAAATCAGCAACTTTGTATGCAGCTCTTTAGCTAGAGAAACGGTTCTCCCTACAAGTTCAGCCGGGGATTCTTCAAATCCTTGGTCATCTGCAAAATCAATGAGGGCCTCGAGAACCCCGCGAGCCTCGATAAGTTCAACCCGCCAACCATCATATCTATCGGCAAGATGTGAGCTTGTCCCCCGGATCGCTCGGATTCTTTGCTGTTCTGTAACTGCGGCTAACGTTTCTCCGAGCGCTTCCACCTCGGGTAACGAGAGTTTCCCAGCATGAAAGGCCCGTTTTGTGAACTCGCCGGGATCGGCTGGTCGGGCGGAGAGGAGCGGGAGAGCGGTGAGGACGGCGGAGATGATGGCGCGGCTTCCGTGGAGATGTAGTTCGAGCGTGTCGGAGCCAGTGAGAGAGGAAGAGGCGGGGAAGAAAAGGCAGAGTGCTCCAGGGTCGAGGATGGTGGAGGTATCGGGGTGGTGTATTGGGCGTACGTGGGCGTACCGTGGGCGCGGTGGGGTGGCCGATTTAGTAAGTGAGCGGTAGATGTCGAGAGAGGAGGATCCAGTGATTCGGATTATGGCGATGGCGGAGGTCCCCGGAGGTGTGGAGAGAGCGAATATGGTATCTTCATCGCGGTTGAGCTGGCGGTCATGGAGGGAGCTGAAGCAGCGGGAATGTGGTTGGAGGCGTAGCCTCGACCGAAAAAAGAGTGTCCGGTGCCATTGAAACAGGCGCCGTGGAGTGGGAGATGTGAATACGGGGCGGTGATAGCAGCGTATGAATGGTCGTAGCAGCATGTTCATGGTCGTGGATGCGCCCTCCAACATTACCCCGCGATGAACGGGTAACTAACTAATTGGCTGATCGGTAAAGCATCACATATTCTCACTCACTTATGGATGGTCACTCGAGGAAGCTTGCTCCCGCTCGTGCTCCAGCTGGTTGTTTCTGACCTTCTGCTCTTCCAATTCACCGTTCACCTTTCTTCACCAATCCACCCGCTACCTCGCATTACAGCCCGCTGCTCGCCGAACCCCAGTGTTATCCTCTCACTATCTTTGTGCATTGATTACCATGAACCCCATCATTGTTCACCTGGAAGGTCGTCTCCGGAGATCGGTACCATTGGAAAGCTACAGTGTGATTGTAGAAGGAGTGAAGGATTGGATACTAAACTGCTTTGCAAATTTGTTCATTGAGCAAGAGTTTATTAACTGCTTTGGTGCGTTCTCGACAACCTTTTCCCTGTTCACCAGCGCCAGCGGTTGCTGATATATTAATAGATCCCAAGCTCAATGAAGTTCTCGAACGGCTGGTGGTGACAGAAGTGTCTGGATGCGACGAAAATGACGTACTTCCAATTGGAAGCGTTGATTTCGCAATTCATCTCTACCACTTACAGCCCTCAGTTATTCCAGGGATCCCTGATTCACGGCGCGAAGCCTCAGATGACCTGCCCTCTGCGTTCTCCAGTATAACGCTTCTTCCATCTGCAGAATATGACGGTCTCTGGGAGTCGTGAGTTCTTATCCCCATTCAGACGTTGCTGATACGACTAACAACTCATAAGGCTAGCATTTGAACGCGGAATCAAAGATAAACTCCTTCACTTTATGACCACCTTATGTATGTTTGAGCCGCCTTTCGGGCGACGACAATATGTACTGACATTGGAGAGACCTATTTGGTGAACAGAACGTCAGTCCGTTGTATATCGGATTCAACAGGTTTAATGTTCAGCCCCTTCCAAAATGGCAGGACTGATAAATGATGCCAAGGCTTATTCTTCTACATGGACCTCCCGGATCAGGCAAAACAACGTTATCGTACGTTATTCCACATTCTCACGATATGATGCTGACACGGAAGTGGTTACTAGGAAAGCATTGGCGCAGAAACTATCGATACGATTGTCCACGAGCTTTACTACATACAAATTTGTCCAGATAAACAGCCATAGCCTTTTCTCTAAATTCTTTTCAGAGTCTGGGAAACTAGTGGGGAAAATGTTTGACGACATATTCGACATGCTGGCGGATCCAAAATTGTTCGTGGTGGTGCTGATTGGTACGAGTTTATGTCCTTATGGTGCTGGTCACTGCTGACTAGTTTGTAGATGAAGTCGAAACCCTAATATGCCAACGAAAGGCAGCGTCCAACGAGCCGATCGACAGTTTGAGGGTATAATTCCCAAAACATCAGGGTTATCATGACTAATGACGCTGTTCAATCTAGGTTGTCAATGCCTTTCTTACGGCTCTGGACAAACTAAGGTCAAGACGAAATGTATGTTCCTCATAAACAAAGGCGCACTTTCCTGGTCTAAATCTCCAGGTCGTTGTTATCAGCACATCAAATCTTCTAGAAGCGATGGATGGGGCTTTTCTTGATCGTGTTGGTGAGTTTAACCTTTCTGATAAATTTGAGATACTCCTAACTGATAATATATAGATGTGAAGATGTTTGTGGATACTCCACAGTGCCGCGCAGCTTACACAATTCTTCGGAACTCCTTCAATGAGCTCATAAGAGCTGGAATTATCATTTCAGATGTCAGTCTATCACAGCTGGAATATTCCTTTAAACTCAATGCTTACCTGTATGACCTCACAGACGACCAGTTTGCCCTCACAGAAGAGTATCCCCTGTGCCACGGAAGCTGCCTTGTGTCTTTATTCCGCTCCGCAAGCCGCTTCTTCAAGACTATGGAGATGCGCGGAGAAATGCACCGGATTCTCAGGTCGCATGCTGGCGAAGCTCCCGGTATTGATGCATGCTAGCTACATACAGAGGCCCCAATGTGCTTTGGATGTAGCAATGACGGCCTTGGAGAAAACCATTGCGGACGAGGTTCACTTAAGATCCGGCGGCAGTGATCAAAGCACTAAGCCTAGATCCGGTTCCAGTGGAAGTAATACCGTGGGCATAAATGGACATAAATAACCTTAAATATTGATTAGATACTTGATGTGATCCTTTGTAAATGTGCCAAAAGTAGTGTCAAGTACTTTAGAAATGTGACGATGTCTTGGGCTGTGACGATGGGCAATATATGTATAGAAAAGCTAAAAGGCCAGTGATGAGTCGGGAGATGGAGGTTCCCAATGCGATGCCAAAAAGGGCACAATCCAAACAACCCCTGCAACCATCTATCTGCCTATGACGCTGAACCCCGCCGGGGAGCTTACGCAACACCTCGACCTCCATCTTCCACCCTCATCACCGGCCTATGGACTCCCTATCCCGGATATCCTCCGTTCTCGAGACGGCCCGGGACCTCACCCTCGAAGCAGCCCAGTCTGCCTCCGCTGCAGGCAGACTGGGGCGAAAGGACAAACCCATTTCAGCACGCGAGACCAGGAAGCTTCTGAACAGTCGGATGGACCGCGAAGTGCTCGATGGGTTACGAAGAGTTATCACGGTAGCTTTCCAGTCCTTATATAGCCCCTCTGGAGCTTACCCTCCATCATGAAGAGGACACCGCTGATTGTGGGCTTCCTAGATGATGTCTCGAGGCACCGACTGCTCTGAGTTCTTCGCCGACGTCGTCAAAAACGTCGCCTCTCCCATTCTCGAGATCAAGAAGCTCGTATATATCTACCTTCTCCGCTACGCCGAATCTGAACCCGACCTCGCCCTCCTTTCCATCAACACCATCCAGAAAGCCCTGAATGACCAGAACCAGCTCGTCCGCGCCATGGCGATTCGCGTCATGTCCGGAATCCGCGTCCCAGTTATCTCTCAAATCGTCGCCTTAGCAATCAAGAAGGGTGTTACAGACATGTCCGCATATGTGCGGAAGTGCGCTGCTCTGGCTATACCAAAGTGCTATCGCTTGGACCCAACGACCATGCCGCAGCTTACCGAATACTTGGGCACACTTCTGGGAGATAAGAACTTCTATGTGGTGGGGGCAGCTGTCATGGCGTTCTTGGAGATATGTCCTGAGAAATGGGAGTTGATACATCCGCATTATCGCAGCTTGGTGAAGACGTTGATTGATATGGATGAGTGGGGACAACTCGCAACATTGAGGCTTTTGACATCATATGCGAGACGGAGTTTCCCTCTGAGAGAACAGAAACCGAAGACCGAAAACAAGAAGCAAGAGTCTGATGGCTTCTATGACGAGGACAATTCGGTGGATCCGGATTTGGACCTGTTGTTAAAGGCTTGCCCACCATTGTTGCAGAGTAGAAACAGCGCTGTAAGTCATTTTGATGCTCTACATGGGGAGATTGGATCGATTAACAAATTTATAGGTCCTTGTTGCAGTTGTCAGGGTTTACGTTCACCTCGCTCCTCCAGAATACATTACAAAGGCTGTTGGGGCGCTATGCGGACTTCTTCGGGCGCCTGTCAATATCCAGTATATTGCCCTTGTCAACATCATTTCCGTCATGCTTAAATATCCTCAACCGTTTGCACCATACGCCACACATTTCCTCGTTACGTACGGCGACCCTCCACATATTTGGAGCCTCAAGCTTGAGTCCTTAACCCTCCTCTTTCCGTTGGTTAATACCCATACCAAAAATCTTATCTTGTTCGAGCTCGAGTATTTTGCGCAAGGTTACGACAAGGATCTCGTTAAGGAAGCAGTACGTGCGATTGGCCGTTGCGCACAAACAGAAACCAAAAACGCGGCCCGATGTCTTCGCGTTCTCCTTCGCCAGGTGGAATCCGCACCTTCGGATGGAACTCTTGTGGCTGAGTCTTTGACCGTGATACGGCACATTATCCAGCAGAATCCAGATGCACATCACAGGACGGTAGTTCGACTGGCGAACGCACTCAATAAAACAACAAATCCTTCCGCTCGAGCGAGCATAATCTGGTTAGTCGGCGAGTTTGCAGGAATCAATAAAGGCAATAATGTGGCAGCAGATACGTTACGTCTTCTGTCCATTGATTTTGCCAATGAAGCGGAGGAAACAAAGCAGCAGATTGTCTTGCTAGCCGCTAAAGTCTACGCACATCACCTCAACAGGACCCAATCCGGAATGCCGACATCGGGTGAGCAATCGGAAGAAGAAATGGAGCTCCAAGGGGATTCAGAAAAACACCCAATCGAAATGCTGTTCTCCTACATTATGCTCTTAGCAAGATACGACACCTCATACGATCTTCGAGACCGTGCACGCATGTATAAGTCGCTTCTGTCGGTCCCATCGTCAACGCAGCTTGCAACACTTTTACTTCTCGCACCGAAGCCGACACCTCAGGCTCCAAGCCCATCTTCAGGACGAGAAGACTTTATCATAGGATCCGCGTCGATGGTTCTGGGGAAAGAAGAAAGCGTTCGGAATTACGAGCCTTTGCCGGACTGGGTAACGCCTTCCCGCGCTCCTAGCCCAAGCCTTCGAGAACCTCCCAAGACGGAAACGGAGGTGGGGAAGGGAGGTGCGATGGGGAGCATTATGGTCGGTGGAAGAGGACATGCAAGAGGCGGGAGTGGAAGCGGAACCCCGGGATGGATGTCGGGGGCTGGGAGCCCGAGGTTTTCAGGATTCGGTGGTGGGTCTGGAGCTGGGACACCGCCCACTAATTCCGGGGGTAAGTTCATGCACCAGGCAAAGAAGAATGAACCTGTGGAGAGTTTGGAGGACTTTTTGGCGAGCGATGATGAGGAAGAGGAGGAGGAGGAAGAGGAGAGTGAAGAGGAAAGCGAAGAAGAAGACGAGGACGAGGACGAGGAAACTGAGGAGGAAGATGAAGAGGAAAGCGAAGAAGAAAGTGAAGAGGAGGAAGAAGATTCTCAGTTATTAGGAGCTAGTAGTACAAGTGGTAATGGGCGGAGCCCCACTGGTAAATAATGGGTTGGTGAATGTATACTTGAGTATTCTTCATTCATAACGTTTACATCTCTTTGGATCACAATTACTCCCCAGTGCCCCCACCTAATTCCACAACCTCGCCGTCCCATCAGCACCCGCAGAAAACAACCAACACTCCTTGGGATGCCACTCAATATCTAACACACCCAACGCCTTTGTCACCTTATGCCCCTTCAGCACCTTCAACGGCACCAAAAGCGGGTTCTCCAGCATATCCGCATACACCATACCATGGAACACCTGAACAGTTCCATCATCACTGGCACTAGCAAACAACGGCCGCCCACCCTTATGGTAGCTCACGGACCGAATCGCCTTCTCATGGTATCTCAACGTCCGGTAAGGCTTCGTCGATAGCTCCATATCATGCCACAAAAGCCGTTTATCATAAGAACCAACAATAACGTTATCACCGCCGGGGTGAACATCGAAAGATGAGATCCACCGGGCACCAGGCATAAGCGTTTTCGAGAGCGTTGACGCCGCAAGATCGTAGATCCGGACATAGCGCTGTGTAGCAACAAAGAGGATAGGCCGGGAGGGATGGAATTCAACTCTCTGGACGATACCCTTTGATTTCCGGAAGGGAAGCTGGGAGGAATGGCGCGGGAGGTGATGGATGCAGACAGCACGATTTTGGCCTTCGGGGGAGACGGTGGCGAGGTAGTCACCGCGACGGTGCCAGGCGATATGTTTGATGGTGTGGCGAACGGTGATTTGGACTGTAACGTGGGCGAGGTGGGAGGTTGTGATGGGGCGGGCCCATTTTGCGGGGGGTTCTTTCTTAGGCTCGCCGTTTGTGGTAGTAGATGCTGTGACGGCAGCAGCTCCGAAGCCGTGTTCGAGGACTTGCCGGGAGAGTTCTTCGGTTTGGGGAGAGAAGATGGGAGGGGTGATAAGGAAGAGGTCGTCACCACTGGGGGAAACAGAGTTAGCAATTGATCGCTCAAACACAATTAGATAAATAGTGCTTACGCTGCTGCCGCGAGAATGCCAGTTTCCTTTACTGGCCGCCATTTTACAGAGTTGACAGGTTCATCGGCCAGCTTCAATCCCCAGACCTCACGACCGGTCAAAATTTCCCAAACTCGTACAGTACCATCGTCGCCACCAGTCGCCAACCATATCCCGTTAGGGTCCACACTCAGCGCCCGTACTCTGCCCTCATGTCCACGATATACAGTTGCCGTTGTGGTAGGGAATGGCCTCAAATCCTGGGGACTCGGCAACTTCGGCAGCAAGCTTTCCGGATCGATATTAAGCTTATTCCTGCGTACCCTAGGTGCGAGATACAGGTCCAAACATCTCTCAAAGCGCTCATTGATGAACTTATCGTATCCAGGAACCAATCGCAGTGCCTTGTGTTTCCGTGGAAGATAGTCCTTTTCACGGTCCTCGGGATCCTCATCCTCCCACTTCTTCTTCTCCTCCTCTGTCGGCAAATACTCTTCTGGGGGATTATAGGATTCGTCGTGAGTTGGAGGAGGCAGTTTCGGTGCAGGGATGTGCATGACATGGTCAGGTCGCTCGGGTGCATTGTCAGCCCAAATATCATAGTACTTTGGTTGTTCAGGCTCCTTGGGTTTGTTCGGGACGATGCGGCCTTCGCGGATGGCGCGCACAATCTTCATTATCCGCTTCTGTTCGTGTTTTGAGGGGATGAATCGCCGTTTCGGTTCTGGCGCTGCGCTCAATGGCATGACCTCCGTCTTTGAAGTGAAATACTCGATGGTTGGCTGTATTGAGCTATTGTCAGCTTCATTCTTCCAATAACTCCGACCGGGAGATTATAGAATGGGATAACATACCGCATACGGGTCATATCCATCCTGTGCAACCTCATCCATTTGAATCTTCCTCAGAATCTCCAGTTCCTTTTGCGTCAACTTCAGGTCCCCACCAGTATTCTTATCCAACATTCCCGTCCATCCCTTCGGGATATCGATCTGATCCAAGAGAGCATCCAATGCCTTGCCCTTGGCCGGTCTCATGATCTTCTTTCCATTGATATCATATCCCACGTGCGGGTACTCGTCATACAAGCTCAGATCAATGTTTCCAATGGTATTTTTCTGTTCACGGTCCGAGTCATCTGAGTCGTACACCGGATTCACTTCAGGGTAGATATATCTCGGATTGCCAGCAGAGTCGAGAACAATCTTGCGGCCCGAGGCGTCGACTTCTCCATCGTCATCGTTGTTTTCGCCTTCAGATGGTATCTCGTCGCTGTCAACAGCTGATTCCTCGTCGTCCTCCAGCTCAGGGAATTCGTCTGCAGATGCGTCGCTGTCTGATGTCTCATCATTCTCTTCGTCTTCTTCGTCTTCTCCATCCTCCTCGTCCTGATCCTCGACGTCGGCGTCCGAGTCTGAATCGTCGCTGAAGCTAGCATCGAGAAGACCGTTGCCAAACTCTTCGTCGTCGCTGTCGGCGGTTGGGACAACGGTGCTTTTGGCGGGTGGTAAAGGCGCGGTTGGGAGCTTCCTCTTCCGCTGGAGTGTGGAAGTAGGGCGAGGCATGGCGGGTGAATGGTAGAGGTGGAAGGGTGGTTGAGGGGAATTATTGGTGGCCGCGATACTTTTTTGGCGACATCCATGTCGCGACTTTTTTTTGCGACGGGTGCGCTAACTTTGTGTCACCATGATTTAATGTGCACAACCTCATTGGCACTAGTATACAAGAATACAATTGCAATGTCAATATTCCAATTAGCAAAGTCAATGTTAATGCGTGGCCATGCTATGATACATTTCTTCAGATGGAACCCACAGGCGTCATTTCCTCTTGAATCGACATCTACAAATATCCACACACTCTCTCGACTACTGCTCCCCCAAAACTCTCTTCTCCACCTCTTCCTGATGCTGCCAGATTTTCTCTGCCAATCCTTCTCTCCACCATTTTCCTCCTGTCCCGAGGTATTTCCCCAACCCTACATCCCACAAATTCCCATGGCTCTCTCCGTCCCTCGAGTCCCACGACATTCCATGCCAATCGACCAATTGCAACCCAGCTCTTTTCCGAGTCGCCAGATATGCAATTCCTTCCTTGACTTCTGCTGCCTTCTCCGCCACAAACAATCCCACAACCGGAGCCGTCGTCTTTATCCACTCAGGCATGTTCCGTGTGATATTTGTGCGGACAATGCCGGGGTATACGTGGATCCAGCCTAACCCTGGGTACATATTGGACAGCTGCTCCATCATTAGAGAGTTCATTGCTGCCGACTGGATTATGCATTGCTTCATGCTATAGTTCTCCGGCTTCGAAAGCGACAGGTCGTCTTCATTGATTGGTCCTTCAAACCCAGGGGAGAAAATAGAGATAACCCTTGGCGGGGAAAAGGCCATTGCGCGACGGTTAACTTCGGTAGATTGTTCGTACTCGTAAGATTTGAGAAGGAGAGGGATAAGACGGCGGGCGATGAGATAGCGGGAGTAAACATTGAGTGACAGCTTGCGATCAAGTCCTTCCGGCGTGAGGGTTGGGGCGTCGGAGAGATCTAATTCACCTTGTGAGAGGACTATAAGGTTGAGATGCGATTCTTTGGAGGCAACAATGTCGGCAACGCGGGCGGATTCAGAGAGAAGGGAGAGGTCGGGGGAATGAATGAAGGTGACGGGGACGTGGGCGTGATGGCGGCGGAAATCTTCTATTATTTCTTCACCAACTTCTTTATTTCTATGAAGCAACAAGAACATTAGCATCTTTATTGGCCATATCCGAATACGGTAGTCTGGAAGGCTCTGTCGGAACAAATGGGGCCAGTATGTGGGGCATAATTTCAACGTACCGGCCCACAAAATAAATCTTCCCTCCCTCTTCTCCCAGCAAAAAGATCCACTTTTTCATAGCCTCCAACCCCAACCCACTAGTAGCACCCACAAAGAGGGCTACCTGCTTTTTCCTGCCCTTCTCTCCATACGTGCTCCGGATATCCATCATTGCTTTGGCCTCTCGGTTCATGGCCCGTAACACGTGATACCTCAATCCACGATAAGTACCATCTGCTTTCTTCGCAGCTTCGTCCAACTCTTCAGGGTCCCGGGCGAGGGTTCCATGGGCGGACCAACGGACATAGGATGGCCACAAGACGAAGCCAATCAATGGGCCCAAGACGACGAAGGAGAATGCGAAACGTTTGGCCATAACTCGTCGCATATACTGTGGTGAAGGCAGAACCTTTGGGCCCTTGTTATTGGGGATTCTCTTCTCATAGCCGACCGATGCTGCGAAGGCTTCGTATCTTTCGCGAAATGTGCGTTTCGGGGGTGTTTTTGACATGGTGATCTGAGTCCGCCGGCCTAGGTTGAAGCAGTAGTACAGAAAAAGGGAGAACGAATTGACCGATATAGAGCTGTATAAGGCGACGAGGGGTATCGTAAATGGGCAACTCGGACTGTGTGAAAATGCGTAGTACACTGGGCGGGGTGGTGGGGGTGACAGACGATGGTGTTGCGGCTCTTGGTCCAATTCAACCCCTGCCGCGCCGAAGCATCAACTTCAAATACAGCTCAGCTTGGACGTATAGCGCTTGCTCATCAAGGATTATCACTTACCCGAGAACTTATGCGCTGTATAGGCCACTCTATCAGGAAAGAATAGGATGGATCGCCAACTCTGAGCACAATCAGTATGTGAGTGATATTCCATGAATCTGCCATTTACTTGTACGAGTACATTATTTATTTATATATATCAAGTAACCACAACCAAAATCCTCCACATTATTGACATCATACATTACGAAGAAATCTCAAAGGAAACCGAGCCCTCCCCCGTTTTAGACCCTAAAACCATCCAGTGATGGTATCCCAGACACCTTTTGCCCAACTCACAACGCCATTCTTGACCTTAATCAATCCCTTCTTGATCAACCATTTGTAGAAGCCCATGCACCCGTCGACGGTATCCAAAGTGGCCTTCAACGCCTGCACGCTCCCAAACAACTCTTTGATACTGACAGTGGCAACAATCTTCGCCCAATCGCTCGTCGGCAACACACACAGTCCGCTCTTCACATAACACTCCGGATGAGTAGCAAATGCCTTGCTTCTGAGCTTCGAGCACCCGATCTTGGGCTTCTTGACATCGTTGACGAGCTTGTTTTGGAGACACAACATGGTCTTTGTGACCCAAGCTTTACCCCTGGGCGAAAACTTTTTCTTCGCGGAAGAGAACTTCTTGCAGTATTTGAGGCCGTAGTTGAGGGGATAGCCGTTCTTGCCGCATTTGAAGGCGGGCTCAAGACATTTCGTGTAGAAGGTGCAGGTGTTCGCTTGGGGTTTGGAGCAGGTGGCCGCGGCGCGAGGTTCGAGTTCCGGAATGGGGGCCCGTGGGGAGAGAGCAGTGGCGAGAGGGAGGAGGAGAAGAGGAGCGATGAGGGCGGTGAGAGAGAACTTCATCGTGTAGAATGGATGTAATTCGATTGAATAGAGGTGATATTATAAAAGAGTTTTGATGATGGTCTGAAGGAAGCCGCTGTGGTATCGATATTGATTTTTCCGCGCCCGAGTCTGCTGCTCGTCTTTCGTCTTATTGCCCTTGGTGGTCTGCTGCTTCTGATGAATTAAGCAACACGGATTCCCCAGCCTTTTATGTTGAACCCCAAAGCCTCCATCTCTAAATTCATTCTGATATCGTAGGCGGATTTCGGCGTGGCATCGCCAACAATTCACCACATGTACAGCCTAGCTAGGGCCGATCCTCTAGACCTCGGGGGTCTGGGTACGTATCGACGTCAGGATCATCCAATCTTCCAGTATTGACTGCCTGATAGAGAAGAATTGGCGAGCAGCAGTCGACTATAATCGACGACGTCGTATCATGAAACCTCTAAGTTCTTGAGCTGGCTTGTGCTGGCAGTGGCTGGCTATAGAAATTTCAGTGCATCGGTATGCACCGAAAACAGGTATTGGCTCGGTTGACCATGCTAATGACCAGGAAGAAAGGATTAGCTAGATGCAGATGATCGAAGGGAAGGAAGCAAGCAATGAACTTCTGATCGCGTTTCATCGTATCATGAAACGACACAGCCTTCGGGGTGGAAAAATCGGCTTGGGAAAAACATGGAAGCTGTGAATGGTGTTGATATGCTTGTGGATAGTGTTCATGGTTGATCAGTATGGAGCGTGGCTGTGCCGTGTTTCAGCGTGAAGGCTTGGATAACGCAGATATCGAGTGATATATAATGCAGTAGTATTACAGAGGAACTTGCGCAAGTTACTCGAGTACCTGCTAGCGTTTATAGTGTGGAGAGAAAGCCTGAAGTGATCTAATAGTGCAGGAGTATGAGAAGATGGCTTGTAGTGTCGATCGAGAGTCGGGTATGGTGGCGTTCAAGTCGTTTCTTCATTGAATGGCTCAAGACGAGTAGTCCGTTCAAACAACGATAAGCGCTCCAAGTACGGTGACGATGGTGTGTCTCAAATAACGGGAGGGCTGATGATCGCCGATAGATTTATTAAACTCGATAAGATTTAACAAATCTGTCAAAATTTTGCACAACCATGCCTGCCACCACGGCGCCGCCGAGTTGATCGCGAAGAGATCCAGATCAAGAATCGAGCTCACCGGAGAGCGGTTACAATACGAGAGGAAGGGGACAATACCTAGTATACCCATAGAACCTTATTCGAACGTATATTGGAATAGTACCTGTATGTATTCTTGCAGAATTTGTTAGCCCTGGATGCACACATGTTTCATCAAGCGGACAACACTGTATTAGCTCGTAAATCTTCTCGTACGATGAAAATCCGCGCGAATCTAGCTCATATCCTTGTCCCATATATCCCGTAACAGTCGTAGGTAATCTCGTACTTGAATTTTCCAAGCTCTCTGCATGTATTATTATTCATAGAATACTTTGTATATCATGCCAAAACCCCAAACACCGGTTCATGAGTGATGAAATGATATCTTTCCCATCTTTCCTTTCTTGTGCTTCGGACCATCACCATTGTTCCCCAGTCTCCCATTTCGTCGGAGTACCGCGTATCAACCGTCCACAGTTCGTTTCAACCCGCCCACTTCGACCGATCCCCAAGCATTGTTTAATCATCGTCCATCTCCATCTCCTCACCCTCACTCTCCTCTTCCTCCTGCTTCTTCATCTCACCTGGCGGAGGTTGCTTCTCCGGCTTTCTCTTCTCTTCCTCCTCTTCTTCTTCTCTCGGCCTTTTCACACCTGCAGTTGTAGTAGAAATGGGTGTTGGTGTAGCGGTCGGGGCCGCCCCCGGCAGAGCAACAAAGGCTGCTCCTCCAGCAACCGCTGCGTCCTGTTTCCGTACTGGTGCAAATGATCCCTCCAGCTTCATGATTTTATGCGATTTTCCGCGGGCATATTGAATTTTCTGACATGAAGGGATACGAGTTAGCAGGTACCTTCATATAAGGACATGGAACTCCATTATTATGCCTCTTCCCTCTTCCCTTCTCTTCGCTTCATTCGTCTTCCTCTCTGCTCCTGCCACTTCTTCTAGCAGTCCAACTCCGTTCTCGCGATCACCACGGCCCGCTTCCAGTATATCACTCCCATCCCAGGCGCAGGCAACATACCATTTCTTTCCCAAACACCTTCATCCCCTGCAATTCCCTCATCGCCTGAGTCGCACTCGAAATATCCCTAAACACCACATGCGCCTGGCCACGATGCTTCATCGTCAAAAGCGCGACGACATCGAGCACTACTCCATATGTCGAAAACAGTGTGTACAATGCCAATCTTAAGTCAGGCTTGCGGATTTTCGTGTCCGGGAGGTTGGAGACGTAGAGGGTTTGGTTTGGTGGGGGACCGGAGGTTGTAGAGGATGGTGGTGGGGCGGGGGGCATTGTTGACGGAGGTTGACTTAGTTAAGTTGCAGGTTGGCAGGTGGAGAGGGTGGAGGGTATGGGAAGACTTGGCGCGAGGGGGCGATGGGATGGTAGCGTGGAGGTTGGTAGGATGGTCGTGGAGGTCGCGAATTGAGGTTGGAGCTTGCCAGGTCGCGTTGCTTTGCGTGGTTGAGAACGAAGTTGAGGTTACACAGAAGTTAGCGCAACGCTGAGTGCTCATGAACATCAGGATCTTGTATGATTGGGTAGGTTGGTTTACTATGCGGAATATTCTAATTGAATATCTGTATAAAGGTATATAACACTCACATGGGGAATATTCATTGGCTCATCCACTTTATGGAGCATTTGGACACACAATGAGCATCAGTCGCTGTGTAGATTATACTGTCCCGACTTGGTTATAACAATTCTTAGATCCATGATAGGTCTCTGAAAATTACATGCATTATTAAACTCGCCCATTCTGAAGCCTTGGGCTATAAGATATAGTAGCTATGCTAGACGTATAATGATATCTAAGAGCCCTACGACCTTTGTCCTTCTTCTTTCTTTCTCCAGTCATATCTTACAAAAACCTTCTTTCCCCAAGTAGTACTTTTCTCCCCCTTGTACGGAGCAGGGGTACGTGGTACTCCACCAGTTGGACCACGTTTTTTGATAGCCACAAAGTGGTCTACAGCCCGCTTCACCTGGCCACAAATTTCATCCCAATCGGCGATGATTACGTCGATATGAGGTATAAACAACAGAGTCCCAGCTAAGGACTTCTGCTTTTCACCCTTCGAAGATTGCGCTTCAATTGGCTTCCCATGCAAATCGTAGCCCTGTGCAAGCAGAGCGACTCGTGCTGCCTCAGTGAGGCGGCGTCTGCATCGGTTTCGTACTGTGGCATGCTTCGCGACGCTTTTCGGGATAATTGAGTGGATTATTAAGGTGTTTTTCAATCTTTCTCGCTTTTCTTGTTGTCGTCGAAAGAGAGGATGCGTTGGGTCCGCGGCGATTTGGGCGTCGAGCATTGGATATGATTGCAAGCTGTATTTTGCGCCGAATAATCTTTGACTGGTAAGCCGCTGAAGGCCCTTGAGGATTTTCGAGGCCATTACAAGCGGAATATAGAGGGTCGGCGTGGGATGGTGGTCAAGTTGATAGTACGAGTGGTGGGACGGTGGGATGTGTGATGATCACGGCCCATCTCGTTGGTTACCCGGATTGCATCCTCGGAGGTGCGTGCGTTCCGTGTCACTCGTTTCGCCAATTAGCCTCAGAAGCTAAGACAGTTGGTGATGATTCATGATCCTAAGCTTCACCCGACGAAAGCTCCAGTCTGCCTGTTGTATGACACCGGCACCACTACCACTCCACTCCGCCCCTTTCTTCCGCCTTCTATCGACATCAAGTTTTCACCTCCTTTGTCTTCTGCAGCAGATTTTCTTTTCGACACTCGATACCGCTTGTCAATGGCATCTCCAAGGAACCCGACCACCACTCCTCCACCTCGCCGGAAATACGACATCGTCGTCTTTGGAGCAACAGGCTACACAGGAAAGCTCACCTGTGAAACAATTCTCAAGCACGCACCCTCCTCGCTACGCTGGGCCATTGCCGGGCGCTCCCCACAAAGGCTCGAGCTTCTACAGCACGAATGGAATCGGTCGTATCCTGATCGAGTTCCCGTTCGTAAGCCATCCTGCTCCAATCAATCGGTTCGTGTAGATCAGCTTGCTGACTGGGGTTTCCGCTGCACCAGAGACCTTCATTTGCGACCTCTCTGAAGTACAAATTGAAGCTTTGGTAAAGGCGACAGCTCTGTTGATTACAACTGTGGGTCCGTACATTCGGTATGGAACGCCAGTGTTGGAAGCATGTGCAGTGTACGGAACACACTATGTCGACTGCACCGGAGAGTATCCATGGACGTATGAAATGGTAAAGAGGTGTCATAAAACGGCAAAGAACAGAGGCGCTATTGTATGTGCTCATATCATTCTGTCAAAACACGCGCTTTGCTAACCGATCCCGAGTTCAGATAATCCCACAATGTGGTGTTGAAAGCGCACCTGCCGATCTTTCGACCTGGGCACTTATTAAAGCAGTGAGAGAAGGATTTAACACCGGGACCGGCAAGGTCACGTTTGCTCTGCACAAGATAAAGTAAGCATCCGTCTCCAATGAACCAAGTCAGGTTGTGTTGGCTGAGACGACATCGTTGCTCCAGAGGAAAAACCAGCGGTGGGACATTCGAAACGGTGTTAAACCTCTTCGAAACGGCTACCTTACAAGAACTCCATGAATCCTCTCGATACAACTCAATATGCCCGGCCAAAGCGCCTGAGCAACCATATCAATATCCAGTACGTCGGGATCCAGATCTCGGGTTCGTGTCACCCTCCATTAGTGGCACTGCAGACAGGGTCCAAGTTTTCCGGAGCTGGGGATTATTTGATAGCGGTGTATACTACGGTGAAAACTTCATATGGAGCGAGGTCTTGCAACGGAGGAATCGGGCACATGCCATCGTCACCTGGCTCGTTCTGAACATCCTAGGAGTTTGCATGATCGTTGCCCCGTTGCGGTAAGTCATGATAATAGAGCCTTGAATGCACTTCGGCGCCCTAAGCTAATCTGATATAGATGGATTCTGAAGAAAATACGACCGTTCGCACCTGGCGAAGGCCCGAATGAAGAACAACGAAAGAACAACATGATTGAGTATCATGGGATTGCCGAAGCCGATGATGATTCTGAAACCCCTCGCAAAGCTTTCGTCAATTTCAAGGGCCCAGATCCATACGAGGTTACCGCAATTTTGATGGTTGAGGTTGCGCTTGCCATCTTACACGACAAAAACTCTCTGGCACGCAAATTGGGAGGTGGTGTTCTAACACCAGCAACAGTCGCATCGCCACACTTGATTCAACGATTGGATCGGGCCGGTATTCATATTGAGACGAAACTTTTCTGAAATTGGGTGAACTATGCGTTCGGATAAAGAAGGACAAAAGGTGATGAAGGAAGGTGCTATCAGAATACATTCTAAGTCCCATTTTCACAGTCACGAGGTTAGCTAGGTGGGATTGAGTTTTCTCGTTGACCACGAACCTGAGCAAGTATATGAGTGTATAGATATAACTTACAGTGTTTAATTGCCCAAGAGGGGTGCATGTTTTTGAAATTTGTGTCAGAAGGTTCTAGCATCAGTCGTTGGGAACACAGCTCATCACCAGCCACACTCCTTCACGTGACATCCAACTCAATCATGTTTCCGCCATCTTCAAGCTTCAACATCCATCCCATCACAACACTCTTCAACTTCCTTACCACGACTACCACCACAAGATGTCTTATCCTCCTCCACCTGGCGCCGGTGCAGCTTCCTCTCTTCCTCCTCGACCGCCTCCATCCACCGTCGCCTCCTCCTTCGCGCGTTTTGCCCCCCGACAAGTAGCCCAACACCATTCAGTGGTGTCCGCTGCTCCCCAAACTTATTCCGCCGCACCCACGACCCAATACTCATCGACCGCCTACTCTTCTGCTCCAACTACCTACCAGTCATACCCAGCAGCATCATACGCGCCTCCGACCGCGTACCCTGTCGCTAATACCGCCCCTCACGCTGCGCCGCACATTGTCAATCCCTTCCCGCTCCCGGGGGCGAGAAAAGATCCAAGGTTTCCAGATCTCGATCCGGAACTCCAGGCTCAGATTGCGCAACAGCAAAGTATATACGATCCTGCAAATGCCGAGAATCTGAAGGCGAGACAACAGCAGGCGACAAAGCCTGGCGTTGCAGCAGTAGCAGAAGCTGGTGGCGCTGCGTCCGGCGTATCTGGGAAAGGAGGAAAGGCAGGTGCACACAAAGAACCAACAGTTATGCGCCATGGTGGTGGACAGACGTGGACAGATTCGTCACTGCTTGAATGGGACCCGAGCCATTTCAGGTTGTTTGTGGGGAATCTTGCTGGTGAGGTTACGGACGACAGTCTGCTGAAGGCGTTTTCGAAATACCCCAGTGTGAAGAAGGCTCGCGTCATCAGGGACAAGAGGACCACCAAGAGCAAAGGATATGGATTTGTCGCATTTGCAGATGGAGATGAGTATTTCAAGGCTGCAAGGGAAATGCAGGGGAAGTATATTGGGAGTCATCCGGTGCTATTGAAGAGGAGTAATACAGAGATTAAGCCAGTGGTAGTGGGGGGCAACAAGACGAAGGGCGGCAGAGTGGACAAAAAGAAGGGCAAGAAGGGGAGGAATGAGAGGAAAGTGTTAGGGTAATGGAGGACTCTAGGATGACGGCACTTTAGGACGCCAAGGACTCGATTTGACGAGAATATGTTCGAGAGTTGGACGAATCTTGGTTGCACGCTCATTGGAGAGTTGATAGAGAGAAGGTATTGTTCCGTTTCCTGCTGTTTTACTCTTGTAATGGTTGAATGTTAAGTGCTGTTGCTAGACATTGCTGTACGGATGTTGGTTAATGGAGGTGAGTGGGCAACCCTGATGTCCCTACGAACGGCCAGCCACCTCGTGTGAATCATTGTGCTTCTACGCGATTATTGCTCTTTGCTGTTATCATTGTCAAATAGTATTACCACAGTGGCAGTCGTTTCAGAAATGGCTATTCAGTATTGTATTGTGGTTTCCTTCGTTGCCCGAGTGCACAGCGCACCTGCACATAGCGGCTGAAAATTGTGTCGCCTCTGTTCCACCATCCCAGCCAGTCCACCTCAACATTCGACGTCTTCACACCTCCAAAGCTCCATATTTTCCCTCCTCCCTTGTCCCCCCAATCGCCCTCATGGCGCCTCGCGACGACCATTCACGGCGCCGCTCGCGATCCCGCTCCCCACATAACAATCCGCCTTCTCGCCCGCGCGCAGACAGAGAACGAGATTACCGTGACCGCGACCCTCCTAGCTTCACCGCCGACTCCCGCTCCTCCTTCGCCGACCGCGATTTTTCCTTTACCGGGCCTCGCACAGAGTCAGGTCGCACATTCCAAGCCGCCGCAGATGCATACCGCCCTCCACCTCCGTCATCGTACCGCGACCGCAACAGGTCGAGATCCCCGAAGCGCTCCAGAGGCTATGGCGGCGAGAGTTATAGACCTGGCGGCGGCGGAGATCGGTATGGAGGCAGCAGGAGAGGGAGAGGACCCAATCGAAGAGGCGGATTCGGGAATGGAGATAGACCGAAATGGGTCCCTCCGCCAGCCCATGATCGAGAGTTGATGAGATTTGATTTCCGAGAAAAGACTCCGGAGCTGATGCCCGGAATGGTGACTGGTGGCTTCGTAGTGAATTTGGATGATCACGTGGAAGAAACAAATGGAGAGAAGGAAGAAGAGGGGAAGGATACTGTCGGTCAGGCAGAAAAGGAAGAGAGTATGGAAGAGGACGGCGGTGCTGCAATGGAGATGTCGGATGATGATACTCCCGCTACTGCTCCTGCTGACACAACAGTAAAGCCGACACCAACTACTACAGACAAGGCCAGCGGACCTGGGGAAGCGTCCGCACCAGCCCAGTCACCAGCACCAGCACCTCCGATTCCGGAGAAGAAACGTATTGATGCATCAATCCCCGGCACTGCGCCCGCATCCGAGACTGAAAAACCTAAATTCGATGTGATCAACATGATTCGACAAGCTAAAGCTAAAGCCGCTGCTGAGAAGTCTGCACCGGTCGACAAAGTCGCCGCCAACGACGATTTTATTTCATTCGATTTCCTGGAACCTGAGAAGCCCGAGTCCGAATCAGACAGCGAAGAACGGTATCGGAGAGATGGAAAGAATCGGAGATTAAATGATGGATCTAAGGGCGCTCCTGGCGTAGCTGATGATGCGGATAAGCCCTTTTCTCATCGGGAGAATTTACACGGGGCGTATGTCCCGAAGGATAATGGTCCCCCTGGCGCTGGAGATTATCGTTCTGCTGGAGATCTGGGGCCCCCTCCAGGGCTAGCGGCAAAGAAAGAGAAGAAAAAGGAAAAAGAGGCAGAGCGAAGGAGGAAAAAAAATCGGAATAATGACAATTGGACGGAGGAGAGTGATGAATCTGATACAGACGGCAGCGACATCGCCGATATCCCGAAAAAGAGGAAACGAAAATACGAAGAGATTAGCAGGGATAACAGAGGCGCGGATGGGAATGTCACGGGTGAATGGAGAATACGGGATGCCTCAGTTGACCCTACCCCATGGGTTCGTGATTCGGGAGTGGATCATAGCAAATCGTCCGACATGCTGAATTGGTACGCTTGTCATCTGCATCTTAACATACCATTTTTTAATCAACTCTTCATTAGGCTGCACAAGGAAATCATTGATTTCACAACTTATATCCAACCACGTCCATACGAGCATGCCGTTCGCCTGGATCTGATACACCGCGTCCGCCGCGTCATCCGTAATCTCTGGCCGGACTGCGACGTCCGCGTGTTTGGCTCCTTCGCCGCCGATCTATACCTCCCTAACTCCGACATGGATCTTGTTGTCGTATCCGAATCCTTCGGCCGGCACTCCCTTCCTCGTTACTCGGGATCCAAAACCCTTTGGACAGCCGCATCCTCCCTCAAGCAGGCGGGATACGTTCAGTATGGCTCTATTAAAGTCATTGCTAAAGCCCGTGTCCCTATCATCAAATTTGTCGACGCCGAAACTGGCCTGAATGTCGATATCTCTTTCGAAAACGATTCCGGACTCATTGCGAACAAGACATTCCAAGATTGGAGAATAAAGTACCCCGCCATGCCGGTCATTGTCACAATCATTAAACACTTTATTGCCATGAGAGGATTAAATGAAGTGTACATTGGTGGAATCGGATCCTTTTCTATCACCTGTATGGTGGTCTCCCTTTTACAACTTCTCCCCTCAGTACAATCCGGTAAACTGGACCCATCTCTCCATCTTGGCCTCATCCTCATGGAATTCTTTGACCTGTATGGAAAACGCTTTGATACCCGGAACGTGGGAATCCGCGTCTCCGACCCGCCGGGATACTTCCGGAAACGGGACGTGTTCTCCACTGACTCCCAACCCAAGAGTCAACAACAGATGTATCTTCTGAGTATCCAAGACCCTAATAACGCGAGTAATGATATATCGCGTGCGTCTTATCAGATTCAAACCATCCTCGCTTGCTTCTCCGAGGCCCATGATGCCCTGAAGAAGCAGATGCGACGGTTATCTGAAATCGAGGACGATGAAGCGAAGGGTGTGTCCGCCTTTGACGCGAGAAAAGAGAGATCAATATTAGGCGTCATCCTGGGCGGTGATTATACACACATGGAGAAGGTCAGAGAGAAGCTGAAGAGAGTCTATGTTGCCAACATTGGTACGTGGACAGATATTGATGAGATGGAGAAGAGGAGAAAGGGAATTTTACCTCCGCCGCCGCCACCGCCTCCAGAGAAGGAGAAGTGGGTGCCGCCGCCTCCGCCTCCCCCACCGTTGCCGGATGAGCCTGTCCCCACATTGCCACCTCCGTCTTCGAAGGGAAGGTATCAGGATGTGAGGAATGGGGGGAGTAGTGGAAACGATGGCAGAAACAATAACACTGGAGGTGGTCGTGGCGGACGAGGTGGGCGAGGCGGTGGGGCCGGAAGGGGAGGTAGAAATCAACCCCCCGCTCGAGGACGTGGAGCGAAAGCCGGTACAAGATTAAATCCGTTATGTTTAGAGTAGCGGTGGAATCTTAGAGAGTGTTTAGAGTGTTGTTTTTGTGCATCTGCTTGATGATGTCTTATTTCGTTTGCTGTTGTTTTCTGGCAGAGTAATTGTCCGGGTTAGGGTTGCTGTATTATTAGGCGTCTTGACTTGCATTTGATGAATCGCATGAGTTCTTTTGCTTTTGTTGCATTATAATGTTATGGATGGTTGTTATTCACTTTCGATTGTATTCACCTTTGTCAAGTCACTTGTGATATGATACCTTGGTAGAAAGAAAATCAAAGCTGGATTATGAGTAACAAATCTAACAGTATTGATGACGATTGGCAATCGATGATTTCCTCGGTAGGAAGTTGGACATGGAGGGACACACATGATGCTGTCGAGGTTGGAGCTCCACCCTTTAACAAAATTAACTAACTTAATGTTGCGGAGACTTCTCTACAGATAAGATAAGTTATCCATTGTCAAGTTAAAACTGAACGTGTGAGACAGATACCCGAAACAGTCGAGAAAGAAGTCGAGGCACACAATGTCACAAACAGAACTCAAGACTCCATGATGAACCAGCAGAAAAAAACAATTCAGTATTTCCCAACACCGTACCCCCAGTATCTAAATGCAATCTCCCATCCCTCCACTGTTCCCAAAACGCTACACCCTCCCACACCTCCTCATCGCATTCTTCCTCGCAACCCTACATATTCCATTTATCGTATCTCCCAACACCCCCACCCGCCCCGCAGTCCCTCACCCTCCCGCCGCCCGACGTTTCTTCCTCGACCGCCTGGCGCTGCGGTCAACACGCTTGCACATCCCGGAGTAATCGACGGGACGGCAGTTTTGGAGTCTTTGTGATCTCCGGAATTGTTGTTATAATGATGGTGGCGGTGGAGGGTTAGGAGGAGGAGGATTGGGAGGAGGGTTGGCCTGTTTAGAATTGGGGGTTAGCTGGTGTTTGGGGAATTTGGGGAGAGGAAGAAGAATAAGAATAAGCGCATGATAATTTAATGATGATGAAGATTATCATCTTCTGTGGGAAAAAAAGAAGGCGAATAAAAGATGGGGGAGTTCATACAGTGTTGCCTGTTGCCGTGCCCTGACCAGCCGACTGGTGAGGTCTCGTTCGTGCCATGTTGTCACCGGTGATGGTGGTAGTAGTAGTAATAGTAGGAGTATTCGTGGCAAGACCGTTCCGGAGAGGTGTTTGGTGATATACAAGATAAATCCAGGCCGTGAAACCTTTTAAATAGGTATTCTGAAAGTTCTGTACCAGAACAACCGCTCGAGATGGTATTCAAACAAACGGGGAGGTTGGGAAGTTCCCAGACCTTATCATCAAGGAAAGGGGTTTATCGGATTCTAATATACCCTTGGGTGTGGACAATTTGAGTCAAACATCCTGTTGGTTGGTGGTGGCGTGATGGACGTATTTAAAGGTATCGAGGTTGGTGTTTGGCGGGCTGGGGCAAGTTGCGGGTTGTCCATGAGTGGGGATATTGAATGAATGGAGTGGTGAGTGAAGGGTTGGAAGTTGTTTCCATGTTTGAAGAGTTGGAGGTTGAGGTGATGGTGCAACTTGTTGGGAGGAATGCGGCGGTGTTGACGTGAGAAACAGGTCGATCCACAGAAATGGGGTAATAGATGACCGGCTGGTGGAATGAAATTCAATGACCATGGGGTACTTTGGTGTTCTATAAATGTACCTGGAACGATGTGGAAGTGGGTGATGATGGATCAGAACGAGTGATTGAGAGGTGAGTCGGTTTTTGAGCATCTTGATCTCGTTGTGCAAACTCCATGCTTCACTGGCCGGAGAGTAAACTGGAAAAGAGGATGCGGAACACTTGGAAACAGTGGAAAGGATATCGAAACGACCTTCTGCAGCTTTCCATTGGTTGTCATAGAGTTGGAGTTCTAACAGGGCTCAGACGGCATAAACATCGGATGAGGTGAAATAGGGATGAAACACCACCTTCGACTGTGGTCGAGTATTAAAATATTTTGAGTGATCAAGGATCTCGGAAATTAGCATTCATCTTGCGCGGGCTTGAAAACTTTTTCGTAGACTGCGTATAGTACACCATGAACTGAGGGCTCGATAAAAACTCAATTTAGTCTGCTTTGCATTGGTAAATGGAGTTAGGCATGTCATCTATCTTGTATCTCACCCGACCCCATGAATGTGTGCCAGAGTTTATTGCAGTATTTCTAAACCTACCAAAAACCTATCGTACAAGTCCCCCCTCACACCGACCTACCATCCCCGTAGCCTCTTCTTCTCCTCCTTCAAATCCAGCAAAAACTGCTTCTTACAATCTCTATACGCCTTGAAATAATCATTACAAATCTCCTTATCCTGCTGATTCCGCGCCAAACAACGTAATGAGCGCGACGCGGCCTCCTGGCAGGGATCAAAGTATTCTGATCTTGCTTTCCTGTTGTTGCATGATGTTAGCCCTACTCATGGCGCAAATCCCCAAAGCCCTTTCCATAATAGTTGCACTCCTCCAACTGCAGTCCTCGTACACAGAAGTGGAAAGACAAGAGGTCGGAGTATGATATAGAAATCACTAGCACATACCCCATAAACTTCCTCTTGGACTTCCCAAACTCCGTGCTCCCTTCAGCTCCCTCTCCATTGTTGTTGTCTCCCATAGTAGCCCCATCTTTCGACGCCTTCGCATCTGGTGTTCCGGTCTCGGTAGATAGTGGGAAGGACTTTATGAATTCGGCGGGGACGGCACGGCGGTCCTTTGTTGGAGCAGCGTCGGTGGTGGCGTCTGTTGATGCTGCCATTGCTGCTTTTGTGGGAGGACGGTAGAGAGGGTGTATGAGCCGGCGAGGAGGGGTGAACCAAGGAAGAAGGGATGGCGAACGCTGAGTGGAGCAGGTAATTCGTCGCGGGGGAGGAAGTGGGATGTATGCACACGCGGGAGTGGTGACACGCGTAGATCGGATATCGGGTGTGTAACATGAAGTATCACTCTTCCGGAGGGATTTCCTTTTACACTGAGTTGAAACACCAAGTTGAACCCGTTACGATAGTTGATTGAAGCATCTACTCTTACTAATATATTGATATGTGCCGTTGCGGAGATGTGTTAAATCTTCCATGATAATTCACCAAAAAAATTCCGCCGAATATATTTCCCACTCCCATAATCTGAGTTTCAATCCTATTTACTAACCCCTCTCACGGCCTCCCTTATACCTTCCCTCACTCTCCCTACTCTCTCCACCACCTTTTCCACACCGCCCCATACCTCTTCCTTTCTCAACCACTTGCCAACTCCCTCTTCGCTCAACACTTGATCCACCAACTTCTGCTCCCTCTCTTCATCCTCCAATTCCTTCACTACCTCCCTCGCCTTCTCCTCCACATCCTTCTTCATCTTACCCGCGGCCTCCTTCAACCCGGTCAGCGCATTTGACTTGATAACCTTCGCTGCGTGCTTTCTCAAGAAATCCACGAGCAAAGCGACAACGATACACGAATCCTTAGTTAACCATAATGTATGGAGGAGGGACCAGTCGGGGGTTTCTGTGGGGAGGGAGTCGAGGGTTGAGGGGAGGAGTTGCTGCTCTAAGAGGGAAGTGACTGATTCTGCAGACTTCTTGTGGACTGCAGTAACGAGGTCCGAGATGGTGGTGAGCAAACGGAGGAATTGGATTTCTTGTGAGGTAAATTCTCGATCGGAGGGAGGTGATTCGATATCGTTGTTGATTGCAAGAGTTATAATGGTAGATGGATCTTGAGCTGCTACTGTGGATGCATTACCATTCCCATTGGCTTCAGTAACTCTGGCATCGATGTAAGGTGGTTTTGTTCCGGTCTTTAGAGAGTCGACGATGGACTCGACAGCTGCAAAAGACAGCGCCCACCGTTCTGCTGGCTTAGGGCCAAGGCGGATAGTGGATTCGAACGATGGCTTGGAAGACAGCTCAGAATTCAGAATGACGTCAAAATCACGATTATCCCAGACCTGTCCTTTGACCCCGACTTCCTGGAGATGTTCCGGAGACGGGGTGGAGGTGAGACGGGAGATTCGATGGAGTTCAATTTCGCCCATTGTGCGGCATACACTCCCAGCAATGCGTTGTGAGAGTTCAATGAAACCCATCATTTGAGCGTACCCGCCGCGCTCAAATCCGAGTTGGAGCATATTGGCGCTCTGGGCACGGCTAGAGTCATAGATTTCGAGGGCATCGGAGATGAGAACAGAGACGCGCCGGTCGTTGGGAAGAAGGGTGGAGATTCGAGTAGTGAGGTAGTGTGATAGGGTATCGTTTTGGACTTGTTTAATATTGAGCCGTGGATACGTGGTGACGGCCTGACCGATACTGCCAATGAGAAGGTAGAGCCGGACAAGAAGGAGAAGCGCTTGGTAGTTGTGTTTTGACTTCTGGAGGAGAGTCTCGAGGATTACAATTGACTGGTAGAGGGGAGCCTGATCGGTTGGTGTGAGGGTGAAGAGGCGGATAAGACCCATAACAGAGAGAAGGGCAGCGTCGTCACCGTATTGGTTGTCGGTGACGAGGAGCTTCGTACCGAGTTGGAGGGCATTGGTATAGATTTGGATGTTGGCGGTGACGAATGCGGTGACGGTTTTGGTGGTGGCGGGGGAAGCGGTGTCAAGTTTGGAGATGGAGGTAAGGTAAATGAACTTTTGTTGGTTGATGATTGCGTTGATTGCGTCGATTGTTTGGTTCTAATGGCGTTTAGTATGAGTATTGAAATTCCAGTATCCTAGGGGTTTTTACCTCCATCTCCTGCGGCATGGATGCAATTTTCTTCTCCACATATTTCAAGAAATCCTGTTGTTCTACATCTTCCAGCATTTCCAGATACTCTTGAAGATCCTCAAAGCAACAGTTTTTGGTACATATTCTGTCAAAATATTCCTCTACGGCTTCTTGAAGAGTTGGTGTTCCCTCAGGTCCATCACTTTTATCGTGGAAAAAGCTTGCAAACTTGACAAGCGCAAGATCACCATTCCGCGAAGATCCAGCAGCAGCAATCTTACGATGGTTCACAATCTTCTCTAGTGCCTCCTGTGACACTGATTTGTCACCGGCATCGTACAGTTTCCCGGCTGCTTGGACAAACCCTTTCCATACCCTCCAGTCATCTCCGCGACCAGTGATCTCCCGTTTGGACTGTTCTCCATTTGCGCTGTCTCCGTTTTCTGAGTTACCTCCAGGGAGCAGAGACTTGCACAAAGCGTATAATGTCTTCCAGTCCTCTGTCTTCTCAAGCAGATCCAAGCGTTTCCGTGCAAGACCCCACCAATCACCGGAGCCTACAGTAGAATCCACGCCCAAGTTATTGGAGTTCAATACTTCCAAGCACAGCTTATCGGCTTCTTGAGGATTGATGTGGGGGATGAGCTCGAGCATGAGGTTGATCTCTTGACTGGTCTGAATTCCTCTTGCCGGGATTATGGTGGTGTCGGCTGGTGTGTCGTTCCGCGCTTTATCAATCATGCGGTATGCGAGTGTTCCAAAAAGCTTCCTCTCCGGTACGCCCTCAGGAAGCGAATTGTGTAGTAGCAGACACGATACAATGGCCCAGAAAAAGTAATCTCTCCGCTTCGTGTGCTTTGTCTGAAGGTTCATGGCAGCCTTCTGCGCCCCCCTCCAGTCCTCCATCCGGATAGCCATGAAGAACCAGTCTCGAGCCAAGTCCTCATTCTGCGGTTGCGATTTCACAGCCCGCTCCCACACATTCAGGACCTCCGCTGTGTCCTCCAGCTGTACCCACACACGGGTGAGGAGTCCAAGGACGTCTGTCGCAACAACTGGAGGTGTCTTGTCCGAGAGTGTTCGAGCAAGCTGTTCGGCCTCTTCAGCATTGGCGGGGCCGGGGATCTGTGTCAAGACGAATGCCTTCAGAGCCTACCCCTCCATTCGCAAGCCATCAGCCATGGACAGGTGGAAGCGCTATAGGGCCACAACAAACCCAGAGGTACTCCGTCTTTTCTCCCTTCTTTATCCGACGGTTGCAAAGCTGCAGGGCCTGTTTAAACTGCCCCGCCTCGATTTGGTCCCGGACCATCTGGTTCTTCCTGTCGGCGGGAGCGGAAGACATGGTTAACGAGCGGTGGAGGGTGTGTTGCAGTGGAGATAGGTCGCGAGCTGTGTGAATTGATGCCGATCGCGGCGGAGGGTGCGGAGGAGGAGGAGTTGATGATGGGTGTAGAATGGTGGAGAGAGCCGGTGCTGGTGATGTTTCTTCGTAGCAGGCCAGATCATCGATGGGCTCGCAGCAACGTGGGGGAGCACAGACAGGGGTGGGCACAGAAGACCACCCAGCTCTGACATCAAGAGAGACCTCCTGGTTGACACCTCTGCCTCGCTCCATCAACACCGCCGCAATGCCTATCGTAAGGGCCTTCACACTCATCCGCCTTGTTACAGTTGCCCATATCATCCTGGGCTACTACTTGATCGCCCGCCCTCAGAAACTTGCAGAAATAAACTCCATTGCCATCATCGGTGATGCCGTGGGCCTGGTATGACCAGCACCTCCGGACCATCCTCGACGCCTCCGGAAGAATTCCTTGCTGATTGGCGATGCCACAAATATCTAGCAACAACCGACATCCCATCTATGGCAGAATCCGTTAGGTGCGGGTTTTGCAGGACTGGCTCTGATCCTTTTGGCTGTGTCTGATTTCGTTGCTGTGTCGAGCACGGAGGAGCTCGCACGACACTACTGGGGAGCTCAAGGTTGGTGGTCTCGGTCCTGGCGAATAAACATCGTGCTGATAATAATGATTCTTCAGGCCCCGTACGATGTCTCTTCTTCGGTTCCTTGACTTCCTACATCTACTTCATGAAGCCCGGACGCGACAAGATGTATGATCAGACCACCCCACAACCGATCATAAACAGCATCATATTTAGCTGGGCATTTTTCGAGACCGTTTACTGGTTTTGGGTAAGTCTAAAGTGTCAGAATACAGCACACAGGTATGGTTCTGACAAATGTGCTAGATCTACACAAACCTCAGAGAGGAGCTCGCCGAAGCTCGTGCAAGAATCACTCAAAGAAAGAAGATGCAGGACGAGATTGCGACGCTGTAAATCTTGGAGGAAAGGGCAAATACGCAAAAATACTATCATGAGACGGGAATGCTCCATCAGCCGGGAAGACAGTCCGAGTGGATCTGCAACTGAGATACCAATTCACCGTTTCGAATCAAATGCCCTGTAGAGAATGAAGATGAATCAAAGGCAACCCTAATTCTGTCCGAGTTGTGGTGTTTGCTGTCGGAGGCCACGGTGATTGCAGAAGGCTTGGAGGAAAACTTATCTGCAATCATGCTCCTCTCGTTGCCCGTTGTTTCGCTACAAGTTTTGGGGGATCCAGATAATGTCGAACAGATCTTCATTACCAGGAAATGTTTATAGATATCATGGACGGCCTGTTACATCAGTTGTTTGTATTAATGCGAGAAACACGTCAGTGACGAGATTTTTGCATCGAGCCCTCCTCGATCCCTATCAATTTCCCCACTCCCCTTGGCCGCTTACATTGCTCCTTCGGTGATATCGCCACGGTCGGACCGGTATCCATAGTATCGAAGCTGGAGTGTTTTTCACAGCTGGAATCCTTGCCCTCAAACCCTTCTCAATATCCACCAAGATGCCAACGCCCTTTGGTTCTTTTCTCAGTGCCTTTTGTGATATTGCGGCGGTCTTGTTCTTATCCAATCCAGATTCGGGGTGAGTTTTCGGAATCCGAGCCCTGGCTTTCAGATATTTCTCAATGTCCACTAACACACCAACGCCTTTTGGTTCTTGGGGGCTTTCGGTGATATGGCCACAGTCTTCTCCGACTCCTTCTTCTTACTCTTGTCGGAATCACTGCTGCCGGTCTTGCCATTTACACTTGGCTTTTTGGGGCCTTCCTTCTTTGGGAGTCAGGTTTCTTGTCGCGGTCTTTCATTGCCAAATCGGATCCCTTGTCTGCCTTGCCTTTCTTGACTTCGTCTCTCATTTTATTGTTCTTATCCTTCTTTACACCAGCTTTCTCTTTTAACACCTCTGGTTTCTTTCCGGTACTTTCTTCTGAATATCCTTCTTTCTCACCTCATCTTTTCCTTTCTCGTTCTTCTCCTTCACTCCATCCTTCCTAACCTTCAATGTCCCATCCTTCTTTTTCTCCACATCTTTCTTAAACATCTCATCTTTCTCCTTCTCACCTTTCACCTTCACCACCCACTCCTCGGAGACACACGCGCGTGGGACGGAGGGAGGGAACGGGTTTCTGAGATTGGGATTGGGAGGAGGGTGGAGGGGTTTGGGTTGGTTGGGTTGGTTGAGGGGATTGTGTGCAGAGTTGGGAGGAAAGTGGGGGGAGATTGGGAAGGTTGTAGTGAGGGAGGTGAGGGAGAGGGATGAGGGGGGTGAGGACATGGTGGTGGATGGGTGGGTGGTGGGTTGTTGATTGAGGATTGGTGGGGGTTATTTGTGGTATTTGGTGGATGGAGTGCGGAGTTACAAAAAAGTGTTGACTTGGAGAGAGGAAGATGGGGTGGTGGTGGTGGTGGTGGTGATGGTGATGAGAACTCATGCTATCCCATCAAGTGTCACCATGTCATGGTTATAAGAATTTAACTAGTCTTCCCAGGCTGTGGAGGTGGGTAAAAGGATGTGGAAATGAGGGATGTCGGAGGGAGTTGGATCTGAATTTTGTCATTGAACATGCTTCAAGATTGTCGTGCATCATGATGGAGGTCATGACCACGCAATTGCCGTCATGGCCATCGTTGCAGCTCATCATATTGGCGGTTCCAAAGGAAGGCATCGATATGTGGCTTCAAACTAACACCAGACCCTTCTATATCCATTGCTACTTGAATTCCGCCAGGTATAGTCCACCAACATACACACAGAAAAAAACGATAAAAAGCACACAAAAACGCCGGCGCCCATTTACAAAGAAACACACATCAAAACATTACCATATTACCCTCCCACACCCCCGCTACACCTCCGCTACACCTTGACATCTCACGGCTTCCCACCCGCCAGCATAGCCTCCCTCTCCAACACACTTTCCTCAAACTTAATCAAATACACCGTCCTCCCCGGGTACTGATCCGTCGGAGTCGAATGCGCCGTAACTCTTGCCGGGAACAAACTCCCATCCAACACAGCCTCAATAATCCCAGCCACAAACGCCGCGCAGTTCAACAGGGAAATCTCCTTGGGCACGGAAATGTAGGTATTGACGACGGGCTCGTGGTCAATCAACATGTATTCGTCGTCCTTGTCGTGAGAGCGTTCGAGGCCATCCGCGGGCTTGTTGAATAGATGGCGGTAGACGGTTTGCGCGATGAATTGGAGGATGCCGAGGATGCGGGTTTCGCGTTTGGCGCTGCGCCCTTCGCGGAAGAGGAGGAGCTCGAGGAGACGTTGGCCGATGCTGTAGCCTTGGATGTTGAGCCTGGGGGATAGGTATATTAGCCATGCTTATCCCAGAGCTCCAGTAGTTAATACTGAAGGAAGCGGGGGGGTATATAGGAAATTGAGATCAAGGGAAGGGGATAGTACTTCTTCTCCAGATCTTGAATCCCAGACACCCGCTTTTGCGCATACTGTATCATTTCGCCGAACAGAAACGCAAACGAAGCTTTAGATAGCTCCGCACGCTGTGTCCGGTTCAAGTTTCTATCGTAAATGGAGCGGCGAGTCGAGGCATAACGAAGGCTTGCAGATGACACAGGCGGGGGTTTCTGGGCGATTGACAGAGGCGTTGTCGATGACGGTGTGCCGGGTTGAAGGGCAGGATTTGGAGAGAAAGGGACAAAGGGCGACGTGGGAGGTTGTAGTGACATTGCGGGGGTGCTGTTGTGGTGGAGTTCTCAGGAGCTTCAATGGTGAGCTCAAATGCGGCTTGATGGTTCGTTACCCGTCTACACCTCACCGCGCGCTTATCCAGACGCGCCAAACGCCCACTCAGTACTGTTTTCTCAACAAACCTTGCAACTCACTTAACAAGCTATAAATCTGTTATTTGAGCTAAATAGTCAACAAGGTGATCAACAAGTGCACGGTATAAAGCAAAGGGCACCCCCCCAGGCCTTCAAAGACACCGGGAGGTGAGCATGGAGGGAACCAAACAAGCCCTGATATTAATTAGACTGCCAGAGGAGGACTTTCATTATCCAAATCACATGAAGCGTTTAATGCCAGTCACCATGGCCGTGCGCAGTATGAATAGCTGATACTCGAGTAGCATTGACATTACTTAGTATCAATTCACCCCACCTATGATACACAAAAAGCACATTAACCTCCCTCTAATTATACTGCATGTAACGCGCCGTCGAACTAAATTTGAGATTTCCCTTGATGACCTTCTCGACCGCTGCGAGGAAGTCCTTCTCGTTCGCCACCTTCCGTCGAGCCCGGATCGCAAACATACCTGCTGCTTGTTAGCTGGCTCATGGTAGCTAGAATGATATAGCAATAACTCACCAGCTTCCGTGCACACACTCCGCAACTCAGCACCAGTGCTGTTCGGGCACAACCGGGAGATGAGCTCCCACCGAATGTCCCTCTCAACGCTCATACTCTTCGCGTGAATACGCAGAACATTCGCACGCCCTTCCAAATCCGGCAAGCTAAACTCGACCTTACGATCAATACGCCCGGGTCGAAGGAGCGCAGGATCAAGGGTACTCGGCCGATTGGTAGCAAACATAACCTTGATGTTACCACGCGGGTCAAATCCGTCCAGTTGAGTAATCAGTTCCAACATGGTCCTCTGAACTTCGTTGTCGCCTCCAGCACCATCATCAAAACGAGCTCCACCAATGGCATCAACTTCGTCGAAGAAGATGATACAGGCCTTCTTTGTTCGCGCCATTTCGAAAAGCTCGCGGACCATACGCGCACCCTCTCCAACATACTTCTGCACCAACTCAGATCCAATGACACGGATGAAGGTAGCATCCGTACGATTGGCCACAGCACGTGCGCAAAGGGTCTTTCCAGTTCCAGGAGGGCCGTAAAGGAGGATACCCTTAGGGGGATCAATACCGAGGTTGACAAAGCGTTCCGGGGACAAGAGCGGGAGCTCGACGACTTCGCGCAGCTTCTCAATCTGTTCCTTGCATCCACCAACGTCTCCGTATGTAACATCTGGTTTCTCCTCGACCGTCATCATCGTAACAGAGGGATCGATTCTGGGGGGGAGTGGAAGCATTATTTGGAACTTTTGCCGATCGACACTGTATTCCAAAGTCAGTTCACGCAATCATTTACTCAGTGCCCCGATCTGGTGAAACACATACCCAACACGCATGCCCTCTTCAATATCGGTGGGCGATACTCGCTCTCCCAGGTTCACAACAAACTTTGCAACTTGCTTGACACTGATAACGTATTTTGCCTTATCCGGTTCGTTTTCGATTCTGATGATCTTGGTGCAGCGGGCCACCTGAAGCGGCTGTTCCTCCATCATTCTCATCTTGTCGGCAGCGACATCCCACAAATGTGGAGGGGCGAGACCAGTATCGGATTCCTGTTACCGCTATTAGGTTCTGCAATATCTCCGGGAACTCGACGTTTGTAGGTACCTTGACACCTGATGGGTAGTTAGCAATCAATCCACAGAGCGAATAAACCACACTGTATCCACTCACCAATCTTCTCATTAACTTTCGCCTGCAATTCCTTGATGTCCTTTTCTAGTGACTTCAATCTGGCAGCATATGGCGCAGCACCATAGGTCTTCAGAACTTGAATGTCACTGTCCGATTCGACGGTCAGCAACAAGATCATTCGCCCAATCCCGCCATCGTCTCATCATATCCAATCGTCCACCCAAAACCAAGCTGCAGACATACTCTTCTGATAGCGGTACAATCTTCTTCTCTTCCTCTTCCTCGTCGTCGAATTTCTTCTGGTACTTCTCCCAGTTCTGGCCAGTGGCGCTGGGCATGGTTGCGGAGGGCGGATGAAACGGTTAGGATGCTGGAGAGGCCAGAGGAGGAGCAGTGATTCGGAGGAGGTGTCGGAAGCTGGGGAGAGGGATAATCGGGTGGATGAAGGGGTTCGGTCGATGGATGGAGGATGGGCGGGGGATGATGGAGAGGTGGTGTTGTTGGAGAGCTACGGCGCGATTGTTCGTAAGCTATCCGCGCTAACGGATGACGCTCAGCCGCATCGACTTTGAAGTGACCGCAACATTTCATGCACGAAATGATTGATTGGAAGCCCTAAGATGATATATTCCGTATAATGAATATGGGATTAGATGGAAACGGTTTTTAAAAGCTCTATTATACATCTTATTTCTGTTTTGTGGCATTCAGAAAGCGGCGTCCGCTTTGGCTGGACTCCGCTGGAGATTAGAAGGCACGTGAATATTCCACAGAATTCATTAAAGTAAACTTGTGGGATTTACCGTCTATTATGATGATTTTATAACGTAGAGAATATGTAGGGCTGAGCAGAATGATGTGAATGTCCTGCTTCTCAGCTTCTCGAACAACGAGTGATCATGGGCGCATGCACTCCCGTAGACCATTATTCCAGGGCTGAAAACTTCGTAGATTTCAGTACCTGGAGTTTTGAGACTATTTGGATGATGTAGTTCTTAAAGAAATTATCGTATAGTTGATTGGAAAGATGAAGGCGCCTACAGCACCAAACGGTGAAGTTTCAGTTCGCGGCTAGAGAAAGTAGCTGACTTGTCTCCGCTCATCTCTGGAGGAAACTCGAGATATTCCTACAACTACAGAATAAAGGATGTAACATTCACGTCAACGCCAACACCTATACAACCCAGAAGCTCGTCGTTGCCCAAACGTTCTCACGGGCTTTGATTAGACTTCTGACGCGCCACTATCTTCATATCTCCAGTATCCACGCCCACTGGTCCCTGGTGTCCAAATCTCCCGTCCACGCCCCTAGCATTTTGCTTCTCCCACTTTGCTATCTGCTCGCGTCCACCTATCGGATCCCTCATGACCAAGAATTTCCGGATTCTTTCGTCCCTATCACTCTCATCTCTTCTTCTCCTCGTGATATCACGCCCCAATTCCTTCGTCACCTTATTTGTGTTTTCAACAATGTCGTCTCCCACCTTATTGGCATATCCCACCTCAGCTGCACTTCCCAAACATGCCAGGAGCAGAACCACGGCCATGAATGTTCCATTCTTTGCGAATATCTCTCTCTGCATACCTCCTGCAGCCCCGTCATTCTGGTCCCATGTGCTCTGCTGCCGCCAACGCTCCCAGTCTTCCCATGTTGCATTTCGTGATGCATCATTAGGTCCGCCACGACCATACGCTTGACGAAACGTCTCATGTCCCTCCCGAGAGTGCCATGACCTGTGATTCCACCAGTTCTGTTCTGCTTCTGCACAGGATTCCGCGGAATGACCATGAGGCCCATGAGCCCAACCGATACCGAAACGATCGTAAGCGGCCCGTTTATCCGAGTTCGAAAGGAGTGTATTCGCAGCAACAGCCATCCGGAAGCGCTCCAGGCGAACATGTGGTTCTGGAAGAGTAACTTGGGAGCTCGGAGAGCCTGTGTGGATATGTGAAAGATCGGGGTGGTAGAGCTTCACGATCTCGACATAGCGGGCCTTGTTGTATGCCCCGGTGCGCGGAGTCTCAAGAATGTCATACGGCGTCGGATCTTTATGCGTAGGCCATCGGTACGGATCAGACACAGGGGCCTCGGTGGCATATCGGCGACAGAGGAGAGGTGTGAGGATATTGGCGGACGACCGGGAGACCAGAGCAGCAGAGAGGAGATTCTGGCTGTGTGGTAACACCATGACGGGGCGGTAATTGTTGGAAGGGCATGGGTGGTGCCTGCCGAGTGTTTGAAGAAGGGGAGGAGGAGGGAGAGAAAGGGCGGGTGGGACGAGGGGACAATCGGATGTGGGGAGAGTCGTAAGGGCGGGACGATGACGCCAGCAGGATATGTCACTCGCAGCCTGGGTGTCAGTGGTGGAGGAGCACAGATGAGATGAGATATGTTGGTTCCCGAGATCGTTAAGCTTCATCGTCACTACCATCTCTTCCCAATCCCCCCTCTGGTCCCTCCATCGATGTGCCCTGAGACTCTTTGCCCTCCCGTATCCCGTCGTGCCGATCCATCATCTTCCCACATGTTCGTCTCAATCCGAAAACCCTCTCAAAATCCCGCCGAATTCGCTCCGATTGACGCCTCGGCCACAGATGGCTTGTTGAACAATAAAATGATGGTTCAAGTGAGCAACATAGTTCACTATGGGAGACAATGGAGGGACGCTTTCGGAGCGAATGATGAAGGCATGTTACTACGCTGAATACGTGCCCGGTTCGGATCTCCAGAGTCCAGCGAGCCAACACCACCACCACATGCTGGTACGAAGAATACGAGCGGCTGGTTCATCCCCATACGTGTAACATCCCCCGACTGTCGGTCACACTGGCGCTGTGTACAGCACTCTCATTGAAAGCTCCAAACCCCGCTCGACTCAGCTTCCCTTCACCAACGCCAGCAACCAAATTTTGCGCAACCAGAACGATTGAACTCTCCAAACGAATTCTCCATTGTATGAATAAGAGCGGAAACTGTTTATTTCTGTCACCTACTTCTACCTACCGCAGCCGGCCAGCGAGGCGACTGTGAATACACCTCCTACATCACAGTCTCTACACCAAACCAACCCCACCATGACTGATATACCATCTTCAACTTCATCTACACAAACAAACCGCTACCACCGTTTCGTTGTCATTGTCGGCGCTGGTGCATCCGGCATAGTTCAAGCTGGCGAGCTGCTACGATCAAAGACGCTCCCTCATGAGGAGTTTGTGCTTCTAGACAGGTACCCAGAGTTTGGTGGATGTTGGTGGAAAAATACATATCCTGGGTGCGCATGCGATACGCCAACACATGTGTATCAAGTCAGTTGGTGGAAGAACCCGAGTGAGTTATCATTAGCCCATGGCCCATTAAGCTTGGACTATCACAATTACTGGGGTGTCAGTGGCGGCACACGAGAGACGAGAATGGAAAAAGGGGGGATATGGCATAAGTTGTGATGTTCAGGCTGACTGGTGGTTGTAGATTGGAGCCGTAGTTTTGCTCCACAGAAAGAGATTCTCGAGTACTACAAAGGACTTGCTGAGCATTTGGAGCTCCGCAAGAATACACACTTTAATACAGAAGTGACAAGCGCCGAGTGGTTTGAAGAGGAGATGTTGTGGCATGTACATACTCGAGATGTGACGACAGGTGAAAAAGCTCTGTGGACCTGCAACATGGTTTGTGCCCTTTGGAAGTACATATATCTTCTTCCTTGCTGATGATTAACCTAGTTTATTACTGCGACTGGTCCCTTCCACACACCAAAGTATCTTGACGTCCCTGGAATTTCCGATTTTCAAGGCCAGCAGTGGCATGCTATGGAATGGCCATCACAGATCGATCTCACCAACAAGAGGGTGGCCGTCATTGGAACCGGACCCTCTGCCGTCCAGATTGTCAGTGAGATATCAAAAGAGCAAGGGATAGAATTGGATGTCTATCAGCGCAGCCCGGGCCATTGTTTGCCGAAAGAGGATGGTCCGTTTAAGGAAATTACGAAATGGACGTTTCGGAATGTGCCTGGTGTGATGGATGCCTATGCTTTGCTTCAATATTTGATGGTAAGTCGATACATGGTGGAGCGGATGGGGTTTAGAGAAGCGGGAGAGGATTCTGCGTTGATGAACACTGACTCTATAAAAGCTCACGATAGTCGTTTACCGCGCCTGCAAACTAAACTCCTGGATATCGAAAATCGTGAATGGAATCGCGGAAGGCCTGGTCAAGAAGCTTGTAAAGGATCCTGAAAAGCAGAAAAAACTGGTTTCACTCGACTCGTAAGATTCCTTCTCAACCCCAGTTAAAGCTGCCGCTTACTTTCGCTTTCGTCAGATTTGGTTGCAAGCGTCCCCTCCTCTCCGATGATTTCTACCGTGCCCTTGACCGTTCCAATGTAAACCTCATCACATCATCCGTTACTTCTATTACCAAGACCGGTATCAACTCTAAAAACCCCTCTACCGACGAGACGGAATTTCGAGAAGTCGACATTATAATTTGGGCCACTGGCTATCACATGACACCTTGCCCAATCCCTACAACCGGTCGTAACGGTGCCGATCTCCTTCAACAATATGGGCCCAAAGTTTACTGTTTGTACGGTCTCGCCATCTCTGCCTTCCCCAACTATGGAAACTTCATTGGGCCACATCAAGTATCGTTCTGGACTCCGATCCTCTTGCTTATCGAACTCTGCGCAAGATACCACACGCAGGTTATTAAGAAGCTTTTGGAACTCAACGCGGGGAGTTACAAGCGCGCGGTGGTTCCGAGAAGAGAGAGAGAGGTGGAGTGGGTAGAGAGTTTAAGAGAAGCACAAAACAAATTGCCGTTGGGTGTGGACTCGTGCAAAAGCTACTACAAGACTGAGGATGGCGTTGTGATAATGTGGCCGTGGGCAACTGGGGCCTTGGTGAAGTTGTTGGATAAGGTAAATTGGCGGGATTACACCGTGCTTGAGACGAGGGTAGGAGAGGGCGTGTCGGAGAAGTAAAACTGGACATTAAAACTTGATGGAGGGTTAAATGAAAGGAGAGATAGAATGTGGTTGGATTAGTAAAATGGTAAGATTTTCTACATCTTAATACCAGTAATACATTTGTAAGGAGGTTGGAGCTAACTGTTCGCTCGACTCACGTGCTGTCCCGCCACCTTACGCGTCGCCTGCGCGTGTTCCCATGGAGACGCCAGCTTCCCCGCTGTCCCACCAGCTCCCGCTCCCACACCTTTCCGGTCTCTTCCTCATCTACTTTCTCCTCTCCTTACGCAATGGAAGAGGATGTTGCTGATCGTCCATCTATGTCGCCGCCTCCTGAGCGGGGTTTCCGTGTCATCTTCCAGAAATCCTTCGCCCATCCATCGCGTCCAGGCCTGCTTCACTGGAGTCCCCAACTCGATCTTATCGCGCTTGTAACCGCCAATGATACCATACTCCTTTACCGCATGAATGGACAGCGCGTGTGGAGTGTCCCGCACAAACTAGGACCAGATCTGCGAATTGAGCAGCTAAGATGGCGTCCAGATGGTATAGCTGCCCATTGCCATCATGAACACGCGCGGAAGCTTACAATGTTGGTAGGTAAAATGATTGCCATTGGGTACAGCGACGGTTCCACACGAATATACGATGTTAACAACGGCAAACCCATCCACAAGCTGGTTTCCGAGGCCGCCGATTTTGGTGCTGTGTCATGCGTCAGTTGGGTCGATAATCACTCGCATGCTATCAATACAAATGTTTCGCCAGAGACGAAGTCAACAGAGTGTACGCCGCAGGTTTTGTTTGACTTGGATATTAGTTCTATGCTTCCTAGGCTTAGTATCCTTCCATCGTCGTCCGGACCGTAAGAAACTCTCGTGGAGATAGGAGATGTCTACTGACATACGGCAGTGAGAGCACGTTTACTTCGAAGACGACCCTAGACGCTCTGATCAATGCCGTAACCAAGGGGGGCGAAGGAAGCCATCTCGACATACTCTTGATTGGGGAGAAGGGAGGAAAGGTGCTGCTGAAGTATGGTCATCATCATGTCTTCTGGAACGCTTACTGACCAGGGCCAGTGTTTTTGACTCGTTCCTCATTGGAACCATGGATTTGACCAAGCTCTCGTCCCAGCTTAAAGAACCTGCGAGGGTATTATTGATTTCTGCGCAAAACATTTAGCTCTATTAACTCTCCATAGGTCATCCGCCACACTGCCTCCTCCGATCTCAGTACACAGTCCTTGCTCCTTGTACGCAACAACTCAGGAAGCCTTTTGTTCACAACAATGGACATTCTCTTTATCCATCAGTTCGGACAACACCTCTTCCAGCTCGCATCCACGTCAACTCGGGTGCAAGCCTTACTGCGTTACATGAGCGAAACAGTCCGTGCTCTCCAGACCGAATTCAAAAGCATGAATGACCTGTCCCGTCGATATGTACGGTCAATATCGAACGAGGTTGAGGATGCCGGCAGTGAGATTGGACTGGAATTTTTCGAGTTTTTAGTAACTGGATTACCAAGCCCGGTCTTGAGAGAATGGCTGTTGGATGTGTTGATGGAGCGGGTAAGTCTTGATTTGCGATTCTCTTTACATGGGCTGACGGGAAGGTGTAAAAGGGCCAAAAAATGTGGGAGAAAGGATGCATTACTGGATATGAGACCTTACGACGACTGGCACATGAGCACTTGCTCCCCACTTGCGAGAGACTGGTGGTTCTTCTCTGCCGGCTCCGTGGGTTGGCCCGATGGTATTTTCTCCCTTCATCCCCTCCAAAGACTCCACTAAAAAGGATGTAGGAAGGAGAGTGGAAGTCCGTTAGGACTTGAACCGGATGACTTTACACGTTGTCTGGACGTTGTTTCCGGAATAACATTATTCACACACGAATTGCTCATGAAGGTCAACAAAGAGCTCGATCTCTGCGCCTCTTTCATGGGTTGGCTCAAGCACGCTCTTGACCACCTATCGACCGTCATCGAAATCGACGAGAAGCCCGCCGACGAACCCACCGTCGATGCCCTGAAAGTCGCGGAATTCATCGGCAACCATCTGAAACAATCCACCCTCGAGCCTTTCTTCCATAAAGACAATAGCGTCAGGTTACGCGACATCAACAAGCGAGGCGAAAGTATCGCCGAACTGTACTCCAAAGCGAATGGTAGCGCTTCTTCTCTCCCGGGCTTTGGAGAGCTGGTCGAGTTTTTGGATGAGCTTTGTAAATCGGTGTTTGCAAAACCGCAACAGGCAATGCGGCAACAGCTGAGACTTGGGCGGCATTTGATACTTCATGAAAAGGAGCTGAAGACTATGGAGATGAGGATGATTGATAGTGAGAAGGGGAATTCGAGCGCGCTTATGGTGCTGCATTCTGACGAGATTGAGCCGAATTCCCGTAGGTTTCTCTTTTCCTGATATTGTGTTGCGCTCATGCTAATCAAATAACCAGTCGTTATCGTCAAGTGTGAGATCAAGATCACTGGGGGGTTGAGTTCGATCGAAAGCGTTGGCTGCGCCAAAGTTCACTTCCCACAGAAATATCAAGAACTTGTCGACATCCAATTCGTCGACGACAACCTCTTGATCCTACTCCTCCACAACCCAGGTAAGCATCCTCCCTAGCTTCACAAAGGAACCCGTGCTAAAAATTTACCAGACAAAACCTCCGTGCTCATTACGTTCGACTACAGCAGCATCGAACTCGAAAAAAGCTTACCCTTCTCCAACAACCTCCAGCCCCTATTTTCCCACGGCCTCAGTCTACCGTCTCAAGAAATGGGCATAGTCATGCAGCGGAACTATCCGGCTTCATGGACTCCCGCGCAGATCAGCGTAAACGGCAAAGAAGGAAGACGTATAGGCTGTGTTGTAGCTGACGATAGGATGCGGTACTCTATTTTCGATCTGGACCATCCTGAGGAGGAGGATGAGGATGAAGGAGAGTACTCGGATGAGGAAATGGAGGTGGAGGAGAAAGAGTTGGAGGAGTAGATTGATACCCACGGATGGTGTTGTTATACATTAGTTAAACATGGATTGGCGTTCGGCGACTTGGGTTTACCATTGGTACATAGATAATGAATTCTGGAGTATGCACTTAATGGGTTGGGGATGCATTGTAACTATGCTTGCCCGCTGACAAAATGGCCTTTCAAGAACTGGCATTCACTAGTAAAATTACTATTTGTATTATGAAATAAAATGCAGCACCCGTACGTCTCCAACTACTATGATATTATGCCGCAATGGATGCTTTCCGATAGTTCCAAAACGGCGCTCGCACTGGGTCGAACGTTGTCGCTAAAAGGTCAAAGGCTTTTGCGCTTTCCTTTCCATTTTCTTCCATGGCCATTATTTCAGCTAACAGATCCAGAGCGTGCGAAGATTTTATCCGGGCAGGGTTATCGAGCGGCGCGTAGTGTTGGCAGAGTTTCTTGACTCTGTCTGAGGGGATGTTACAGCGGTTCATCAACCTAGAGAAAATGTTAACATTGGTAATCAAACACCGAATCATGGAACGTGACGCACCCCCGAAGGTAGTTCCAAGGACTTGGGTTCTGAGGTGCTAGGAAGACCGACTCTTCGACGAAGCTGCGATAGTCAGTATTTGGCGGTTTTGAAAAGGGGATTTAACCTACTTGATCTCTCGCTCAATCACGTCTTCTGGAACAGGTGTGCCGCGACTGAAGACAATGAAGAATCGATGATTCCAAGCCGAGTTGTTCCTAACATCATCTTCCAGTAGTGTGTTGAGGTATTCGATCTCACCTTTCTCCCACAAATCAAAGCGCTTCACAAGCCATTGCCTACACATGATTTTGTTAGGTGAAATTCGCCCGATCGATGGGTGTGAAATGCACCTGTATGACCAGACATGGTAGTTCTTCGAATCCTTCTCAAACATCTCCTTGATAAACTCCTGCTCACCAGTCGGGTCTCCTAGCCGATTCACGACCAGTTGTCTATGATGCCAAATTTGGTAGTTTTTCTCATGCTTCAGCGCCTTCATATTTAAGAACTGCAATTCCTTCTTCAGATCTGCTTCAAGCGCAGCCAGACACTTTACACGATATAGCCTGGACATTTACTTGTCAGCAACCTAGGACAGGTTCCGCACAGCTTTCTCAGACAGGCCACCTGGGAAAGAAGAGCCCAACCAAACAGTGTAATGCGCCGGATTCAGGTCGATTACATGCTCAGTAATCTTTAAGGCACGCTCGCTCAACTCGTCTTTGGCCATGAGAGCTCGGAGGTAGGCCATCGCCTCCGCGTACTCCTCCGAGTAATTGATTTGCGCGAGAGGGTGATCGCCGTCGTCTTGCGGGAGGGGGACAACGTCATCCCAGTCGGGGTCTTGGGAGTACATGGTTGAGTAGTATGGTAGTGGGCGGTCAAGGGGCGAAGTGTTGATAGCAGCCTGGGCTGAAGTGTGGTGATGGGTGCAATGAGGTTGAAGCTCTAGCGCGGGGTAGCATAGCTGTCAGGGAACAGCTTCATCAGACCACGTGATACAGCCAATCAAATATTTATGTGTTGGACGAATTCCTGGTGCCTTGAAAGAAAAGGTGAGCTAACTTAGAGGCAGAATATATGTATATCTACGGGAGCAGCTCGAATCTGTTCTATCCCCAGAACCGCCACCGAAGTCCCTGACGAGAACCAAGGTCCAACGTCTTCATCCAATCATCATGGCGCCCACCTCCAAAAGGTTCCAGATGATTGGGTCAGGATAGTTACTCATGTCAGTAAAATGATACAAGTTCTTGGGACGAACTCAGTATGCACGTGACTCCACCTCCGTCCTCAATCTGGAGGTCTGCCGCATCTCACCCCTAAGCACTCAATTTCCTCAACCCACCTCCGCCCATGTTCCCCTCGCCCCTTCTTTCCTGAAACCATGTCCGAAGCTCACGAAACCGTCCAACTCGACACCGCGAAGCTTGCTGCCCTTACCGAAGAACCTCAGCAGCAGCTATTCGTCCTTTCCTTCCTCGCCGCTCTCGAACACCGCATCGACCTCTTCGATTCCGACGATGCATCTGCCCACCAACTCCCTATCCAGCGCGAGCTCCTCCGGATAGTACAGCTCACCTCCCCGGCGCCGACGAGATTGATACGAAATATTTGTGGGAGATGTTTTGCAGGTGTGTTTAGGAAAGGAGATAGGAAGCTGTTGTTCGACACCATCAACGAGCTCCTGATACTGGTCAATTCGGGGAAGGATAAGGATCTTAGGGTTAAGCATGCGGCGGCCCATTGTGTCGGCGAGGTGTTTGATGCAGCGGGGGATAGTGCTGTGTCGGTGGCTACATTTGCGGCGAGCTCGTTGATGAAGCTGTTCAAGAACTCGCAGAGCCATTGTGGTTTGAGAAGTACGATCATGAAGTCACTGGGGAAGTTGTTTAAGATGGTTGGGAGTATGGCAGATGAGAGCGTAGCAAGAGATGCGTGGAAGCAGTCTAGGAATGCTACAATAGACAAGTCGTCGGTTGTGCAGGTTTCGGCTTTACAGGTGCGTGGTGACTGTAGGCGAGCACCAAACTGGAGTGCTGATGAGTGTATAGTGCATGGAGGAACTTATCAAGAATACACCGTATTTCACAACACTGTCGGATCACGAGAAGCTCCAGAACGCCGTCTACAAAGCTTTCGACTCACCATCATCTGTTGTCCGGAAGGCCGCCGCCTCATGTCTGGCCACATCACTTGTTCTCGCATATTCGACTGAGCCGGCGGAACTCGTCAACAAGCATGTAAAGAAGGCTGCAAAAAAGCCGAAGCGGAATTCCATGCAATTGGCGGATGAGGATGCAGTCATTGAGAGACCAAGCTCCCCGGCTCTAGGAAAGAAGCAGCCTGTGAAGTTAGCGCTTTCTTTGGAGGATATCCTGAAGCAGTTATCTACACATTACGTCAAGCCAGCAACGCCAGCAAGATGTAGAGCCGGGATTGCCCAAACATATATTGAGATTGTACGACGACTTGGATCGAGTATTGTGGAGGCAAATTACGGGACCATCGCGAATCACCTGTTGGTCGACCTATCATCGAGCACTGGAATCACCATCAACAGATTCAGATTATTAACAACCCGGAAGTACGTACGAATCATTTTGGAGGAAGTAATTGGAAAGAAGCTGCTGGGAGAGACTGGTCAACAGAACGCTATCCGTTGGCTGGTGAACGATGTAATCAAAAACTACCCACAAGTCATCAAGGAACGACCAGAACCCAGTAAGCACACGCTCGCTGGTGCACTACATGCGGTGGCATCTCTCGTCAAAATCCTCGGATCGGCGGCAATGACTGTTCAGGATTTGGTGCGGGACGGAATTCTCCAGACGCTGCAACATCCAAGCTATACGGTACAAATCACAGCCAGCTGGTGTTTACGATCCTTTGTTCTTTCTGTGCCAGCGCAGCTGCTACCCATTCTTACGATCTGCATGAACAACGTCAGCCGGGAGCTTTCACAGCTCACGACAAGGAGGCCAGCAACATCGGATGCTTTCCGCAAATGTACCGGGTATGCAAATGGGCTGGCAGCAGCGATCAGCACTGCCCCGGTTCAACCGCTGTACGCTTCCGTGGACGTCACGTCTCGAATCTTGTCTCTGGCAACATCATTGCTCAAATCTAGCGGAAACTACGATCTACGGATATCAAGTACTCAGATACAAGTTGCATGGATATTGATTGGAGGTTTGATGTCGCTGGGGCCAAACTTTGTCAAGATCCATCTTTCGCAGCTCCTCCTCCTTTGGAAAAACGCTCTCCCGAAGCCTTTGGCGAAAGATTCCTCGAAGGAGCGGTCTATACTCGAGTTGTCGTTTTTGGCGCATGTACGGGAGTGTGCACTCGGCTCGATACTCTCGTTTTTAGAATACAATCACCGACTTCTTACAGCGGATGTTTCGAAACGGATATCGTCAATGCTGCAGAACTCAACCCTTTTCCTGAATAGTCTCCCGGGGAAGAAAACGACAGAAGATCCTGCAGAGTTGTTATCACCAGCGCTCCAGCTCTTGGACTATGACTTGATGGTGCGGAGGAGAGTGCTCCAATGCTATGTTAAGCTGGTCAAACTATCACAAGCAGAAGGCCTTCAAGCAAATCTCCTGACTGTGGCGATATCATTTTTCGCTGATCCAGAGAAATACACCCCGTCTTCCCTCAGCACAGCGATCGCCCATTCAGCAGGTAATTTCGAGAGTCTTTGGGATATTGGGGACAACTATGCCTATGGTGTGGGTAGCTCTGTCAAAGGCTTTGACATTCAAGCCTATGCTTTTGAAGGCCGGGATAGCAATAAGGCGATCAAGCATTGGATAACACGGGAAAGTCCTGAGGCTCGAATAGATGAAACCCTACACACTCCGGTTTTGGGCTCAATTGAGCACGATTCAGTGTCATTATATCTACCAGATATGCAAACCGATGAGTGTTCTCTTGCACCACCTGCGACTGCTGTGGTGGACTCCGCCATCGACCTGTTCACAGTCCTTTTACCGATGCAACAACCGAAAGTCCAGGAAAGTATTCTGGAGCAACTGGCGACTTTCTTAGCCTCGAATACTCTGCAGCGAGATCCCGGACGAAAAGCAGCTATGACTGTCAACATTGCTACTTCACTACTTGGAGCTCTGAAGTGTGCAGTCGGAAACGTCATCCCATCAGCAAATCTAACTACTCCAAGTGTCCTTAAAATCATGTCAGAACTTCTTCAAGGATTTGTTATCCTTCCGGACCCATTTGTGAGAAACGTGGCCTACGAAGCGCTCGGACGGCTATGTAGCGTTGCGGGGAATACTTTCACGGGTAGCGTCATCAACTGGCTCGTCGAAACAGTCGTCAACAATCGAGACCCAAATGCACGCGCTGGGTCTGCGGTCGCTCTTGGTTGCATTCACTCTCATGTTGGTGGTATGGCTGCTGGGTTTCACCTGAAATCTATTATCCAAATCTTGATATCACTCAGCAACGATCCCCACCCTACGGTTCACTTCTGGGCACTGGATGGTTTGTCTCGGACTATCGACTCTGCGGGTTTGACCTTCTCCGTGTACGTCACAAGTACACTTGGAATGCTTTCACAACTATACGTCGCCGAAACCCATAATCCAGATGTCGGATCCCTTGTTTCATCGAATCTTGAACTGGAACTACCTACCGTCAGCATCCTCGTTCGATGCATCGATTCTTTGATTGGTGTTCTTGGACCAGACTTGATGGACGCTACCAAGGCGAGGGAGCTTATTATGACTATGATCGGCCAATTTCAGAATGAATCAGATTATGTGCCGCGTATGGAGGCATTGCGGTGTTTGGAACATCTGTCGATGTTCGCTGGACAGTTTATCGCGGCCCCACAGTATGTGAAGAGGCTTCAGCAAGAGCTGGGATCGGAACACGAGGAACTGCGGGACGTAGCAGTCGATGGGCTGTACCAGATGATGAAACCTGATGCCGAGAGGGTTTTCAATATTGCAGATCCGGGACTGGAGGATGCCTTGTGGTTAACCTTGGATGAACAGCCAAACCACGAAGGTGTCAGGAATATCATCCGGAACTGGATGACCCAAACGGCGCTTGACAACCCGGGGAAATGGGTAGATCGTTGTCAATCTGTTATGACAAAGACTATCGAACGAAAAAACGGCGTTGTTCAACAGCAAAAGGAACAGCCTAAACCGAGTGCTCAGGCGGATCTTAATGACGAAGAAGTGGCTGGCATGGCGTCTGGTGACAAAGAGCCGGCCACGACTGGACTGGAGCCTCTCCGCTGGCAAGTTCGTACATTTGCAATGCAAATTCTCGGTGAACTCCTATCCGTCGGTGCTATCGAGTTATCAAAGGAAACAGAGGCCCCGTTGGAAGAGAAATTTGTCCAGAAAATCGGCGACATTGTTAAAATGGCGTTTACAGCATCAACAGCCAACGTGGTGGATCTTAGATTGGCAGGATTGCGCATTGTTGATCTTGTGCTCAAGATGTTTGGTCATACCCCTGATCCGGATTTCCAGGATGCACCTTTACTGGAGCAGTATCAGGCCCAAATTGGTAGTGCGTTGACTCCAGCTTTTGCTGCTGACTCCAGTCCGGAGCTGGCTACGGTGGCGGTCAATGTATGTGCGGGTTTTATCGCCACGGGTATTGTGAAAGATGTGGATCGTATGGGACGCATATTGAAGCTGTTGACCAACGCGTTAGAGAACTTTTCAGGTAATCACATAAGACACTGTCGGTGTATTTTATGCTGATGTTGAATAGCGGATACGGAAAATATCGTCATTGGGGACCTTAAGGGCCTCAGCTCGAATGCGCAGGTGATGGTGAAGATGGCCGTGTTAAAAGCATGGGCTGAACTTCAAGTTGCAAGCAAAGAGCAAACATATCTTGTCGATGTTGTTAAGCCTCATATCACAACGCTCGCTCCTATGTGGCTTTCGTCACTTCGAGAGTTCGCAAGGCTTCGGTTTGAGCCTGATGTGTCTACCAATGCGTCTGGTACCACATCACTCGGTGGGTCGATCGACAATATATACTCTGCGCTCAATCGCGATACATTGTTGCGGTTCTATCAAGATTCCTGGCTGAAATTGGTGGATGCTATCGCGAGCTTGATTGAACTCGACAGCCAATTCGTCTTTGATGCTCTCGATGGGAAATCATCATCGGAAGCCACGGCAAATGGGTCTGGGCCGAGGGACGACATCAATTATCGAGACGAGCCAGTCGCGTTTTTCTTTGTTCTCTTTGGTATCGCCTTTGAAGCTCTCGTGGGCGGCCGCCCGGGGGTGGGAGGTGCTTTGGCGACAAAGGAGCAGAACCTGGAAATCCTGTTGGCCCTCAAGAAGATCCTACATCCATCCGTGTGTGGCCACGCGATATACCAGAACGTGATATTCTCGGAAACGATGGACCTGTTGGATCGACTGGTTCTTACCGAGGGGCTAGCAGTTCAGTTAGCAATCGTCGACATTGCCAGAGCACTGTGCATTGAGCATCCAGCTGCAAGAGGCAAGAACAACAAAGCCGGTAATGATGGCGATACTGGGTTGTCGGAAGAGATTGACCAGCTGTTTGAGCTGACGAGAATAATCGTTTTGGTCCTTACGAACTTACTCCCGAACCTGGTGGATACAAAGAAATCTGTGCGACAGCAGTTGCCAGAAGAGGCTGTAAATCTCATCAGAATGAGCTTGGATGCGTTGGTGGATGCGGCGGAGGTTTTCCCTGCGGTCATCAGAATGGATCTTTATGCATCCATCTTGCATATTTTCATCAGTATTTCCCCATAATCCTTATCATCGTGTTGGATTAGAAGGCTGACAAAAACGGTAGCAATCTTGGGGACAGGCGTATGCCAATCCGAAGTGGTTCCTCGAAGTCTCCCCATCTTCAAACGCTTTATCCGCATCATTACCAAAACCGGCAACAAAAACGATCAAGATCAGGTCGTCATGATGGTGCGCAGTTGTCTCTCCAGCATCATGCGAGTCCTTGATCACGCAAAGTATGTTCCATCCCCAACACCCATCTATCGTCCTCCACATTCGCTTACACTCTCCAGACTTCGTGGTGAAGCTGCCATCCCTTGTGTTCGCAACACCCTCATGTCCGCTGCACTCCTCGTAACCTCCGGCGTCAACATCCTCCCTCCCAACGACACCCATCTCCCCCTCCTCTGCTCCCACCTCCTCGACTCCCTCCTCGACTCCCAAACTGCAACAATCGCTACGCAATGTATCCGACTCCTCCTCTCGACTTCCCCGAAATCCGCAACCGATCAAGAAATCGTCCGCACCCTCCTCCCTAAACTCGTCCGGTTCGTCGCTACCGGCGAAATCCCAGGTGCAAGCAATACCCAACACACATCCGAACCAACACAACTCGAAGACGTGAGGAATGCAGTAGCTCTAGTCTTGACCACGAGTTTCCTGCAAACTCTCTTCGGCGAACAAGTAAAACTCACTTTGTGTCTATTCGTCCCAATGTTTTTGGAATGCGCGCGAACAGCGAAAGCGCCCAAGACTATGGGATTGGTTGCACAGCGGTTACTCGAGTTGGCAGCGTCGGAGAGGGAGGGTTTTAAGGCTGTTGTGGCGAATCTGGATCAAGAGAGGAGAGCGTTTTTGGAGGAGGTGCTGAAGAGGAATGTTGTGGCTCCTCAGGGGACTGGTGTTAGGGGACCCGGTACGGTTCCGAGTATTGAGCTGAAGATGAATTTTGGGGCTTAGAAGGGATGACGACGTGAAGAGATGGAGCGAGAAGTCTGTAGAGGGTTTTGTTACAAGAGGTGGGCGATTTGTGGGAATGTTGTGGGGTTTCGACATGCTTTTGGATGCATACTGGTATTCGTAATATTAAAATTCGACTGTATGAAGTGATGGTCATGGTTTCTACGATAGTTTAATGAACATGGTCATGTTAGTAGCGTTACGAGGGTTGAACATTGTGACGCTGATCGTCCAAGATCTAGCTGTAGATTGGGCCATTACAATCCTCATCAAGGGCTGAATCTATGATGCCAAACAAGGTTGATAACACAACCGTAGATGAACTATGACAAATCAAAAAAGCCATTCAAAACATGAAATGAAAAGCAGCCTTGCAGACCCGACAAAACGCCTTGTTTAACGCCAAAATAGAAAAAACGCACACCTATTCCTCGTCATTACAATACCCTTTCACGTAAACCAAAAAGAAAAACATCTATTTTACAACCCTCTCAGCCTAAACATCACCTGCTCAAACGCTTCTCCCTTCCTCATTACAAAATAAATCCTCCACGCCCCATTTTGTTGGGAACGTATCCTTCGGGCAAGTTGAAATCCAGTCTCTAAACAGCAACCCATCCGTTTCCAAGTCTCGGCTTTCCTCGCCCCATAAATTAACCACGGGGATTTTGTTCCACTCTGGCAAATCCTCCGCCGGCAACGCATCTGGAAAAGGCTGTTGTAGTAGCCGTCTCTCGGAATGCGGTGTTTTACTCCGGTGTTCACTGTTTGGCGTTTCTGTATGCACCATGGCCAATGGCTCAGAAAGGAGAGGGTAGATCATAACGTAGCCTCGAGCCCGAGCAAGCTCAATAAACGAACCAGTCCAGGAATCGGCGTGCGTTTTGCTGATCTGGAGGGTTTTGGGTGCGTGGCCTGGTTTTTCGTGATCCGGGAGTGGGAGCGCTTCGAATTCCGGGCGAAGACGGTGGGAAAAATAGGAATGAAACTCAGACCAGTGGTCTGAAAAGTAGAGGGCCGCACGGGGATTAGGGGCTGGGTGGAGAAAAAGGGGCCCTTCAAGGTTGGAGGTATCGAACGGCTTTTTGCCGGATGGAAGGCTACTGGGTGGTTCCAGTGAGATACCATAGAGGCCGGCTGTTTCGTGCTGGTGATATCGAGAGTAGCGGTATTCAAACGTAGTGTAGAGGAGGTAGTGATAGTACCACTGGGATAACTCAATGTCGGGGTCGAGGAAAAGTACGGAATGGTGCTCAGAGACGCTGTAGAATGTTTGAATGAATTGTGCAGCTTTCTCCATCGGATTATCAGACGCGAGGACAGAGCGGAGGACGGAAACACGACCTCGCCCGGGGAAAGTGAAGGATTTTAGGAAGTCGCGCGTCATGGGATGAACTGGAATGGAGGGGTCGAGGACAACCGTGATTCGAGTAGGGCGGTGTGCTTTTGAAGGGTAATAAGCGTGGGTGATGGAGCGAAGAAGCCTTTCAAGGCTTCCAACATGAGCGTCGGCATGGATTACGATTTCAAATGTCGGCCAATGCCAGGCTGATTATCATCAGTGTGCTAGTGTATGAGATAATGGAGGAATAAAGCTCACCATTCAGTGATTTACTATCCAATCTAGTTATCCACTTTAATTCATTCATGGTGTTTTCCGGCAGTTCAATGAGCGTCAAGCCCAACTGTCCTGCCTTTTCCCTCGCAATCTCCACGAACCATGGCTCTTCTATCGTCGTGTCAATGAATACAGCCTGTGGATGCATAAAGCTTCCGAGATGTCTGAAGACACTTTTGATGGCGATTTTCCTTCTCTCCACGGGCAGTAATTCGGCTTGAAACGCTCTTGCGTCATGAACCTGTACATCACACCCTTCATCGTCACCAGATAGGTATGTAAGGCCATTCAATTCCTTGAATTCCTCAGTGGTAAGGGTATCGAATCCTAATAAGGCCAAATGAACTTCACTCCGTCTGTATGTTGCCATTTCACAAGCTATCCCGGCCATTTTGCTAGCAGCCGTGAGGTTTGCGGCAGCGAAGACCACATTGTTATTCGCACGCCAGCCAGCTCGGATTCCCGATAATGACTTGTATAGATTTGGAAACCTTATAGGTATTGGTTTGCTGGGCTGTTGAAGGAAGGAAGGGACCGACGGAACCTCCCATTGGCGCGGGTTGTCGGAAGGAGCGAAGAGACAGTAGTATATTCCAACGACAATGAGAGCCCAAAAGGCGAGCACCCGCCGCCGCGTCCGGCGCGGTAACCGAATGGACGGCAGGAAGTTGTAGGACGAGAAGCGGGGTTTCCATGTGTCACCGTCGCGATACAACGGGGGAGCCATTGGCCCGGACTTTGTATTGCTGAATGGCCAGCGGGCGTTCGAGAGCAGGCGAGCGGAGGAGGAGGAAGGAGGGGGATGGGGATGCTGGAGGGCGGTGGAGAGGATTCGAACAGTGATGGGGTGGATATCGATGAAGGATGAAGGAGCAGGAGAAGATGGACAGGGAGAGTGGTTCGAAACAGCACCAGGAGAGACGGAGTGTGGAGGAGCAGTGGGTGTTCACTGATCACAGATTGTCACTGGCTGGTGTTGTGTCCTGCTGCGTGACGTGTGGTGAAGCTCTGGTGCTGCTACTGCTGCGCACTCGCCCGCCCACCCCCAGCTCTTCTTTACGTGACATATGTAGCGCGAGGTCGTGCACTTGAGCCTCCCACCTACCCACCAAACTATCACCTCCGCCAGTTCCTCCATCCTCCCCCCATCGAAAGCTCCATCCGACACTACTCTCATCCCATCACCTCCATCTCTTCCGTCCCTTCCCCGCACCTCCGCCTCATCCACTCAACACCTGCGCTCCAGACATCCTCATTGATCCACATCTCCGCCACCATTGTCCGCAAACACTTCCACCATGGCTCAGGACGACAAGACTACTACCCCCGATAAGGGCAAAGGAAAAGCCGTCGATGCGCCACCAAAGAACGACAAAGCCACTGGTGATGGGAAGAAGAAGAAGAAGGATGATGCTCAAGAAGGCGGGTGGCACTTTGCCTCAGAGGTCTAGGAAGCTTACTGACAGCCGGACAGAGCTATCTGAGGAGGACCAGCAGCTCAAGTCAGATCTTGAGATGCTGGTAGAGAGGCTACAAGTTCGTATTCTGTCGGTTTATGTGTCGTCCGTGGTGCTGATTCGCTGTAACAGGAAGGGAAACCCGAACTATACAAGCCGTCGCTCGAGTCCATCAAGACCTTCATCAAGACATCGACATCATCAATGACAGCTGTGCCAAAACCTCTAAAGTTTCTGCGGCCCCATTATCCAGTAATGACTGAGTTGTATGAGAAGTGGGCGGATGGTGAAGACAAGGTAGCCCTACTGCGAATTTCCATGTCTCTTCCTCTCTGATTCCTTTATCATAGGTCCTCTTGGCCGATGTTTTGTCCGTGTTAGGCATGACTTACTCGGATGAAGACCGGCTGGATTCCCTCAAATATCGACTCCTTGCACCAACCCAGGATCCCGGGGCATGGGGCCACGAGTATGTGCGCCATTTGGCCCTCGAGATCGGAGCAGATTACGCGAAAAGACAAGAAGCAGAGAAAGATACAACGGATCTAAAGGATCTTGGGTTATCTCTTGTTCCGTTTTTCCTGAAGCACAATGCCGAGGCCGATGCCGTGGACCTTCTGTATGAACTCGAGATGATTGAAAAGATTCCGGAGTTCCTCGACAAGGACACCTTTGGTCGAGTGTGTTTATACATGGTTAGGTCAGTTGTTTGGAACTCTTTTTGCATATCAAAATGCTGACACAAGAAAGCATGGTGCCGCTCCTGTCACCGCCGGATGATATCGACACCCTGCGGACCGTTCATAAGATCTATCTCAACTATCAAAAATTCACAGAGGCGATGACCATAGCGATTCGCTTGAACGACCTAGACTTAATCACGGATAACTTTAACAATGCTGTGAACGATCCTGCACTTAAGAAGCAATTGGCGTTCTTGGTTGCCCGCCAGGGTATCTGGATTGAGTGCCCGGATGAAGACATCGCTGAAGTTTTGAATAACGAGCGTATGTCAGACCATTTCTTGTCTCTTGGAAAAGAGCTCAATATTTTGGATCCCAAAACTCCGGAGGACATCTACAAATCCCATTTGGAAAACACTCGGGGTCCATCTGCAGCAGTGGATAGTGCGAAACAGAATCTGGCGAGCAGTTTCGTCAACGGTTTTGTCAATGCCGGGTTCACAAAGGATAAGCTCATGCTGGTTGAAAACGACAATAGTTGGGTTTATAAGAACAAGGATGCAGGCATGATGAGTGCTACTGCCAGTATTGGCATGCTGCACCTGTGGAACGTTGATCCTGCTTTGGCGGTTATTGATCCATTTATGGAGGCAGACGATGACTATCTAAAGGTATAAATTTATAACACTTTGCCGTTCGTTGCTCGTTGCTCACAAATCTTAGGCTGGCGCGGCTTTGGCTATTGGTATTGTGAACTCCGGTGTACGCATGGATTCTGATCCAGCGTTGGCGCTTTTGAGTGACGACAAGTTTCTCAACAGCTCCAATGCAGCAATCAAAATTGCCGCGATCATGGGATTAGGTATTTCGTATGCTGGTTCACAACGGGAAGACCTCAGGGATCATCTGATGCCTATTATCTCGGATTCGACCAACTCGCTTGAAATCTGTGCCATGGCGACCCTTGCGATCGGCTTTGTCTTTGTTGGGTCCAGCGATGGCGAGATTGCCGAGACTATTATCATGTCCCTTCTTGAACGCGACGAGTCGCAGTTCAAGGAGAAATGGGCTCATTTCCTTTCCCTTGGTCTTGCCCTCCTTTTTGTTGGCAAACAGGAAGATTCCGAAGTTCTCCTCGAGGCTCTGAAGATTGTTCCAGGTCACTTTGGTAAGAATACCAGCGTTTTGGTCGACGCTTGTGCGTACGCTGGCACTGGAAATGTTATCAAGTACCAAAGCCTGCTCGAACAGTGCAACGATCATATTGATACTTCAGAAGATGAAAAGAAGGGCGAAGATACCTTCCAGGCCTATGCTGTCCTCGGTCTGGCTCTTGTTGCGATGGGAGAGGACATTGGTGCTGAGATGGCTTTGCGGCAGTTTGGTCATTTGATGCACTACGGAGAAAGTGTCATCCGGAAGAGCGTTCCGCTGGCTATGGGTCTACTTAACGCGTCTAATCCGCAAATGAAGGTCTACGATACCCTTTCACGGTACTCCCATGACAACGACATTGATGTTGCCATCAACGCCATTTTCGCAATGGGCATGGTCGGTGCTGGAACCAACAACGCTCGGTTAGCTCAGCTCCTCCGGCAGTTGGCCAGCTACTATCACCGTGATCCGGATGCTCTTTTTGTGGTGCGGGTAGCCCAAGGATTGCTGCACATGGGCAAGGGTACACTTAGCATCAATCCGTTCCACAGTGAGCGGAGCGTACTGAGCCGTGTTGCTGTCGCTGGTCTCTTGACGGTGTTGGTTAGTTTGCTTGACGCTAAGAACTGTATGAATCCCCTTTGCATTTCATCAACCCTTCACTAACCAAACTGTAGTCATCCTCGACACGAACCACTATCTCCTCTACTTCATGGTTCCGGCCATGCACCCACGTTTCCTCATTACTCTCGACGAGGAGCTTAAGCCTCTGCCTGTGAACGTTCGGGTAGGCCAAGCAGTCGATGTTGTAGGTCAAGCGGGTCGCCCGAAGACAATAACAGGCTGGCAAACACACAACACACCAGTATTGTTGTCATATGGTGAGCGGGCTGAGTTGGAGGACGATGAGTATATTGCATTGAGTCATGTTATGGAGGGGTTGGTGATATTGAAGGTACAGTATTCCCACTCCAAGTTATTCTATGGGTACTAATATCAGATAGAAAAATCCGAACTGGGAAGGAAGGGATTAGATCTAGTGGACAATAGACGAGTTTTTCTTCATATTGCATGGTTGTCTTGACGTGTAAACTAAATTCGAGGGGTTAGGCAGTAATGGTAGCTTTGCATGGTTCCAAAGTTTGTTTCTGTCTCTTCTACACGCACATCCCTGCCCGTGGGGGAAGTAATAATTGTAACTCCGTATATACGCAATGCCGGTCTCCAACAACTACAAAACATGGGGTATTTGATGACATCGCCAACATCCGTGTCTAAGCTTTCTTCTTCTTTCTCTTCTCTGCTTTACGTTGACTCTTTGGTTTTGAAGGCCATATTTTCTCGTGTTCTCGTTCAAACTCATCTTTGTACCGCCGATACAGTAGCATACAGGCCCTAGCATCCTCAATCTACTTCTCAATTAGCTTCCCCTCCGATATGGAAAGAAACGACTCCACTTACACTCGAATGTTGACCGCCCTGGATCTCAATCCCCAACACCTCCTTCGCCAACTTCTTCAATGCCGGCGTCCTCCCCTTCGCCATCTTCCTAAACCCCGGATGCCTACTCGTATCCCTAATATCCCTCTTCGGATGTCCAATCAACAACACCTCCAAATCATTCTTAATCGCATGCCCAACCACAATCCGATCCTTCATCAACTCTCCCACCTTCTCTTGCGCCTCCTCAAACGTCAACGCACCCTCCATATCCTCCGGCCGCACACCGGAAACCCATGTTCTCCAGTCGGTGACCTTTTCTTTCGGCCGAACGAAGCAATCGAGCAGGATGTGACCGTGGTAGTTGACGATGGAGACACGGGCGAGAGCGGAGGATTCGTGCGGGGGTGCGCCGACCCCGACCATTTCACAGTCCATGGCGATGTATTTGCCGACGGCGGTTTTGGAGGCGCTGTCGTGGTCGGAAGGAGTGAGGAGAGTGGCTGCATCTGCAGCGGCGCCGGCGGTGGTAGAGGTAGAGGGAGTGATAGATGTGGGAACATTGACGGCTGTGAGAGGGAGATTATATGCGCGGGCAAGGTCGGCGGCGGGGATATCATTGTCTTCAGCCCAGAGAGCGAGGGAGGCGGATATCGACTTTGAGGAATCTAAGGAAGGTGCCGCTGCTGCTGCTGAGAAGTCTGTTGTTGCTGTTGTTGATGATGCCATTTTTGAGGCTTTCGGGGCCTTCTTTGTCGTTGTCGCTTTCGAGGTCTGCGTGGATCTGAGATTCGGCGCTGAGGCGCTCCGTTTCAGTGATTTGGAGGTTTTCGAGTCAGAGGTATCGCTGGGTTGCCTGTGTGCAGAGAGCGGTGAGTCAGTTCTAAGTTCTGCTTGGTCAAAAGCGGCGCCTGGCTGCGCTTTATGGAACAGTCATTCCCCCAAATCGTTCCTCATTCAACGTACCGTTTCCGCTTTCTCGAAGGGTCTGCGCCGTCGCCGATTGAGGCCGGATGTCCTTTCTTTGGTTTGGAGGATGCGGATTGGGATGCTCCGGCTTTGAGACGCTGCTGAAGTAGCTTCCAATTACTCGAGAGGTCGACAAGGTTCGAGATGTTCATGGCGATTATGGATTCCGAATGGTATGGCGGGGTTAGAGAGTGGTGAGAAACATCGCCAATGGCAGGCGCTCAGAAAGGTGAAGGATAGTGTTCCCGCTCAGACAGGGATCATGATTTTCAGCCGCATCTTAATTCGACACTAGGCGCTGTGATGCATCTACATCTGGCGACGTCTGCGATGAACATCAAAGAAACCTTCACTTGGGGACTTGAAAATGACAGCACAAAGATCACATTGATCATGTACACAAATTTTGATTAAACACTGAACAGATGCACAAATGAATTCCCAGATTAATTATTCTAACAGAGCCCATAAAACGCCATCACCGAAATCCTATGCAAAAACCAAAGCAAAATATGACACGGCAGAAAAATGTGCATCAAAACCATCATAAGCCATCAATCAAGTCATAACATGATCAGCCCCACGCGGCTCATCCTCAAAGCCCAATCTCAACTCTGGAAGATCGGTCTTTTTCTCGTTTCTGAGATACTCCTCCGACCATGCCCTCAAGCGTACGAGGCTCCGAATCTTTGGCTCCTTCTGCATCCCCTGCGCTTCCAAAATGGCCTCGTTCACGCGGGCAGCTATACGCCGTCGTAAAGCAGGATCCATTAGCTCCGCCAATGGGGCAGCGAGGTTGTCGCGGGGAAAACAGAGGAGGGCCATTGTCCGTTCCAAGTCTTCCAAAAAAGACGGGTCTCCAGCAGCTCGAGGCGCCAGGTGTGCGGTGGCAAAATCCAAAGCGAGTGTGATGTCACCGTCTGGGGTTGATGTGCACTTTCGAATAAGCTCAATCAGTTGTAGCCGAAGGAGCGAAAAGTGCAATGAAGGGTCGGTATCTAGGATCTTCAAGGCGGGTCAGCATGATTCGCCTTTGGGTTGAGTAGATAAAGGACGAATGTAAAAATGTGTGCTCATACTGAGGACTGAAGTATGGTTGTTTCTCTGCATCGACCCGAAGGTCTGAGAGTGGTGCATGAAAAACCGTATAATCATTGCGAAAAGGGATGTGAAAAAAGAAAAAACAAGGGAATACTGACATCCGGATGCAGCTCGTTGATCCTCTCGATGGCTAACTGGATATTGCCCTTGTGGATATTCTCCCTGATCTGTATCCGCTCATCCATCAAACTCCAGCTGACCTGAGGCGAGATGTTGGCCTCCTTCGAAAAGTTCAAGGCGGCAGCTTGATACCCTTCATTGATGAGGTAGTTCATGACCAAGGCGTTCAAGTCACTGAGAACACGTCGTTAGCCTTCATGTCTCCGACAATGAACACGCAAAAAATGCACGCATCCGTCCACGTTCAGTTACAAGTTAATTTAGCTTCTCACATGGTATTTCAGAGAGATTCCCAACTTGCTATTATCGCATCATCTAGACGGAGATAACGACGCGTGCACAACAAACCGCAAGGCGGCAAAAGAAAGAGAAGGGGAAGCATACCTCTTGGAAATCTTCACCTCGTCAACCCTCCGCTCAAAGTCAGCCACATAGCCCTTTCGGGGTGCGGCAGAGGCTTGTGAGGCCTGGAACTCTCAGCATGACGAACGGACGCAACGGCCAACAAGAGTCTCCTCAACATTGACGGGATGACGTGCAGACACTGACCATCGTGACTGGCGGAGCGGCGGGCTTTCGAGGTGCACTGAACGTTATGCTGGTGAGGCTGATGGGGCAGTCGCCCAAGGAGAAAAAAGTTTCAGAGGGGGCGAGTGGGGTTTTGTTGACGGGTGTGGGGAGACAGGGCTGGAGCGACGACTGGTCGGACAGCGGGCAAACCCGCAAAAGCCCTCCCGCCAAGCCTGCTTATGTAACACATACGCCACTGTTTGTCGGGAACACAAAAAAGCATGATCTCCAACGTCGTGGTAAAAAATGCTTCGCTTGTGTCCCCGGAACTTTATATTCGCGGCCAAGTACATTATTCGACTATTTTGCTCACACGGGCCCGTGGCCCGCCGAGTTCCATTCATGTTCGTGGCTTAAACTTGACACCTGGCTGCCCTCAAGAGAGCACCTGCCTCGACTCCCTCCAGCCCACCAGCAAGTGCCAGACAACCCAGTCTCCTCGCTGTCAAGAAGCTCCTTCGCAGCCATGCCGTCTACTCCCGCTCCTGTTGTCCACTATAATCCTCCATGGGCTAATACTCATGTCCGCTTCACCAGCTAACCCTCCGACGAGGTCTGAAAGCTGACACTAAGCTCTTAGATCATCGGTATAGCTGGTTCCAGTGGGTCCGGGAAGACTTCTTTGGCTATGAAGATAGTTTCAGCCCTCAACCTCCCATGGGTCGTGATTCTCTCTATGGTGAGTGCAACAGTTGCAAACTTTGTTGTGCCATGCCAGACAGATCTTGTACCCCGCGATGTACAACCATTACAGAGATTGATATGTAAATGTGCAGGATTCGTTCTACAAAACATTGACGCCAGAACAATCCCAACTTGCATTCAAGTGCGAGTATGACTTTGATGCACCTGATGCAATTGACTTTGACATTTTGGTCGAGAAGCTCCGTGATTTGAAGGCAGGGTACTGTACCGAGTGATACGTTAGCATTCAATATTGCGTCTGCTAACAATAAAACAGGAGAAAGGCTGAGATTCCTGTAAGCCATCCCTTGTCAGGGTATATTACCAGAGCTTATATATCTCTTTAGGTGTACTCCTTCGAGAAGCACCAACGGCAACCAGAGACCACGACCATCTACTCCTGCCACGTCTTGATCCTGGAAGGAATCTTTGCCCTCCATGATCCCCGCGTTCTTGAGCTTTTGGATATGAAGGTATCGAGAGTCTACCCCAATATCTATGTATCCAAGCTGACCACATCAAAGATCTTTGTTGATACAGACGCGGACGTATGTCTTGCTCGAAGATGTAATGAATATCACACCGAACATGTTGAAGTATCTTTGGCTGACTAGGAGTAGTGAACCGCGATATAAAGCACCGCGGTCGAGAGTTTGTCTCCCTTAGCCCGGTATGAGCTATATCTAACCTTAACCAGGGTTTATGGAGCCATCAAGCAATGGATGAACTTTGTTAAGCCGAACTTCGAGCTCTATGTCGAACCTCAAAAGAAGAACGCCGACATCATGGTACCGCGTGGCATCGAAAACGTCACAGCCATCCGTATGAATCCCCTCCCCATCTCTGTTATCGCATCCTAACACCATTCCAGAGATGATTGTAAAGCACATCCAGCGCGCGTTAGAGCAGAAATCCCAAGAGCATCTCGAAACCCTTCGTAAGCTCGGCCAAGCGCAAGACAAGGACGAACCTCTAGCCTCCAACATCAAGGCTCTCACAGACACGCCCCAGCTACGAGGGATGCACACGATTCTTCACGACGCTGATACCCCACGAGAAGACTTCGTCTTTTATTTCGATCGGATGGCGACTTTGTTGATTGAGCGTGCAATGGATCATCTGGATTACATTGTCACGGACATCACTACGAAACAGGAAATGCCGTACACTGGTTGTCGCATTGCTGGGTCTGGGCAGGTTAGAACCATCCTTGAAGGAACGAACAACTAGAGTCCCGATGCTGATGAATATAGGTGGATGCGGTTGTCATCCTACGGTCCGGAGGAACGCTGGAGAGCGGGTTGAGGAGAGTTGTGCCAGATGCTCATGTAGGCCGGGCGTTGATCCAGTCCAACGCACGAACTGGAGAGCCAGAGCTGCACTACTTGAAGCTTCCGCCCCGATTGCACGAGAACTGTGTTCTGATTTTGGATCCTCAAGTAGCGTCTGGGGCTGCTGCTTTGATGGCTATTACAGTGTTAAGGGATTATGGCGTTAAGGAGGAGAATATGGTGTTTGTGACATATCTAGCAAGCATCGGTGGGCTTCGGCGGCTGGCCAAGGTCTTCCCGAAAGTAAGGGTTGTGGTTGGGAGGATCCAGGAAAGCTTTGAGCGGCGGTGGATTGATGAACGATATTTCGGATGTTAGTGTTATGAGTTAATACCCTTTAGAGCAGTGAACTCCGATGTATGAGCTATCTGTCAGTTATCAACTCCGATGAAATGAGTGAATCCAAATTTATGTACACTCTACCAACAAAACAGTTTCATATTTTCAAAACAAAACCAAGCTTGAACAATAACAATGGGAATCAATCAATCACTTGGTGTGGATAACTTTGAGCTTCTTGGGTGAGTGCAAGAAGTTGGCGGCATACGACTTCGGGCGGAACACCCGCTCATTAGGCTCTTGAACGAACCAGTCATAGCCTGCGACAAGTTAATATCGACCATGATATGCCATCAATGTGTACGAACCTTGTCTCTCCGCGAAGTCAATGGCATCCTCCTTCGTCTTAAAGAAGATATGTGTACCCTGCATGGAATCTCCGCTGGATTGCCACCCCATCAATTGGTTCTCCCACCGGTGACCTGATCTCCAAGTCAACACTGAAAGCTGCTGCTCATGAAATTGATGTTCCCTCACCCTTTCCAAGCACATCCCAATCCATTTTCCACTGCCGTCCATTCCAGTTTCCAGATTGTGTCGCTGGCTTGGTTGGCTTATAGATGCGAACAGTCCTCGACTGGAGGTCCACAGGAGCTCCAGAAAGCGACGCCGCATCGACAGGGTCATCAACTCCCCGCGGCTGTGGGAATGACGCAACCGGGGAGTAGGGACTTTGAATCCAATATTAGTTACTCCCAGCTTCGTTGGTGCTGAAGGGAGTGGGCTAACCCAGTGGAATGGTCAACAGGACCTTCGGGTTGAGCTTCCGTCAAGGTACCCGGGGCATTGACAGTCTTCGAGGGTTGCTCGTCCGTAGTAGTTGGCTGTTTCTGATCTGCCGAATCATTATTGGCGCCGGTGGTTGAAGACTTGTACCGAGCGAAGGAGACGGACGCGGCGACAGGAAGGCGACGGGCTGCGAAGAGCCTGGTGATGGGAGCGAGGGACATGGTGGTGGTGGACGGCTGGACGGCTGGCGTAGGAGCTGTGGAGCAGGTAGGAGTGGGGACACTTGCACCGGGGTAGTGAGAGACGACAATCCATAGTCATCACTGCGCACTCGGCTGATTGATTGATAAGATAAGCGACATGGAATTGAGCCTCAATTTTTCCCGGGTCTCCGGGCTATACCGACGAACATCGACTCCTCCGCATCCGTCCACCGAACCGCTCTCCGCTCACCTCCGTCATCGCAATGTCCACCGTCTTCCGCCGCGGTCTCTCGACCATCATCCCGCCTAAGGTGGCCTCTCCGAGTGTGAGTGCGCTGAGAGTTTTCTGGAGGGGAAGTGGGGTTGAATTGAACTGACTTCATTGCAGGGCGTATGTTCGAACCTCATCTGAGAAATGCGATCACACCCAATTGACCCGTCGGATTGTTTAGATCGGTGCTGCTCGTGATGCTGCCCGGATGGCCCGCGTTGTCGAGTTCTACAGCAAGCTTCCGCGAGGTACTACTACATCTTTGGAGGGGCAACCGCTGTACCTCGGATGACGCTGAACAGCTTGTTGTAGGCCCTGCTCCCGCCCCCAAGGCTGAGGGACTTATCGGTCGCTATAAGGCGAAGTACTTTGGCGAGAAGACGAGCCCGATGCGTATGTACCATAAACCCCGGAGTCGGATATCAGGAAACAACCTACTAACATGCTGCCCTCGGTAGCTTTGGTTCATGTTATTGGCGCCTTGTTTCTCGTATGGTTAATTGCTCGAAGATATGAGACTCATACTAACCATCTTGTAGCTTGGTTATGGCCAGAACTACTACTTCCATCTCCGTAAGTACTGGATGCAGTTCCCTGGTTTATCATATGATCTGACTCGATGTAGGCCACCACAAGAACAACGCCCACTAAGCGGGCATTTTTGCGTAGCTGGTCAAAAAGATTCCTTTGGGGGTTGGGCGTGTATCATAGGGTTGGCTTGTAACTACTATCCCGGAGGTGCTGAAGAGTTGTGCAATAGACCCGTCCCAGAACCAGACCATGAACGTGAGACCGAAATAACATAAGCGGTACTGCTCTACAAGGCTACACAGTTACGATTTCCCAAAATGGCAAATTGTAACACTATTCATCCTAACCCAACCAAACATGATTTGATTACTTTTTCCAATACTCTATTTTTTGGATTAAAAAGAAGCCTGCCTCACATATCGTAATCAAATTCATCGTCCCATGCCTGTACCGGCTCAAGCTTCTTGCTCATATACGGCCCGTCCAACGTGTAACCCAAGTTTGCATAATACTTCCGCACACCGACACCGGAAATCCTTAAGGGCGATTAGTACACTTTTCCCTTGGTTGGAGCAAGAACACTTACACTGAAATCTTCTCACTCCCATGCTCCTCTCTGGCAATCTTCTCAGCCGCTTCCATCAATAACGTCCCGTAGCCCTGATGCTGAAACTTCTTCGGATTCCGACTATGCAATGGAACCGCAGACCCATAAACATGAAGCTCCCGGACCAAGCTAGTTGGCTGGCCCGTAAGCTCAGGCCTGAACGTAGTCCCAGGCGCGCACTTTCGCAACCGCAGAAGGCCAATCAAGATATCCTGCTTCGGGTCCTCGTAACTCAAAAACGTTTCCCAGCCCCCATTCGCCGTGTAATCTCTCCGGATGAATTCCACCTGGTCTGGCCGCACTTTGTGTTTGATTTCCTGAATACCGACCTCACGCGTCCGAACATCGCGACAGGTGGTGCCAAAGTCCTTCATCCGTGACAAGGCGAGTTCTCGGAGATTTCCGTTCTCGACTCCGGCGGTGACGAGCGGCATGGGAATATCGCGCTGAACACGGTAGATACGGGTCCATGGGGGTACTAGAGCCAGGATCCGAGCGACAAGGTCGATTAGTGCATTAGGAGTGTAGTTCTTATAGCGTCCCGTCCGCCAGAGCTCGTAAAGCCCGGTTCCGCGGATCACTAGTGTTGGATATATCTTCAAGCCGTCGGTCCGGAAATCGGGGTTTTCAAAGTACTCTTTAAACTGATCTAGATCTCGTTCCATGCCAACGTTGGGGAGATCGGGCATCATGTGCGAGACGACTTTGAAGCCGGCATCCTTCGCGAGTCGGAAGCTTTGGCAGACGGCTTTGACGGTGTGACCGCGGTTCGTGTCTCTTGCGACATCTTCGTACAAGCTTTGAACTCCGATCTCAAGCCGTGTGCAGCCGTATCTTAGCATGTCGCTCAAGTGTTGATCGAGACAGTAATCTGGCCGTGTTTCGATTGTGATACCGACGCATTTTGTTTGTGATTGTTCGGCGAGTCTGTTATTTCTGTCAGAGGATAGCACATATCATAGGAACATGAGGTATCATACGTGACGGCTTCATCAACCCCTTCGGCAGTATATCCTGAGAGCGCGTTGTGCAAGCTTGCGATAAACCAGCTTCGATAACTCTCTGGCAACGACATAAAAGTCCCGCCCATGATGATATACTCCACCTTGTCGACACTGTGTCCCAGCTGGCGCAACTGGTCTACTCTTCCCCGAGCCTGCTCCATTGGATCGTAACGTGCGCGGATAGCTCGCATGGATGTTGGTTCATATCCGGTGTATGATTGTGTGCTGTATTCAAAGTCGGAATCTGGTCCACCGGGGCAGTATACACAGATATTTCCGGTCTGGATATCATTCAGCCATTGTGGGTCTCTACACGGTTGAAAGTTGGCGACGTACATAGGCAATGTGAGGGCATCTATGTGGTTTACACATTACAGCTACGACAGCGATTCCCGAGCTTGTACCTTTGTTTGAAACGCCGTCAGCAGGCGATTCTACAAGTCCGAAAAGCAAAATAGAACAGTTGTTGTTGACGCACGAACTGGTTTCTGGACAAGCTTCCAATTTATGTATTTCTTGTAGTGCTCAGGGATTGCGGCCATGATGGCGGTCAAGGGGGGGATGCTCCTAAGCTGGTATTTCTTTGATATTTGGCCCCGGAGTTTGTTGAGATTCGTGATTTTGGTTCCATCGTTTTCTTCATGATCTTGGATGAGCTGTCTCGCAATGTCTGCGCAGGCCTGCATAAATCTCTCCTTCTCGGGCGCGAGGTTGGCCTTTTTCCCGCGCGTGCTGGCTCGGTTCGTGTTGGCACCCATTGCTACGGAGCTTCTGTGGGATATTCGTAGGATATGGGGTGGGTGGCTCTGTCGTCGGACGTGTGTTGGATCAAGGAGGACGTTGGTGGTGGGGCAGTGGCGGGGCATGCGCAGTTTCCAGATTGCCAAGCCGGAATGAGCAGCGCTCGCCTCCGCATCAGAGATCACTCGAGTATCACATCTCAGGGCTCCTGTCCTGAAACTTTCCAGGCTGAATTATAGCCCCCATCATTACTGACATGTTACATCATATCCCAACAGCGCTCAATAAAAATCATAATATCAGCCAAATCGCAAAAACCACGTCCCAGAACGCCAACGCCAATCCATCTCTATCACCTCCACTCAACACTCCTTCCCAGCAATCTCCCATTCCTCCTCCTCTCCAATCTTTTTCCACTTCCTTACCACCACCATCCCAACTGCCGTCACCGCTGCCGCCCCAAGAAACAGCCCATCAAACCACCTTTCAACAAACTGCGTATCCAGCGGAGCTCCCAAACTCTCCGTAATGACACTGCTCATATACGGCGGGAGATTACTCCTCAACAGCAGCGCAGCGGCAAGCACATAAACCGCACTGAGCTGACTCACCATCAATGCAAACCCAGGCGAAGACTCCGCCTTCATTGCTCTTACTACAACACCAGGAGCTGCGCGTGAGAGCATGGACAGCGTGGAGATGACAGACGTCAAAGAACCGGCAATGATGACGCCGGAGAGGAGGAAGCCAATTTGACGACTCCATGCGGCGCGGTCGAGGTGTGGGTCCCAGTGTTTACCCAGAAGCGCGAGGACATTGGTGATGGGGTCGGTTTGTGAGTAGGAGCTTGATGCGGAACGGCGGTGGAGGAAAGGGATGTGGGCAAAGGTGGTAGCCGCGATACGGTAGAGACAGTAGATGGAGAAGATGAAATAGAGAAATGAGGTGATCCGGCCGCGTGGAGTCCGGGCGATGAATTGTGAGCGCTGGATATTTTGCAGCTCATTTAGCCTCGCAGATAGATCAGCGGTCATGGTCTCGAGGGCTGAAATCTCGTGAAGCAGCGTGGTCTTTTCTTGGGAATCACTGTCAAGACCGCTCCGGATTGTAGAAATCATTTTGGACATGATTCCATCATGAGAGGTGGTTTGTTTATCGTGAATCCGTTTTTCGAGAATTCGAAGCTGATTCCTCTTCGATTCTAGCATGTCGTGCGCGGCTTCAAGGCCGGATTGCGCTCGCGCAATGTCCGTCTCGGAAACGTGCCGGGGTTTCGCGGAAAAGGGTGTAGAGACACAACCAAAGCCAGCTGAGGTGAAAACGGATGTCAGTAATGGAGAGATTGGCACAGAGGAGAAACATACAAAGAAGAGCCATGAGCTGTCCATATGTCAGCAAATATAGCCTCAATCACTAGAATCCCCACTTACCGAAACACCCACAACACCGACACGGGCCAGGCACTCTTCACTTAGCGTTCTTGCTATTCGTCGTTAGCATCATCCCTAACTTTACCCCAAAACCCAATTACTCACAGCTCTGCCACAACGAAAACTCCTGTCTTCTCATCGGCAAGACATCACCGACATTCCAAAACACCCACAACCACGCCGCAAACACACCTCCAATCACCAACATCTGATTCCTCCATCTCCACGTCCCAACCTTTGTAGCCTCCACCACCGTCACAATCTGATTCGCCGGTATCACCACAATCAGACACAGCAGCAACACGGACACTGTAACTCTGAACGCAACCCTCCTCGCCTCGGCATCCACCCAGTCGCTGACTTCACACAATATCAACTCCGCCAACACCCCCGTCGCACCCAGTGTAGTCGAAAACGCTAATGCCGCTATCCGCTTCCGGTGTCGCGACTCCGAGCTATTGTATGGATAGGGGTGTCGATTCCGCTGGGTGCAGAGGACGGGGAAAAGACGGTGGAGGACGAGGAGGGCGACGACGGTGAAGGTGACGATAAAGGGCAGCGAATGGAAGAGGAGGGAGACGGAAGAATGGGGCCGGTTGTGAGGGCCACAAAGGCCTTCGCATTTGCGCCCCACGGTGAACATGGTGGATGTGGTGGTGGGTTCAGCGACAGAGTCCGGAGGGAGGGTCGGACGTCGCGGACGGACGGGTTTGAGCGCGTTGGTGGTTGCTGCACTTGTCGGACGAGTGGCGATGCCGTGCTGTGCTGACGATTGGTGTAGGACGGGGTGGGCTGTAGAAGCGCAAATCGGCAGAGGGAGAAAAGAGATTTCGAAGGTAAGGAGGTCGTCAGGGATTGCCACAGACGGAGGTGACGTTGATTTCTTTGGCCATGATCAGCGCTTGTCCAGTTCTCGCGCATCCGGACTTCGCCAACGCCCCCGGAATGGGTAAGCCTGATGGGCATCACCGAATTGATGATTTGTGGATCATCCAAAGACAGCTCTCCATTACTCCTCTGGCCCTGATCACCACTGTTAGGATAAAAATATTCTACATGATCAACAAGATGTCCTGGAAGCGCCATTTATATCCAACATATGTAACCAAAGCCGCGACAACCGCCCAACCCTCCCAATCTTTACAAACTCCTCTTCAACACCCCCGGCGCCGCATCCGCAATCCAATCCATCTGCACCGCCGAGCACCACCTGGCATATGGCCTCGTCGTCCACACCAGCTCCTGGAACACCACAGCTTCCCTCTTCTTGCCAGTAAGTGAACTTCCTGGATGTATCACCACATCATTTCCTGCTCCCACCACTGTCACATATCCTCCTGTCCTTCCATCCAGTTTCGCCGTATTACGGTAGTATCCTGTGAGGAAACACTTCAATACGGCCTGCGCCGTATCCGGGGACACCACCTCCACACTCTCGGAGCCCTCTTCCTCTTCATCGTCCTCAGGCGCAGACGAGGAGACATCCATTAATACGCGGAGTTGCTTCCGGACATCCCAAATATTTGCCATAGTGCGTGGGTTGATGAAGTGGTCTTTGCACCATTGTCTTCGCTCTCCGGGCCTCACCGCGGCATAAGCGCGGACGATTTCAAGGAGCATAATGTGATCTCCTTCTTGCCGGAGAAACTCCTTCTGCTTCTCCATTGCTGCTTCCCGTTGCTCTTCATCCGTGGTGAACACAAAGATACTATCCGTACCTGACAGTGCCGAGATGACATCAATTGTCTCCTCGACAACTTCTGCATTTTTAGCTGCAAGGAGAACCCGGGCTTGTGGTGGAAGGAGCGGGAGAAGAGACATGTCTTTCCCGAGTTGAGTAAGAGCACCGGTATCATCGAGTGCTGCAAGACCTAAGAGTTGTTCCAAAGCCGCAAGCAGCGCATTTCGCGGGGGCGGGGAAAGGAACGGGAATGAAACAATATCGTCGCAACCTCTCGCCTTTAATCTCAAGATCGTCTGCGCCAGATCCGCGCGGAGAATTTCTGGAACCGTTGCCTGCGCCAGTGCTTTGAAGCTTTCCTCGGTGTAGAGTCTGTAGCATTTTCCTGGCGCTTCGCGGCCAGCACGACCGGTTCGTTGGAGAGCTGAGGATTGCGAGATTTCAGAGACGAGGAGTGAGTCAAGGCCTAGATTCGGTCGGAATTGTTTGATTTTTGCTTTCCCGGTGTCAATGACGTGACGCACACCAGAAACGGTTACGGAGGTTTCAGCAATGTTGGTTGAAAGGATGATTTTACGGGTATTTGGGGTTGGTGCGGGAAGGAAAACGCGTTGTTGTTCTTTTGGCGGAAGAGCAGCATAGAGTGGAAGAACAAGAATCTAGTAGGATTAGTGCGATTCATGAGTGAGAGGAATGGAGGATGTACTCTTGGAACAGTTTTATCCAAATCTTTAGCATACTCTTCAATGAGCTTTTGCAAGGAATCAATCTCCTCCTGACCAGTCAGGAAGACGAGAATGTCTCCCGGTAAAGGTTCGCTGTAGTGGATTTGGAATATCGTCCGAAGCGCAGAATCAACATAATCCGTGACCGGCTCTGGGGCGTGATAGACGTCAACAGGGAACTGGCGGCCGGGTACCTGGAACAGTGCTATCGATCCATACAGTGCCATTGATTCCGGTCCGTCATCCTGTGGTTTAGTTTCCTCGGCCACAACTGGGGAGACTGGTTCCGGTGTTGCTGATCTAGGCGCGAGAAGCATGTCAATCTGACTTTGCTTCTTTTTCTTCTTTTTCCGTCGTTTTTCTTTCCTCGATTCCGGATGTGTTTCTTCTTCCTTCTCCTTGGCCTCCTCGTCCTCTTTTGCCAGCGCCTCTTCTACTGCCGCGGCTAATGCTTCCTTCATCTCAATATCGCCGCCTTCTTCTGCTGCATCCTCTCCCTCCGCTGCAACATCCAAGTCTTGACCATTATTCTCCTCCATAAACTTGGACATGCCTTCAACCTCCATAGTCGCAGACATGACAACAACCTTCAAGCTTCCTTTCCGCTCACCATACACCAATCTCCTCAGAAAACCCATCACCAAATCCGTATCTACGGTCCGTTCATGGGCCTCATCGACCACAATACACGAATACTTTCTCAGCAACGGATCCCTCAGCATCTCCTGCAGCAGCATACCATCGGTCAAGAACTTAATTTTCGTTTTTGGGCCCGCCTTGGCGTCGAATCTCACTGAATAACCGACCTCCTCCCCGAGTTTCACCCCCGCCTCTGTAGCAACACGACGAGCAAGATTTGTCGCCGCAACACGACGTGGCTGAGTGATGGCGATGCAACCACCGACTTTGCCGTCAATTCCAGGAACAGTACGACGGGCCATCCAAGGCTCGTTGAGCATGAACTGGGGAAGCTGAGTAGATTTTCCGGAACCGGTAGCACCAACCATGACGAGGACGTCGCGATCAATCAGGCATTGGCGCAGGGCGGATTGGTGAGCCCAAATAGGCAATGATTGGCGCTGAGATAAAAGGGCACTGGAGCGCTGCTTGGGATGAATTGGATCGGATTGCGACGGCGTAAACTTCGGCTCAAGCTTCTGTGGCGTTTCTTGCGTAACATTCTTCGGTTTCTGTTTCGGCGACTGCACACTGGTAGGGAAAAAGCCATTGAGGAGTGGTAATTCGCCAGCCGTCTTTTGCCGTTTTCTCTGATGCTCTTCGGGCACCTCTTTCCGCTTCTTCTGTTTCTTGTGTTGCTGCTCCTGCTTCTCATTCTTCTCTGGCGACCCAGACCCCATTAATTTCCGTTGTTCTGCAAGCTTCCGCTTCTTTTCCAAAAATGCAGCTTCTTCATTATCTCCTGCTTCGGCTTTCCGAGTGCGCTCTGCTTCCCGCTTTGCGATCCGCTCTTCCCAGGCGCGCTTCTTCGCTTCGGCCTTGAGTTGGCGGTTGGATTTTTTGGGTGGCTCCCCAAGGGTAGTTGATTCGGCAGGTTTGGATTTCGAGAATCTGGTGAGGCCGTCGTCGAAGAGGAGCGAAGGAGCTGCTTGGGGTCGCGGAGTGGACAACATGGTCGAGGTGGAGAATTAAGAGTATCGGAGGAGGTAATTGGACGGATTGCGAGGGCCCTGAGCAGCCGGCGCAGGGGGGGGTGTTGATGAGGAAGAGTTGGAGGATTTGTACAAATGGAGGTTGTTGCTCATCGATCCGTTGCGACGAAAAAATTGGTGGGGCTGCATTGGGATCTGAGCTATGCATGGCGTGCGCATGCGCATGGTTACATCGACTCAGTACACTGAACAGGTCACTAAACGCACGTTTCATGACTCTGTCATGGTGGTGAGAGGGGATCTGCTTGAACATGTGCTACTTGACCGAATGAGGTTGGGGTTCATGCTGGTGAGCAGTTGATTCCAGGAACAAACATCCAATGCCAAAGCACCGTGATACATGACCTGTCGCCTCAGTGATGGCCTGGGAATCGGTTAGTCCGAGATTATGATGGTTGGTCTGGAGGCTCTGAAAACACTTCGGAATGACCTCATTCAGGCGCCGATGTGGATGCAAAGTCGTCCTGGTGAGCGATAGGCCCCCAATGTTGTTGTCCTCGATCAGTTACAACTTTAGAGCGTATACCAGGGACGATCTATGTACGCATAGTATGAAAAAAAATGCAGATCTCACCTCTCGTGGATGACGGTGCTGTTGACAATCATGCGCAACTCCTATTGTGGTTCTTCGATGCTGCGCACATCACTGCGCCTTGCGCACCTCGGTGGATTTGAGGTTCATGTTGTTTTATTCCAAACTGCCCGTCAGCAACGATCTCAGCCCCAAACCTCTTACAAGCTAGTTACGTTATATGCCCCGCGATAGGCCCCACGCCTGGACTAAGAGCGGGGCATCTTGCAGCGCAGTATGTATCGTGGAAGGCCCCAACCGGTGAATGTAGTTACCAGACTTGGAGGAGTCACGCTGCTTGATCCTATTCGGTGACTCACAAGTTTCTCATCAAGCAGCTACCCACTCTGAAGAACAGAGGGGCTGGGCTGCAGCTTGGCCGAACGCGACGGAGCCTGAGGTATGTATGGATCCGTGCGGGGAGCAACCCGATGATGAATGGGATACGGAAAGTGAGGGGTAGGGAACGTGAGGAGAATGTAATACGAGGAGAGCGTGGTGTGAACAGACGTTGGGCTGATGACGAGATGATGGTTGCACTGGGAATGTTTGTGTGTTTTTATGATATATGTTGTGGTGTTTGATAAACAGGCTCCGATTAGGCAGAACTCGACTAGGCAGGACTCTGGAACAATGGGATGGTGTCCAGGTGGTTACGACAGTGTAGATTGTGGGTTGGCGTGACGGTGTCTGCGTATGTGGGAGTGTGGAGTGTACAACGGCAGTTTCAGTATCTTGGGCCTGGTGATTTCTTTTTGCTTTCCACAGCCTTCTTTTCCAACTATTTAAGTATTACCGTTTCCGAACCCAAATCCCTATGAGCACTGTCCATGTGTAACAGAATCCAGAGAGCTTCCGCAAGCAACTGTAACAAGCGGTGAAGCTGAAGCAGTTCAATGGATGTGGGGGTAGACGACAGTGATGGCGGAGGCGGCTCAACTCAGGTCAACACACACGCTGACACCGCACCTAGTTATATAGAGTATGACGGCAGCGATCGGTGATGCTTTGTGTGGGCCAAGCTGGTGAGGGGCTCTACTGCGTGTGCCAGTAGTGTTGTGTACTACTGCCCCCATCGACATGTAAGTTCCTGAATGGATGATATGCGTAGTGGCCGCCTTTTCGCAAGGCAACCATGTTCCACACGCCAACCCCTCCACACACACCCTGGGAGGTCCATCATACGCTGTCGGCTCGCCTGACTGTCTCCGTTGCCTGGTCCACATTATCGTGGTCAGCCCCCCACCAACCCACTATCCCCCTCCCGACAGTGGCAAGTGGCATTCCAGAGACCAGATCTCGTCGTAGCCGTCTGGCCCGTCAGACACCGTCAGACACCGTCACCGTCACCCAGCGATTCGGACACCAACAACTCTGGTCTCAGGAACAGCTTGGAAGGCAAGAAGACAAGGACGAAGACGAAGAAATCTGGAAGAAGAAGGAAAGAAAAAAAAAAAGAAAAGAAGGAAGGCAGGAAGGAAGGCAACGCCCGCAACGAACGGAGCAGCCTGACCCACCATCCAACAATCTAAACGGTAACCGCACTCAGTCATAGCCGCTCACCCAGCCAGCATAATCGTCACCGCCAGCCTTCTTCTGTCTTTTGCGATACGAGACCTCCGCCAACAGGGGAAAAAAAAAAAAAAAGTCCCCGTCTCGGGCTTCCGGTGTCAGCGACAAGGTGACTTTGCGAAATCAGAGATACTCATCTACAGGTCCTTCCTCTCGCACCGGAAAACGAGTCAGAGCTAGCACACCGTAGAGTCACAATCACCCCAAGCTCACAGCCATTGTCCGAACAAAGACTCATCGTTGTCACCACCACCACCACCGTCACCACGCGAGCGAATTGGCGCCACCTCACACAACCATCATACCCAGGTACGACACACGCTCCCAGCCCAAGGCTCCAGCGCCCCGCGACCTCCAAAGACTCATTCCGTCTCAGCTCAGCCTTCAACCTTCCTCGCCCCTGTCGTTGAGCTCTCCTAGCTTCGGTCCTTCCAGCGCGCAGGCATCCATCCGCCATAACACATCAAAAGCACACCTCCACCACAGCTCTCCGTCGAAGAGTCACCTTGCCGCCCGTTATTTATTCGCCCAGGCAGCTATTGTGTACACTCTCAACCGCACCCGTCCGCACTCGCACTCGCCCTCAGTCTCTCTCAATCTCTCCCCCGCCACGGCTCGACCTGCTCGACATAGAATCCCCCGTCGCCTTGCCGCAACGATCTGCGACGAGAGCTTTGTTGGGCTTGATTTCGAGGTACGCGTTCCCAAGTGCGATACCAATTTTTTTGTTCTGTGGTTTTCTGTCTGTCGGTCTGGCTGTCTGTGGTCGTTGCCAATGTGGCTGTGACAGCTATGGGAGACTCAGGTTGCACGAGGAAAAAAAGATGACCCATATTAGGCAATGGATGACAAGAGTGGTTGAGTGGTTGTTGACTATTTTGCCATCACACAGTGTTGACACTGGCCTGTCGCAGCCGCCCATCATCAATCACACTGCATCATACTGGATCACGCAGCCCCTTGAGCCACAGTTCGCCGCCGCCCCTGCACGTCACCCGCAAGCGCCTTTTGCCTCCACGCCCGCCCCCAATATACATCTTCACCTGAGCAGGCTGTAGGCTCTCTGACTCAAGGTCTGCCTGTAAAAAAGCCAGAAGAATTATCGGATGAATGAACATCAGCTTCTTCCTGAATCATCTGCCGCTACTCCTCTGCCAGTATCTTCGTTGCAGCGCCCAATCGACCAGAAGTTCATTGTCGTTGACCTTGACTACCTCGTCGGTATGTTTGGAATAAAACCCCACGTCTTCCCCCCCCCGGATTGACACTAAGCACCATACAAGACCCGGCAGCATACTTCGTTGAGCCAATCTGGACTTCTCTCTACCACCAAATCGGCGACTATCACAACAAATCGAATGAATGAATCGCAGTCTTCTGCTGAATCATCTTCTCTTCCGCCAGTCCCAGCGTTACAACGCCAAGGAGACCGGAAGTTCAATTTTGTTGAAAATTTAGTCGGTATGTTCGGAAACAGTTTGGCTAGGCCTTGGATGGGGACTAAGCAACTTTGAAGACTCGGCAGCACACATCGTCGAGACGATTTGGACTCCCCCGAAATACATCACGTGCAACAACCCTCAGGATGCCGTCCTTCCGTTGCGCGTGTTCATCCAGGAGACGTTGAGACGATCGAGAACCAGTTATTCAACCTTACAGGTTGCCCTCTACTATCTCATCGTCATTAAACCTCACCTCCCGGGTATGGATAGTGATGTCAGCGGATTGGAGCCAGAGCAAGTCCAGTTGATTCGTGCAAAGCAGTGCGGTCGTCGCATGTTTCTCGCCGCCCTGATATTGGCATCAAAGTATCTACAAGATCGCAACTATTCAGCGAGGGCATGGAGCAAGATCAGCGGGCTGAACACTCACGAGATCAATGTGAATGAGAAGGCATTCCTGGAGGCTATTGACTGGAGGCTCCATATATCTGAGTTGGTGTTTCAGAAGTGGACTGACTTGGTGCTCAAGTACACGTCTGCGCCGTCTGCGCCGTCGGTATCGCTTATGAGAGGCACACCGTGGAACGATGAAGAACAGCGACGAAAAGAGTTCTGTGAGCTGATAGCTTCACTGAGTCCGGACCTTCGTGAAGTCAACTTTCCAACTCCCGAGCCCGCTCGTGTTGATACAAACAACACATCACCGGCACACATCGATATTGCCCCGGCACCACCCAAGCCCGCGAGAATCTCAACACCAGCCCCACTCCGGAAAACTTTCTCAATGCCGTCTCAGCTCCCTCAAATTCTATCCCAAGCTGTACAACTCCATCCTCAACAACCGAATGGTTTCACTGGACACGACCAATACCCCCGTCCTATGCCCATCCCGGTCTCAACTAGCAACACTTCTGTTGCCTATATTACTCCTGCAGCGAGCACTGATGGCCTTGAAGGCACACCCAATGCCATGTCAACCATTACCCTCATTACCAAGAAGCTCAACTCTTGTTCCCAGGAACTGCATCCAAGAGCTCTTTCTTCGCGTCGAACAATCACTGATCTACGCGCAACCACTTCCATCTCTCGAAACAACCTCCTGCATTGCATGTATTCCAACTCCCCTGCCACCCCTCCTTCATCTGCTCTTCCATCACGGCAGCACAGTTTTGCACGCTCTTCTGCCTCCGACTCTCCTACTATTGAAGGTCCTCAGATGCCCATGGCCTCTTACCCTTCGCCTAGCATCAAGCCCGCCAGCATTCTGGCGTCCCCGAAATCTCAAGAAGCCGCTTGGACCCTCAACCTTCTCCGAGAATCCACTTCTTCTCCAAACACCACGTCTGGATATCCTACTCCACAGGCCATAACCCGGAAACGCTCGTATCCCAGCATATCTGGCTCAACTGGTAGTTCGGGAGTAACACCGCGTCTGCGTGGTTTAAGTGGTTTTGGAAGCCCCAATATTGGAGCAGGAAGAAGTCCGAATTTGGATCGTGGAGGAAAGAGGATGAGATGTGGTTGGGAGCTGGATAGGTTTGAGGGAGTTGGTCAGCAGGTTGCTCAGGGTGCACGCTAAACGTGTTGGTGAAGACGAAATTAAAGAAATTAATGATCCCACTTTCGCTGTAGCACGGTAGTGCCAGCGGTGTCACAAACGAATTAATGGACACTGGTTGGTGAGAGCTGTTCGGTGTTGCCTTGAGCATATCATATTTGCGGAGTATGGGTTTGGGGTGAAGTGGAGGAACCATAGGTTCAGGCAGTCCTCGAGCGCCACCTTCATTACGTTGGAATGGGTTTGGGTGCATTTGGCTGGTGTTCCGGTGTGTTGTTTACTTGTGTTGTGCTGGGTTGTTTTGAATATGGGATTATAAGTCCCAGAATGAAGAAATAGGTACATATGCGACTATGCATATATTCATGACGATAAGGAAGAGACGGTGTATTTACCTAGGTATGGCAGTAAGGAGGGGGTGGGAGTCTCGTCTTGATGGTGATGGAGGTGGTGGAGATGGGTTGGGGGAGAACGGATGAGTGGAAGACTCGAACAAAAGGAATATTATAATACTTCGTTCTTTTTGTACTCTTAATGTGCCAAATCACACACAGCGAGGTTTCATCACGGAGAAATACATGAACCAACCGTCATGAATATGAATTCGTGTGGATGGCCAGCTGACCGAATTCGCCATTGGAGGCTGGCATGCCTCTCATCATGCACGGGCGATTCTGTTTTCGACTCGCTTGGGGCTCCTGATGGGATGTGTGTTCAACAGCATTTATTTTCTGAACCATGCTATCTCATGGTGCTTTCCAGGTGGGGAAGGCAGAATCTGGCCGGGCCATGATGTGTAAGCGATTTATGGTGACAGAGTGGTTCCAAGTGGTCCAGGCAGACTTCGGAAGCTTTTATCGCGGCGAAAAAAAGTTCGAGCCCTTTCGTATCACTCAGCATTTAACGGCGCCAGCCAGCCAGCCAGCCAGCTCAATCCCGCTCCACTCTCCGTTCTCCGCTACTCGCCTCTCCACACACCTTCCTTCTCTCCCCCACTCAACCTTCCCCTCTCCACCTCCCCCACCTCTTCCATCATCTTCCACCGAGCCTGCTTCATCACGTTCTTCTTATAAGACGCCTCTCCCGCCTGGAAGCTTGCTCAAGTATCCACCACCACACACCCGTGCTCCTACCCAACGACCCGCTACCCAACCTTTGCCTCGCCTTCCGACACATCCCTTCACCACGTTTTCCTCTCGCATCTTCTCACGGTCATTTCGACCATTGCTTGGCATAGTCGCTGTTTCTGCTGCCCCGACTTCCACACGTACTTCCGCCCCCGCGAAACCCGCCGTCTCTGCGATCACCACCATCCGACGAAACATGCACAGTAAAGTTGTCAGTAAGTACAGCACATCCAGTCCGCCGGAAGCATTCCGAGCTGTCTATAGTAGAGATTTCTAACAGTTTCTCCAGTTATCGGGTATGCCTTGTCCCTCGAAGCTGTTGATCCCCGCAATTAGCGCAAAAGACGCCCACACTAGAACCCCCCAAACCGACGGCTGACACTGATTACCTCACCAGGTCAGGTCCGGCCGCCCACACCGCCGCCATCTACCTTGCCCGCGCGGAACTGAAGCGTGAGTATCCCGAGCTCAGTTATGGCTGGAAGTTTTCCAAGGGTTTAAAGAACCGGAAACTGACCATTTTTATACAGCTGTTCTCTATGAGGGCATGCTTGCCAACGGAATCGCTGCTGGTGGACAATTGACGACAACTACCGATGTCGAGAATTTCCCCGGCTTCCCCGCGGGTATTGGCGGTCAGGAGCTCATGGTACGGGGACCTTGGGAGGATAATTCGGACATGAAGCTCATCAAAGTATAGGAGAAAATGCGTGAGCAAAGCGAGCGTTTTGGAACCGAAATCATCACCGAGACAATCAGCAAAGTCGATCTTAGCAAGCGGCCATTCAAGTTCTGGGTTGAGGGAGAGGAGGATGCTGCACCCAGCACTGCCGACGCCATTATCTTGGCTACTGGAGCTTCCGCGAAGCGGCTACACATTCCGGGCGAGGATATTTACTGGCAGAACGGTATCAGCGCCTGCGCTGTTTGTGATGGCGCTGTCCCCATTTTCCGCAATAAACCTTTGACAGTTATCGGTGGTGGTGACTCTGCCGCTGAGGAGGCCATGTTCTTGACCAAGTACGGCAGCAAGGTCACCGTGTTGGTCCGGAAAGACAAGCTCCGCGCCAGCAACATCATGGCGAAGCGCCTCTCCTCGCACCCCAAGGTGGAGATCAAGTACAATCATGTGGCTTTGGAGGCCCAGGGCGATGGGCAGCTCCTCCAGAGCTTGAAGGTCAAGAACGTCGTTACCGGCGAAGTCACAGAGCTTCCTGCAAATGGTCTTTTCTATGCTGTCGGACATGAGCCGGCCACGCAGATCGTCAAGGGTCAGATTGAGACGGATGAGGATGGATACATTGTGACCCAGCCTGGCACATCATACACCTCCGTCAAGGGCGTGTTCGCTGCTGGTGACGTTCAGGACAAGAGATACCGCCAGGCTATCACCTCCGCCGGCTCAGGCTGCATGGCCGCTCTTGAGGCTGAGCGCCTGCTCGCCGAGGAAGAGGATGAGGAGCCCGTGCCAGTGTAAGTTGCCTCTTTCCCTTGTACAATCTTGCCAAAAGAAATATGTATGAATGCTAACGACAGTTTTGTCGTGTCAACAGCGTCGACGCAGAAAAGAGTGAAGTTAACAACGATGCCCCCCAATACAAGTCAAACCCCATGATTTAGACAATCAGTGGGTATGTGACTGGAGTTGAGTGGCCAGAGTGGGATGGACGCATGTATGGACCATAGAGCATCAAAGAGCGGGGGGATATCAGTATTTTATTGTTTGGGTAAACATGATTGGGTTGTACTTGTCGAGTAATTCGCTGGCGATTGGGGTTGCGGTTCGGTCTATTTTATTTTTGGGATAGGGTTAGGTTGGGTGTTCGCACTTAGATCAGCACACGGTAAAAGACTACATAGATTATTCTTTCCGATCAGAGAGTTTTGCGTGTTGGGTGGGTTCATGCTATCGTGATGTGTGGCGCAGTGTTCTGAAGTGAAATGTGCTTTGATATTTTCTGCCTCACTGGATACCCTGTTCTGGTGGTCTCATGAGAAGACCTCACCCATTCCGAAAACCCTGCCATGTTCGACAATGGAGCAGATCCCTCTTCAGATTCAAGCCATCCTTTTTGGATAAGCGTCCTAAAAACGAGAATCGCCGCGAGTGAGAATATATCTGAACCTTGGACTACAGTCTACAGTACTGACAGACCTCGGTCGGCAGCGGTGATGAAGTGCAAATCGGGCACATCACCATTTCCCTAGTGGGTCTTGATGGTTGCCGACGCGGTTTGATGAACATTTTTGGGTTGTAGATCACTCAAAGGGAAATGAAGGGCTTCTGGCTTGTGAATGTATTGGACATATGGGATCAAAGTTCGAAATCACGGTTACACAGTCACCATACGTCAATGATATTTCCCAAGCGCCGAACGCCAGACCCAAAACATATAATTGGCAGCACCGTTATGAGTAAAGTTAACTTTTGTTATCTTTGCAAGTATCGACCGAACCAACCCGGAACTCCTATTGAAAATATATTGCCCAAATGAACCGAACCGCAACGATCAACACCCATCAACTACTATGATACGACGTCTAGTAGTCGCCGACAACCGGGAACTCAAAGGTGACGTGCTTGCCAGTGAGCTTGCGGTAGACCTCGCCGAAGGTGTCGACCTTGTAGTCAACGCCAGCGCGCTCCTTGTTGTCAAGGAAGACCTTGATGATCTTGTGGCCGTCCTCCTTGGTGCGGATACGCTTGCCAACGATCTCGGTCGGGAAGACGAGGTCGGAGAGGATAGCGTCGTGGACAGAGGTGAGAGTGCGGGACCTGGGGCGCTTCTGGGTGACACGGCTGCGGCGGCCGGGCTTGGGGAGGATGCGGCGCTGAGCAAGGAAGACGACGTGGCGGTCAGAGAACTTCTTCTCGAGCTCACGGGTCAAGCTGCATTGGACATTAGTTTCCGATGCACCAATTGAACCAAGCGGGTTATTAGAACGTACCGCTGCTGGACCTTATGGAATCCAGAGAGCAAGGGAACCGGGACGAAGATGACAATAGCCTTCTTTCCATGGCCAACCTCGAACTGTCCACCACGTAGCACCGAGCCCACCGGTTAGCAAACCCGTACCATCCTTCAAGCGCGCAGTGCATCCGGGCGACGTGCACGAGAAGGGGAGACTGGGTGTGTCGTTCCGCAATCTGCGTGGATGCCGTGCGGACTTTATCGCAATCGGTATATATATGAATAGGTATTTATCCTACCTCCTTGGCGGAGCTGAACTGGAGAGGGCGGAGAGCCGCCTTCAAGTCAGACACAGAGTTCTCGAGGTCGTAGAACGCCTGGGCGATCTGCTGCTCGAGCTCGCTAGGGTTGGCGTGCGAGGAAGAGTTGTGGGCGATCTTGTTGGTGGCCATGGCGACGGTTGGTGATGGGCGGGGCGTAAGGCTGGTCGGTGAGTCGGTCGTCGGTCGTCTGTCGTCGAATTCGTTGGTGGTGTACAATTTCCTGATGTTCGTCGCGCAGCGTGCGCGCATTACCTAATCCGATGGACCGCTGGCGGGGTAGAACCCTAGTCCGATATACGAGAGACACGAGTGATGCTATGGTGGACCATAACAGTCCTGCCTGCATATTGCATACTGTATTTGCAACAATGGCATTTGCGTCAGCATGAATACCAAATCTCAATACAACTTTGAGGAGAAGAAGAGGGTTGAATTGAGTAGACTTCATATTGCTCCTCTTCATCAGTCAGTTTGCTGTGTCCGTAACTCGATCCTTAGAATGCACTCCCACGGCCGGTTCAAATCTTGCTATCATTCGAAACAGTAGTAAGGATGAGACTTCAAACACTTCAGCTATCCTGCTTTCTAACACCCAGGTCTCCATCCACAACATGATAACTTGATATTTCCGACTCTCAAAAGTGGGCGCAGAACCACCAGGAATGAAGCAATATCAGTAACTGAAAGACCGCAATCAAAGTATCCACGAAAACAAAAGAAGATGATTCAACTAACAGATGAAAACGACAAGCAAGGGAAAAAAACAGAGACGCCTTAATGTTCAACGAAACTTGGCCCCAGCCATGAACTAGCTAATCCTCAAACAATGTAGATCTTGGGTTGAAACTTGCATCCGAAACACCACGTTCAACTGGTATTCCTACGTCCCCCAGTTGCTCCTCCGCTATGCAGTTGTATCCTTCGAAGACTCTATTGATGGTGTGTCCGTTTTCGCCTCCTCTGCTGACGGTACTGCTGCTTCTGGTTGACTTTTTAGCTCCCCTGTCTGGGCTGCTTCATTTTTGTCCTCATTCAATGGCGCATCGGCATCTTTCATCTCAACTTCCTCTATGTGAGCGGCTATTGACTCATCCTCCTTCTTATCTTCAGAATCATCTCCCATTTCCACATCACCGTCATCATCTTTTGCATCGATGTCCTCTTTGGCTAACGCCTCCAACTCAGCATCATGCTCGCCCTGGTATCCCAAAGCTGTTGCTGGATTCTTATCCCCATCGCTGCCGGATCCCTGTGGAGTAGCCGCACCACTGGCACTTGCACTGTCCATGCCGAAATTGTGTTCATTCCTTCTTCTTTTCGGGCCTTCAAATCCATTCTTTCTAACCCCAAGATTTTCTGCCAGATCTTCATCTTCGGAGTCCGATAGTTCGCCCTCCTTTTCAACGCGGCGTTCCCACTGGCGTTGTGTGCTGCGGCGATCCATGCCCACAGTGTCTTCGTCAAGGTCATCAAGCATGGCATCTTGTTCCTCTTGGTGTTCAGTGGTACCCTTGCCGACATCGGTCATTTGAACGGAGGGTGTGTGACGGGTGCGTTCAAGATTGGACAGGACTTGGACTTTGATTTTTTCCAGGTATTCTCGTGAGTTGAGGTTTTCCATGTTGGAAGGGCGGACATTCAGCTCATAGTCCGGGCCAAAATACTGAATCTTGTATCAGAAAATGTCGAAAACGAGGAATTAGGGGAGGTATACTTCGTAGAAATCACTGTATGGGAGTTGCGGGCCAACTCTTTGACCCACACAGACACCAGTCTCATAACACCATGCTCTGCTCACATTACGCATGGTATATCCGCCCCCACCAAGCACCAGGGTCGGGAGGTTGAAACTTTTGACGAAGTTGACGCAGTTAGCATGGCCGTGCATGCTAAGATTGAAGCAACCCAGACGATCTCCGGAAAGCGAGTCGGCGCCACATTGCAGGACCACGGCCTCTGGTTGATAGAACTCCATAATTGCGCGGACGACCGGCTCGAACACAGATTTATAGGTGTCGTCGGTGATACCATCGCGCAAGGGGAAATTGACAGCATAATATTTCCCGGCGCCCACGCCAATATCCCTAAGTTCGCCGGTTCCAGGGAAATATTCGCCATATTTGTGGAATGAACAGGTCATAACACGGTCGGTTGTATAGAACGCTTCTTCAACACCATCGCCGTGATGCACGTCAATGTCAATGTACAGGACACGCTGCTTATATCGCAAGAGCTCAATGATTCCCAGGACAATGTCTATCGGCTGATTAGCAGACCGAGAGCAGTTCAGAGCATGTAGACCCACCGTTGAGGTAGCAAAAACCACTTGCTTCACTCTTCTTTGCGTGATGCAATCCACCGGCCCAGTTGATGGCAATGTCGCACTTTCCACGGTTCAACCGCGCGGCGCCCTCCATACTACCACCTCCCGAGATCCCACAGAATTCAAACAGACCGTCGAAAACCGGACAATCGTCTCCAACATTGTATTTGCCTTGTTCCTTCGCATACTGGTCCATATTGTCCGGTGTTACTTTAGACAGAAAGTCGATGTACTCGTCCGTGTGAAATTGGCACATTTCCTGTTTTGTTGCCGGTTTTGCGCGCTGGAGAAGACAGGAGCATCAGTTGATAGTTTCCAAGCCTGCGGGAATAGATTATTCGTACGTAGATTTCCATCTTCTTGTATAGGCCATAGTTCATGATCAGACTGTGGGTCATGCGTATCCTGTGGGGCTTCATGGGATGTCCCGCGACGTAGGCGTAGTTTCTGGAGTTCATCAGCGCTGGTGATGACCGATTGACAAGTTGATGAAGCGTACCCAACATCAGCTGTTCCGCACGAAAGAAAGCGTTAGAAGGTCGTGAACCGTGGACGAACGAGAGGATGATTCCTTCGCTGGAAAAGTACTTGATCTACTTACAATCGTAGAACTAAGAGTAGTCAGTAACCTATTTTCCAACAAATGGGCTTGAGACATCACCCACGTATGCGACTCTTTTGTTGTTCGTACCGTTCAAAGACGGTGGGTCGACCGGAGCAGCGGCGTTGGCCATTGCGACAGCTGATAAATCGCTCGCGGAGGCCGTAGGCAGAGCTCGATTGGTACTGGAAAAGGCTGCGTGTGAAGGCGAATAGGTACGGCAGCGGAGGGAATAGGATGACGCGGGGAGGTTTCTGTGATTCGGATAGTCGGAGGGTTGGATTGCTGGAGCTTCGGGCTCGCGCAAGTCGGCGACGCGCCGTTGACCGCTGAGTCAGCCGCCTACCAATCATGCTCAGTGAACAGAACTCATTTAATTCAGGAAGCTGTCTTGGAGCATTTAAAACGCAAGGATACATATATGAAAACAAAGATGGTCCCTTTAGCCTTTGATGCTATTCTTTTTACAAAGAGCAGGCCCAAATACATGAGCTCATTTTATCTATCTCAATCTTCATCTTTTTTCTTCCTCCTCTCTCACTCCTCTGGCTCTCACCCTAATCATGCCTCCTCTTACCAGTACTTCCCCTTCCCACCAAATGTACCATTCTATTATCCACTGGGAGTCGTACAGCTCCAATGGACAGCGCGCTTGATGCATACACGCGATCACGTGATAAAGCGACGTTGAAACAGTTCAGGATGTAATGATTCCCAGCACAAATCCTCCTTCATTTGATGACTACATATTTGGGTGGGTTTATGTCTGATGACTCCATACCTCTGGTGGGATTTGGTACACTCGGGTCCTGATACCCGTGGATGAAAGCAGAAACAGGATGCGACCCATCGGTTTCATGAACAACTGTGATGGGAGAATAGAACAATGCGGTGCACTTCTCCATCCCTTACATCCTTCCACTATAACTAACGCGAATGAAAACAGGTTTAAAGAAAGTCATTCTCGAGTGTATTCATGTGATGAACAAACAACAGGTGTACCTACTAGTATGGGATATATTAATACCACTTGCTGTTGATTGGAGCTTGATTGGCAAGGCGACTCACAGTTCCCATTACTGGCCCATTTCCTCCCACTTATTTTGCCTTATTTGCATTGCCTGATTCTTGCGGCCAGCCCAATCTCTATCCCTACTCATGTCTCATAAATACCGTAATTGTTCTTATGCTAACAGGTCGGACACGTTCATCGGCATCTCATCGATCTGGGTACCTGTTTAAGAGTTAGTATGCTATCTATAATCGCAACGAAATAATCGGCACTCACTGTAAAACAGCTCGATATCTCTCAAAATCCTCACATCCTCACTCGTCACGAAATTGATTGCCACACCTTTCCGTCCAAACCGTCCACTGCGACCAATCCTGTGGATATAGTTCTCACGATTGCTCGGGAGATCATAGTTGATAACCAAGCTAACCTGCTGCACATCGATTCCTCTGGCCCACACGTCGGTCGAGATGAGCACCCTCGAATTTCCCTGCCGGAACTCTTGCATAATCGCGTCTCTCTCCTTCTGCGGCATGTCTCCGTGCATACTGGATACCGTGAAGTTGGCTTCTCGCATCTTGTCGGTCAACCAATCCACCTTTCTGCGGGTGTTGCAGAAAATCACGGCTTGCGTGATCGTCAACGTGTCGTATAAATCGCAAAGGGTATCGAACTTCCACTCCTCCTTTTCCACAGCGATAAAGTACTGCTTCAGTCCCTCGAGCGTAAGCTCATCACGCTTCACCAAGATCTTAACAGGATCCGTCATAAACTTTGTCGTCATATCAAGGACATCATAAGGCAGGGTGGCGGAGACGACGACGACCTGAGTTGACGGAGGGAGGTAGCGGTATACGTCGTGGATTTGCTCGCGGAAACCTTGGTTTAGGAGTTCGTCGGCTTCATCGAGGACGAGCATCTTGATGTGACGGGTGCGAAGATTGCGACGCCGGATCATGTCTGCAACCCGTCCGGGAGTTCCGGAGACGACGTGTTGGCCGTAGTCAAGCTTCCGGATGTCTTCGCCTATGTTGGTGCCACCGATACAGGCGTGGCATTGAACGTTCATGTAGTCTCCGAGGGCCATGATGACGGACTGGATTTGGGTTGCGAGTTCACGGGTGGGCGAAAGGACAAGAGCTGAAATGTGGTGAGCATGCATTCATACACTTTATTCAACTCAAAACAGGTTCCGGCCTCCAGAAAGACTACACACCTTGAGTTTCTCTCAGAGATGTATCAATGACCTGGAGAATCGAGATTGAAAACGTCGCCGTTTTACCAGTACCAGACTGTGCCTGAGCAATAGTATCGCGTCCTCTGCAGATTTGGACAATGGCACGGGACTGGACCGCTGACGGGGACTCGTATCCATAGGCGTAGATACCACGGAGGAGATTTTCCTTCAGGTTCATCTTCTCGAAGGTCTCGGCGACAGTGACCTCTTTCGACGTGGTGAACTCCAAGCGCGCATCTTCACGTTTGTCGAATTGATCAGCCATGCTGATTGTGTATCCGTTGTTTCTAATTGGGGGATGCGGTATCCGTCTGTTAGGAGGAAAAGGTGGGAGCTTGGATGAGTGGCGGTGGTGGAGCTATTCGAGAGGACGACGAGGCGCGAAAAGCTTCAGCCAGCGCTCGCCAATCTTGGCCCAAGCTGACTCAGCAACACGCGACGTTCGAGAATCATTTCGGCGGCGCGCACTTGGAGAGCACCGACACCAGCTCAGGAAACCCGCGACCACACCCTCCACCGCCTTGTCAGATCCTCCGCCATGCCCATCCTCGAAGAACAACGCAGTCTATGTGAAGACCTTGAGCGGCTCGAGCAAGCGTGCGCCGACCGGATCCTCGAAGACCCAAAATCCGTGTGTTCCCGACTCAATCTAGCATCCATCTCTCTCCCAGCTATCTTGAGAGTTTACTTTTTTCTCGCTACAAGAAAACTAACACCTTCTCTAAACTCTACAGATCCGCGACCGCCTCTCCAGAGACCACCAGATTGCCAACTTTGTCGACCGCTTCCAATCCCAATCTTCGCGGCTGCTGGAGCTAAAACGCGATCCATCTGGTGCCCTCGCCGACGAGCTCTCCCAGCTCTCCACCTCCGACCCCTTCGAAGCATTCTACTCCCAATACAACAGCATTAAAGATTTTCATCGACGATACCCCAATGAACCTGTTGAGAACCTCGAACGAGCCTACAAGCGCCGCGCCGTCCCGGAAGGCGGTGTCGATCCCTCCAACCCCGATGTCCAGAACGTTGTTATCACACGGCCGTGGTTTATTCCGGATATCGATACCATGTTCACTGGCGAGGAAGCGAATGGCCGATTCTTTGATCTCATGAAACAACATGAGGAATACCTGAATCTGCCGGGTATCAAACGGATCACATATCTGCAATATCTGAGCATGTTTGACCGTTTTGATGGCTTCACAATGCAGCAGAAGCGAGGGGGAAAGTATTTCAAATACGTTACAAGCGTGGCAGAGTACTTGGAGAGCTTTTTACGGCGCACAAAGCCATTGGAGAACCCGGAAGCCATCCTCAAGAAAATCGAGGAAGAATTCGCAAAGGCATGGAAAAGCGATGATGTCCCAGGCTGGGGTAAGAACGCACCCAACAAGACCAAATCATCCGGAGGAGGAGATGACACGACAATGGGTAACTCCAACGAGGGCTCAACATCAGTAGAATCTTCCTTCTATTGCTCAACCTGCGACAAACCCTTCACCAACAAAAACGTCTATGACCACCACACGAAGTCCAAAAAACACATCAAAGCCGCTGCGGCTGCCACATCTTCCACATCCATCCCAAATCCATCATCAACACCTAACACCGCCACCAAATCCGAAATCTCCAACCTCCAAGACCGCGCCACCGCCGAACGCGAATTCCGCATCATTTCCCTTACCGTAATCCTCTCCTCGGAGCGCTCCGCCACCGCCACCAACGTCGAGCGAAAACAATCCCTCACCGAACGCGAACGGCAAATGGAGCTCGAAGCTCTCCTCCAAGAATCCACGCTCTCCTCCTCACACGCCAATGGCGGCAGCGGGGGCGCCGACGACAATGCCTCGGACTCCGACAACGACGACAGCAAAATCTACAACCCTCTCAAGCTCCCACTCGCATGGGACGGCAAGCCCATTCCATACTGGCTCTACAAGCTTCACGGACTGGGCGTCGAGTTTAATTGCGAGATTTGCGGGAATTACGTTTACATGGGGCGGCGGGCGTTTGATAAGCATTTTAATGAGCATAGACATATCCATGGGTTGAGATGTTTGGGGATCACCAATACGACGCTGTTTAGGGAGATTACCAAGATTGATGAGGCGCAGAGACTGTGGGAGAAGCTGGAGAGTGATAAGAAGAGGGAGAAGCAGAAGATGGAGCAGGTCGAGGAGATGGAGGATGCCATGGGAAATGTTATGCCGAGAAAGGTGTTTGAGGATTTGCAGAAACAGGGGCTGTTATAGATGGTTGTGGGTAGCGAATATGAAGCAGTGGGAGATTGTGTATATTATATGAATGTAATGATCCAACACATCTTCATTATATATCCATCTAGTGCTTAAACGCCCTCATATATCGTTGCCTACACTGGATTAGAACTGCGCTGGACATGCTTTCTCAGGGCTACTCACCACCAAATCTTGAATGGTACCGTCTGCACTGAAATCCCAATCTCCTTCAACGCCTTGGTGGACAAATGGCAATCCTTAGGGCGTTTCACTTTGATTCATCCATTAGCTTCCTCCCTCATCCGTAAACTGAACAACATACCAGCAGCATTCGGATCATCCTGATCATTCGGGATAATATGATCAGTGGGCAAGCCAGCGATTTCTCCCAGCGTTTGACAAATTTCATATTTCGTCATTCGCTCTTCCGCGGAAAACTGCAGAGTGGTTGGGAGTTTCGAGAACTCAGACTCAGGAGTGTTGGTGTAGAGAGTGGTAACGTCTTTGATGACTCTGGCGACATCCTCAGTGTTGGTTGGGTAACGTATACTCCAATGGTCCATCTCAACCTATCCCTTATTATCAGCACCATTTCCCCCATGCGTCTAACGAAGCCACTCACCTTCTCCTTCCCCTCCTTATTCCACACCAAATCCAACAACACATTCACCGCACTCTCCTTATTCCCACTCTCAGTCTCACCATACAACACTGGCACTCTCAACACAACCCCCCTCAACCCCCTCTCAATCTCCTCCCTCACCGCCTCCTCCCCTTTCAGCTTCGTCTCGCCATAGAAATTCGGCGGCGCCGTCTGCGAATCCACTTCATACGGCGCTTCGCCCTCCACGCCCGAGAACACGTAATCGGTGGAGATATACAGCAGGAAGATCTTACGCGCGTTACAGACCGCGGCGAGGTGCGAGGTGGCAGCAATATTGAGGGCCTGAGTAGCAGCGGGATTCGAGGCGGACACGTCGGGCCGGCGTTCAGCGGCGCAATGGATCAGTGCTTTCGGTCTTTAATATGATCATCAGTTCCCCGTTTCCACATACAGAGGAAGAAAGGGGGACAGACTTTACTTCATCGAGTAACGCGGTGACAGCGTCGTGGTCACTGAGATCGAGTTTGTGGATTTTCTTTTCGGGGTTGGCGCGAGAGAAGCCGGTGCCAATGGGGTTCCAGTTTTCAGAGGAGAAGGCAGCCACTGGAGGGGGTTCTCGTGGGATTTATTAGTGGGTTGGGGTTATTAAGGGTTCTGGGGAGATGGATAGCTCGTACAGGTTTGGCGGCCGAGGAGTCCGGTTGCGCCGGTGACGAGGACAGTTTTATCGGTCATTTTTTGATGAATGTATATTGAGGAAGAATGGAGAAAAGGGGCTGAAGGGTAGGTGACTCAATGGTGAGGAGTTTCGAGGGGGTTGTGGGCTGTGGATTCAATGAGTATAGTGGGGCACGGGCAAGGTGGAGCTTGAGATGATGACGTCCGGGTGCGATCGACGCTGGGGGCCAGTCGCAGACGCATTCAAGCGCTGTAACCGCCCTGGTTTTCTCGTCATGAATGAAGCTCGAAACAATTCTCTATTCCCATGAAAAACATGTAATTATGACCTATTAAGACAGGGAAACATCAATTATTCCATTCTAGAACCGAACAAACATTCTGGGTATGTACGTAAGAGTCGGAGAAAAAAATCCCAGCGCTTCTCCCTATCCATCAACGCGCTGCCTCTAAAATGCGACTCAAATCCAGACCCCGGAACTCCCTTCCATGCCGTATTGCCCACAATCTCGCGTATTAGACTGCACCGTATTTCCCAGTTCGCGCTGCTCCCATTACCTATCTGCCGTCCATTGAGTCATCATGTACAACCCACCACTTCTGTACACACACGGGCCATTCTAGTTCTGCCGTGGCTTCACGATCCCGTCGTGTACAAGGTAATACACCACTGTTGAATCCTCGGCTACCACCGCCATAAATATCCTCTTCACCTTCTTCCTCCTGATGGTCTTTTTCCTCTTCCCCCCCTTCCCATCCCTTTCTCCTTCGCCTTCTACATCCACGCTCTCGTCATCATCAACCTCCACTTCCTCCTCCATGTCCGGAATGGCATCGAAAACCGCCGCCAGCCTGCTCACACTCGATTTTTCTCTCAAATCGACAGGCAGAACCCATTCCTCCTCCACCTCCAATTCCCGCGCTTTCACCGGATCTTCATCAGGGTGTGTGTAAAGCCTCGTCGGTGGCAATCCCGTGATCACTGGGCGCGGAAAGAAGGTAGTGCTCTGTCGATGCGGATGCCCGGCTGATGTTGTAGTAGAGGTGGAGGAGATGGAGAAGCGAGAGTTTTTTGGAGCGGTGGATGTGGTCGAGGGAGCGAGAGTGGTGGAAGAGAGGGTTGAAGAAGAGGAAGAGGACGAGGGAGGAGCGGTAGAGAGAGATGAGGTGTGAACCCGAAGGTTGCTCCAGCGATGTTGGTGTTCAAGATTGCGGATTACGATGCGAACGAGGTTGGCGAGAGCAGCATGGGCGCTGGAGGGAGGAATGGGAGAAGGAGTAGAGGAGTGAATGGTGGTTGTGGTGGTTGCGCCCATTGCGGGAGGTGGGAGAAACTTGGATTGAGATTTGCTGAGTAGTCGGGACGAGCGTATGGAGGAAGGGCGGTGGTCGGGGAACAGGAGCCTGGGCGATGGGCGAAAGGAGAGAGAGGACGGTGAGTGGGACGCGAGGTGTTGGGAAGGAATTGTTGGATGTGTTTGTGTTTGGGCTTGGTGGGGGTGGTGGGACCATTTCTGCTGCAGGCTCAGATGCGGAAGTGATATGATGCCCGCAAGGGCTGACCAATATAAGTATAGATACAAGTTATTCTGGTTTAGTGGTGGCGCTCAAACTTCAGAGGGATCCGTGTGGGATATTTCAAAGGAATCCACCCTGAAACGAGATCGGATCGAAGCTGTGCACGGATGGGGATGCCGCAGTCCGTCACACACCGCTGGAGAACTGCGCTAGAGGCAGTATTCAATGTGAGTTCAGTTGATTGTGCCAGTGATCATACAAGTTTCTGGAGGCACATTGAATGGAACTGAAATATTAGTGGATCTGCAGCACTGAAGCTGAGAGACCAATAATCTTATTCCTCGTGGTGAGTCCCAGAACAATAGCCCACTCGCCTTGACCTAGAGAGCAGTTTTCAGCACCTGTTTGCCCTCTGCAACCGCACTCTTGGCCTTTTCAATTGATTCGGCAGACTCTGACTCTGGCGCCGCATCCTATCACTCCGTCAGCCCTCAGACTCTCAACAGAAAACCTCGCTATCTTGACTCACAATGGCATACTCCAGTTGCTCCACAGCCACCTTCAACTTCTGCCTAACCTGTGGAATCACCTCTTTTGTCTGCTCGACGACGGTTTTCTAAGAGCTTCATGTGAGCAACTGCAATCCTAGCGGGGCTCGAGGGACACACCTGTTGCTTGATATCATACCCCTCAATCTCCTCACCTGACTCGAGGCGCGTCAACAGACTGGTCTGCAAGACCAGCTCATTGTGATAGCTCTTCTCCTCCTTCACAAGACGGATGACAGAGGAGGTCTTGATGTTGAGACCTGTAGGCGGGGCCATTGTGGTGGTTTATTTGTGCACTAGAGAGTGAACTGGATTAGGGGCGTGGATTGGGGTGACTGGTGTGGGTATCGAAGATGGGTATTGATGGTGTTCTTGCAGTGGGAGGAGGTAAGCTCCAGGCAACCAACGCGTGTGTGGATGGCAGGGCGTGAGCACGTGATGCGGTGTGAAGATTGGAGAACATGATGTTTGAGACCATTATCAATTGAGTTGCTTGGACGTAGACCCTCTCTAGCTTGTTTGTGTTGTTTTGGTAATGATGTTACATAGTTGAGGTTGATCCATTCTCAGTTGCTCATGTCTTGAAAACACCATGGCCTCTGAAACTCTCCGTCGGTCGGTATTCATGAGACTCGTGTCAACCATGACTCCAATAACTCCGAGAGCCATTGAGCTCCATGGATACCCCCGCCATTCCAATGCTGGATACCCAATCCGAGGTTGTCACTGCACATCGGGTGACCTCATCCCAACATCAACCACCACCACCACCAGAGCCCGTGTCTACCAACCCGCCTACCCTCCTCGGTCCTCACCCACCCTCCACTCCGTGCTCCCGCCGCCCAATGCAATCCCTCACCTCCTCATGCATCCTCACCCATGGCCTTCAATTTTAACTGGACCCCGTTGACCGCGCCAGCCAGCTCTCCAGAGTTCTACGAGCACGCCAAACAGCTCCTCGCCTCGGCCCTCAACAAGTCCTCGCAGTCGTCGACGATTGTGGACGATGAGATTGTGGTAGAGGAATTGAACCTCGGAAAGGCCGCGCCGGAGATCGAGGTCCTGGAGATTGGCGATCTGGCGGACGACAAGTTTCGGGGTGTTTTTAGGATCCAGTACCATGGGGATGCGTGTTTGACGCTCAAGACTCGAATACAGGTAGACCATAAAGTTCAGAGCTGGAGAATGAAACTCATGTTTGATAGATCAACCCCCTAGCCGCCCATCTCTTAACCACTCCGTCGTTCACATCACCCGGTCTCCTCCCATCCGCCTCTAAGAAGCTCTCCATCCCGCTCCAGGTCTCACTCTCCTCCTTCCACCTCAACGGCTTCGTCATCCTCGTCTTCTCGCGGGCGAAAGGAATCACTCTAGTCTTCCGCAATGATCCTCTCGAATCCCTCAAAGTGCGTTCAACCTTCGATTCGATTCCTTTCGTGCGTGACTATCTCCAACTGGAAATCGAAAAACAAGTCCGTTCACTATTCCAAGAGGAGCTCCCGGTGGCTGTCTACCGCTTATCCCTCCGCCTCTTTAATCCCGATCACGCGGCAAGTCTAGGATTGGACCGCGACCCCACTGAGAAACCGAAGCCCCGGAATGAGTGGACGGTGGAACCAGAGGAGGATCCACTGGCAAGCGGAATTGAGGCAGAAGAGGATGAGGTGTATGGATGGCACCAGCCGGTGGAGGAACATGTGGTTCGGTTGATTGCGCTTGTGGAGAGTCAAAAGACATTGAGTCTTTTTACTCCCAGAATGACGGGCGTGGTATATCGAGCAACGGCAGCATTACCACAGCCACCAGCCCCACCACCTCTCTTCCCCGTTGATCTGGAGTCTAGCGCTCCACCTACACCAATCAGTGACACAACCTCCACAGTTAGCCACGGGAGTTCCCACCAAGGCTCCAGTTCCAGCGGCACAAGACGGAAGAAACGCCGTCGAGTCGTGGACCTTCGCCAGCGCACCCATAAACCACCACGGGGGGACCTATCCACTACTGACGCTTCCTCAGCAGAAATGCTCCCGAGTTTGTCAACCTCCCCCCATACACTCAGCGACACGGAATGCATGGAACCCATATCTCCAGCATCACCACATCCCACATCTCTCCTCTCCGAATCAGTGGACCCATATTGCCCCGTCACGCCTCCTCGTGCCCCGCCGTCCAACGCTGCATTCTCAACGACATCTAGTAATACCGCGGTGGAGTCTGAACGCATAGCCTCCGCCCCCGTCTCCCCTCCACACTCAGTAGCATATGAATACCAAACCTTTGGCCACTATCCCCATCACCATCACCATTCTCATCACCACCATCATCACCACGCAAGTGGATACAGCGCCTACGCGCACCAGCATTATATGGGCAATAAATACTATAATCAATACTACCAGCATCAACACCTGCCAAAAACACCGTCCGCGGGTGGGGGCGGGATCCTGGAAAGAGCGTTTATGATGCGGTTGGTGGGGGAGCTGCAGAAGCGGGTGGAGGAGGAGAGGCGGGGAAGTGTTGGCGTGGATATTTGAGATTTGTTTTTGTTTTTCTTGTGAAGATCGTTACTGAAGATGCTGGTCCTTGCGGTGTATTATTATTCTCCCTGCTCATTCTCAGTATTTTTTATTGTTGATTATGGTTTTGGATATTATAGGTTTGTGGATCTGGATGGATCGGAAGCATTGGTGGGCGTATTATTGTGGGTTTTTTTTTTTTTGGGTATGGGTTGCATCGGCATTTCAGATTCCATAAAATGGTCTTGTGGGGCTTGGGTGTTTTGGGAAGAAGGTGAGATGAGTTGTTCTGGTTAATCTCATGAGGAATTTTGGCATGGATTGACTATATGATGAAATTAACGTTGATGTGGTTGATTAATGTATTAAACACGAATGATTGAGTTGGTGATTGTTCTCGGGAGTGCATGCTCACACGATCACTCACCCATCTCCACCATCAATATTTTTCTCTCTTCAGCCTGAAACCCACATTAATTATACTACAACTCCCCATATCTCTACCGATCCCCCCCCACTTCCACCCACCCCACCTCCTTCACATCCCCACCCCACCTCCCCACCGCATCCACCATCCCCCTCTCCAACTCCGCATACAAATGCGGAAACACCTCCTTCTCCACATCCCCCACCTCTTCCCACCTCACCCTCCCCCTCACCCTCACCATCGGAATCCTTAACACCCACACCTCCTCCGCATCCTGCATGAACCTATCCACGACCCCGCGGACCTGGCCAGCCGCGCAAAGGTGAATATACCCGCTGTCAGAATCGAGTTGGGAGAGTGGGAGCATGCGCGGGAGCGGGAGATGGGGGCGGTGGGGGAGGAGCTTGTAGATGTGGAGGTTTGCGGTGAGGTGGGAGAGGTGGGAGAGAGTGGTGAGGAGGGTGGTGAGAAAGGGGATGGCGTGGGTGAAGGATGTTTGTGCGGCGCGGAGGGAGGCAGGGGGGAGGGGGCTGAACATGCGGAGGGGGTCGAAGGGGGTTGTGGTGGAGGGTTCGTCGGTTCCCTCTTTCTTGACTTTGGCAGACTCGGATTTGGATGACGGTGATTCCGATTCCTCAGCGACTTCACTTTCCTTCGTCTCCGATTTCGATGGTGATGGTGATCGTGACCGCACTCCCACCCTCCTCCTCCTCACCGTCCCCTCCTCCTCTGCATTTCCCCCATCCCCCTCCACACCCCCCAACTTCCTCACACCCCACTCGACCACCCCCTCCTCTCCCACCACCACCTCCACCCCATTCACAGCCTTCATCCTCAAATCATACCAATCCCTCCCAAAGCGTTTGCCTGGGGGTGCATGATAATTTGCTTCCGCGAGGTGCAGGAACCCATCCGCCAGCGACTGCGAGAGTTGCTGGATCTGTGTTTGGTACGCTTCGAGGGTCGTGAGGTAGTGCAGGAGGAGAGAATCGAGGTCTGGTGCAGCAAGCATGATGGTGAGCAGTGTTGTGGTGAGCAGATGTCGGGGGTTGGTGAGGTTGGAAGGGAGGTGGGGTGCGGGTGTGCCAAGGTTTGGTGGGGTGGTGAGGAGGATGGGAGCTGTCAGTGGTGCAGCATCGTTCCAGAAGAGAGGATTGGTGTCAACGACGGCTACGACAACCACGACTGCGAAAACTGAAATTGAAACGGAGAAAAAGGTACATATGTTGACACGCTCGGAAGACCCGTTGGTGTGGATTGATTGTGAGGTTTGTTGTTCCAATGTTTTCCTATCTTGTTGAATTGTATTGAGCTTCCTTTAGATGACCGGCCTCAACACCACCACCGACGTTCTCCTCCAAGTAGCCTGCTACATCACCGACTCCAATCTTAACGTCCTCGATCCCAACGGCTTCGAATCCGTCATCCACCGTCCCCACTCCAAGCTCGCCGAGATGGACGAGTGGTGTATAGAGACCCATGGCCGTACTGGTTTAACACAACGTGTTCTCGACTCCACGGCGACAGTGCAAGAAGTTGAGAGTCGCCTTTTGGAGTACATCAAGCAGTATGTTCCCGAGAAACGGACGGCGCTGTTGGCGGGGAACAGTGTACATGCGGACAAAGTGTTTCTCGCGAAGGAAATGTCGAGTGTGATTGAATGGCTACATTATCGGATTCTCGATGTGAGCGCGGTCAAAGAAGGAGCGAGAAGGTGGTGTTCGGAGGAAGTGTTGAGTGGTGTGCCGAAAAAGATGGAGACACATGAGGCGAGACAGGATATTTTGGAGAGTATCGAGGAGATGCGGTATTGGAGGGAAAAGTTGTTTTCCAAGTAAAAGAGATGATATTATTGTTAATCAGATACGACATGATAAGACATAAATACTCGCTAAACAGAATCATTGCCCCAATCTCCTTCCAGGCCGCGGTGCAGCAGGCCCCTGTGCCCGTCCTCCTACAGCATACGGGCTGCTAGCCGCCGACGGGATTGGGTCAATGGAAAACAACGAGGTGAGATACAAGGCCAGGAATCTTGTCACCGTGTTCCCGAGATGTCCAAGGGACACACCCAACGGCAGATTACTCGTAATCTCGCCATTCCGCATGTACACACGTCCGGAGGCAGTAGGCGGCGGTGGAGAGGATGGTGACGAGCCCAGAGTGTATCCCTTCCCAACATTGGCGAATCCATCAGTCGGCTTGATGTCCTTGACGTGACGTTCCACGGCGGCGGTGAGGGCGCTCCGGTCGGCGCCCTGTATCCGATCAACTTCACTGCGGTTCTTGATGATGACAAAGGTCGGCATTCTGAGGGAAGTTAGAAGAGGTTGGTTACGCTGGGAAAGCACAACTCACGCTCGGACAGAAAACTGCTGAGCTACCTCCTGGCAGGAGTCGACGTCGCATTTCGCAAAGACGACCTTTCCGGGGGAAGCGTATTTCAAGGCAAGAGACTCGAAGATGGGGGCGATGACCTTGCAGGGCCCGCACCAGGTAGCATGGACTGAAAAGCTTCTTGTAAGGTGCGTGATAGGCAGAAGGCGGAAGGGAACATACAGTCAATCACAACCACGGTATTCTTGGACTGCAGGGTGGACAGCTGCGAAGGGGAGGTGATATTGACGTATTTGGTTGCCATGGTGTTTCTCTTTTCGTGCTGAATGGGGGGAGGTGCGTGGGCTGGCGTGAACTGGGGAGAAGAGGGGGAAAGGTGGTCGAGAAGAGCTGTAGGGAGCCGGTGGTGATGAAGCCACGGGAGCTCCCACGCGCATCTCGCATGGAGTACCATCTCAGCGCTTGTCGCGTCTGTCAAGCGCTCATCGGCGCATCGGCGTTAGTGCTGCCCCATGACGCGCACAGGGAAATTTTACAGCTGGACCCAGAAGCCAAAATCTGCCCCGCCGCCGCTGCCTCACGCTCTCTCTCTCCCTCCTCCGCCTACACGGCCGACCAACCACACCACCCCACCGTCCTCGAAAACAATCACCCCCCCTCCCCGCGCCCCCTCGTTCCTCCTCTACCCAATCCCTCCGCTCCTCGCCGCCCGACCTTCAAACTTCCACAATGGCCACCCTGCGGACACAAACGGCCTCCAGGCCTGACGGCGGGCTCTCCCAGACCCAACTCCGTGCCGAACAAGTCCCCATTTCACGAGAACTCGGCGATGTGCAGCCAATACCGCAAGCCGACACTTCCGGCTTCAAGAAAGTCGACACTGGGCGCGAGCCTCGGCGATGGGTGTTTTTTGTTGCTGGAGCGTTAGTCTCTCCTCCCTCCAGTATGGGAGACTACCGAAACTAAAAAAATTCACAGCGCTGGCGGTATGACTTCTACTTTCCTCACATCGCCGCTCGACGTCGTGAAGACGCGGTTACAGAGCGACTTTTACAAGCAGCAAATCGCCGCCAAACGAGCGGCCGCCGGCGGCCAGGCCAGTTCTGGCATGCTGCGGGAGAGTATTCGACACTTCGGAGAGACTTTCCACATTCTCGGCGAAGTACACAGAGTGGAGGGCTGGCGAGGGCTTTTCAAAGGACTTGGGCCTAACCTCAGTGGTGTCGTTCCGGCGAGGTAAGTATTTACATTTTTCATCCCATCTCTGGAGATCAGCAAACTGATGCAACCAGAGCAATCAATTTCTTCACCTATGGCAACGGCAAACGCATCCTTGCCGAACGCTTCAACAACGGCGAAGAATCCTCCCTCGTCCACCTCGGCGCTGCTGCCATCGCCGGAGTCTGCACCGGCACTGCCACCAACCCCATCTGGCTTGTCAAGACCCGTCTCCAACTCGACAAGGAGCGCGCTGGAGCCGTCGGCAAAACCCGCCAATACAAAAACAGCGTCGACTGTGTCCGGCAGGTTGTCCGGGAAGAAGGCATCAAGGGTCTCTACCGGGGCCTGACAGCCAGCTACCTCGGTGTCGTAGAAAGCTCCCTCCAATGGGTTCTCTACGAGCGCGCGAAGACCTATCTCCAGCGGCGGAAAGACCGGATCATTGCCAGTGGGAGGGAGGAAACAGCATGGGATGGCTTTGTCCAGACTGGTGGAACTTTGGGCGCTGCCGGCGGTGCAAAGTTGTTTGCCGCCTTGTTGACATACCCACATGAGGTTGTGAGGACGAGGATGAGGTTGAGGCCTATGGCCGATGGGAAATTGAAGTACAGAGGATTGGTGCACTGCTTCACGACTATTTGGAGGGAGGAGGGAATGGTTGCCATGTATGGTGGTCTTACACCTCATTTGGTAAGTTCCAGGCCCCGTGGATCTACTTTTCAAGTCGCTAATCAATCACAGTTGCGTGTTGTACCCTCTGCCGCCATCATGTTCGGCATGTACGAAGCCGTCGTTCGTTTCTTTGGGGAATCTGCTTAATATCCTTATCATATCACCATCATCTCTCTCATCCTCCTGATTTCCTCTCTCTCGTCCCTTGCGCCTTTTATTTCCTCTCTCTCAATCACGGTTTTTGATTGTTTTTCCTGGCTTCTGTCTGACATGTGACGATATCTGTACAATACGCAACTCATCGGTTTTTGTTTTCGTGTTCTTGTTGGCGGTGGGCCATAGACCTATTGTTTCCTTTGCTTCTTTTCTTCTTCGTTTCCCCTTTTTTTCTTTTTGGTTAAACAGCGCTGGTTAGTCTGTCTGTCGGGATCGGGTTGGGCTGGGGCGCTTTTATTAGATGGCGCTGTTTTTGTTGTCGGGTTGTAAAAAAAGATCTGGATTCGGGGGTGCTGTGTCTGTGTTGCGAGTTCTATGTATCATATGTTGGTGTGTGTACGTGCATGCCAGGGTGACATGATCACGTTTAGAAGGTGGAGGGGGGGTTGAAGTCATGGGGATTGTACAATGTACTTGTAGAAAAAGCAAAACTCTACTACTTTGTATTCATCGAGAGATAGATATGTAGTGTTTGTGTCGTGTACTCTATATTATTATCATGCCTGGGGAAGAAGAATAATGTCCAGGGGGTATTGTATTCTTTTGTAATCATGGTATTTCTCAATCACTAACTGACTGACTGCATTATGTCTATGTGGACGCCCTCAACTAGTACTACCACTCCTCCTCCTCCTCCTTCCTCTCCTTCTCCTTCTCCTTCTCCTCCTTCTCCTCCTCCTCCTCCTCCTACTACTACTACTACTACAACTGCAAAACACCTCTCTGCAGCTGGCGGTACATCTTGACCGTGTCGTCTCTAACAGACTTATCGCCCAAGTAGTCCTGAATCCTCGTTTTTCTACTGATCATCTGTTTCTGCGACTGTAGATCCTGAATTCTCGCAAAATCTGCCAAAAACGCCCACATCAGCACCAATCCAATCCAAGGGAGAATAAAAAAGACTTACGCGAAAAGGCACGATCCAGGAAATCTAGCGCATTATGAAGACACTTATCCCTCGAAACCCCCATTCTCTTACCCGCAAGCCCAACCTCGATATCCGCCAACACGGCGAAACACTGGGCCGCCAGATAGACGTCCTCACATTCGAGCACTTGGGGCATGATGCAATCCAGCATTCTGTAAGCCGCCTGGTATTCCTCCAATGTCACCAAAATCCCTGCCACCGCGTGAAACGCAGAAAACACTGCCGGCATCAATCGCGCTTTCCATGCAATTGAGGCGGCGTTGATGGAGATCGATAGACCCTTCAGTGGGCGGCCGCAAGCACCGAAGATTTGTGCGCGAAGCACCATGACACGGACGCGGTGGTAGACGTCTGCGTTGTCGCGGACGAGGTCATCGTGTATTTGGGCGGAGAGGGCGAGGGCCTGGGGGAAGTTTCCTGTCCGGACGAGGAGGTCAAGTCTGGTGAGGGAGAGTTCGAGGTGGCAGTCGGGTTCGATGTGGGGGAGACTGGAGAGTTGTTGGAGGAGGAGCTCGGCGGCGGAGAATTCGTCCATAAGGACTGCGCGCCGGAGTTTGATCAGGCCAACGTAGGCGGCCCAGTATTGGTGGATTTTGAGGGAGCGAAGGGCGTCTTGGTCAAGATTATCAAGATAGTCCAGTGCCTGATGGGCTCGGCCTCGCATCGACATCTATGTCAAGTCAGAAGGGAGCGGTATTGGAACAAGAGGAGGAACAGACTATGTAGGCATCACGACACATTGCTTTGACTACATCTTCCATCGGAGAATCCGCTCGGTACTTCGTGAGGAAGACTTGACAATTCAGGCGTGCCAGGTAGGAGATTCCTAGTCTGCTCCATAGAGAGCATTGTAGGAGTATTTGAGATCCCATTGCATTGCGGATATACTTTGACACGTTCAGATGAGAGCTCCGGAGCAGACATTCAAATGCTGCTGGTATTGATTCGCCCTAACGAGTGTCAGACTGAGTATCAAGACTTGTAGAAGAACACTAACCGACAGCAATATCTGCTTTGCCTCTGAAAGGTGCGCCATGGACTGCAAGTGATGCATTCCGCCCTCCTTTGCCTTCGCTTTCAAGAACTGCAGCGAATCCCACTCCATCCTAGAAGAGATGACTTCAGGGCATTCGCGTGGATGTGCTTTGTGGAAGTGGTAAAGCCACGACAAGGCGAAGTTAAGGCATGCCATGTCTTTATGGTCTCTTGCTACCTTGATTGTCTCCCGCATGGCTAGCACGGATTCCGGATAACAGCCAAAGTCGGCTTGGAGAATCGATAAATTGAGAAGGGCATATTGGTAGAAGGTGCGGTCCCGGTTCTGCATGGTGTAGTCAAAGTACCGATGCAGATTATCGAATGATCCTGGATAATCACCAGCCCGCCAGGCATTTAGGAACCTGGGGTTATATTAGAATCAACCTTTTAACCAAGTGAAGGGCTACGTACTCGACATAGTGGAATAACGATGGTATAGGGACCTTAGTATCCATCATCTTCCGCAGTCGGTCCTGAACTTCGTCCGGTACTCTGGTTCCCATCCCTGGTCACATTTAGAATCCGGCCACAAAAAACCAGACATCAAAACTTACGCTGCATAATATCCACCTGGAACTCCAACAGCCGTTCAACGTCATTCGTTGACACCATATCTACCTCTATGAGCATCTTCGACACGTTTATCTCCCAGATACAACTCACATGCAGTCGAATCTTGCGTATTAAAATATATCTTCTGCACCCTCGGATCATTTAACGACAGCCCCTTCAAATTGATATCAAAGCTCGTCGACCCAGCACCAATATTCCTCTGCCTGTACTTGTTCAAAGTCGGTTCTCTGAATCTCGCAAACGAATTCCACAACGCCATGGCATCATGAAACAGCAGTCTCGTGAACTCCAGACTTGCTCTCCTTATGAAGCACCCCAGAATGGATGTCCTATGAAGCACCGCGCTATCCTCCGGTTTCCGGTCTCTCGTCTTCCCCCGCTCTTCAGGATCCGCGACATAGTTCTGGAGGTTGGTGAAGAATGTGTGGAGCGCATCGAAGGAATTGATGTCCCACAGCCGCTTGAGGAGGAGATCGTATATTGTCCTGCCCACTACCGCGCTGGGCTGGTTCGAAGTAGCGGCCTGGATTTCTTCGAGGCTGAGAACAAAGCTGGAGGAGTCTTTGGGGTGGACGAGGTGCTTGATGACGAAGGATACGACGGGAAGGACTGACGCGTTGGGAAAGCGGGATTCGGCATAGAGTTCGACAAGGGCGAGCAGGACAATCCTGGAAGGTGCTGTATTCAGTTCCCGTCAGTAGTTTTCCAGCGGGGGGTTCCGAGTTTCGGCCTACTGAGATATCGTGACATCGTCGTAGTGGGGTTATGGTGTTGCGGTTAGCTAGTTAAGGTCGCGTCTCCAAGATCACGAACGCACGTGCCTCACTAACGGTCACGTGTGGTGTAATTACCAGCTCCTCCGACTCGTTTCAGGGACACGGTAAAGAATAAAGGAAAGGATGGTGCAAGTAAGGGCAATCATGGAGTGGTGGTGTGGGCGATGTTGAAGAAGGATGGCGGAGAGACCTGTTGATGTATCCATAGAAAATCACCCACCCATCCTCAACTCCGACAACGGATCCGAATAACGTTCTGCATATAAAATAGGATAATTTAACATTAGCTCGCATGATATCAAGCCCAACCCGTTCATTATATGTTAAATTAATGAACACTTTGACTTCATGTCGAGCTTTGTGGAAATTTGAAGCTCTTTGATGAATCCACCAACCCAGCAAAGTCCTGATATACGTTAGACAATGCAAAACTACTTTTGCAAAGGATTTCCCATGGAGAATGGAGTTAGAACCCCTTATTTTAAAACGAGGGCACCATAACCACCGGACAATAAATATAAAACCGCATAAATGGTAGTAGATATAATCTCCTCAGATACAAGACGAAACAAACAGACCGCTAACAAGGCCGCCACCTTACTTTACAAATTTCAAAGCCTGTATCAAGCCTAACTTGGGTATTGCCAGTTGCTATGCCTATTCTCCAAGCCCTTTTCTCCTCTCCTTCCCACGCCTTCACGTGGCACGCATTCTCCAACCCAACCTTGCCGATTTTCATACTCATACTGCTCCAGCGGTTCTATACAGTCAATCACAGTCCGACCATCCAAATCCCACGCGCCCGCAGCGGCCCGGTAGCACCTGAATATCACATCTGAAAAACCACAACTTGACTTGAATCAATTGAAACTAAAATATCAAAACTCCGAAAAGGTCCAGACCAAAACAAAAAAGCGCGCTCAACATTCCCGGTACAAGAATACGCCAAATCAATATCAAAACTATAACACTCATGACCCACCCACAGCTGCAAAAGGGAAGCGTGCCATGCTATGCCGTCGCCGACTTTTTCTGTGCGGGTGACCCAGCCTTTTCACTAGGCATACTTTTCTCTTCAACCATGCGCTTCAGAGCTTCCAATCGCTCCTCCATGACTTGTACAGCCTCCTTGAGCTGATAATCTTTCAATCCTTTTGCAGCGGTTCGAGCTCCAAGGGATTGTTGATATGCCCGACTTCGTGTACGTCTGCTGTCCTCAGTGTGATCGCTCAATCCGGCGCGATCTTCGAGCCAGTCCCACAACGAAAGCTCTTCATGGCGCCACCTCAATTCCCAGTCGGCCGGGCCCATGGGGCGCATACTACGCTCAGGGACAGCTGTATTTCGGAATATAAGGAGCCACGCAATAACCATCAAGAGTAAAATGGTGGTGAGGTTGTTGGGCACAATAGGACGAATAATGTCGACCACGGGTTCGAGGACAGGCTTAAGGGGTTCGAATAATCCCCATGATGTGGGCTGTGTAGAACTTGACGATGATGTTGGGGCAATTGCCGATGCTGTAGGTGCGATGGTTTGCTCGGTATTATCCTTCTTCCGCTTGTTTTTACCCTTGCCTCCTGTAACACGGGAAACGGCCTTCTTTGGCGCAAGTTCGCGCTTCAGGGAAGCAATAAGGCTCTTTGTAAAGCCAATTTGACCATCCGTGGCTCCTTTTTCAATAGGACCTACAATGGATTAGAAGGTAGTTTGGATAAAAAGACGGGTACATACCTTTGATCCAGCTCTTGCCACTCCATTCAACAGTGCAGTTGAGGACCAGCCGCGTAGAGTTAGCTTCAACCCATGTCAGACAGTATCTGGTTTTGACGAGGAACACACCGCCAGAAGGCACATCAGGTGTTTGAGTCGACACAGTAACTGTCACATGGTCGTCAAGCTCGCAAAAATCAATTGTTTCGGTGATGTTGCATTTTGTCTGCTTTGGTCCAATTGACCCGTTGAGAGGTCTTATGTAACCGTACTGACGAGTCTTCTTTCCGCCTTGGTCTGTCCATTGGCCTTCATTGGGGATTTGGAGGTCAATGACTTTTTCTTCGTCCGTCAAAAGCGCCGAGACGAAACGGTACGACTGACTGCCGAACAGCAAGCTATATATGCGCCCGAGAGGTACCTGGAAAACCTCATCACACAGAGCCTTATCGTAATGCTCATCGCTGCAGCTGGTCGGAGGATGTGTTGCTGGTCCGGGGAAGTCAACCTTACTGCCATCAGCATCCTTTTCTGCTCCTGAGGTGAGCGCAAGCTCAGATCCCTTTCGGCTGGGATTTGTCGACCCTGCGGCAATATCCCTGGAATCCTCATATCCTCCCTCGCCTGCGTCGGTGAATGACTCGCCAAAATCCTCATCGGATTCATCCTCGTACTCGTCGTCTTCTTCTTCTCCACTCGAGTTCCCATGCTCTTGGGCACCGTCCAGGTGAGCTTCTCCAGGTGTCTTGACGAGTCCAGGATGCCCCACATTCCATAAACCAATAATTAAATCATATGTCGCATCGCGAGTAATAAAACTGGCGAAAGTGTGGCGGGCATGAAGAGTTTGAATAACAAGACCATTCGGGAACAAGAGCGCAGTACTCTTCTTCTCGACACTAACGACTTCATCAAAAGATATCACCAGCTGTGTAACCCATCCAAGAATGTTGGAATAAAAACATATGTGCCCTTCTGATACGTAAAACCGCCCTTGCAACAAGATTTCCTTTTGCAGAGCACACCCATAGTCTTCGATCAAGTAATCGTCTTCGGGGACAGATCGGAAGAGGTTGTGAAAATCACGATTCCGCTTCTTTGTGGCAACTGCAAATCCTGTGGCGCGGGGAACCAGTTGTGTTGTATTGGGTGTTGATGCTGTGGAGGAGCCGCGGTGCCTTCGTTTCTTGTCCGAACCTTGGCCACTCCTTACACTCCCTGTTCTCCTTGAGTTGTCGGGTGCTTCATTCTCGTCATTGCCAACCATACTGTTCCGATCAGGAGTCCTGTCACCGCTCAAGCCGCCTCTGCGTGATGAGAGCAGTGTTTCTTCCACCATTGGAGTGCCTGGTTTACCACCTGGAGTTAGTGGGCTCTCGGAAGCGGTTTCAAAACCATTATGCTGGCTCATTGCTGACAGAGGCATGGTTTGGCTACGGTCAATGCCATGTTGGGAAAGATCGCTAGAACTTCCGTTTATTGCGCGTTGTCCCCGATTTTGGACTTCGCTGGCAGAGCTGGTGGCTGTGCTCGATCGGTTTCTCGTTGATGCGCCTGACTCATTGCTGATGCCCAGAGCGGCGAGCGAGAGCTCACCGGATCCCAAAGTCTTGACCGCCGGTTCCCTCTCTGGTTTGCTTTCAGCCGGGCCAGGCTCAGCGCGTTCTCGAGGTGGTGTTGCGTTCGCCTTATCGTCTGGTCCAGGGTTTACGATGCGTGACCGATCTTGTTGGTTCTGGAGATTGAGCGGCATATTGTTCGTTAATGTTGTGGCTGCGTTCTGTGCAGCCGAAAACATGGATTGGAAGAATCCACCGCCCTGCTTAGTCTCCTCGGTTACTTTCTCTGCCGCAATAGGAGGTGTATCTGGAGAGGTCATGCTCTGAGAGAGTTTGCTTGGGTTCTTGCTGGTTGAGCCGGCTCGTGTGCGTTGTGGTGTTCCACTGGCTATCGAAGGGAACTGATTCTTAGGTGGAGGCGGGGTTGCATTCTCAATGGGAGTAGGGGGGGTCGCGGTGATCTGTGGAGCGGAGTCGGGCGGGATGTCGGAGGTGTTAACTTTGGACAAGGAGGCGGAGGTTCTTCGAGACGTGGCTTGCGCACTGTTCGTCGCTGGGGCCATGGGTGGGTCATTAGATTCGAGAGTCTGGCTCGATCCGGCCCCAGCGGTGGATGGGCGTTGTCCTTCGGGGATCTCGTCGTCGTTGAGGGCGAACGACGGCATGGTGGAGGTACGGGTTCGCACTCCAGTTGGTAACGGGGAAACGCTTCGACGACTGAAAAGACCGGAGGACGGCTTCTTCTTGGAGACTTGGGGGTCCTTTGTATTCAAGTAACCGGCAGACTGGGGCCGAAGCTTGGGTGTCCTGGTTGAAGGTTGTTAGTCGAGCCGGCCCCGAGCTCGCAAGGCTGCTGTAAACCAGACTTACGATTCCGGGTCTGAGTCGTCGCCTGCCTCGTCATCACGGTTCCTGCCTCTTCCCTCGAGGTCCTCCTCGTTGCTCCCAATGCTATCCTCTCTACCCTTACGCTTGAAGATATCTTTTACGCCCTTCTTCTTCGCTGACCCGGCGCTGCCAAAGCTCTCTACACTGTCGTTGAGCTCTGACGTCAGGGTCCCCGACGGTGATGGCGACGCGCCCAAGTTCAGGGATGACTTCTTTTTTCTTCCAAACAGTGTCCGCTTTGAGTCGGCACCGAGTGCTGGGGGGCTTGCAGCCTGTACTGACGCCGTGTAGCTCGGATTCGGGCTCTGTTCGAAGTCGGGAGTGGCCATCACGGTCGCGAGGGAGGCGGCAGCCGTACGGATCGGCCGGGACGGCGGTGGTGGGGTGGGTTTGGTAGAAATATCACGGGCCGATCAGTACAACTGCGGTGAGCAGAGGAAGAAGAGCACCTGGGAGTGGGAGAGTGATGGGTGTGAATAAGCAGAACGCAGCGGGAGGGCAGCGAGGAGGAATCAGAAAAGCAGAGGGGTGGTGATAGGGGGAGGGGGAGGGGGAGGAAGGCGAGTGGTAGTGGTGGTGAGGGGGGTGGCCTAGTATAGTACAGTTGCCAGCTTGGAGGGTGCAGGAAATCGAGTGAGAAAGCAAGAACCGGACACGGAGACGTCGCCAACCGTGTGCAAGGCTGTGGCAGGCTGTGGCAGGGCTGGGAGAGAAAGGGGCGCGGAACTGGTTAGCCTTGGACGGTGAAGAGGAGCGTTACTCTACAGCCTTCAGGAGGATGACGGTCGGAAGTTGCCTTGCGACTGACCGAAGATGGAGCTATAAAACGGGCGCCGGAGCCCTCTTTGACGCGAGACGGAGCTCCCAATAGCTCCGTCAACAGTTCTTGGCGCTGGAGCTCCGAGTGACTTGTCCCCTTGGTTCTTGGAGAGTGACAAGGATGAGTAAGGATTACAGGATAATCATGTACCTAGTCCAGAATAGTCCAGGTGGCCTAAAAACATGAATTATCCCCTATCCTGGATGTGAATCTGCATGGAGTCGCTCATTGAGTCAGTCAGGGGCCACATTCAAGTTCCCAATCATAGTCCAATGGGACGTGAGGTGAACGAAACGAGATTTGGATGCTGGACATGAAAATAAAGACGTCTCCCCCAATGGTTGTCTGTGCAAAACCGTGATTGATGTAATCATTTTGTGAAGGACATGGTTTTGATTGGGGCGGGACTATTGCAGGGCACTCGACTTGTTCCGCCCGTTATGGAGGCCATGGCAGCTCTATGCTGATTCTTACTTTTTTATTTATTGGTCAAATTACTTATATGGCATGTTATCCCTCAATACACCGAGATTTTAGAAAAAAGTTTTCTTACGCAGATCTTACGAATGGAATCCCAGTATTCAATTCGTGCCAGACTTCCAGTACAGTTGCCATGCAATCATTACAAACCCCTCGTATGAGCTTCATGAATCACCACGGGATGGGGTAACATGACACTGGTTTCTTTAGGGCGTCATGGAACAGAGACAGGTACAATCCGAGGTTTCCGCGTGTGATAAGAGGGGTTGCTGTCAATAGGACGCCGACTTCCTCTTCCAGATGAAATGAAACAATGAGTGATGGCTACCAAACACATCGGGTTGTGACGTCGTCGTCACAAGACGAATGGTTGCCTACAGTCGGAAAGATCATGGTTGTCAAAAAATTGACCTCTTCATGTCCACATCTCACAACTGTGCGCTGCACCCCCGACAACTCCCCGCTAACTCCCCGCTCTTTGCTCTATGGCTACCTGCGTCCACCTCTCGTCTGTATTGCACTGTACCGTATTAGCTACCAAGATGGCTCATTGGCGCATTACGCTGGTTCGCTTCACCGCTATAAACCTCTCGCGCCCGCCGAACCCCGCCTCAGCGTCCAACTTACCAACATGACTGCCAGCAACACCGGAGCCAGCACTGTTGACATTTCTCGCGAGCTCGCCGCTCACTACGCAGCCAGAGCAAAGTTGCAGCAGGAGGAGAAGGCTCTCCGGCATGGTAAGTTTCTCTAAAAGACAAAAGGGGTTTCCTGTTGAGAAGCCCAGGCTAACATTTCCTCCAAGACTTTGCCTTCATCCAAAGCCTCTCCCCAACTGCTCGAAAAGCTGCTGAGGTTGTCCGCCGCATCCGAGCCCATGAGACTTCGACAATATGGAAAAAGGAAGAGGCTAGCGCACACCATGTGTTTCCTGGCATGAGCTTTACTCTGGCGAAACAGCGAATTGAACAGACAAAATTGTGGCGCATTGTGCGGAAACTGCCAAAGGGGGCTCTCCTCCACGCGCATTTAGAGGCAATGGTTGACAGTAGGTTTCAAGGAGACGAGATGCACTAAAATAAATGCTGAAGCAAATAGTGGGCTGGCTCCTCGACCGCGCTCTCGAAACGGAAGGCATCTGTATTTTTGCACCGGCTCCGCTTGATTCTCCTACTGCCTTGGCTACCGTTATTTTTGAGTTCAGTTCCCCAACCACAATCCCAAAAGATGCCGCCAACATTTGGACGTCCGCTTACGTGCCTAACACGCCCATCCCGCTCCGGACCGCTGTGCAGACATTCCGTCATGCCCATCACACTTCTTTCCAGGAGTGGTTCCTTTCTCGGACCACCATTACTCCCGCAGAGTCCCTTCTTCAACATGAGGGGGTCACTGAGATCTGGCGAAAGTTCCAAACGATTTTTATCCACATCTCACCCCTTGTTTTCCACCCGGAAATCTTTCCAGCGTTCGTTCATCGCATTCTCGCAGACCTTTACGATGACAGTATATACTGGAGTGATATCCGTATGGCTTTCCTTCCAGAGACACCTTCGGAACGACTGGTGGGGACATTCGAAAAAGCTGTGACAGAATTCAAGGCGAAACATCCGAACTTCTGGGGAGCATCTTTAATCTTCACCATTCCTCGCTCCGTCCCAGATGAGATGATCGATCAGCTTTCTGTTCTCTGTATCAAACTCAAGCAAGCGCATCCATCCACGATTTCTGCCTTTGACTGTGTTGGATTTGAGGACGCGGGCCGCTCTCTCTTGGATCTCACGCCCTGCATCCTCCGGTTCAAAGCTCTCTGCAAAGCCGCCAACGTTGACATCCCCGTCTTCCTCCACGCAGGAGAGACTCTTCTCTCTAGCGTTTCTCAAAATCTGCTGGACGCTGTTCTCCTCGATGTCCGGCGCATTGGACATGGATATTCCCTCTATCGGCATCCGCGTCTCGTCCAGCTTGTGAAGGAGAAAAACATCCTTCTCGAAATTTGCCCGATTTCCAACGAAGTTCTCCGTCTTGCTGGAACAATCTTGCAACACCCGATCCCGGCGTACCTTGCTGCTGGCGTTGCATGTGCGATCGGTTGTGACGACCCCGGTATTCTGGGACAGCATGATGGGTGTGGAGGTAATGGTGGAATGAATGGTATGAAGGAAGGTGGTGGTGGGAGCAGCCATGATTTCTGGCAGCTGTTGCAAGGGTTTGATGAGGTTGGCTTGGAGGGGCTCGGAGATCTTGCGCAGAACAGCGTCCAGTGGGCGGCGTTTGAGGGCGTGGCTTCCCAGGCGGGCATTCTGTCTGAAGGCGGGATTAGAGAGGAGAGGATCAAGTTGTGGAGGAAGGAGTGGGAGCAATTTTGTGAGTGGGTTGTTGCAGAGTTTGGCGAGGAGTGGCTGAAGAACGAGTAAGTATGGAGAATGAGAATGCAGGGGGCCAACCAGATGGTGGTAGAATAGTCGATTATGCTGTTTAGAATGTATACCGATAGTGATTTCTGTTTTCTGTACTCAAGCTGGGTAAGAGTAGACAGATATCTGGAAATCACGTACTCAAGCGCTTTCCAATGAGTCTTTGACCACGTATCCCTACAGTCAGTTCATATTGAGTCAAAAGGCCTCTGACATATGTAATATTGGTTACAACAGGAGGACTGAATAAATTGTCAAAGAATAACTCTGTCGGCGCAGTTGGGTGTGCATTGTAGCTTTTTAATATTTTGTACTAGCACATCCCTGTCCAAGCATCGCGCAACGTCGTGTTCGCGACCCAAAAATTTCCAGTCGCAACTGCTGCCATCAGTTTCAGTTACATCCCACCTCCCACCACCAACCTCAATGTCGCTCGCCTTGTACAAACCTCTGACCGAAAACTCCGAATCCGTGCGCCTCACCGCAGCAAAACAACTTATCGAAGAACTCTCCACCATCCTCAGCGGCGACCGCGACGAAAAGGCGAAATCCGACATCGACTATGCGTTGAAACGCTTAACCCGAGGACTGGCCAGTGGGCGAGAATCTGCGCGGCCTGGGTTCGCAGTCGTGCTCACGGAGGTACAATTAATTTTCTCTCTCATCCATCATCGTTTTGAGAAAGAGGACATCGAATCGATCTGTGGGCGCAAACCGCTGACTCTGGAAGAATAGTTCCTCAGCACGCTCCTCGCCAACGGCGACAACGAGAAATGGAGCATAACCCTTGCGGACGCAATCGATGCCGTCAAGAGCAACACCACCCCACAAGGCCACTCGTCTGGCCAAGAAGGCCGGGATTACGCTCTCGGGCGGCTCTTCGGTTTGCAATCACTCGTCCAGTCGAATATCCTTTTTGCGGATGAAGCGGCGTTGGAGAAGTATGCCGAGGTGCTGGATCTGGTGTTAGAGCTTGCGCAAAAGAAGCCGTGGTTGAAGGAGTCTTGTGCTTGGGCGATTGCGGGGTCCGTTGTGAATTGGCCGGAGGCTACGGCGAAGGTGGCGGTGGGGATTACGTATGAGAAGTTGAAGGCCACGGGGTTTGCGAAGACGGGAGAGGGGGTGGGGATTTGGTTGGCGTTGCAGTCAGTACATCCGGATGTTAACCCGCCAAAGGATGTTTGGAGTAAAGATTCTCCATTGGCAGCTGGGAATCTGGGGAAGCTGGCGAAGGTGCTGAAAGAGAGTCATTCTAAGGAGGATTTAGAGGGCGGGAAGGCGAAGGGGAGCTGGAACCCGAAGTTGAGCTTCACGTGGGATTATGTGTTGGCACTTTATTTCTCGGAAGAGAAGCAGTGGAAGGAGCTGAGGGCGAAGGAGGGAGCTGTGGCGCCTTGGGAGGAGTTTTGGAGGGTAGCTGTCGATGGTGAGTTCTTACTTCTCGGTGATCACAGATTTCATTGCTAATCATCGTGTCCCACACAGAAAGTCTCTTCTCCTCTTCCTCTTCCGAAGAACGCAAATACTGGGGCTTCCTCTTCTTCCTCAAATCCCTCGACATCATCTCCACAACCACCACCCTCTCCACCCTCTTCTCCAAAAACCTCATGCGCTCGTTCATCAACCAACTCTCCGACTCCGAACGCTACCTCCACAAAATCGCCACCAAAGTTTCCCGAACCCTCATCTCGAAATCAGAATCATCCCCATGGATGTCCCCGGTCATCTTCAAGAACCTTATTTCCGGCCATGGGCCCCCGAATTTCGATCATATCACCAAGACCAAGACTGTGGATAAGGTGCTGTGCAATGCTGACGAAAACGGATTGAATGAAATATTCGATGATCTCCGGAATATCATACTCGACCCGGTTCCATCAGCAGCAGCAGATGAGGAAGCTAGCGAAAACAACAAACAAGCTGACTCCCGACGCCAATGGGCTACTGATACCCTCCTTTCCGCCATCCGCTCCGGGAAGACGCCGAAAGACGAGAAATTCCTGCGCCGAACTGTGGAACTGCTCACGATGCTGGGATACTTCACGATCACCTCCGGAGCTCAGAAACCAAAGTCCCCGGTATCGGAAAGTAGCCAGGGAATGTTTAGGACGAGGTTGATGAGCTGCTTGACACATCTGATTGGATTGAATTCCGGGAAGACAAGTACTGGAGAGAGCTGGCCGTATCTTGCGATCAAGAAGATTCAGAAGTGTAAAGACGCGGAAGATGAGTACAAACCAGCGGTGGAGGCAGATGAGATGGTTGAAGAGGTGGTGGAGGGCGCTTCAAAGACTGTGGAAAAGCTGAGGAAGAAGGTGAGTTATTCGATTTCGGGAGAGGTGTTGTGGAATGTAAATTCTAACAAACGTACAGCGAACTGCGGCAGTTGGGACGGTGTTGGATACCCAGCTTCTTGCATTTGAGATGCTGTACAGTCTTATCATCCTCCAAGTCTACAACGGCGAATCTGACGCCGTAGCGGTTCTCGATGATCTCAAGTCAGTGCAAAAACAACTCCTCTCCTCTTCTTCAACATCATCCAAGGAATCAAAAAAGAAGTCCTCTCACGAAGAAGAAGACGACGAGGATCTCGACCCGTCCGAGATTCTCCTCGACATCCTCCTGAGTTTCCTCTCACGCCAATCAATCCTTCTGAAGAAACTTGCGCAGATGGTGTTTACTGCGTTTGCGCCTTCAGTCACAAGTCGCGCTTTGGAGCGGTGCTTTGATGTTCTACGCACAAATGAGGGATTGGGCGGCCAGCAGGAGTTGTTTGAGGAGGAGGATGATGACGCGGATTTGGCAGCTGCTGAGGCTGGGTCGGACGATGAAGATGAGGACAATGAACTTGATTCAGACGTGGAGATGATTGATGCCGGCGCGGATGGAGAGCTCGATTCCGACGTCGAAGCCGTTTCTGAAGCTACTGATGATGACGAGTCTTCAGGAGACGAGGACGAGGAAGACGGTGAACCTGACGCTTCTACTCTCGCCCTTGAAGCTGCTCTTAAAACTGCTCTTGACATCCCTTCGGATGCAGACTCGGATTCCGATGCTGACATGTCGGACTCGGCAATGCTCGAGTTGGATTCAACCATCTCACGCATTTTTGCGCAGCGGAAAGCAGCGGCATCGAAGAAATCACAGCAAAAGGATGCAAAGGAACTGATCATCAACTTTAAATCCAAGGTTCTCGAGCTCCTGGAGTTGTTTGTGAAGAATCATCCACTCAAGAGAGAGACTTGGGATGTTGTTGTTCCGTGTTTACTCTTGGCGGCAGGAGGCCGGGAGGGGACAAGGGATCCAAAGGTAGCTGAGAGAGCGCTGGGAGTTGTGAGAGCCTGGGGAATGGCGGTGAAGAAGCTGTCGAATTCATCACAATCGTCTGATGACGCAGAGGAGGATGTCAAGACCGAAAGCCTTGTCGAGCTCCTGGAGACACTTCTCTCAGAAGAAATAGCTGGAAAGGTGACAAAGAAAACAGCGAAAACTGTTAGCTCAGCGGCCATCACAGCAAGCAAGATTTTGCTGAGGTTTGAGAAAGATAACATGGCGTTGGTTGTCGGTGTTTATGCTGATGCATTGAAGGTGTGGGCGCTGGAGAGAGGAGGTGTCACGGAGGGAGGAGTGTTTTCGGACTTTGTGGGATGGGTGGGGAGTTTGAAGAAGGATGGAGGCGCAAAGCAGGAGGAGGAGAAGGAGAAGGAGGCGGAAGATGGGGATGGTGAGGGAGAGAAGAATGGGAAGGGTAAGGGTAAGAAGAACGGAGGAAAGAAGAAACAGCTGGCAGAGCAACCGAAAGCAGATGGAGAAGATGTGAAGGCCGCGAATGGGAATGGAGGAAAGAGAAAGAGGAAACGAGGCCAAGAGCTTGAGGTCCGGGCTGCTGGTGCAGAGAAGGAAGTGAAGGAGGGAGAGATTAAGAAGAGAAGAAGGGGAGGGAAGAAGAGCAAGGCATGAAGGGTTTGAGATATTGGCGATGGATTATGTATAGAATAATGATATTAGTTTGTAGTAGTACAATTCCCTAGACTCTTAAATTGGGGTTAGATTTGGCATGGATTAGGATAAGGATTCGTAGCAAATCCACTCTGGCGAACCGGATCTCGCCCACAGTTGCTGACGCAGCAGAACCGCGGTACTCGCGGCAGCCGCCCTAGCCTGCCCCGTCGATCCTCGCACCGAATGCACATGTCCGTTGTTTTTCCAGATCGAATCGTCAACCGAGCTTGAACGTCCCGGACATTTCGTCTCCGAGCTCACCGCCTCCCTCCTCCACCATCACCACAATGTCTTTCCGCCCTGCCGCCCTCGCCAGCCGCCGAATTCTGGCCCCGAGCTTCTTCACGCCGTCCAGTGTTTCCCTCCGCACACTTGCTACCGCTACGTCATCGTCGACAACGACAACCACCAGCAAAGATGGTAATCCAGGCACAGCATTGGTGTTTTTGAATATGGGCGGACCTTCAACGATTCCGGAGGTCCACAGCTTTCTTTCCCGCCTCTTTGTATGTTTCTCTATTCACTTAACCTCTTCCAACCTCAATATCCACTAACCCCATCATCCAGGCTGACGGCGATCTCATCCCTCTCGGCCCTCTCCAACCCGTTCTCTCCAAATTCATCGCGCGGCGACGAACTCCAAAAATCGAGCACCAATACCAAGTCATCGGCGGCGGCTCACCAATCCGACACTACTCCGAACTCCAAGCCCGCGAAACCTGCAATCTCCTCGACCAACTGCACCCCTCCACGGCCCCGCACAAACCCTATGTCGCCTTCCGCTACGCAGACCCATTAACAGAGGACACCTTTCTCCAGCTCCAAAAAGACGGCATCCGGCGGGCAATCGCCTTCACCCAATACCCGCAGTACTCCTGCTCGACCACGGGCTCCTCCCTCAACGAGCTCTGGAAACTCAGCAAAAAGTTCGATCGGCAGGGCAGCATCGAATGGAGCGTCATCGACCGCTGGCCGACACACCCAGGCCTCGTCAAAGTCTTTGCGAAAAACATCCGCGCCAAACTCGCCGAATATCCGGAATCGGAGCGGGATAATGTTGTGCTTCTCTTCTCTGCTCACTCCCTCCCAATGTCCGTCGTCAACCGCGGCGACCCGTACCCCGCTGAAGTCGCCGCGACTGTGTATGCGGTTATGACGGAGCTCGGGTTCGCGAACCCATACCGGCTGGTATGGCAATCACAGGTCGGCCCGTCACCATGGCTGGGAGCACAAACATCTAGAACTGTCGAAGGATACCTCAAAAAGGGGGTCAAGAATATGGTGCTTGTTCCCATCGCCTTCACGAGTGACCATATCGAGACGCTCCATGAACTGGATTTGGAGATTATCAAGGAAGCCGGGGAAGCGGGGAAGGGGATCAAGCGAGCGGAGAGTCTGAATGATGATCCGGAGTTTATCGAGGCGTTGGCGGAGATTGTGAAGACGCATTTGGAGGGCGGGGAGAGGGCGAGCAAGCAGAATGTGCTGCGGTGCCCAATGTGTGTGAATGAGAGGTGTGGCGCGATGAAGGTGAGTTGAATCCCCAAATATTGCCGACAAGGAGAGGGTTAACGTGAGGCTACAGGAATTCTTCGCCACGGGGAAGCATCCGGAGTAAGCAGCGGGTTGAGATTGGGGAAGGGAGAGACATAAAAAGCGATGTGTGATGCATATGTGGATGGGTTGATAGAATCTGGGTGGAGCTGTATATACTCACGGGAGGGGTATCGCCGTATCAGGATGTACCAATACCCACGGAAAACTGAGTTTCCGGTTTAGTTTGTAGGTTTAGTTTGGTTAGATTAACTATGGGAGGGATTGTACAATAGCAATGATGATGTTGGTCAACCAGTGTCAAGCGTCGCACTGACTCGTAAAGATGACCCAAACTTGGAATTCATATCTTTTACCCCACAGTACATGCGGTACAAAATAACAGGCAAAGCAAAGCAAGACAAATCAGAAATACAGAAAGTCCCGAAAACAAAACTACAGAAAAAAAAATGAAAAACAAACAAAAAACAAATCCCATTTTCCCTATAGTCCAAAAAACGATGATTTGCATGGTATAGTTTAGTCTTTGTAAACAAATCGAATCCAATCCGCTCCCATGCGCTCCAATCCCAATTCCCAAATGGTATTATACGACGACAACCTTTAACACCATCCCATCGCCCAACGCAGCACCTCCCGCCATCAATAAATCACATAATCCACTACCGCCACCAACGCCCCCCCATCTACTCCTTAATCAACCAAAACGTCAATCCCAACAACCCACCGAGCGTCAGCGTCGTCAAAATGCCCGCTCCCGCTCTATCACCGCCCGAACTCGGATCCGTCTGCCTCAAATCTTCCTCACTTAATCCACCGCCACTTCCCGCGGCCGCATCACCCTTACTCGTTCCGCCGGTTTTATCAGTCAGCGGCGCCTTTGCACCGGGTGCAAGCAGGTTGTGGAAGACCTCCATGGCGGCCATGTGTTCGCCGACCCCTCCCTTGGCGATACCGTATGGTGAGCCATCATACTTACCGAATCCCCAGCGGAGGCCGCAAGTGTTGCCGTCTGGGGGTCCGTTGCAAGATTTCGCGGCCCATTCGGCAGAGGTTTTGAGGCGCTCCATGATGAAGTCGCGGGTAAAGTCGCAGAGTTGGTAGGTTTGGCCCATGAAGCGGGAGAGGTAGGCTTTGAAGGAGCGCTGGTCAGTGTTGCAGGTTGGCTCCTGGTTGTTGGGAGGGTTTTCGCAGGCCGATTCTTGCATTACGTTGGCCGGATACTCTGAGTTTTGGTTGAAGAAGATGGTGTCGGTTGCTTTGAGGAGCCCCATGGTGTGTTCTTCCCATTCGGCCATTTTGGCTTCATTCTTTTGTGCCTGAGTTGAATCATGTTAGAATAACGTCTAGGACTATATGGATGGTTAAAAGATATACCTTGTAGTAGTCATAGACGGCAGCAGCTCCAGCAAGATATACACCAGCGTTATAAGACCAGCGGATGGACGAAGATACTGTGCACTCGGGAATGTGCGAGCCATCATAGATAGCGTAATCCTTGTCTACGAGATTCATTTCGCGAGACCACTTCCAAGTCTTCTCAGCCCACTCAATATAAGTCGCATTATCTGTGTATCTTCCTAGCCTCGCGCCCATGTTGAAGAACAGACCGTTTGAAATGGTGTTCTTGTAATCATATCCCTTATTCGACTGGAAGACTTGCCACCGGAGGCCACCATTGCACGCGGCCGCATCCCAGCGCCCAGCTTGCCGATTAAACACGGCCTGACCAAGCGCCAACCACTGTGGCTTGTCCTCCGGAGGGTCTGGGAAGCCGCGCTCAGCAGCCGTGATGGCTGCAATACCCCAGAAACCTTGGTCATCGTTTCCGAGAGCAAGGGACTGGTTGCGGGGTTGGTAGTCTTGTTTCTCACCAACTTGAAACAGCATGGCTTCCATCACTCGGTCGTTGTAGGTGTCGTCGCCAGTGTAGGCCCAGTAGTCGATCCAGCCCTATGGAAGTCAGATGTACATTCAAAATTATGGGTGGGGTGGGAAACAGGGGAAGCGCTGCTCCATACTCACTCCCATGGCGGCTCCGGCCTCCCACCAGTAGTATCCCTTGTTGTTCTTTCCATCTTCAGTTTGGATCAGACCAAATTCGCCGGGAATGAACCACGGCTCGTCAGTTGGGTAAAGTGCGCGCAGTTTCTTTGCTGCGATGCCAGCAGCGTTCTTGATGGAAGCTGTTGCAGAGGAAGGCAGTTCCTGTCAGCTCAAATGTCTCGACACGGCCGGACTGCTTTGAACGAACCTGGATCATCAACATTGATGTCGATGGCAAGCGCAGTGCTGGCCAGTAATGACAGTGCTGCCGAAAAGTGGGAAAGCTTCATCTGTCGGCGGGCCGAGAAGCTCGAGGGTTGGAGGAGCGGTGAGGTTGATCTGCTGAGACGAGGAGAAGGGTGATTTCAGATCGAGTTAGGCGAAATAGGGAACGAGCGGATGAGCTGTAGACGGAGGGCGGAAGGAGCGGAAGGAGCGGAAGCGAGCGACGGAAGGAAAAGAGTCGAGGACGGGGTGGAAGTGTTTGGATGCTGAGTGAAGGGTGGTTTTTTTTTCAAGGAGAGAATGGTCGATGTTGTGGAGCAGGATTGGCGGGCGTCTTGACGGGCGTCTTGACGGGCGTCTTGACGGGCGTCTTGACGGAGGAGAGGCCGCGTGGTCGTCGTCGCAGGTCGGTGTACAGGGGAGCTCTTGGGGAGGGGGTGGGTGGTAGAGGGATGGTCGACAAGGAGGAAATGGGGAAGGGGCAACACAGCCAGTCTCCTCTGCCTGAAAATGTGTCAGCAGCCGCAGATCCGCGATGGGCACAGGATTTGCCTCAATCAGTGAGTGACTGTCACAGGAAGCTTGGTTCTGCTCATTGGAGAAGAGTACCGGTATAGTACATACGGAAAACCTTGTGGAATTTAAATGTGCCTGCCTGGATGGCTCGCGCGACCCGAGCTATGGTGAATCCGGGGCTTCTACGTCCGTCCGTGCAGGAGCTATCCGAAGTGTGCGACACGGCTCTGGAGGACAATGAGGCAAGTACAATAAGGCACAAGAGAGCAACTATGAGTTTTTTTAAGAGTAGAAAAGGTTTGGTTGCTGAAACTGCCCTACTCCTAAGCTACCCTGATGTAGTAGCCGACGCGCTCGTCAATGTCTGTCCAGCCTGTGGTTTCGTCACCAGCACAGCTTCCAAGATTGCCAACACCCCCCATGACCACTCGGCCATGATCGCCCCATCTGTGCCGTGCCAGTGTGACGCGTCAATGAATCGGAGACCATCTAACCCATCATTCTTTTGAATCCTGTACTGTACATAAAATACCCAACCATGTCCATGAAAGCCAATACAAATGGGAGCAAACAGATAAAAAAACTGAAAATGCAAAACATTACACCTAAACCCGTCTATTTCTTCGTCTTCACCTTCTTCTTGGGATGCTCTTCGGGCTCGGGGCTCGGCGGTGCATCCTCCATCTCCTCGTCCTCATCATCCCCGCCATCGCCGTCTTCATCATCACTTGAGCCACTGCTCTCGTGGTTCGAGTCATACTCCTCGGCCACATCCGACTCAGAGTCTGCCTGGAAGTCTTCATCGACAGATTCCTCATCCTCATCGGCTGATCCCCGATCCGCGCGAACGGCAACATCATCGTCCATATCCTCATCATCATCAAGTGCGGCAAGCAGTGCGCTCGACTATCGAAGCATTAGCATGGCATCGAAAGAATAGTCAAAGAAAACCTACGTCTTCAACCATCTCATTCTTAATCTTGAGATTCTTGGATTTGAAGAATGCCTCCAGCGAGTTCTGTTCCTCACGGTTGATATTATTAAATTGGTGCTCCCCGTCGCCTCCTTTCAATGTCACTGTGACATCGAAAGTACGGCTAGCCGAGATGGCGCCTCCAACACTGCAGTCGTTAGCAGAATATCGGGGAACATCGAGGAAGATCCTTACCGTGAAAGGGTAACATGGGCGACTCGCTCGAAAGGAATATAGACTGCAGGCTTCGGCACAAACAAGAATGCCTTATCCAGGAAGAATAAATGCCCTTCATTGGCCTTCAGTGAACACTTGACACCGCACTGGGAATGGTGGCTCAAGAAATCCTTTGAAGGCATCGTAACCTTCCTATTGGTCAACCCCTTGAAGATCTGAGTGACAACCCGATGGGCCGGGTCTTCGTAGTGTAGCTGCAGCTTCCCCTCGTACTTTTCCTTCAAGTGTTCCTCGGTAATGTTGAGATCAAACTCCATATCCTCTTCCCGCTTGAACTGCATGACCAAGAAGGGGTATTTTGTCTGTCCCTGTCGCAGCGGAGGCTCGAGGCCAATGACGATCAAATGGTGGATCTCGTCAGGTTTAGGAAGCAAAAAGAACTTTTTGACATTCTCGTACTGGATCTTGTAGTCGTATGTCTTGCCACGAAGCCGGAAGGATGTTTCGTACATGTCGATATCATAACGACCTCTGTGTGCTTGTTAGCACCGCCCCTTGCTCAGAAGAGAAGCGACAAACCTTGGTGTGAGGAAGAGTATGTCCATAAACGTCGCATACGTATCTCCAGCCACTTCTCCGATATCCGCCTTCTCCTTGATGGTATCATAAAACAAGGTCGCCGCACTCATCTCCTCGCCCTCCCCGCCACTCGCTTCATCGTCGCCCTCTCCCTTCTTAGTTGTTCCAGGAACGTAAAACCGCATTTCCACCAGCTGATCGACTTGCGCAAAGCTCTTTTTCTTTTTCTTCCCAGCTGCTGCCTCCCCATTTGCGGTACTGTCAGCCGTGGCAAACTCGACCGCAACTTCGTTCTTTCCTGCGAGATTCGAGTTTGTGACTTCCGAGAACGGGATTTCAAACGCCGGTTTGTTTGCAACGTTGAACAGAAGTTCGGTCTTTGTGAAATCCGCCTTTCCCCAGTTCCATCCCTTCAGGGCGTGTTCGCGGTGCTCGAGGTTGATCTTATACATGGTCTTTAAAGCATGGCGACAACGGTCGAAATCCTAGTTTTACACCTTGTCAATCTGGAGCTCCCGAGAACGACAGTAACAAGAAAGGCTCACCTCTTGCTCAAATCCATCCAACTGCACAATCCCCATCGTTCTGGTGTGGAGCTTCAATTCGTAGCCTCGCGCGGCCCGCGACCACTGGGCAGACACAATCTCGTTCGATGGCATGGTCCAGGTGTCACCGCCGGCGGCCTTCCAACCCATTCCGTGCTCGGCGAGACGACATTTTCCGGGTTGTCGCGAGAGGTCAAGGTGTATGTTCTCAAAGGTCTCCATTGTGCGATGGTTCGGTGGTTAGTTTGGGTGGTCCCGTAGATGCGTGGAGTGGCCGAGAAGAGGTGAGAGTGAGGAAAGCGCGTTTCCTGGATGGCGACGCGAACGAAGCCCACTAGGAGGGAGCTCTCACGTGCGTGGCTTGGGTAGCGATTTTGGTCACGTGGACAATAAACAATGATTCTACGAGTTGGCAAATGCACATTTTTGAATTATCACAGAAGTCCCCCCACCCCGATAATAACACAGATTCTCTACCATGAATCCACCCATCCCTACATTTCACCAGTATGAAATAACACACTCGCTGTAACAGCCGAGTGCCAAGGCCAGGGTCCAGTTGTGGCCGAATCCGGCACGTGACATCTTCAGCTTCCAGCATGAGCCCAGGGACAATCTATCCTCAACACCATGGCTCACCGAAATCCCCGACTCCGATTGCTGCTGTTGCTCGCCGCAGCTGTGGCTCTTGCTGCAACTGTCTTTGCCAAAGATTCCAAGCCCGTCAATTCTGCTCCCTCTCTTCTCAGCTTAACCACAGCCGAGCTTGACGAGAAGCTTCAGGTACGGTGGTAGCTCGTGTGCTCCCTTCGAAGAACGGATAACTGACAACCCCCAAGGAATGTCCATTTGTTCAGGACCTCAATCATGAGCGTCTCGCCGCGCAGGAGGAGACATCCTCCCTCATGAAGCGCATTTTCGCCATCATGTTCCCCGCTGGCCCCGCGATCAATTCGCTTCTCGCGACTGCCTACATCTCCGGACCTCCCAGTTCGTGCGCCTCCAGATGTGCAAATGGCAATCCAGACTTACGGGAAATGTAGACTTTATTCTGGCTCTCTGCCCTGAAAACATTGATCCGTCTTCGCTCTCCGTCATGGTCCGTCTTCTCCAGAGTTCATCCCAGATATGAGCTGATCCTTCCCAGGTAGCTTTCGCGATTGGAGGTCTTCTTGGAGATACTCTTCTTCATCTCATCCCGCAGACCTTTATGGGTGAGCCCCACGATGCCAGAGCCCACTTTGTCCTCAACGACCCCGACCGTAATGCCATCCTCGGACTCTTCATCTTCATCGGCTTCCTCACCTTTGTGATCATGGACAAAACCCTCCGAATCATCACCGGTGGGAGCCACGAGCACGGACACTCTCACCCCCACTCGCACGATATCACCCCGAGCGCCAAATCCAGCGGCCACACCTCCGGCAACACTGATAACCTCAAGAGCCGCAAAAAGGGAACCTCCAAGACCACCGACGTCGCCGAGAAAGAAGAGCCCGCAGCCCCCGAAATCAAGCCTTCTTCCATCCTCAATCTCGTCTCAGACTTTACCCACAATATCACCGATGGACTTGCCATGTCCGGGGCGTTCTATTCCGGCCCGACTGTCGGCGCGGGAGTGTGCATTGCCGTCATGCTCCACGAGATCCCGCACGAAATTGGTGATTTCGCGCTCTTGATTCAGGGCGGTTTCACGAAATGGCAGGCGATGGGCGCACAATTCATTACCGCCTTAGTGAGTCTCTTCCCCTTCCCGTGTTGCATTTCCATGAACTGACACATCTCCAGGGCGCATTCACTGGTACCATCATCGGCATTGCGATCCAAGAATTCTCGAAACGCGGTGATTCGCTTGCTAGTGGCGCTGTTGACGGTGCTGCTCGGGGCCTGTTTGGAACTGATCTCACTGCTGGAGACCTTGTTCTCCCGTGGACGGCTGGAACGTTTTTGTATGTCGGCTTCAGCTCGCTTCCCGAGATTTTGGAGACTGGGAAGAACCGTCGTGAGGAGATTCGAAAATCGCTCACCCAGCTCATGGCAATGGCTGCTGGGTTCGCCGTCATGTTCTTTATCTCGGATTAAGTGCGTGTGTTGTCGAATGTATGGAGATTGCAAGATGAGGGATACATGGTGGAAAGGGGTTTTATTAAATCCCCCTTCGGGTTTGTTGTTGGGATACCAAATTTTTGTGCCAATTTTTGACAATCCTTGTCATTTTTTGTCACTTCTTTCTAGGTGTACTTTATAGACGCTCATATCGTAAAACGCTTTCTTGTAGGATTAAAAGAGTGTGATCCCATTGTTTTTTCGTAGCTTCGTAAACTAATCGTGAAATGAGTGTAAAATGCCGACTCGCAGCTATCACCCCAATATTATCCAACCACCAGCGAAAACCCAAAATACGCTGAACAAATGCAGATAGCAGTGACCGTCATGTCGGGCAACGTGAAATAATCACAGCCCCAAATCTCCAAACTCCACCATCATCCCCAACACCTAATCCTCCAAATCCCACCTCACCCTCGTCACCACCACTCCCTCACCACCATGCCCCCTCCCACCCTCCAAAAATCCCTCAATCTCCCTCCACCTCTCCTCCTCCACCACCCTCACCCTCACCTCCCGCTTCACCAGCTTCCGTCCCCGGCGCGGGGACTGGAGACAAATAAACCTCCTCAGTCCCTTCTTCTTCTTTTGCGGCGCCCTTGGTGCCGCAGCCGCCGCATTCGAGGCCGGTAGAATTGTGGGTTTGGATCGAGTTGCTGTGCCTCTTCTTCGTGTAGATGGAACTGTGATCCGGGGAGCAGCGTCTGAAGAGTCCGCGATACACGTGTGTGTGATGTAGTGAAGCTGGTTGCTGTTGAGTTTACCAGGCATTCCGCCTCTCCCCCCACCTCCAGCAGAACCAGAACCAGAATCATCCCGCGGTTCACAGTCCCCCTCTATCCTCGATACCGGAGCGTCTCGTAATGCGGGATGTACTGGTCGTAGAGCTGGGTGGATTGATGAGAGGCGGGTATGCATTGGGTATGCTGGGAGGCGGGTGCGGAAGGTGTTGTGCGGAGGTTGGGGGTTGGGGGGAGTGCCGAAGAGGCAGGCGGTGAGTTCGAGGGTTGAGGGGTGCGGGGGGAGGAGGCAGGGCGGGATGCCGATGGGGATGGAGGTGGAGGAGATTGTTGAGGAGGTGGAGGTGCGGGAGAGGGATGGGGGGTACATTGTGGGGGTGGAGTTGGTGATTTTGAGGTTGGAGTAAATAAAAAAGAGGGAGTAATAGTTGTAGAAGTTGAAGAGAGATGTAGAGGAGGAGGAGGATAAGACCTGAAAGAGGAGAAAGTCGAATCGGCGGTTGAACAGACAAAAGGATATATATCGTCCTCCGAGTAGTAATTATTGCTGACACCCGACTCGATCAGACAAAGCCCCAAAGATTTATACCGTCTCCAACCCGTCTCGATTGATATCCACCAGCCTCGACTCTTCGACGCAAGTCCACGCTATTACTCAATTCCCCCAACCCTGGTCGTCGTCGTCGTCGTCGTCGTTAGCTAACCAAGTAACCCCTCAAAAAAATAAATAAAGATAAGAATCGAAAAAGGCGTATATGTGTGCGAGAGTGAGTTGACGCAGCGAGCCCCCGGTACTTTTTCGAAAAATTTCCGGAGACCTGGAAGTTGAGTTGTCGCTGCGCAAGTCTTCACAAGCCCTGCGCCAACAGGCCTGCTTTATAGCCGCCCCATCGCTTACGTGGGGTTTCGAGTTGGCAGGTGGGCCGCCCTGATTTTCTGGGGCTGTGAGGGGAGGTCATTGGAGCGATAGGAGCGCGGGTGTGGTTGGTGGAGGGAAAGTTGGATAAGAGAGCAAGCGCTGGGTTGAAGTCATCATGCAGTATGCACAATCACCTGGTTGTTCTGGAAGATGGGGAGTTTTGAATTCAGGATAAGAGAAGTGATGAGTCAGATGGGGGGTATTGTAGGGGCTGCTCGCGTGGTTAGAGGGCAAGCAATTGTGAGAGGGGAAGTCCACATGGCAATCGAGGCCATAGCCGGATGGCAATGAACATGTCCAAATTTGACCCTCACGAGAGACCAAGGCATTAACATCATAATCCTAATACTTCGAACAAAGAGCAAGATTAATTCGTCAGGTATCTTTGCTAATCATACATTAAATTGACCACAAGCATTGAATTCCAGTAACTAAAGCACAGACAAAAACGCCGTGAACTCCAACTCGCAATGCACTCAGGCTCATCAGCAACAAACAACAACGGCCACAATCATGATGCGTGCATACTCCCATCCATCTTCCATCAAAAAGTGCTGCCAAACCCGGCAGAAAGCTCACCCCATTCAGACTATGTCAAAAGTCCCTGCAGAGCGTTACTCGCAGATGTTCCATCATCATCGCCGCAACTCGTCCATGTTCTCATACAATTCTACTCATCCTCATCGCGTTGGTTAATTGAAACTCGACCCAGCCTTCACACCCTCCTCCACTTTCGTCTGTATGCTCTCTTCATCCTTAGCCCCCCCTTCCTCCTTCTTTTTCTCCTCGGCCTTCTTCGCTTCCCACTCAGCCTTTTTCTTCTCCATCTCCTCCAGTTTTTTCTCCCATTCTTCACGCTCCTTCTCTTTCTCCTCCGGAGTCTTAACATCTCCGTCTGCAAATGTCCAAAACGGCTTGCAAATTCGTGCCGCCTCCTTGTGCCAGATTCGGAACGCGTCAATCAAGCGTGCGTGAACATCGATTTTAGTGTCGCCATTAACGGTGAAAAGGTAGGAGGTGGAAGATGGAAGTTTTGCCGTATAAGGGTCCTCAAAATCCGGAGCGGAGGAAGTATCAGATGCAGATTGTCGGCGACGATGTCGATTGCGCCTGAATTCGTGGCGAGACGTTTGACCAGCTTCGACAACTTCAACATCCCATGGCTTTCCGACGGCAGTAAAGTGGAGGACTTCGACGGCGTGCCAGAGCTCCTCAAGCTGGTCTTCCGATTTTTCTTCTTCCTCCTCTTCCTCCTCCTTTTCAGGATCATTCGACTCGTCGTTTTCCTCCTCTCTCTTGGTCTGCGACATTCCACCACCCCTCTTCTTCCTTCTGTCCCTTAGAGGTGTCCCTAACTTGTGCTTCACATGCTCCAACTTGCCACTCAACGTCCACCATGCCGGCAAATCCCACGCTTCCCAATGACTATTCAACGTGCAATACCTCCCAGGCAACACCATCTCCCTTACCGCAAACTCGCGGTTCACCACATCCATATCATACATACCCTCCCTCATCCTCCCCTCCTTCATCCCGCTCTCGACCAGCTTCCATACCTCCTCCTTCGTCTCCACCACCATCAACGCGCTTGTCACTCCCGGTGTTTTCTCCACATCCACCGGGGCAGTCCAATACGCGCTAGGCGCAGCAACATCCACCGACGGGAGCTCAAACAAATGATCCAGCGACTTGAGGACGAGCTGATCCGAGTCCAAAACGATGATACGCTTCAAGTAGGGAAAGTGGTGGTGCAGCGAAAAGGAGAGGAGTTTCAAGAGTACATCCTCGTAGTAGGAGATGTGTTCGGAGTACGGGATTTTTGGGGGTTCGAGAGGTACGAGGATGATGTTTTGGGATTTGGCGGTTTCGAGGGCGAGGGACCTGATGTTGGGAGAGGTGATGAGGATTATGGGGTGTGTTGTCCCTAGCCGTCGGAGAGAGGCGGCGGCGATAAGGGCAGAGCAGAAATATGGATTGCTGGTCGCATAGAAGACGTAGGCGAAGGGATCGGAGATGGCGGTAGCGTTATCTGATTGAAGTGAAGATTTCGAGGGGGTTGTTGTTGTTGCTGAATGTGATGACGCTGGTACTACTGAGGAAGAGGAGGGATGGAGAAAGCGAGGCGGTGAAGCGCTGTGTGAAGTGTGGAGGATGAAGAGGATGCCGATGATGGACAAGAGCGAGACGAAGAAGAGAGTGAAGCTTCGAGGAAGGATGCTACGAACGCGGGGGAGCATAGTTGCTCCTGGTGGTTAAGAGATATACCGCTCGTGTAGACGAAGCGCGCGATGCGAGGCTCTAATAAGGGTGCGGTGGAGGAAACAGCTCGAGGAGAGACGTGTTGGAGGACAGTGATGACACCGGATTGGACTGGAAGTGATGAGAAAGTGCTAATTCACGTTTCACGCGCAGTGTTGGGGCATCTAGCGGCATAAACAGATGAACGATAAAGCTGATAAAAAACATGGTGGAACCGAATGGGATGCTGGAGTTGGAATAGGTACATGGAGACGTTGGAGCGAGAATTCCTCACGGCAGGGCTTGATGGAATAACTGTGGTGTTGGTGGTGATGACACTGATAGACGAATTACCCACGTTGTATGCAGGGTCGTTGTGTGAGGCGTAGGCAATCCAGTGGTCCAAGCAAGGCTCAAGGCTTAAGGCTCAAGGCTCAAGGCCATCGTTGACTGTCCTGGTTTGGCTCCAGCATTGTTTCTTCCCGCAGCCGTGAGCCCAGTACTTGAGCAAGGTGTGTACCAAAGGGAGTGATTATTATATCTACGAGATTGTAATGCCCACTGTCTTTCGGAAAACCTAAAATAAACGTTAATTCAGGCTCAGATACATGCGAATACTGGTGCGACTACCACTGCGTGCAATACGAATACGGACATCTCACCAAAAAAACAAAAAAAAAACACTCAACATCTCCTCCTCAACATCATCCGATGCCATTACGCAAGACAAGTGACGCACGCCCCAGCATCGCATACGCAGCTTATCTCCTCCTCCATTGTCCTCTCCTCAGTCTCCTGGGTTGTCCGGGCTCCGTGTGGTCCGATTTCCGCATTTCCACAATCCGAACCCGCCAAGCCCGCTCCCATTGGGTCTACAAAAAGTTTCAGGGACTCTTCCAGGTGTTCGCCTGAGCCGCATGCAACCCCTATCCCTTGTCATCAAGCTCCGAATCCGACTCTTCTGTTCTTGGACTCTCCCAAATCCCTCCCAGCTCGCAACCTACCGTCTCGAAAAGCTCGGCAACAATGCGGTTCCTCACCTTCCTCCTCGTTGTTCCGGTTATCCTTTACTGCCTCGACGCTCTGCTCCCGAGAGCATACATCTTTGATCCGGCCAGGTTGCAGGAGCTTAGTAAAGAGTCAATTGCGGCTGCGAATGGGAATACGACGGTGCTGTTTGAGCATTTGACGGATTCGTTGAGAAAGGAGTATGGGGAGAAGCATATCAACAAGTTGGACAAGGATGCCTGGTTCTTCAAGTAAGTCCTGGGCCCATTGTGTCGGTAACTGGCAATTGGAAGATATGAATTGGAAATAATCATCAAGACGGTACTAGGTTGAGGGGAATCAAGTATGGGATGGAAAGGCTAACTTGACCGTCTCATCAGCAACGCCGGCGGAGCTATGGGCGCTATGATCATTCTCCACGCCTCCCTCACCGAGTACCTTATCCTCTTCGGCACACCCCTCGGTACCGAGGGTCACTCCGGTGTTCACCTTGCCCACGATTACTTTACCATTCTGGAGGGCCAGCAGAAGCGTCTCATCGCCGGCAACCACACCGCAGATATCTACAACCCGGGCGACCAGAACTGGCTTCCCCGTGGCTGGAACAGCCAGTATCAGCTTGAGGGCTGGGCTCTTGAATTGGCCCAGGGATGGATCCCGAGCATGTTGGTTTTCGGATTCTTAGATACCTTCTCCAGCACCTTGGATATTGGCAACTTGTGGAAGACTATCTGGTTAACGGCGAAGGATATGATTGGACAGTTGTTGGTTGGAAAGATCTAAAGAGCATTGTGGCATGCGAGGAAATGGATACCATGGTGGATGAGTGCGGTAATGTTTATAGACTTATATCCCGGCTCTCCGATGTAGGGGCTGCCTTAATCATTGTAACGTATCTATGAATGATGAACGACTCTATTTGATTAGATACAAACATACTGTATCTTGATCATGAACCTGTCATCTGGCATAGCAGCTTTGACTAGCCCTGATGGGTGTAATATATTGCGCCTCCAGTCCGCAAGCACAGTCTTCATCTATTATGCCATTTGTATTTCGATTAGCATTCGCCCCATCGTAAAAATCTCTGTATGAATGACAACACAGCGGGATTATCATCGAGTCTAGACGTTGTTGAGTCATTATCGTTGTTGAAATGGCCACATGCCATACGTGATGGCTCTGAGCTGCCAAACAAGCTCAGTATCAAGCAACTGTGTATTCAGCATGGCAATCCATATCTCAGACCCCGTGTAGAAGCGTCCACCATGAGCTCTACTCCATCAGATCAGAGTCTCGTCTCCACCGTGAAGCATTGTCCATCACTCATCTGCGCTGTACTAGTGGGGTACAACATTGAACCACTCCAATAATAGTGACAGAAACAGCTCGCTTACGATAATTCCTTGCCAGTGAATATGGTCGATACAGCAGTGTTGTTGATGGTAGTGGTTGTGGTGCGCCTCAGTGGCTGAGCCGCAACCCTGTCGCACAGTGACTGTCAATGGGCTGCGCGCCCACAGAGAAGCTGGGTGTGGCAACGCATCGCCAAATTCCCGCGAAGACTAACGGCCCAGCAGCAGCAATCGACAACCCGCCCACCCGACGCCCACCGACACCCCGAGAACCCCACCGGCAGTCATAATGAAGTGTACGTTCAGCCATCTCGAATTTTCGCGAGAGAGGAAATGCTGGGGGAGGAGAGCAAAGCCGGGAAAATGGGTGTTGGATACTTGGGAGGACTGGAGAAAGAGGAGGATTGAGCGAGGGCTGTGGAAGTCTCGAGCTTCCCGCCGGCTATCGTGGGAGAATTGTGGATCTGGGCAGGGGAAATGTTGAAGGATTATGGGATTGGAGCATTGAAGACTATGAAGACCATATGGAGGGCCATGCTGACTCCGTGTTTTCCACAGTCCTCAAGAACGGCCGCGTCGCCATCATCACCCGGGGCAGGTACGCCGGTAAGAAGGTCGTCATCGTCAAAGGTCCGATTCTCCCGTTTCCACACCGCCAGTTCGAATCAGCATACTGAGATGTTCCTGCAGTTATGGACGATGGCAGCAAGTCGCACCCCTTCGGTCACGCTCTCGTTACTGGTGTCGAGCGCTACCCGTCGAAGGTCACCCGCCGCATGTCGAAGAACAAGATCGCCAAGCGCTCTAAGGTCAAGCCTTTCATCAAGGTTATCAACTACAACCACCTCATGCCGACCCGCTACACTCTTGAGATCGAGACATTGAAGGGTGCCGTCACCAGCGAGACCTTCAAGGAGCCCACACAGAGGGAGGAGGCCAAGAAGACCGTCAAGAAGGCTTTGGAGGAGAAGTACAACAGCGGCAAGAACAAGTGGTTCTTCACTCGTATGTGCAGCAGCTTCTGGGTGGTTGACGAAGGGGTTGGCTAACATGCGGTTACAGCTCTGCGGTTCTAAATGCTTGGGCGTCTTTTCTTTGGGTGTTCTTCGGGTTACATGTACGGTGATTTTCAAAAGTAAATGGGAACTTTGAGATGTCCCGCTGCCGGAACTCAACATCTATGGTGGACTTGCGTCTTAAAATGTGCCAGACATCATACTTCTACTTGAGCTGCACGTGGTTGAGGGCTGCTGTCCGCGGTCGATCTAAGCAGTGGAGAAGCTGAAGGACACGGTCTGCATCACGAATCATGATATTCGTGCTACCTAATTGCCCTTTTTCGTTCCTTTGTACGAGCAATTATAATAGTCCTCCAACGAGCGTTGCCATTAACATGAATTCGTCACGTCATTCTCGATATACTAGGTATAAATCCACAGTTTTAAATGCCTCGTCAATGCACCAGTAATGGTATATGCGGGAGCTTTGGTTCCCATTATTTATTACTGTAGATCACGCTCCAGTGCCATTATACCTCCCACGCCTCCCTCAATCAAACGGGATCCTCCTCAACTCCCTCCCCTCCTCCGCCTTCCTCGCCGCCACCGCCGCTGGCACCTTAATCCCACAGCACTCCCCCCATGTACTATGCACATGCCTCATCCCCTCCCTATCCTCCTCCCCCGTTTCCTCCCCCATCCCCTCCGCCGCCTTCAAAATCCCCCCAAACATGAAATGCTGCACGACAGGTAACTTCCCCAACACCTCCTTCATCCACATTTTCAACATGCCATTATTGATCTTCCCCCAATTCTGTGCCGCACTGATATCATCCAGCATCGGTGAATGCCAGCGCAACCCCGCAGTGGTCTTGATGGAGTTTATAAACGCAATACAGCCAAGATACATATAATCATGCGCGTAGAAATCGAGCACGTCGGGCGAGTGGATTGCTTTCGGGCGGATATGAGGGTGGGAGTAGAGTTGCGCGGAACCGAAGAGGAACGGGAGGAATTGGTAGTCGTCTAACCCCCACACACCATGGGAGCCGGCGGGTTCGAGGTAGTAGGTTGTTTGCAGGATGCGCATTGTTTTGAGGTATGCGGTGAAGACGCGGAGGACGAGGGCGGAGTAGGCTTCTTGGGGGATCAGACCGAGTTGGTGTAAACATAACCTATTCCGTTTGTCAGCTTCTTCGCTGTCAGTTTTTACGGGGGGGCATCCACTCACAGCCATGCGATGAAATTCAGCTCATGCCCACTCCCATAATCAATTCTAGTCCGATTCCCCCAAGCCTCCTTGAAATACCTCGTAACCTCCTCCACTCCCTCCTTCGGCACCTTTCTCCATTCCTCCTTGCCTTCAGCTCCATCTCCCAGTCCCAACAGCTCCCTATGCCACCCCTCCGCGCCCCGCCACACATCATCATACCATCCCCTGAAAGCGTGATTTCCAAACCTACTCCCTCCCTGCTCTTCTGGCGGGTGTTCTCCCACCAGCTTCTCCACTCTCTGGATCAGCGCTAGAAGCTGGTCGATTATCGGGGGTTCGGGTACATTGGCGGAGTTGGGGAGGTTGATGACGGAGTTGTTTAGGTCGGTGATGAAGGAGACGAGGAGAGAGTGGGCGGCGGAAGATTGGAATAGCGTGAGGTGGTGGGAGGTGACGAGCTGACGGGTTGGGATGGTGAAGGTGAAGCTGGAGAGTGGGGGAGGAGCTGGGGTGAGCGGAGGTCCCGGTGCTGGTGGGGGTGGGGCGCGGTTCAGGGAAATGGGCATCGTGTATATTGTTAGATGTGCTCGAGGAACATGGAATCCGACGGCGTTGGTGTAGCTGTAATGAGAGGTAGGACGTGTTGAGCTGAGGTGGGATGGTGGGTGCAATGGTGGCGTCGTGGCTGGTGGAACATGGAATCCCAGCTCCATCCAGTTCAATGAAGCTTCTCATATCAACTAACCGCACCATCTACAGTAGCTACATTTGTGAAGGAAAAAATAATAAACATTACTGTCACAGTCTGACAACACCAACAAAAATATAACTGAAGTATCCAGCATAAAATCAAATAAAACGCAATGGGAATGTCCAGACAACATAATCGCTCCCTACAACCACCGAAAAATACTTCTCTAATCCTGATCTCGCTCTTGAGCATACGAGTGTTTCCTGAGCTCACCCAGGCGACGCCGCGCCTCCGCAAGGCTGTTCTCAAGTTGAAGGATTTCAACCTAATCTTGTTAATATCACAAAATCCTGTACGCGATGAATAACATACCTGCTGCTCCATTTCCTGCATTTTGAACTCGTGAGTGCTGAGTTCGGAGTAGTTGACTTCTTCACCATTGCCACGATTCTTCGCAGCAATAATCTCCTGCACCTGTTTAACAAGACTGCGGCAAGCGCTGGTGACTGCCTTAGATGCAGACTCAAGTCTGTCTTGGGACTGGGACATGAAGTCGGCCTTGACACGGGAGGCGGCCACGAGCTGCGCTGTAGAGGCGGCGACATCGTTGGCAGCAACGATCCTATCATGGTCAGTTAACAGGATTTTACACAAGGGTTGGAAACTCACATTTGCTCGAGCTTGTTGCGACCGCTAATTACGCCGTCCGAAGTCTCAATCAAGAGGTTAGTCGAACCCGCAACGGCCTTGGCGGCAGAAATGAGGCCTTCAGTCCACCGATTGTTGCGCTTGTAGAAAGCAGTAGCTGAACTCGTACCCTTCCCCTTTGCGACAATCTCTTTCTGGGATATCGTAGCCGCCTTAATGAGCTGGGCAATGGCATTGGTGATGGCAATTGCAGCGGCCAGAATGGACTCGTGAATCTTAAGCTCATAAGTGGAATATCCTGGGCCCCTGGACTTGTTTTGAAGCTGTGCAAGACGCGCGGTAGCAGCTTCGATCGCCTCAGCAGCCTTGGTCAGCTCGTTGTCGACGTGCTCTCCTAAATCCTTGGTAACATTCGAGAGTTTTGAGCTGGTGCCAACATATTGCTCTACCATCTTGGATAGTGACATCAAATTCGCTTGAACATCCAGATTGTGCGAGATAACGATGTCGCTCTTCTGAGCCTGGTCGAGACCATCCAAGCGGAACGATTGCAAGTTCTGGAAAAATTTGATCGACGTATCGGCGCAGTCTCGAGAAAGGTTCAACAGTTGATCGGCCTTCCGCTCGTCAGGAATGAACCTGGTGATACCCTTTGTATTGAAGAGAACATCGGAGATGGCACTGGAGAACGTGGTAACAGACTTGATGATCTGGGCCTGGTGACTACTGGGCCCATCGACAATGAAATTGTTGAATGAAGTCGCAAATTCGGTAGCACTCATACCAGCCTTTTCAAGCTGGGAAAGGAGGTAGCCAGCGGTGGCATTCTGGTTACCAGCGTTCATGGGGGACTCCAATTCGTATAAAGCATCATCGATGCGCTGCACGCCGCTTAAAAGCACGGAATCAATGATGTCGTTCAATCGCTTTACATGTTCAAGCACCAGGGCATCAAGAATAGCATCGTCATGGGGCGCTTCCTGGGAGTGTGTTAACACATTGCGCCTCCAGAGTTAAAAAGGGATGTACCTTGCTCTTATTGAGTTCTAAGAGAACTTGATCCATTCCGGCCTTGAATATCTCCAGTTCCTCCTCCTTTTCCCTCAGCTGCTTCTCAAGGTCGCTATTCTTGTCTCCTTTCTGCGCCATTATCTCATCAATCTGACGCTGCTTCGACCGGAGGAGATCTTCCAGGTCGGCCAGCTCTCTGTTGTGGCGGGCAAGCAAAGCAGAGAGTTCCTTGCCCTTCGAAGTCTCACTGTTCTCTGACTTTTCTTCAGCCCGACGGAGCTCTCGCTTAAGCTTATCAACTTCATCTTTTTGAGACCCTTTCACACGGTCAAGATCATAAAGGGCACGATCACGCTCCCGAATCATGTCCGCCAACTCCAAATTCTTCGATTTCATCTCTCTCTCCAACTTCTCTTTCTTCTCGATAGCCTCCTGAGCAGACGCCGCCTTAAGCTGCATCTGCTTGAATTTGGAGAGAAGATCCAGATGTTCATGGCGCAACTGAGAGTACAGTTTGGCCAGTGCCTCATACTTGCTCTTCCACATGTTAACCTGCTCCTGAAGTGATTTGATGAGGTCGTCCTTGGAGATTTGTTGCTGTTGCGCATTCATCTGTAGCTGTGAAAGTTCTTGCTCCAAAGCCTTCACCTTCTTGTCGTAAGACTCCAGCAGAAGCAAGTTGTTATTCTGTTGTCCTTGAAGGGCAAGCAGTTCGCGCTCTAACTCTGCCGCTCTTCCTTGAGCTTGCCTGGCATATTGATCGTGGAGCAGCTGTTCCTGGGCCAACCTCTGTTGCTCCATCTGCAGGCGCTGTTGCTCCTCAAACTCGCGCTGTTGTTGCATCATGAGCAACCTCTGTTGTTCCGCAGCTGCTTCTTGTTGTTCCCGGAGTCGCCGCTGTTCATCTTCGTATGCTTTCTGTTTCTCTAACTCTTCGTTTGTCCAGAAGTCTGATATCGGCTCTGGTTCGGGGGCTATAGCGGGAGTCGCAGGTTTCGGCTCGGGAGGAGGGGTTTTCGTGGGCCGTCTAGGCAGCGCAGGCGCATCATCTTCGCTGAGAAGACTGGGTGGATCCTGTGGAAGATCCGGGATAGTGATAAGGCTGGTCAAATAACGAAGGTTGCTGCACTCATAGTAGAAACGGACCAAGCGATGATGCTGTCCGTTGTACCGCTCACGAAGAGGTGACAAAGCCTCATCGTCTCCGGTGGTTCGGTGCATGGCGCGTAACATGTTTGTGACAAACCTGTAGATACCATAGCTCTCCTGTACCAGCGGCACAAGCGAAGATATCCGGCACTCATTATTGACACCATGGCGGAAGTGCGCAAACACAAGCTTCTGGAAAGAGTCGATCTGATCTTGTAGTGTCATGAGGTCCGAGACCGTCTCGTAGCCCTCGTTGGGGTCATTGACCGACTTTAAGCTGATGTACTCCTTGTATTCGAACAAACCTGGGCGCCAGAGGTTAGTCTAATCGGCCACCCCGTGATAGTTGGATTCTTACCGTTGAACTCTGGATGGTGTCGATGAAACTGAAGCTTTGCTCGGAGAAAGTGAATGTATTCTTTGATCAGAGGACCGTAGCCTGAACGAGGATCAGCATTATTCCCAACCAAATGGGTAAGGAGTCGAACCGCGCAGCCCGTCCCCAATCATCCCCCGACCCAAGCTCTCAATCCATCCAACATGTGCTTGCGCTTCTTTCAGAGTATTGATGTGGCCTTCTTGAATGACTTTATGAATGGTAATGAGGGCTTTAAAGGTCTGGACCTCGTCGGCCATGATCGGTTGCCTGTTGGTGATTAGACAGGGACGATGGGTATGGGGAGGCCTTTGCGCTCACACTTTCATCCCCGTCCAGAAGGATGTTGAAGATTTGTGATCCCATGTGTAGACGATACAGGAGCGGACATGCTTTCCTAAACAGAAGCTTAGCAAAGAGGTGGCAGGATCTGAATGGCACGGCGCAGGATTTCACACGTTTTGGAGCGGTTTCCTCTGTTCACAAAGCAATCAATACAAGATCTATAGCTGTACGTGGCTTAGGGATCTAGTTTACCGGCGTTGGTAGCTTTCTTGATGTTGATGGTAAGATCTGATTCTGACCTGTAAAAGTGGGGGGTAAGCTTCGATCCAAGGAGTCGCAGATGTACAGCGAGACACACCTGCTCATGTCAACATTGCGGGTAGTCCCAGCGTAGGACATGATGGCGGTAGTGGTGGCAGCGAGAAATATGGGGATTGCGGATGGGCGGGCGGAGAAGACGAGGGCGGATTATAGGAGCTGGTTGTCCAGGTCGGAAGTGAGTGGTCAGATCACGTGCGGCGGATGGCAGATAAGGCCAAGCCGGAGCTGGTCGCGCCTTGGTCCGGAAAGTCACGTGCCACTATTGGATGCGAGCGGTATGACGCGTCTGTCGCGTGGCCTGTAGCGTAAACATCCTTTGCACCTATTAATAGTATATAAAGATTGTCTTGTGCTTGTATCAATAATATTCAAGTAGGTTATGGTCGCATTGATAAATCAGCCATTTTGTGGTGTGGTGGTGCTGAGCGCGACACAGAGTGTGACTCGAGAGATGAAACCCTCACGTGATCTTCAAGAAGTTTCTCTCGCTTCTGTCGCGCAATCGTAACCTCCAACCAACGCGCCACCTCAACCACACCCCCACCGAGCTCCAAATCCCCATTGCCCGTCTTACCGCACCCATCGAATCCGAAATCTCTACCGACTACCTTACCTACATCAACCATGTCAGACTTTGGCGGCGACAACGACGATGTTGATAACTACGATCAAGATGGCTTCGACGACTTTGAGGACGAAGAGCAGACTTTCAGTGACCACGGCAGCGACGCCGGCGAAGGCATAGGTGTAAACCCCGATCAGGACAACTTTATCTCTGCTGGTGATCCGGCGGCAGCGGCAGCAGCCGCTGCTGCTGCGAGAGGTGGTGTCAAGATTGATGAGAAAAAGATCCCCAACGATCAAAGGACTACGACGCCGTATATGACAAAGTATGAGAGGGCAAGGCTACTGGGAACTCGGGCATTGCAGATCAGGTGGGTTGTCTTTTTCACAGGGGGAAATGAAGACCATAGCTGGGATAGGGCTGATGTGAAATAGCATGAATGCGCCGGTTCTCGTTGACACAGGCGGAGAGACGGATCCGCAGAAGATTGCTATGAAGGAATTGCAGGAGAAGAAGATCCCTCTGGTTGTCCGGCGGTATCTTCCGGACGGATAGTAAGTGCCGTTATTTCTGTGTCTTGGACTGAAACTTACTCTCCGTCTCACAGTTACGAAGATTGGACCTGCGATGAGCTCATTTAATAGCCCAGCCGTCTCGATATATTGTCTGTTTTGCTCGTGTTTGCGCCGTATTCCTATCTTTGCATCCTTCATGAGCGGAATTGTCCGCTCGTCATGTTTTCCATTCGTCTTGTTATGATCGGAGTTTACTGCGGATTGTTGCTTGGTTTCATCAATTCACCTTTTCGATTCTGTATTCTATACAACAACAAAAATGCCTGCTGTCGACTAACTCTGACGCTCTCAATACCTTGAAAGTCGCACAAAATCCTCGTATCAGATGCTGATGCCCAGAGCATAAAATTCCTCATTGGCATTGAATTCACGGTAATCCCACGTCCGCGCTTAGTATTCACACTGTTATCCTCTCGAGTCTGGGGATGAACACCAACCTGGTGTTCGGGAGTCCATGCCAATAACATCACTCGGTGTTTTTAGCAGAAATCATCTTCAACCTCCCATCAGCAGGTCGAATGAATCGCATACCATGTATGTTCGTAGCTGGATTACTTGGTTGATTATAATTGGTTTAACTCGCACTCCATTCTCGGGTATCGTACTCCTACTTTGCTTCCTCCATCTTCACATCTTTTACCGTCTTCCCTCCAACCTCTTTCCAATAGCGCTCATCCTTAACACACTCCCACACCATTTCATGTTGCTCATCAGTCCTACAAACCAGCACCTTCACGCTCTCACGATCACTCACTCTCTCACTACTAATCGCCACAACCGCATTATCATTCTCAGCCGCTCTCCTGTTAGCCCGCTCATCCAACCTCACGCCCAAGCATGCCAACTTCTCACAAACCATCAGGCGCAGCTCATCACTCTTCTCACCAATTCCCCCCGAAAACACAATCGCATCTACCTCACCCCCAAGTTTAACCCAATAACTTCCCATGAAGCCCACAATACGGTCAACAAACACCTCCGCGGCGAGTGCACAAGTCTCATCACCCTCCGCCGCGCGCTTTAGCACTTCCCTGAAATTCGTGGTCCCGGTCATACTCTTCCACCCAGCCTCTTTGTTCAAAATCATTTCCGCCTTGGAAATATGCATCTCCTTTGTACTCTCGCGGGAGAGATTCGACGCCTTCGAGGTGTAATGAAACACCAAACTCGGATCGACGAGACCCGATCTTGTTGCACCTGGAAGCCCTTCTAGCGGTGTGAGGCCCATGGAGGTGTCGATGCTTTTTCCATCTTTTATTGCAGCGATGGAGGCGCCGGAACCGAGGTGGAGGGCGATGATGCTTGTGGCATCGATGGGTTTGGAGAGATAGCTGGCGACGCGGCGGAGGATGTAGGCATACGAGATGCCGTGGAAGCCGTAACGGCGGATACCTTTTTTTTCAGCGAGGTCGGGGGAAAGAGCGTAGGTTTGTGCGGCTTTGGGGATTGTTGCGTGGAAGGAGGTGTCGAAATAGGCAACATTCAGTGACTCGGAGAGTTGATCGAGAGTGGAATGGACAAGTGAGAGGGCTGGTGAGTTGTGGAGCGGCGCGAGGTCGGTGAGGGAGGTGATTTCGGCAATGGTGGATTTTGAGAGCGGCTGGGAGGTGGGAAAGTTGCCGCCGTGAACTACGCGATGGACTGTGTGGGTTATGTTGAGATTGGGAAGGTCAGGATCGGTGCTGAGGTGGTGGAGGAAGTGGGAGAAGGCTGAGGAGTGGTCGGCAATGTCGTTGGGGAGTTCTTTGGAGGATATATTGTGTTTGGTGTTGTTCTTGTCGGTGTGTGTATAAGTGAACTTTGCTGGCGGCGCTGTGAGGTTTGAGATGCTTGATTCGAGAATTAGGGTGGGAGATTTGTCATTGTAGTGGGTGTCGTAGAGGGAGAGCTTGATGCTGGATGAACCAGCGTTGACTGACAAAACAGCCGGCATGACGATTGGGGTGGGGAATAGGGTGGAGGAAGCTAGAGATGGAACTCTATCTGAGAGCTTAAGTCAGAACCAACATTTTTGAGTGTAGCATGGCACCACGTGGAAGCACAAAGGAGAGCATAAGTCATGTCCATACAATACAAAAAAGACACGACGTCACCAAACGTCATCCATGCCAATCTCTTTGACGTCACGCCGAGTGATATCCAATGTCTCACTTCCGGCCTGTGAACTTCATGAACAGAACATGGCTCATCGCCACATCTACCTTAATCATTTATTCCAAGATACCTCATATACTCTACAGCTGCTGCATTGAACTGAAAACACTATCACTTTATTCTAAATCAACATCTAAAACATGCCCGGCGAAATCATCGACCACCCCGACCCGTCGCCTGGCACCTCCCATCTTCCGGACTCCATCCTCGACCTTGCCGTGAAGCTCGATACCAAAGGGTTTCTCTCCAAAGCCGACCGCAATGCTGCCCTCCAATTCCGTCGTGCCGCAAATTACATCGGGGCAGGTGAGTTAAACCCACAAGGCCCTCATCGAGCATAGACAATAACAATCATTCAGCGATGATTTTCCTATCTGATAATGTCCTTCTCGAACAACCCCTCAGGCACGAACATGTCAAACCCCGTCTCCTGGGTCACTGGGGAACTTGTCCAGGGCTTACTTTGGTTTACACCCACCTCAACCTGCTCATCAAACGGACCGACGCTACCATAATCTTTGTCGTGGGCCCCGGACACGGCGCACCTGGTATTCTTTCACCATTATGGCTTGAAGGATCACTGCAGCGTTTTTATCCGGACCGGTATACCATGGACAAGAAAGGGCTACAGAACTTGATAACGGGCTTTTCAACACCCACTGGTTTCCCGAGCCATATCAACGCGGAAGTTCCAGGGAGTATTCATGAGGGCGGTGAACTGGGTTATGCGTTGGCTGTTGCATACGGGGCGGTGATGGATAAGCCCGACTTACTTGTGACGGTAGTCGTTGGCGATGGAGAGTCAGAGACAGGACCAACAGCAACGTATGAAGTCCCGTTTTCACCTTTTCCGTATTCATACTTACTTTCCACCAGCGCATGGCACGCAGCCAAATACATCGATCCCGCCGAGTCTGGGGCCGTTATTCCGATTGTGCACATCAACGGCTTCAAAATCTCTGAGCGAACCATTTATGGCTGCATGGACAACAAAGAGCTGGTATCACTCTTCAGCGGTTACGGCTACCAAGTCCGCTTCGTCGAAGATCTCGACAACATTGATGATGACATGGCTGCAAGCTTGTCCTGGGCTCACGATGAGATTCGGAAAATCCAAAAGGCTGCACGAGATGGGAAGCCGATTTTTAAACCGCGATGGCCGGTGTTGATTCTGCGGACACCAAAGGTTTGTAAATCACCCAGAACTTTGCTGTATCCGGATGCTAATTATACAACAGGGCTGGACCGGCCCCAAGAAGTATCAAGGAGAGATTATCGAAGGCTCATTCAACTCCCACCAAGTTCCTATCCCGGACGCAAAGACCACCGAAGACGGGCTTACAGCTCTAGAGGATTGGCTCAAGTCTTATAACCCTGAGACGCTTTTCACTGACTCTGGCGCCCCGAACAACGATATCCTTTCCGTTATTCCTTACCGCAACGACCGCAAGATGGGACAGATTGAGGAAACATACTCGGGGAATAATCCAACCGAAGCACCTGAATGGCTTGATCTTGGGGTTCCAGCAGGCACAGAACAATCTGCCATGAAGTCTGTTGGTGAATATCTTGACCGAATGATCACTACCAATGAAAAAGGATTCCGCATTTTCAGTCCCGATGAACTCGAGAGCAACAAGCTTAGTGCAGCTTTAAAGCACACTGGACGGAATTTCCAGTGGGATGAGTTTTCGCGGGCAAAAGGCGGCCGCATCATTGAAATATTGAGTGAGCATACTTGTCAAGGTGCGTTAACTCATCTCTCCCAACACCGTTAACACAACTAATGTCTTTCCAGGCTTGATGCAAGGCTACACTCTCACCGGTAGAACGGCCCTCTTCCCCTCCTACGAATCCTTCCTCGGAATCGTCCACACTATGATGGTTCAATACTCCAAATTCGTTAAACTCGCCCAACATCTCACACCCTGGCGCAAACCCAACTCCTCCATCACCTACCTCGAGACCTCCACTTGGGCGCGGCAAGAACACAACGGCTTTTCCCACCAAAACCCCAGCTTTATCGGCGCTGTCCTCAACCTCAAAGCAGAGATGGCACGAGTCTATCTTCCGCCTGACGCAAACTGCGCTTTAAGCACAATCGCCCATTGCCTGAAATCCAAAGGCTACACCAACCTCATGGTCGGCTCAAAGCAACCAACTCCCGTCTACCTGAGTCCCGAGGAGGCCAAAGAACACACCAAAAACGGAGCGGGGGTGTTCAAGTTCTGTTCCAACGATGACGACGGGAAACAAGATGTTGTACTTGTTGGTATTGGCACTGAAACAACACTCGAGGTCGTATCCGCTGCTGCACTACTGAGGAAGCTTACACCCAAGCTCAAGGTTCGCGTTGTCAATGTCACCGATTTGATGATTCTTGGTCCTCCCGGATCTCATCCACATGCGTTGGAGCCAGAAGAGTTCGATGAGTTGTTCACGAGAGATAAACCGGTGATTGTGAATTACCACGGCTATGCGAATGAGATTGCTGGTCTCCTTTTTGGTCGTGGTGGTGTGGATAAGAGATGGGAGATTGATGGGTATAAGGAGGAAGGGAGCACGACGACGCCGTTTATGATGATGCTGGTCAACAAAGTATCGCGTTTTGATATTGTGGAGAAGGTGGCTAAGGCATTGGGCGACGGCGAAGATGCGAACAAGTTGAGAGTGGAAGTGGAGAAAAGGAAAAAGGAGATCGTGGACTATGTTAACAAGGAAGGGAAAGGTGAGTAACACTATTTCTAATTTAGTGCGTGATACTAACGAGATGTGTTCCTGATAGATCCGGAAGGAATCTACGATCTCCCAACTTTTGAGGGGAGCGACTGGGGAAAGAAGGAGGGCAATCCAGAGAAGGTGAAAGGGAAGTAAACTACCAAGTCTAATATCCATTGAACCAATCAGACTTTGTTCCCATTACAAAATTTGGATCATTTTCGCTCGAGAATACAGTCCTCCAGTATTGGTGTTCAACGGTTCCCAATGTGACCGTTTGAAGGGTATATATTACAGTATACTAATACATTATTCTCCTTGTATCTCTTCAACTTGAAGCGTCTATCTCAACAGCGAGAATCCCTCCAGACCCCTCTCTTCCGTGCCACCGTTCACATTAACCACCGCACCCAATGCCTGACCAATCTCCCTCGCACTTGGTGTCCCAACGGCACTCGCCACAGCACTTGCAACCACACTACCCGCCAAACTTCCGGGCACTGTATTTGCGCCCGAAACTTCCGGCGGCCCCATCTCCTTTATCCTCACCTCGTCATAAAACCTCTCCAAGCCCTCGCGGTCATACAAAAACGCCTCTAACCTGCGTTTCAACGATTCTGGTGTGATGTCCCCATCATCATATTGTTTCCCCCACCCTAACAGACCACCCGAACCAGGTGAATGCCTCGCTGGTCCAATACCGCCGCCTCCGGGCGCTGCGCCGGGGCCATGCCGTCCAGGTTGTCCGTGACCTCTACTCATTGGTGCTTTATCCCAAACCCCATGGCTCAAGCTCCCACTCACTCCCGAACCCCCGGCCTTAACTCTTAGTGTGTAAACCTTATTTGCCATCACCAAGAAGTCCCCTTTGTCATTGACCTGACAAAACATCATTCCGGTCTTGTGAATCCACTGATCGAACATGTACCCTGGCTCATCGCCCCACGAGTACGTAACCCTGACATCCTGCGGAAACCGTCGCTTCGCTTCCACATCCAGGACAAATCCAAACTTCTTCATCACCGCGCGGTAGTACGAGTCCCTCTGATCACCCGGTGGAACAGGGGGGTGTGCAGCAGGAACCATAGTAAGTGGAGAACGGAAAATGTAGTTTTGTGATACTTTACAAACCTCGTCTATTGGCGCCTCAACAAGACGAAGACCGTAGCGATCAAGAGTACGTGCCCAGTTGGATAAAGCGTCTTCAATGAGTTTTGCCGTTGTTGTCATCCATTCGATACGCAGGTGGAAACAGTTATCCGGGTTGTGGAGACGGTCGTAGTGGAGGGTGATGATTTCGGGGCGATAGGAATGGCCCGCTTGGTCAATATCGAGTTTCATGGCGCTCGTGAGGGTTACAGTTGCGATGCGTTGAGGCGGAGGAGGGGCGAGGGTTGGAGGAGGGAGAAGGGGTACAGGAGTCGTGAACGTCGAGGCGGTCGGAGTCTGGTTGGTATCTTCAATGACAGAGGAAGAACGGGAGCGGCTGCGGGTTAGAGTCATCGGACTAGAAGCGTTGGTCGGGATGTCGGGAACTTGGACTGATGGAGTCGATACAGCTGTTGAAGTAGCGGACGTAGAGATTGGCTTCGATGCGGCCCCAGTGAAGGGAAACCACCCGCCCTTAGAGCTTGGACGGGCTAAGGAGGAACCCGAGGGGGAGGGAATAGCATATTGTTCGGAGATGCGGTAGAAGAAGTTTCCATCACGGAAGAAGTCGCGTTTGCTAACATGTTGGAAGAGTCCGAGTTTGAAGAGTTCCGTGCCGACACGCTCAGCTTCAAGACGAGTCTGAACGTCTTTAAAGTTTTCGAGAATCCAGGTCACCATTTCTTCGCCAATGAAACAGTTTGTGTGAAGACGTAGATGCCAGCGACGGTCCTCCAGGCGGACCCCTCGAGGTGGTGGGTTTTGCAACTCCGCTGCAATTGCTTTAAGGTCAAGATTTTTCGAGTCAAACATTTCAGTTGTAAGAAGTCGCGAGCGACGCATCACTCCATCGGAATCTGGAAGAAGGAAGAGTTCCCGTTCTTGCGCGACTGCGACCGATTGGTTGACGGTTTTGTATAGGATATGAAGAGGATTCTTTTCCTTTGAGTCTTTCCTGTGAGATTGATAGTCGCGCTCGTCAGGAGGTATGTATCGAAGTCGCTGAAAGACCATGGTTAATCTTCTCAGCCCCTCAAGTCGGATTTCTTCGTCACTGAGTTCAGAATTTCCCACTTGACCTCGTCTTGCCGTTTCAGGTATGTCCCCGGGGATGAGTACAAAACGGGCCCTCCAATAGCGTAATTGATCTGTAAGGTCGTCCTCATACCCTCCAATATACTGATCCGCATAGTTCCAGTTGTACTCTCGAACTGGCTGCAGATATGTCACTGAAACCGGGACATAATGATCTTTCAACACCGTTTTGATGTAGCTGATGTAGCTGCCAGTAGTTCCAGTGGTCTCAATCGCCGTCATAGGCTTCCGGACGTATCTTTTCACTTCAACATTGTATTCCTCATCGCAGATCAACTGATGAATCTGACTTCCCCTGCTCATAAAGCAACTCGATCCTCCCTTTGCCATGTAGTCCTTATGGAATACACCACCAGGCTGTATTCTCCCAGGGGCGATCTCATGAATCGTGTTATTCACAACAATTTGAAATCCTTGAGTGAGTCGTAGAGCAATCATAGCCCTCACCAGTTCCTCGCGATTTCTGTTAACCTCCGTGATTTCGAATTCGTCGTTCTGCGATATCACATATGGGCTCTCCTGATACTCAGTTGCGAGCTGTTCAGGTGTCGGAAAATGCTCCGTCGTAAGTGGGAGCATTGCTGGAGTACACAAGCTCTTCCACTTTACAGCTCCTGTTTTGGCGGGTTTCGGGAATACGTGATGCCAACGGCGATATTTATCAGCAAGAGTGAATCCACTCTGATTCGGATTGCTCGGATTCAAGACCTGGACCCAAGGCGCAAGTGCTGAAGTTGGTGAAACTGTCAACGGTATAGCGGTTGTCTTTTCAGCGTTCTGGACGATATCGCTGCGACCTGCAGGCCGACTGAGAGAGGAGGCAGCCCTGAGGAGTTCAATGTCGCGAATATTGCGATCTCGGCCATCAAGGGGAGAGCCGGCCAATGTTCGCCGTCTTCCAAGGCCTTCATTGCTGGAGCCGGAAAGTGTTTTTCCATGACCGGCGATAGAGATGGGGTGACTTGCGCCATGGCGCTTGTCTGGAGTTTCATCTGATTTAAATGCTTTGATATCGCGAAGGGAAGGGCGCGAAGATAAGCTGGACATTGAACTTTTGGGGGCAATTTCGAAGCCACGAGTGATAGTCACACCTCCTGGGCCGAGCCCAGACGTAACAGTACCAACACCAGACACATCGGAGGTGTCTGGAGCTTTCGGTGCAGCCTTCTGGGTTGTCCAGGGGCGCAGGCCAAATCCAGAGCTCAATTGTCGGGCAAGACGAGCTGCGGGTCTACCCAGCACTGTGGTGGTTGGAGGCGGTGGTGGGGGCGGAATCCTGGTAGTGTTCCCAGTTTTTGATGTAACCGTTTCGCTAGGAGGGGTAAGCTCTGTGGGAGATTCTAGCTCCGGTCGACGCTCCTTCATCTTTCGATCAAAGAAACCAGGCCGTAAAGATGATCCTCGCCCCGTATCACTACGAAAGCTTGTTGAAAGTACCAAAGAGTCCTCTTCATCAAGTCGTTGATTCAGTTTCTCAGCTTCCTCCTCTCGACCATCCCTTTTTGCTTCAGCCTTCTTAAGGCCTTCCTGCAGTTGTGGTAGAGGTTTGAAGGCTAATACATCGTACTCGTCCATCCAAGAAAATTGCGCCTTCCACTGTTCCCGCTTCTTCTTGTCTTGTTCTTTATTTTCTGGGTCTGCCAACCCAGATGAAGCTGGTGGCCCTTCATCCGGTATGGGTCTCCACAAGGGATTATCATGTAGAAACGGTACCGTGATGCATGCAACTTCATTCTCCATAATCCCCATCATCTGAACTTCGTACATTTTGCAACGAGCGCGGAATCCATGTGCTGGCTTCCGCTTAGCAATTCGGTACTCCTTTTTCCGAAAGCCATATTTATTGTTGCTCGTTCTCCGTCGAGCTTTCTTTTCCGAAGCCGCTGACCAGAATGAAATATCTATCCAGTGAGGGATAGCATAAACCCATTCGCCAGGCTCGGGTGGGCGAAAACCGGTATGAGTTTGTTTTGGCGGCGACAGGCCGGGGACCCCTGTATACTGCGTCTGATCTTCAGTTTCGCCATTGGCAGAAGCAACAGTTGGGTTGCGGTATTTGAACAAAGGCACGCTGTGAAGTGGAACTTTCGACAGACAGACAAGATCGACTCCCATGCCATTTGATACGAGGCCTTCGGTAGTAGCCTTCAACATCTCGTAATCAACTTCAAAGTGTCCGGTACCAGGCGTGATTAGTATTACCGAGATACCAGTACGCAAAAGATCACGATCTATGTGACCTTTTGAAAACTGGAGCGTGGCAAGATTAATCGCTTCCAGGATATTCCCGTGGATGGCGGCAGATGGGCGACCGACAATTATGGTCTTCCTCTCCGAGGATTTTAACGGCACCATATTCTCAGTCGTTGTGGATCTATCCGCCGGTAGCAGCGTTGGGGTAGTAGGTCGTGAGGCGATGCTTGTAGCAGACGAATCTGATGGGGTTAGGTCAATATTGATAGTCTCATCCTCTGGAACAGGCTGGACAAGAACGTCGCGCAGAAAAATGGCGAATTCGCGTTTCAACCGGTTCAATATGACAGTCCAATCCATACTTCCCATGTTGGACACCACCACACGGAAAAAATCCCTATATCGCCTGCCCTCTCCGAGCTCAATCCCTCCAGGTGTTCCAAGAAATTCATCACTCTCTTTGCCGCTTCCTATAACGCCAACTCTTTCACCATGTTCATACACCACGCGGGTGAACAGGATGATTGAAACGAGGTGATGGACATCTTTCCGGCGCCACCGCTTAAATAATTCGGGTAAGAATCCGTTGATCAATTTGTTGAAAATAATTTCACCCCCAACGCCTCCAGTGCCTCCAATCATGGGATCACCGTCTTGGGCGCCATCCCCATCTCCACCATCGTCTGTATCGAAATGCCACATCTCTTGACTCATCTGAATGAAAATAACAGAGCGTGCGGATTCGGAGCGGAATATGGGGATCGTAGTCGACGCAAAGTACGCAGAACGGACTTTCTCTCCGCGAACGTAGACATTACCCACAGTTGCGCGTACAGTATTGAGAAAAATAAGTTTTTGGGCGTGGTATGGACAAGTATTCGACAGTAGAGCCGTCGTCATGCGCCACATGTCAGCTCGCGTTATGAACTGATCGCGGAAGAATATTTCGACGTGGGAAGCCTCGTGAACCTTCTTATCAACCTATTTTGAAACTTCAGAAGACGCACTACGGAATATGGGAAGAGGCCTTACGATGGTGACTTTAACAGTGGCTCGCGACGGAAAATGAAATAGATTTGTGATATGTGTTGCCAAAGAGATCTGGCCCAATAAGCTCGTGAAGCGGTTACTAAAGAATCTCATACCTGGACGTTAAGGCGCCTCTGAGATTCCTCAAGCTCTCGAATTACGAAGTAGAATCTATCACCGTCGTCGGGATGTGTATATGTCCTCCGCCCACTTTGCGCCTCCTCGCCAGTATCTGTCATTGACCCAGCATAGCTTCCCCTTCTCACCATGGGATCTGCTTCGACATGCGCCGATTCCAGCCCAGGAGCGACATCGGAGGTGTTTCCAGCACTTTTTGGATTAACGAGTCGCACTTCCGCTACGTCACCTGGTTTAGCAATCCCAGGAGGGAACAGCTCATAGTTGAGAACTGCCTCATGTTTTGACAGCGACGAAGCGGCATCGGGGTCATGGATCCATAATGTTAATGTTTTAGAGGTTTGATTGGCGTGGGTGGTGGAAAACAAGGCCGACGGCGGATAAAGATTGTGGGTAGTCGATGGACGAGACATTGGCTTTTGGGGTAGTTTCGGATCCAGTCGAAGTCGACCAAGTGTTCAGCGTAGGCATCAAACTGGGCGGACGAGCATTGCGGTGTTATGTTATCGGAGGTGGGGGACGAGGTGGGCTGAGAGCTTGCTCTGTCGGAGCTCTTGAGGCGGGTAACGAGGCTGTAGGGTCATGTGTCGATAACGGGTGCATACACGTGATTTTCTCGGCGGGTAACCCAATACCAGGTCAGGTGTACTCACGTGACTACATTAACGCGCTCTCTTTCGCGTCTGCCCGCGTCGAGGTCTGCCACGGCCGCCCCACCTCCTATCGAAAACAGCCCTCTCTATACCCCACCACCAAACCTACAATCCCCGGCATGTCTTCCCTCGTGGATGCAATTGTCTCGTCCGATCTTCCTTTCGACCCTCTCTCGCAGGACGATGCTACTTCTCGCGCCCGTGGCCGCACCCGCGCCGGTCCCTCCTCAGAAATACGATCATCCTCTCGACATGGCCCTCTAGAGCTCACAAGTGATGCCGACCACATGGAGCTCGATCCAGATGACGAAGTTGTTGGTTCCAGAGGATTAGGGGGATCTAATCGCCCACGGACAGATCTTTCCCAGATTCCACAGGTGACGGATGAGGCTGGAGAGCAGATCATGGAGGCATTCAAGCAGTTCCTAGAAAAGTACAATCTATTTAAGATTATACAGCTTAGATTCTAACCACCATTTTTTTTGTAGTTTCCAAAGGGATGCTATGGAACCCCAGACCCCAGGCGAGATCATATCAACAGCAGATCCGGACCCTTACTACATTCAACAAATCAAGGCGTTGGCGGCAACCGACACCACGACCCTTTACATCGATTACAGACATCTCGATTATTGGAGTGAGACACATGTTCGAGGGTTTGCAGAGGCAATATGTGAACGGCACTACCGGTTTTTGCCTTTCCTTCGACGGGGATTGGAAGCAATGGTGCGGAAATATGTCCCAGAGTACTGGGCTCGGACTGGTCTTGGGCGAGATAATGATGAAGTATGGCCACAACAAACATCCACCAGAAACCAGCTGTCTTACACTCCTACAGGTTAACCCGCAAACCGATAAAGTGTTCGCATTGGCGTTCTTCAATCTGCCTGTCACAGCCCGCATCCGCAAACTGCGGACCGCGCAGATCGGAACCCTCACTTCAATCTCAGCCACCGTTACCCGAACTTCTGAAGTACGTCCTGAATTAATGCTCGGCACTTTCACTTGCGAAAACTGCCGAACCTTGTTACCGAATGTGGAGCAGACATTCCGCTATACAGAGCCCACACAATGCCCGAACTTAACATGCGGAAACCGGCAAGGCTGGCGATTGGAGATTAAGCAATCTAGTTTTGTTGATTGGCAAAAGGTTCGAGTGCAGGAGAATTCAGGAGAGATTCCGACTGGTAGCATGCCCCGCACATTGGATATCATTCTGCGAGGAGAAATTGTCGATCGTGCAAAGGCTGGAGAAAAGTGTATCTTCACTGGAACTCTTATTGCCGTCCCTGATGTCAGCATGCTCGGACTCCCGGGGTTGAAGGCACAAGCTATGCGGGATACGAGGAACGCCCCGAGAGGAGCAGAAACAAGTGGTGTGACGGGATTGAAGTCACTTGGTGTGCGCGACTTGACATATCGACTGGCATTCCTGGCATGCATGGTGACCACAGACACCGTTGGCGTCCCAGGGTCGATCGGAGGACACAATGAAGGAGAAGAGATTGTGGCTCGTCTACTAAGAGGGCAACCGTCAGAAGAACTAGACGAGCACGGCCGGCCCGTCCGGAACCAAGACGAATATATCCAGACAATGAGCAAGCAGGAAGTTGAAGAGCTCCGGCAAATGGTTCACAGCGACCACATCTACGCCCGTCTTGTCAATTCCATTGCCCCAACCGTCTACGGACACGAAGTCATCAAAAAGGGACTTCTACTTCAACTCATGGGTGGTGTGCACAAGAAGACTCCCGAAGGCATGGCTCTCAGAGGCGATATCAATATTTGCATTGTTGGCGATCCATCCACATCAAAATCCCAATTCCTCAAATACATCTGCAGTTTCCTTCCACGGGCTGTGTACACGTCCGGTAAAGCTTCTTCAGCGGCCGGTCTCACCGCAGCCGTCGTGAAAGACGAAGAGACAGGCGAATTCACCATTGAAGCCGGAGCACTCATGTTGGCCGATAATGGCATCTGCGCCATTGACGAATTCGACAAAATGGACATTTCCGATCAAGTCGCCATCCACGAAGCAATGGAACAGCAGACTATCTCCATCGCAAAAGCAGGTATCCAAGCAACTCTCAATGCGCGTACTTCCATTCTCGCTGCTGCCAATCCTGTCAACGGCAGATACAATAGAAAACAAACCCTCCGTGCGAATATCAACATGTCGGCACCCATCATGTCGCGTTTCGATCTCTTCTTCGTTGTCCTCGACGACTGTAATGAAAACGTCGACACTAACCTGGCCCGCCACATTGTTGCACTCCATCAGAACCGTGATGCCGCTATCACCCCAGAATTCACAACCGAGCAACTCCAGCGCTATATCAAATTCGCGAAAACGTTTAACCCCGTATTCACGGATGAAGCCAAGCAGCTGTTGGTTGAGAAATACAAGCAGCTCCGTGCAGACGACGCACAAGGTGGAATCGGCCGCAACAGCTACCGCATCACCGTCCGTCAACTCGAATCTCTCATCCGTCTTTCCGAGGCTATCGCAAGAGCAAACTGCGTCGACGACATCACCCCCGCCTTCGTTAACGAGGCTTTCGGCCTTCTCAGGCAAAGTATCATCCACGTTGAACACGACGACGTGGAAGTCGATGGCGACGAAGAAGAACTCCATGCACCTACCTCTCCCGCTACAACTCAACCCAGCGAAATTGACCCTGACGCTATGGACACCGACCCGCTTTCTACTCCCGTCCCCCAGAAGGAACGTGTCAAGATTACCTACGACCGGTACATGCAGATCCTTACGATGCTGGTGCGCCGTATCAACGGCGATGAGACGACGACTGGGCAAGGTGTCAAGGAGGATGAGCTTGTTCAGTGGTATTTGGAGCAGAGGGAAGAGGAGTTGGCGACAGAACAGGCGTTTTTGGAGGAGAAGGTGTTGGTTGAAAAGGTGTTGAAGAGAATGGTTAGGGATAATGTGGTGGTAAAGATTACTGGTGAAGGGTTGCTGGATGGTGAGGACGGGGCGGGAGGCAGTAGTGCACAACCGGTGGCGGTATATAACTTGCATCCTAATGTTGCATTGGAGGAGCTGGGGTCACTGGACACTGCGTGAGGTGGGGAAGGGAAGGATGGGATTGCGAAGGAGATGAGGGTCAATGATGAATGGCATGAATGTTTATGATACCGATCTCTGCTTTTTGAATGTATTTGGTTAATTCCATGCCCATAGATAGTGGATAATACAAAAAACTGGTGAATCATGCTAGGATGTAAAAACCTCAGTGTGTGGAGCTGTCATGTTGATGGCTCATGGGGAAGATTCGATATTGTATTAGTACTTCTCAAGTAAACAACCGTTTAGGAACACCCATCTGGTCTAAATGACATCAAATTCCCCATTCATCGCCCACACAGTACATTTTACCACATGGCATCCTCTACTATACCTCTCTGACAAACTCATCCTCTCTTCAGAGCTCACAGCTCCCAACCCACCGTCCCCCATCTTGACTGTCTTGTGTTTCCATCAAGTCTGCACTTCCACCAACCCTCATCTTCTCCACCTCCCTGAAGAGCTCGGCGGCATTTCTCAACCTTCCATCTCCAGCAACAAAATCGTACAGTTTTTGTTCCATCGGCGAGTACCAGGTCCGAGGCACATCTGCTTTAGCCGCGTCGTTGCTTTCATTATCACATTCAGATCCGTCTCCATCCCCGTTAATTTCAGAATCATCTCTCATATCCTCGCCGCTGTAGGAGTTGTCAATCCTGTTTCCATTAACACCTGTGAGTTGATGGCCATGACTGTAGCTGCTTTGGCGAGGAGCTGATACCACGGATGATGGTACTTCGAGAGCAAAATCCGAACTGGGGATATTGCGGCTCTGAAGTAAGTTGGCGTTAGAGTTAAAACTTGAAGCTTTCTTAAAACATGCTTTGTTGGGTCTATTTTGACTGATTTCAAGGTTCCTAAGTGGCCGGAAGATAGAAGACAAGGTGCTACTAGCACTGTCAGTGGAGGCCATGATAATATCCTGGTCTTGCGAGTTGGGGACAACGTTGGCTGAATAGCTGCTTTCGGGAGCAAAGTTACTACGTAAATTATGATCGAATTGGTCGGGTTGGTTGGTGCCTTCGTGACCGTCGTTGCCGTGGATATGCTTGTCGGCGAACTCTTGAAAACGCCGGCCTGACTCCCATTCCTCACCCTTCTCCGTTTCCATATCCTCATCCTCCTCATCCTCGCCACTTTCATCTTCCCCATCGTCCTCGTTATCTTCATCAGTTTCTTCGCATGTTTCGTTGATTTTTGCTAGCCTTCCGCCTATGTCTCTTTCCTTGCCAGCTTGCATTTTTTTCCTTCCTATCCCTCTTTCGCTCATATGTCCAACTTGAGGATTTTCCATCATTGAGGGCGTTAAATCCTCTACCCATATATCCTCGTCCTTGCCGTCCTGCTTTCTTCGTACCCACCCACTAACAGCGCGTTGCCATAACTCCTGTAACTCTTTTTTGTGTCTCCGCAACCACGGATGCTCCATCGCTTGCTCTGCCGACATTCTTCTCCTTTCATCAACCTGGAGCAGGGAATTCAGAAAATCTCGAGCTAGAGGAGAGATATGAGCCCATCGTTCGTCAGTGAGGGTATGTGCGGTGTATGGATTCTGCGAGATCGGGATTGGTGTCGTTACGTCTTTGAGATTGAGCGGATTTTGAGTTAAAGAATCGAGCGGGCTAGTCTTGAGTGCGGGTTTCCTTATTTCATGCCCTTCGCCTCGTTTCCTTTTCCGGGGTCTTTTTTTTTGTTCAATCGGCCCTGTGGGTGGGTCTGGGTTGAAAAATGTCAAAAGAACATGCAAAATCATTCCGAGGCTCCACATATCTACTTTATATGAATATCCAGCTCCGTTAGTCCGGTGCATGATTTCAGGTGCAGCGTATTCTACGGTGCCAAATATTGTTGTCATGCGGGTTTGGAATCGACGGGAGCAGCCGAAATCGGCAAGGAGAAGACGGCCGGTTGGGAAGGATGGCGTGAGAAGAATGTTTTCTGGCTTTAAACTCAAGTCAACGGCAGCTCTTCGTCCATGATATCACACAGTGGGAGTATGAGATTCCCACCTTTAGATCTCGATGGGCTATCCCTCGTCCATGTAAATATCTCAAGGCCTCCAACAATTGCCATATAACTGTCATTGCCTCAACTTCTTCCAGTCCCTCCCCCCGAGCCATGATAAATGCGAATAAATCCCCGTTGGTCACCAGTTCCTCAAAGATATACAGTTTATCTGTCGTCACAAACACCTTTTTGATCGATATGATGTTGGGGTGGTCGAGGCTCGTTAGAAGCTCAACTTCTCGCAGAGCAATTTGGCGGGTCATGGGGCCGGGAGATTTGTCCAGACGAGCGAGGTCGATAACTTTGCAAGCCAGTTGAGGAGGAGAGGTCGGGTACTCTGAGAAGGGGGCATTAGCCCCAGTAGTCGATAGAGGGCGCCGGCAAGGTTGAACCGGGTTGAAAGGTTGAGCTATGGCGAGATAGACAATCCCGAATGCTCCATATCCGAGAACACGGTTCGTGAGGGTGTAATGAGGTCCATGGATACATTCGTCTTTCTTAAGCGATTTACGGAGTTGAAACGGTGTTTGTCCGTCCGGTGAGGCTTCAAAGTGGATTTTGCTGCCATCTGGAAGATTGAGGACATCATTGTGAAGAAGAAGGCGAGGGGAGCCACGAGGGAGAAAAAAACCGTTGAGAAGCGTGCCGTTGGTAGAATTCGCATCGAGAGCGTAGATGAGCGGGGCAGTATGTTCGTTAAAGACGGTAGTGTAAATGAGAAGATGACGGAAGGATATATGGGGAGAAGGGAGGTGGAAAGATGATGATGATGAACGGCCAATGGTGATTTTCGAAGTGGTGATAGGCAGTTCTGAGACGTCAGCGGGGATCAGTGAAGAATGGACGAGAGAGATACCAGAAATACTTCCCGATGGCGGCTTGATATTGAGGTGGCCGTAAATGGGACATGGAGCCATAATTAGTGGAGATGAAGGGAAAGAAGGATGAAATGAAGCCTGAGGAGGGTGATGGCCGTCACTGGATGTCAATCGGTGGAGGGTGACCCAAAAGGCTTCCACTTCCACTGCACACCCTATGCCCGCATTCAATGTATATAAACAAGGTTCCAAAACTCCTTGCAGTGTCCTCTATTCTGTAACTTAACAGTTATTCTGCCCATACAATTGTATAGGGCATGCTTGTAAATTGTCAAAAATCCGTTCAACGCCATCCCGCTAGAAAAGCAACCTAGTATATCAAAACACACAAGACCCTAAATTGGGTAACTCCGTAAATAACTCCTGAGTTTCGTCTACTTTGCTCTCGGTGTAGCAGCAAATCTGCTCAAGCCCCTCACAGACTTCCCGGTCTCCTTCCTCTCCCATAAACCTTCCCTCAGCCCAGACTCTTTCCTTCCTTGAAGATTACTCCACAGTCTCATTCCAGCCGGTGTCATGGCGGGACTACTCGCGAATTTCGGGACTGTCCTTCCAGAGCCACCGGCCCCCAAAGGCGTCATCTTCGTTGCACTGGGCGTCTTCGCGGAGCTCAACAGCGGATTGCTGGAAACAGTCCTTTTATTCTTGGCCACCTTCTCAACCATTTTGTGATGTAGTAGTTCCCGCTTCGGCGTTGCAGCCAACTTGAAGGGCGTTGATGCAGACGTTGCTGGTGCCGGTAATGCGGTCACTGCACCAACACTTCCCCATGTCATCGGCGGAGCGCCCAGTTCCGAAGGCGACGGTGACGGTGCATCATCTACGAAGCTATAACCCCGTACTCTCGGAGTCGCCCCACCGTCATATCCATCCTCCGTCTCAGTTGCTCTTGGATACCCTCTTATCGCATCACGGATAAAGGTACTGGTTGGGGAGTCTGGTCTTTCCGGCATAGCAACTTCCTGCGGAGGGGGCATCCTCGTGTTCGCATATACTACCTGCTTGGGCGGGAGTTCCTTGTCTCCTTCTTTCCGCGGCGGAGAAGGTAGTGGCGACCCATCCGGTGTAAACATCAGCGAGTTTCTCGGATCCTTGACTTTCCAGGTATTTGGTATCGCAGGTCTATTATCTGGCGCTGTCATGGACTTTACATCTCCGGTGATGAGCTTTTGTTCCTCCTGTGCTTTCAGCCGCTTCAGGTGTGCTGCAGTGCGGAATCCGGCGGTGCGATTATCGTTCCATAGGAATGCGTATGCGCCCCGTCGCTTCTCATTCTGCTTGTCCAGGAGCTCATTGAACGATTCGTTGTCTTCTGAAGTATATTTTGCTTGAAATGCGGATAATGACAATGAGATATCGACTTTCTCTTTCTCCGGTGCCGTTTCTGATCCCGATCCTGATGGTGTGCCTGATATACCGATTTGGGGTGTTGAACTTGTGCTGTGGAGAATCGGTGTATCATACCCCCCGCTCCCGAATCGTGGGGTCGCAAATGAGGTGCCTCTTCTTCGATGTTGAGGTGTATTCATAACTTCGGTAAGCTTTTTGGAGGCTTCGGCGATCCATTCTTGATTGTCCGATTCGAGGGCGTCCAGGTATTCTTGTTGGTGCTTTGTTTCAAGAAGACCGGGGAAGAAGTCACGGGCAATAATCTCCGACTGCAAAACGTCAGTATTCGGGTGTTCAGGTTGAATGGAGAAGCATACCAGTGCGTCGGTGTAGGTGTCTTCATCTAGGACCTTCGCTGGTCTCTTAATCTTCTTCAGAGGTGGCGGAGGCGGCATCAGCTCGGTATCTGTGCGCTTCCGAGCGAGCGCATTCGACGTGGGCGACTCCATGATAGTACGCTGGGGTCGGGAGGCTGGTGGTGGAGTGGAGGAAGTTGAGAAGTGGAAGTGAGTTCGCCGGGAGTGTGATGGAGGTTGAGGCGAGCTGCGCCTTCAGCCTTGTTCAACGTTCAGCCTCGGCGATCGCAACTCGATCACCCAACCACCCAGCCTGAGCGCAAACGCCAACTTCACCACCTTCCGCTACCCCTTCGATTTCTGGCTTGTCCACATTCACAAAAGTCACGGCTATATCCCCTATCTACTCTACCCGCTGCGGTACCGAATCCCCTTGAATCACAACGCCCCTCCTCCCATCACAATGGACTTCGCCTCCATCCTCTCCTCCGAAATCAACAAGAAGCGCAAAACCATCCCCTCGACTTCCGCTTCCAGCGAGGCCGAGGGCACCACATCCGCCAGCACCTCTCCCCCCCCGAAGAAGTATCTCAAACGATCCGAACTCGAAGCGCAACGCGCAGCAGCCTATCTCGCCGAGCAGCAACGGATAGAACGTGAGCGACAAGAAAAGGCTGCTAAAAAGCGTGCTGCCGAAGCTGAAGCTGCGGCTGAAGCTGAGAGGACAAAGCAAAAACGATTGAAGCTTGCTGAGGAGCGACGGGCACGGTTGGAGGCTCAGAACGGTGGGAAGAAGAAAGATGCTGAGGACGAAACGGGGAAGGCGGGAGACGAGGGAGGGAAAAATGATGAGGGAGAGAGTATGACAGAAGAGGATGCAATTAAACGGCTGCGAGAGTTGGGATTGCCGGCAACGCTGTTTGGTGAATCCCAAGTCAGTCGTGTGAAACGGCTCCGGCGTGAAGAGCGGAAACATTCTTCGGCCACACCTCCCATAACTGTCGCTCCGTCGCTCACAGAAGAGGAGATGAAGATCGATTTGGAAGACGTGACGGCGAACCCGGAAAAGGTGTACACGCAGCTCGACGTATGGTTCCGGCTGGTTTTGAAGGAATGGAAACGTGCGTTGGACGGGCGCCCGGATTCAATCAAACAGAGCCTTCAAGGACGAAAAGCTGCGGATGCAATGAGGCAGGCTGATGAATATATGAAGCCCCTGTTTGATCACTTTCGGAAGCGGGACTTGCAGGAAGTTGTTTTTGAGAAAGTGAGCGAGATTGTGGTGGAAGCACAGAAGAGGAGATACGTCAAGGCGAATGACGTGTATCTCCGATTGAGTATTGGGAATGCGTAAGTACTCGAAACTGGGCCTTTGGATAATTGGAGATGGAAGATCAAAAGCTGACGCGATTGGGGTTTAGTGCCTGGCCCATTGGTGTCACCATGGTTGGCATCCACGAGAGAAGCGCAAGAGAAAAGCTACATGAGAATCGGAAGGAAGGTGGTGCACACATCATGAGCGATGAGGTGACGAGGAAGTTCTTGCAGAGCATCAAGAGGTGTTTGAGTTTTTGCCAGACCAGATGGCCACCTGAAGATCCTCTGCAACTAATGGGGTAGTTGGAGATGAGTTATTCAGCGTCAATACGTGGATGTTTGGGGCGTTAATACTTGGAATTATCATAACTCAAACCACTGAAACGCCTTTTTTATTATGCATGATTCTAATAGTGATGTGTTCATTCCGTTTTCAGCCCTGACTCTTCCGAATATACTCCTTCGCGTCCTCCATTGCATTCTGACTTGTTTCCTGGAGCGCTTTCTGATATCTCGCCTTCAAGCCCTCATCCGGATCGTTATCCACCTCCTCCTCATCGCTTGGATCACCATACATGGGTTCGTCCTCATCACTCTCCACATCACTCAGCACCACAGGTGTTTCCTTTTTACCACTATCACCAACTGCCATGTCTTTCATCAACTTATCCAACTCCTTCTGCTTCTTTTCCAACTTCTCATCTTCTCTCTTTTTCCTCAGCATTTCCATTTCTGGCTTATAATCCTTCTCGTACTCCACCACCTTCTTCTGCACCGCCTCGAAAAACTCGTCAATCCCTTGACCGGTCATTGCGCTCACCGCCACCACGTCCAAATGATTATAAAACTCATCCAACATCAACGACATGGAGTTCAGCAAGCTCGCCATGTACCCACTTCCACCCACACCCTCTTCATTACCATCCTCACTCTCCCGTAACGCAGCCTGGAAAGCCTCGAAATCCGTCATCCACTCTTTCGCAAACGTGGCATCTTGTGCATCGGTCTTGTTGAACACCAGAATCATCGGCAGTTTGGTTTTGTACAATATTGAGCACGCATAAAGCATATTCGCCATAAACGTCGCCGGTGACGTCGTTCTGGGCGTATCAATCACATACGCAACCACCGTGGGAAATGTGCTCGCAATAGCATCCGTCAAGATTGCGCCGCTTGCTGACCACACAAAGCATTCGATTTGGCCGGGAGTGTCGATGAGGATCCGGGAAATTTCGTGGCTTTTTGAGCGCGTCTCGAGGATGGAGACGACTTGGTCGATCTTGGTGGCGAAGAGGTTGAGGGACGTCATGATGCCGCCGTTAGGGCCGAGATTGTAGGACGACATGACTTGCCGGTAGTTGACCGAGTCCCGGATGTCGATGTTGCTGGAGAAGGGGAGGGTGCGGACTGCGGGGTCAAGGTTGATGATGTAGGGAGGTTCGTGGGCCGAGTGGAGGTGGGCATTGAGGCGTTGCATAAAGGTCGTTTTCCCGGAACCTGAAGAGTGTGAGCTGGAGCTATGTAGGTGGAAGAGAGCTTGACAGACCTGCCATGCCGATACAGATGACTGCCGGAGGAAGGGGCTGTTCCGTCGCCGGGGCCTTGCCCGTCGCTGCTGAGGTCGATGATGAGGCACTCATCGTATCCGCCATTTTGGGATTATCGGCAGCGCGGGTTGCGGTGATCTGGTGGGGTGGATTGTGCTGGTGGTTGTGGATTGTGAGGGTTCGTGAAGTTCGACGTTAGAACTCGGACGCGGTTGAACCCCACCACTAAACGCGCCAGCCGCGTGTGCATCACCAGCAGAAATATGTGTCTTCACAGAATATCACCCGCACATGAATCATGAATATCATTCGCAATTCGACAATTCTCTCAGCAAAGAATATTGCTGGAACCCTCAACGCCATGAACTGCGCAATAAAAGCACCATTTAGTGTATGGGCAGTGCAACAAACTATGGACCACCATAAATATTGACTCCACTCATGAAATCCTTCATTCTTCACCGGGACTGGATCTACTAAGTCTAGTCATTGATATTCTTATACGAATTCTTCCGTTCGGGGCCAACGAAACCATCAATTGCCTTCATGATAACGGACATTCCGATCACTAACGACGATGATATTGCACCAGACGGACTGGACGGGCCTGGGCGGGTGTACTCGGACGGGCACGGCAAGGCGGGAAAGACGGATGCGGGGACAACCGTGGCGGGGGCGACCGTTGTGAGGCTGTCAGGGACACGGAGGATGGTAAGAAGTCTCGTGAGGGCGCCAGGTGATGACCCATGATGATGACTTGGCCCAGGTCTTCGACGATAACGTTTGAACTGTGTGATATAGATTAAGAGAGAGGATAATTGAGTATGCGCTGGCTGGGTGGTATGGCGGGGAGTCATTGTTGGGGAATGGGCGCTATTATGTACTGGACATGGGTGGTCATCACAACCCATGTCAATTACACCCACTAATTCCCATACTGGACAGTAGACACGCCCCCGCTGTATGATGAGACGCCCGCGATTACCAGTACAGTCTTCCGGAGCTCCAAAGTCTACTGGTAAGGGAGGAAATCTCCACTAAGCGCTGTATACTTGCTGGTATATTCTGCAATGCCTCTGAGGTGGGAATAAAATAGTTAGATCACGTGTATGGTAGGGTACTCTGTTGTACTATCCCATCCTCGTCCAGACTTCCAACCGATTCCTACGCTTCTACTTTCTCACCAAAGTCTCGAACCTTTCAGTACCCCGCATTGGCATCCACAGCAACAACAGAATGTATTTCCGTACTTTCAAGGAGTTTGAGTCTGTTGACCTATTTCGCGTGCGGATGCTTGTACACGGATCTCAAGGCGACCAAAACAGGTCACGAACACCCTAACGGGTAACTGGCAGAATGTAGATGCTGTACACGCGTGTACTCTACATGAACTAGTCGCATTCTCCAGTGGGGGATCGGAGCACAGTGGAGCGTGACGGAGGGCAATCTTGCAATCTGAGTGGCGTGGCTGGGGGGGAGCGCGACGCTAGCAGGGCCTGGCCGCCGAACTGGCCGAACTGGTCTCCCCGGACAGCTGGGGTGCTCACGAGACACAGACATCCCGATACCAACAAGAACAACCCCCAGCCCTGCGAACGACGACTACCTCTCACAACACCAACAACCACACACCTACGGTACACCAGTATCGTCTTACCAGAGTTTCCATATACGCCGTCGGCCTCTTCACCGACCGGCCTTCTACTCAACCAGCAGCAGTTGGACAACTTTGTTCCTCCCACCCGCTGGATCTCGCTGCTTTGCTCGCTCAATCATCACAAACTCGCACCCGCCACCCTCCCACCCCCCGTTACTCTAGCTCGCCGCAGCCGACATCACCACCCACGCATCATCGCCGTTTTCCCTTCTCGCTCCCCTTTGACGTCGTCCTCCTCCATCTCCTCCTTTTCATCGTCGCCTTCCTCTCCTCTCCTCTCAACACCAAATATCCCTCTCCACTCATCTCTGTTTCGCCAACTTGCTGTTTCCTGCTCGAATCCCGCTGCTTTGTCCGCTCCTCCGCACGGAACCCGCCGCCGACGCTCCAAAAACACCGATACCGTCACCGAATCTCGCTCGCCCCTCCACGCGCCTGGTCACCAACATCGCACTCGCGACTCGCAGACCGCCGTCGTCGTCTTCCAGATTCGGGCCTTCTGCAGTAACGCTGACCCCCCCGTCGATTTCGATACAACCGCATAGTCTGCCGCTCTGTCAATCGCCCCTTCTCCCCGCGGGATCTACGCCACTTTACCAGTATCCGCATACTTAATACTGCCTCTGCCCTGCACACGATTCCCATTAGTGCTGCACATCCATCGTCACTCACACGAAATAACACACCGTTATCTACGATCTCGCTTCAGTGTGCAGCTTGGGAAAACCGGTCGAGCATTCAACGTTGCTTGTCGCTTCAGGCCACTCTTGATATAAGGTACACCGACCATAGGAGGTCTGTGCACTTACAATTCAGCCTACTTCGACCCGAGCCACCACCTTTAACCGTTGGATAACTCCGTCATATATTAACTATACCTGTGCTTCCTTTGCTGGTCTAGCAATATATCCCTCTCCTTTTCACCTCCGGATACCACGCTGCAGTCGCGACCATGGCGATTGCTTGTCGGCGTTAAGCTCTGGCATCGGAACTCGTTCAACGTCCGTTATCTATTTTCTGACGGCAGCCATGTTGGGCCGACTCTTCAGCTCTGCAACTTCTACTACCTCTTCACCCGGCGGCACCCGTCCTTCAACATCTCATGGCAGTGAAAGCGACGACTTACAGACCCGCCTTCTCCTATACCCTGATTACTCGTCCTCCGTTACCTCCTCGTATCAATCCTTCTCCACTACTCACAGCCTCGGACAAAGCAGTATTAGCAGTATCAACTCCATCGATAATCTTGATATCGACTCCACTCGAGACATCCGCGTTATCATTGTCCAGGACGGAAGTACAACTGAGTTGAAAGCTGTACTATATGACTCGAAACCTAATGCATTTCCAAGCCCATCTCTTGGATCAGATGATGGCGCTACTCCAACACTCGGGGGCCCCTATGGACGCTCACGACGAAGAACCGCGGCGGCAGCAGCACCTACTGGCACGGCCAATGATGAGCTTCGTGTTTTTGCTGACTGTATGTTTGGCTCTGGCACCTTAGCATACAAAGGTCCATCAACCAAGATCCACTTATTACCAAACAATGATGAGGTCCGACCTCCCCCGCCGGTTCCTACTGCCGCTCCGTCGCGCCGTGGTTCTCTCCGTTTGGGCCGACAGAAGGAACCTGTTCCTCCCCCGCAAGGCCCAGTTCCTATGAGAAGAAAACTTGTGCTAGTCACACGTCTTTTTTCGGTCACACTTCCGGCAGCAACGGTAGCCTATGACGACGCGCGAAGTATCCCCAACACAGCTGGGGACCGTACACCGACTCCTGTCAGTTCAGTTGGATCAAATCATGGCTTTCCTTTTCCAAATCGCATTTCTTCGACACAGGCGCCGAACCAAAAACTCATAAAGCCTCCAAGGACATCGATGTATGCTGTTGGGATTATCCTTTCAGTCCCAGCAGGCTCCGCTTCGGAACCAGCTCAACGCCGTGACTTCGCCAATCCAACCCCGCCGAGTTACGATGATGAGTTTCCGGGCATCATGTCTCCTTCTGGAATGTCAATGGATTCGACAATGAGCGATGGTGCTGCTACCAGCGGGTGCATGAACATCGTAACAAGACATTGGGATGTTATCACACGAGCACTTTCCGATCTTCAGCATGTTGCACAAACCCGCATTGTGGAAACCCTAACTTCTACGGCGGGACTCTCATCTCCCTCAATGACTCAGACAGGGTACAAATATTACCATCGCATCGAATTGCGCAAGATGGCATTGATGCGTGACGAAGCCATTCGTACCGAAGTTGAGAAGCTTCGTTGGCGAGTTGCATCGGGCATTCGTATTCCTCGAGTTGTTGTTGGACAAGGGCGATGGGACGTGTGGCAAGATGAGGCGCAATGGGCGATAAGTCACTTATGCGGGCGTGACATGAATTTGTCAGTATTCTCCCGTTGACTCATCCCATCGCATAATTGCTGATTCCCATTTAGTTTCTTCTTGACGCTTCTGACCGCCTTTTTGGGTCATCACACTGGTTGGTTAGAGGTTCTCGGACCAGATTCGCACAAGCGCCGACACCTGCATCACAGTATCACGAAACCCATCCCTGAACACAGCACGATCCCGACAAGGACCGTCATCTTGTCAAGTGACCGCATCGCTGCGCGAAAGCTCATCTATCTGCTCTCGGCATTCATCCCTTCACAGCCACATCTGACCCTGGACGCGCCACCCCCGCCATGGATAGCTTCAAGCATCAACTACCTCTCGCAGTCGCCACCAACATTTACTTCCTCCCCCGCTTCCAGCGCGCCAGGCAGCAAGATCGGCTCCTTACGGAGAAAAGGCGTCGGAAAGAAACCTAGCAAGCTTAATATGGTGTCGAACGATGGCGATTCCCCCACTGTTGACTCAATTGCGGGGTGGGACATACCTCGTGCTCCATGTAGTGCTACTTCATCTACAGCTGCTGCAGGTCATCTCCCACATGCCCCGCAGGTCATCAAGAAGTGTAGTAGTAGTGGTACGCTCGCCACCGCCTTGAGTTCGGCGACAGTCCTGGCTACCAGCTCCGGTAGTCCGCACAAGTCGTCGCCATTGAGGCCCGGCAGCAGAGACTCGTCGGCCAGCCTCAATCTAATGGGGACACTTCGACGGTCGGGTACCACGAACACATCTGCTGATTCAAATGACAGCAAGTGGGGTAGCTTCTTGAGCTTTTGGAGTAACCCCAAATCGGTTTCTTCAGTTGCTACTAGTGAGGTGGATGATCTTCAGGAACCATCTTCGGGTACCTCGCCACATGAATTAGCACTGAGTACCATGTCACTTGACGAAGAGACCTTGTCTCCGCGTCCACTCCCGTTTTCTCCTGTTAATCAAGACATCCGCTGCTCTGTTGATGAGATTGACGGGACAATTAATGTCGATATTCCCCTTGGACCGACATTCGCCTCGCCGCTCGGTTCACCCCCGCAGCAATCCTGGCTCAATCCTCTCCCCTCAGTTCCCAACATAGTTCCGATGCCCCCTCTTTGTCAACCAACAACTACAATCTCAGAACCTGACAGCGCATCAACTAACGTGGCCGGCTGGATCGACGATGAACGTTTTCATCCCGATTTCGTCCTGCAAGCAGTTCCTTCATACCCCGCAGTCGAAGCCGACGTCAAACTCGCCATGCACATGGAACGTACACCGGAAGCAGCGCCGGTACACTTTGTTAACACTCCCGCTAGCGAGAATCAGCCCCAGGACCAACACAATTGGATCACCGTCGCCGAAACTCTTATCGCTGATACTGGAAAGCTTCAGATCAAGCGCGTCCGCTTGCTGCGAAGGTTGAAAGAAGGTGAACCAGATCCCCCGGAGCCACTGTTGACGCCAGGTGGTATGAATGGCAAGCAGGCCGGCGTAGGGGCCACTTTGGAAGAAGAGTATGAGGAACGATGGGAGGAAGAGTTGATGGTTGATATGGACGATACCCTTGCGACGGCAGTTGAGAAAGCCATTGGTATTTTACCAAGAAGCCCTGGGAGTCTTGAGAAGCATCACAGTCAGGAGTCGGAGGGTGGAGGGTGTCGAGCCGCGGTGTTAGGCGCTCTGTCGAAGGTTGTCAAGGAGGTTGTCAAGGAGGTTCTGAAAGGGGATGGAGGAGCAATGCATGAGAATGTATTGACTGATGGAGTGAAGAGGTGGATCTGGGGCGCGCAGGAGGCGTTCTAATGATGTTATGACTCTTTTTCTCGCGTTCTGTTTCTGTGTCTGTTTCCCATGCTTTTCTGTTCGTATATATATATATATATATATATATATTGCGGCGCAGGGTGCGGTTGGATGGGGGGTAGCTTTTTCTTTTTTGTTTCGTTTGGCTTGGGAGTTTTGTGGCGGCCCTGGGGTTCGGGGCGGGTGCCCTGTTTTCTGGGTTAGGAGGTTGAATGGGGGAGTTGCGAATCTTGCTTGCCTTTGATTTGTGGGATATGTATTTTCAGCGGCATGTGGACGGGGTTTGGGTGTTTGCTTTTTTTCCTTCTTTTCCTCTTGACTTCTGCTGCGAGTGTTATGGATAAGGTTGAGGTTGGTTGGTTGGTTGGGGCGTCATGGGTTCGTTCTTGTCCTGCTTGTTCTCGTTGTCGCTCTCGTTTTTGTCTTCGTTGAGGGTGCTGGTCATAGTGCATACCATGTGGTTCTAATGTTTTACTTTTTCTGTTGCGATATTTTTCTTCTTTTTTGCTTGTTATTGATATGTATTGCTGTTATTGTGGGAAATTGATGCGACCGAGGAAATGGGATACACATTCGCGGATCTATGTATACGGAGGATAGGTCAGGATAATAGGTTGGATGTTTTTTACTTGTGGGGAAACGAATGAGGAGATCTTTTTGCTACAAAATTTGGTTGGGTGTGAACGTAATGCTTTATGTCCTCACTACACACCTGTCCTGTAGCTCCGATTTGGTTTTGCATGTGGAGGATAGGGTATCAGTCAATACGAAGTGTTGGATGCTTGTGATCTCGAAGGATTAACTAGAGGTACTGAATACTCAACTTACGCTTAAGCTCTCCATTCTACCAAGATTTAGAGCCCAAGTCCAAGTCGCGTCCATCTTAGACTGGGACTAGATGCAATGGGAATAACTGGTGGGCACGAGAACATGTCGAGTCATATATGTGAGTAATTGGCTGGGTGCATTTCGTGAGAACATAACGACATTCAATTCCTTTATCTACCATCAGCACAACCAGCTCAGTCAAAGCTACCACTCTTTTTGCCGTACCAACGTCAGAGAAGAGTGAAATTACTGTTTCAACTATTACTACAATCTGTCACTACTGTACTATCCAAACCCCATCACCCAGAGGACATTGCCCATTCTAACCCAACCCTATTCGCAAACCGGCGAACCAAGCAGTTGAAAAGCAAATAGAAAAAAACGAAAGAAAAGCGAAGAAAAGAAAGAAAGAAAGAAAACCAGACGCAGAACGAAAAACGCCACACATCAATCGCAATCCACCCATTCAACCCAGCTAGTTAAAAAGTTTTCTATAAAGTTGAAGCCCACAAACCAGCTGAAACTTTGCCCCCATATTATCCACCTCTTGAAGTATTCGCATTAGCCCCTCCCTTTCATGTCCCTGACCGCTGCTCACCTCCGCAGATTTCCTATCATAGCCACACGCATGGATCTCAGGTTTAATTAAGCTTCGCGGCCCTCCGGTTTAACACGTCACTCTCCGCAAGTGTCCGCGCAGCCTTGTACATCTGCAAGACATTAAGGTATTGCTTGAGAGCACATGGGAGGAACGTGGCCTGGAAAACCCAGGTCGGCCAGTTGACGGCTGCCTCGGTCTGGTACTGCGGGAAGCTCATGAGATACAGAGCAACGAAGCAAATCTCGTTGGCAGCACAAAGAGTGAAGAGAACTTTCTGTTTTCAGTGTTAGTGCCTTCCTTAATTGTATTTGAAAGGTTTCCCTACATTATTGGTGTAATAAAGATTCAAGATCCAACTCCTCTCCTTCGTGACCTTCTTGTGGCTGGTAGCGCCCGCATCCAACGAGGCGTACATATGCATATAGTGGCTCGCCAGGTCCAAGCTGATCAAGATCTGGAACACCACAGCCCATCTTGAATACACGGCGCTCAAGAAAACGAGTAAGCACGCGGTGGTGCAGCGGTCGGTCACCATGTCAAGGACGGCACCGAATTTCGTCGATTGATTAAACCTCCGTGCGGCCCATCCATCGAAAGCGTCCAGAAGGCAGGAGACGGCGTAAAGGACGGCACAATAGTTGGGATGGTAGGACATAAAGTACAGCGCGGCGCCGGCGAGGATGACGCGGGAGTAGCCTAGATTTCGATGTTAGCTGGGGATGGATCACAGGATACTATCAGGAGGATAGCACATACCAATCAGATTAGGGATGAAGAGAAAAATGTTGATGATATCTTTGGTGTCCACAGACACGGTTCCAGCGCGGGGACGCCCAGCGGGGCTCCGTGACTTCTCTCGCCGGCCATTCGATGTTGATCTGCTGGCGGCCATTGTGTTCCTCCTCTTCTATATTACTGGCGGGGGTGTTTGTTTATAAGACTGTGATGACAGGAGCAGCCAGCAGCGGGTTCGTGGTCGTGGTTGTCGGGAGATAAGATTCGATTGTGCTCGTGACGGGGACGGCTGCAGGGATTCCGGGGCAAGAGGGCTGTTGATAAAGGTGATGACTTGGAAAGGGTTCAGTCCGCGATGAAGAAGACGATGGGAGATTGGACAGAAGACGATGGCGGTCGTCGGATTGGTGGCCCTAGCTGTCGTGTGGTGTGTTCTCAGGGGCTCGGGGCGGGAAACGAGCAAGACGAGTGGCCATGAGCCGCTGACGACAGCGAGTGCGGACCACGAATTAGAGCTCACTCAATGTCACTCGGACAATGGTTATCAAAGATAATGATGATCATGGACAGCTAGATTGAAATAAATCATTTGCAATCGAAGATGAATATGTAGTACCATTGGGACTAGTCACAATCATCTTCTCGCACTCGTGGCCGACACTGTAGCCGAGGAGTCTATGCACGTGACTACGCCGTACTGCGCGTAATGGTCGCGTCTTCCCCCACCAGCCCGTTAACCCCCACAATCCACAGCAGCCATGGCAACCGCAACCCACGAGATCCTCGCCTCCGACAATGACAGTGACGAGGAGCTTCTTGCTCCATCCGACGACGAAAAACCACCACCACTACCGCCGCCACTCCCACAAGAGAATGCAGAAACCAGCGGGACCATGCTCAGCGCAGCTCCCACTCCAGCTACACGGGAAATGAGCCCACCAAAGACAGCCAGTGCTGGTATGACGCATCTCCAGCGAAGAAATCCTGAACAATCCCTAGACTGGAGCTTACGCAGTGGTACTTCGTCTTGCAGAGGAACGAGCACAACAGATTGAAGCTGCACATCGTGACCTTCTCGCCCCGACCCAGTCCTCAATAGAACCGGCTTCGGTCATGCCGCCTCAACCGCCGCCTGCTCCAGCCTTGTCCGCTCGGGTTCAACCACCACCACCACCACCACCACCACCACCACCACCACAACAACAACAACCACAACCTCCGGCCGATATCTGGGACGTTCCGGTTTCAGATTGCGAGGACGAGAGTGTTCATTTGGTGGCTACAGGGCCAAAGACGAAAGCTCAAAAGAAGAGATCAATAACATCGCCTACTTTTGATAGCTTCAACTTCGAAACACCCGCCAAAAAGTCTAAAAAATCAACAGCAAAGAAGCCAAAAAGGTCTAAGACCATGCCATTGGGTGGAGAGGGGGAAGACGATGAGGATGACTTCGATCCGGGGTTTAGAAAGAAGCCAAAGAATTGTAAAACCTCATCCAAGCCTGAGGATATGATGACCGACCAGGACGATGAGAAGGCGCAATTTGAAGGGAGTGCTCGAAGTCTTCGACTTCGAGAATCAGCGCAAAAGGTCAACTACTACATTCCACCGCCTCCTGCCGACACGTCAACTCCAGAGGCCAGTCCTAAACAGTCAATTAAAGTTATAAAGCGACTAAACTTGACAGACAATGTACAGCTGTCTAGTCCAACTGGTTCTGCTTCAAAAAGGTTCATGGTTGACCTAACTTCTCAGGTACTTCCTACGCAAGCAAGGCAGGAATATGATCCTGTCTTTCTCGACTCCCCTGAGAACACGCCGTTTGAACCCTTTGTTGGATCGGTTCTGGCACATTCTTCAGTCACGACACAGCTCCAAAGCACCATTCCTGACTCATCACTCCAACAGACCTTGGAGCTCCCACCTCTCCCTTCATCCGTGCTCGACCCCAACTTTGTTGCCCCTGTGATCCCAGCACCTCCGGCTCAGGAACTTTCAGTGCACAGACCTGAACTGGAGCCTCCATCATATGACATGAAGGGAAAGCCCGAAGAGAAGCAACGCTCGCTATCCACCACGAAGAAGAAAAGAGCTCAAACAGACATGGGCGTATACGACCCTAGGAATGCTGTTGCGACCGGCTGGAGAGCTGTTAAGGCTAAAGGGCGCCCGAATCTTGCTGATACCTATTTCGAATCCCATCACTCTGATGACGATGATTTCAGTATTCACTCTGACGGTGGGAAACGAAAAGCAACTAAAAAGACACAGAAGCCTAAGGAGAAGAAGAAAGCGTCCACAAAGAAGGGAGAAGCTAAGAAGCAGAATAAGAGGCAAACCATTGTTCTGAGCGACTCGGAAGATGATCATGGAGCGGACACTGTCAGAGTCGTTCCGGATGAGAAGTTGATGGAAGATAATGACGGCGATAAGACATCACCTCCGGAACAGCCCCTCAATACTATCAACATTCCAGATGCCAATCAGACTGTACCAGAAACCGGCGCCACATCCGATGTTAAAGATCCGGGTGATACAACTCGAAAAGAAGAAATCAGCCCTGCTCGTAAAATTCGGCGAACAAAGAGTCAATTTGTAGAGCCTCAGGGAAACGATTCCCATACCGCCGCTTCTCTCCCCGAGTCTCCTCACCATGCTGATCCTCCAACGAAAACGCATGTCGAGGAGGAAAAGAAGGCCGATGCTTCACCAACCACGCCTCCAGTGGAACCACCCAAGAAAGCATCATCCAAGGGCAAACGGATCAAATCCTCTGGAGCTTCCACAGAGAATCCTCAAGTCGATGACCCCGCCGAACCCATTCCAGACCCCAAACCAAAACCCTCCACCAAACGTCGCAAAACCACCAAAAACCAAGCAGAACCCGAGACTTACTTGCCTCCAGACCCCACGGACTACAACCCCGAACCCACAGAACCGGACACCGAAGAACCACCTCCGAAAACCCCCACCTCAAAATCAGATCGTAAAACCCCGACCCGCGATACCAACCCCGACTCAAATGCCCCCAATACCCAAAACCATCCCACCACCCCAGGCCCCCGTACTACATCAGAAGATAAACTGTCCGTCCGAGAAACCTCTAAAACTCCGGGCCAGCAACGAGGACTCCACAGCCCTATCAAGATTACGAATCGGCAGCGGCATCGTGTGGGGTTGTCGAGACGGGCGAGGATAGAGCCGTTGTTGAAGGTTGTGAAGAAAAGTTGAAGTAATTCGGTCTTTTTCTGAGGCTGGGTGAGGCGGGGGGTGGGGGATATTGTCGTGGAGTGTTTGTGTTTACATTGTGTTGATGGGAGGTGTAATGTTTCTTTTCATTTTTACGATTTCATGGCGTCATGGAGGGTTCCTTACTAGATACTGCTGGATATCTGATTTGATTCTTTTTTTCTTTTCTCATGGGAGCTTAGGTGTTGGGTTTCATCATGTTTTGACAGCGGGTATAATCTAGGAGAAGTTACGGTCTGATGGGCTGTGGAAAAGCGTTTGAGTTGAGCAATCTACATTGGGCGATAGATATCACGTGATATGCAAATAAATTTCCTAAAGCTGCAATACTGGAATTCCCTATTTGATTTGAAGATCATGCTGTTGTTATGGAAGGATACTATCAAGTCAGTGATGATCGAACAATGATGGCGTGTCATGGCTTAAAAAAGGTTGTATTTCTCGCTCACATAATCCCACATCCCCTGGGCTCCATCCTCGTGTCAATACAATACATATTCTACCCTCGCCATCTTCAATAGAATCTACATTTGGTATATCCATACCACTATACACTCTTGCACAACACACAAACTCCTAAACATCAGCCACATAAGTACCCGGCACCAACCCCTCACAACCATCCTCCGTCCTTACCCTAACCCACCCCCCAACATCTCTCTCCAACACCACAAACGTTTCCCCCACCTTCATCTCAACCTCCCCATCCTCCGCCGGCGTGTATTCATACAACGCTTTCACTCTCGGTTCCTTCTTGGCTGCACCTCTAGGCTTAACTGGTGGTGGTGGTCCCCGTTTCGAAAACGCCTTGCTGAGCATTGGTGGTGCGAGGATTGTCCGTGCAGCGCGGGCTGGGGGGGAAGTTTCTCGTGGAGGGGGTGAACGCGCGCGTTCTGATACAGGAGATGGGGATCGGTGTCGAGGTGGGGGAGCATAAGAAGGGGTAGCAGGGAAACGTTCGACGTATGATGTTGGGACGAGGCCTTCCTGGCCGGAATCGAGACGGGCTGTTATCCAGGCACCGTCATCGTCGAGGATGGTGAGGGTTTCATGTTCAGAGACTGAGAGTTGGCCTTCAGAGACATCGCCGGAGAAGGGGTAGAGCATTTTGCCGGTTCCTTTTGCGGGGCCGGAGGAGGAGCCGGGTGGGGAATCGTGGACTGGCGGCGGGGAAATATAGCGTTCGGGGGGAGGGGCGATGATGCGTCTGCGGGGTGCGGCAGAGGTAGAGGTAGAGGTTGTAGTTGTAGCGTTGAGACTAGTGGGTCCGCCAGCACCACCAGCAGAGGATGCGGATGCGATTGAGGCGCCAGAGATGGAGGGAGATTTCGACATTCTGACGGAGCCAATACCAGGGGTGAGGGAAGGCTTTGCAGTGTGGGTGGAAGACATAGATGATATCGTATTGCTCCTTGTAAGTTCCACTCCATTTGTCTCTGCTGCTTCTTGTGCTTTCTTTTTGTTTTCCTCCTTCAGAGCCTTCTTTGCGGCCTTGTCTAGCACACCCGGACATTCTGCAGGAACCTTCATCTCGCATTTCGCATGGCATGTGTAGCCGCAATCCGTGCATTTCGAGCCTTTCCCGCTAGCACCAATGCCAAAAATCTTCTCCAAACAGAGATCGCATGTGGTAGGTATCTTAAAGGAGGTAGATTTGAATGTATGTGCCTGAGCTCCACGTGACAAATCGCCGACAACGCCAACGATAGTAGATACTTCAACTTCATATCGGAGGAGCTTTGAAGCCGGAGCAAGAAGCTCTTCTTGCATATAAATCACACTCCGCGTCAGATCGATTTCCCGCTGAGCTTGAGCCTCATCAAGTTTAACTTTCTCCCTTTCCGCCATTAAATTTCCGATTTCCTGTTGCCTCCGAGTGACGTCTCCTTTGAGACCCTCAATTCCGCGCTTTGATTTTTGCAGAATATTACGAAGGTAGATTTGTGATGGGGCATCAACTACCATCTCGGGATTGTCATGCCACACTGGGCTAGGTTCAAACCCAAAGTCTGCCGGCTCGTTCCAGATGACCAAGTTGTGTTTGAGGAACATGCCAGAGTCCAGGGTTGGAGTGTTGCGGGCGATTTCAGAGATTTGGGTGTCAAGGAGGCGGATGGAATTTTGGTAGCATGACGTTTCGAGCTGCGAACTGAGTGTCCAGAGAGCGTTGAGGCGGGTGACGCGGGTCTCATTGAGGTCTTGAAGAGACTTTTCCTGGGTCAGTAATGAGGCTTGCAGAAGAGGACATAGACTGACATTGATCACCTCCGGCAGATCCTCGTAAAAGTACCGTTTCTTGTGGTGGTTGGCAACATTGACTTGCAGCAGGTAGCTGTTCTGCACTCTCATCAGACCACTTCATTTGCTTACAATACTTCAAGACTCACCTTGATGTTGTTCATCTCCAACTGCTCAGCCCTGTAGGCCTTCTCTGCCTTGGACCGACTCGCATCAAAGCTCTTATCAATCTTCTGTCGCTTCTCCTCTACCATCTTGCACACATTGTCGTATTCCGTCTTTGACTTCTTCAGGTCACCATACATTTCATCCCGCTGCGTGACCAGCTTCTGTGCCAGCTTTTCATGCCGTATCCGAAAGTCGTCGTAACGGGCCTGGATCGCCTTCAAGACGTCGCAGACCTGTAGCGACAATGAGGTAGAGAGAGAATCGTGCTCAGAGGCTAGTTGTTCGGTGGATGTGAGGATGGTGGTCCATGTGGTCAGCGATGCGCTGGGCGCCCAGATAGTCAGCCGGAGGTGCCCGAAACGGAGGTCAGCGGATGGGTGGAGCACCTTTCCAGCGAGCCTGGCGTGAGGGATGGAGAATCTCCGACGGTCAAAGTAGCGCTCTTCTTTGCCTTCTTTTCGTGATACTTTTTGGCCAGAGCGTTAAGCTTTCCGGCGTACTCTTTCTCCAGGGCGGAGCGCTCGCGGTAGAAGGACTGGACGTCCTCTAGCCATGAAATGCCGGCCGCAACCTAAGGGCGGAGTGTCAGATAAGACAGAGAACGGTGAGGTGGACGGAGGAGGAGGAGGATGCTGTCTAGGAACATACCCAATTGTTGACGGGCTTGAAGGCGTCCTGGTGGGGGAGGTCAGCTTGAGGGACGTAGAACAGGAAGAGACAGGGTTGGAGGGTACCTTGAGCTCGCGACCAAAGACCACGGGCTCGGTCATTGGGCAGAGCAGATGGGCGGTGTAGTAGGTTGCGTGAGGATATTGGAAGCTGTCGAGGAGGAGCTGGGAGGGCCGTGTGGGCGGTGGAGGACGACGAGGGGGAGCTTGGGGTGAGCGAGCACAGTTGCTGGCGGAGGTGTCGGCCCTGTTGCCGCGTGTCTTCGCCTGGAGGGAGAGGGAGCTCCCATTTCCCCGCCTCACCTCTCTCCCACCCCACCATTCTCGCTCTCCCCACGAACCAATGCAGTCCGGCATCTCCGGTGAGCTCCCTCGTATCCCACAGAACTTCCCATAACAGTGCTGACTCCATCTCACAGCTTCCAAAGAGCTCCACACCGAGTTCCAGCGCTTCCTGGACGACTCGGCCACTCGTGGCTTGCTCGTCGAAATTCAAAAGGAGTCGCTCGTCCCCAGCGCAACAATTCCCGCCCAAGGGAGCTTCGACGATGATGTCGCCCAGCTGGATGTCATACTCGCCGTTGACAAGCCCGCATACATCCTCCTCCGCCGTTTTGACGATGCCTCGAACCCTGCCCCCTATATTGCCGTCACCTACGTCCCAGACCATGCAAACGTCCGGCAGAAGATGTTGTTTGCGAGCACCCGGACCACCCTGACCCGTGAGCTGGGAAGCGAGAAGTTCGGAGAGAGCATATTTGCGACGGAGAAGTCAGAGCTCACTGCGGAGGGATTCAGGAAGCATGATGCGCATATGGCCAAGTACGCTCCCAGTGGCGGGGTTACAAGTGCCGTATGGGGACCATGCTGATAGATTTAGGCCGGCGCCATTGACAGAGGAGGAAGAAAGTCTGCAGACTGTAAGGCTGGCCGAACTCGAGGCCTCACAGGGCACTGCAGGGAGGAAGAATCATGTCAGCAGCGGAGTCGCATTTCCCTTGAGCCAGGAAGCCATTGATGCGCTGAAGGGCTTGACATTATCCAACGGCTTCATCAGCCTAGTCCAGCTTGTACGTTATGCCTTCTCATCACACTATCGATCTCAATGCTAATGTATTCCAGGCCCTCAATCCTGTAAAGGAGACCATTGAGTTGGCCAATGCCACCTCTTCCAATGTCGGCGATTTCACCAAAGTCATTCCCAATGATACCCCACGTTACTCATTTTTTGTCTTTAAGCGTAAGCGTCCTATCATCCCCTCTAATCTCGTCCCTAGTAACACGGGTTTACAGATACCTTTGCCGGCGTTGAACAATCCCCCATCGTCTTCATCTACACCTGTCCCCCAGAGAGCAAGATCAAAGAACGCATGCTGTATGCCTCCTGCCGCGCGAATGTAGTCACAACAGCCGAACGAGAGTGTGGTCTCAAGATCGAGAAGAAGCTAGAGGCGGCAATGCCGACTGAAATCGGCGAGGATCATCTCATGGAGGAGTTTCATCCCCAGAAGGAAGAGAAGAAGTCGTTTGCGCGGCCGAAGAGGCCGGGAAGGAGGTGATTGACGTGTGGGTGGGATACCATATGGAGAGGAAGGAGATGGGGGGTTGAAATGGATTGAATGTTAATTGGCTCTTGTAATCTTTTGGTTTGATAATATACCGTCGACGTTTGGTATACCCCTCAACACAAGACTTGAATATCGAGCTAATCAACCGTCAAATCCACATTACTCGGTTCCCACCGGCTTGGACCCATCTGATACCTTATGATTTCACTAATATCAAACGGGAATGACAGCCTCAAAGGTGGTAATGATTTATGACGAAGCGCAGTGCTGTGAAATGTCGAACAGCCACAAATCCTGCATTTATTAACCCATCTACCAATACCATCTCCATCCACACAAAAAGAGAAGAGAAGAAAAAAAAACAATCATGACATGATACATCTGCTAGCGAGCGCGAAAGTCCCAATACCATAACATAACACCGGCCAACGATGATGAAAAAAGATGACGATGAACAAAAAATGGTAGCGAAAACCCAGAAGAATGCAGCTCCGGCCCCCCAGTCCCAAAAAAAAAAAAAACAAAAAAAAAAAAAAAAAACGTAAAAGAAGACGTAAAGAAAACGTGAAACGTAAAACACAACAACTCTGAACACCAGACAAAAGTGAACACCATCAACCGCAGCGAGTGCTTCAACAAACATGAAAACCGTTCAGGCCCATTCAACAAAATAAAAACAACCATTAACACCTTCGCGGCTCATAGTCTATTCCTCCCACCATTAATGTCCTCGTTTCCACTTCTCTCCACCCCTTCTCCGTTCGTCTTTATCAATCATATTCCCTGCACCCATAAGCACACGCCCTGTTGCCTCTGCGACTCCCACCATCGGCTTCAGTATGACCTTCGGCGCCGCCCCAGCGACAGCCATGACTTTTCCGCCAACACTCTCTGCTTCCCCGGCCTCGATCCATCCATCTACAGCGGCCTCCTTTGCAGCCATGAGGTTCTTCTGCAAGCTTTGTTTTGCATTCTTGAGGCCCGCGGCGACATTAAGTGGCGAGGACGCGTAAAGGGAGATCATGCGGGGAGACTCGGCGGTGGGATCATCATCCGGGAATTCAATGAGTGCGGCGTCATGCTCATCAACAGCTGCATAAGTACCAGTGTAACCAGAGTTGGGAGATGCTCCAAGCATGGCTTCAGTGGTTAGCAGGATCTTCTGTGTACCCACGGCTGCCTTTGCACCCATTCTGACGAGTTCACCAGCAGTGGTCCGAACAAACCCCCCGACCCCCTTTTGAAGGCTGCGAACGACTCGGCCGTCTTTCTTATATTCGCGGATTGGCACGACAACGAGGTCTCGGGCACCCTTGCCAAGGTTGACGAGGCTTCGGACAGGAGCAACACCAGCAAGGACTCCTCCGAGTTGCGTTTGTTTGATGTCAGGCATCCAGATGTCGTTCAACAAGAGACCCATCTTTTCGAATCCCGTGACGCCGTGGAGGGTTACGTGGCGCATTGTCATGTCGGCTCCTTCGAGGATAAAGAAGTTCATGAACTCGGTGGTACGTCCAGATCGAAGACCGACATAGTCAACTTTCTTGGGTTTGTAGTCAAGCTTCACGGGGACCGGACCAATTTCGACGCGTTGAATGAAGATAGGCTCGGGAGGGCGCGGTGGCGTAGTTGATTCAGTTGGATTAAGGGAAATTGAGGCGGTTGGGTCCTTGAACTCGAAAAAGCGCGTGAGGAAGTCCAGAGTGTCTTGGTCAACGCGGAGGCGAAGAGGGAGAATATTGACCTGTTGAAATTAGAATCTGGCGACAACCAATATACAGGGGGAACCTACTTTGATGACCAACTCCGTCGCAGCCAAACCTGGAGCAGTCTTCACAACTAAACACTCAATCTTTGCCATATCACTCCCTGTTTCTCTACCTCCATGTTCCCAGCTATACGTGAGGAAAGTTTTCCATGTGCTGGTGGGGACACAATCAATGACTTTGAGATCCTTAATCTTCAGCTCCACACTGCTCAACACATCGCTACTCTCCTTTGGAAACATCAGGAAGTCCACGTTAACCCCCCTAATTTCAAGCTGAACCTTATGGTTTCTGCTTCGATTGAGATTAAGCTTCTTCAGCGAGGAAGACTTTGACGTGGTCGCATGACGGCGTTGAGGATAACTAGTCGCAGCGGTGGATCGAGACCGGGAACTAGCCGGTCTCGTTGAATCGCTGGCCAATGTGCTCGGTGCAAAACTACTTTCCGAGATAGTGTCATCAAACGCACGATTGATACCCATAGTAAGTTCTTTAGGATCGCGATTGGACGGAATACCGATGTAGATGGAGTTGAACAAGAAATCGTCCACAACGCTCTCTTTATCGTCTTCCTCGACATCGAAACTGACTGTTTTGGCTCGCCGTTCAGCAGCCCGGGCTTCAACTTTCTTTACTGCGGTGGTGATAGTTTCACGTGTCCTCGCCCAGTCGTAACCATCGTGAAGATTCCAGATAACGTTCGCATCCCGCACGCTCACCCGTAGTGGAAAATGGGTCGCCTGTTCGATTGCATCTGCGTTTAGAGCGCGCTTTCCACGGCCCTTGAAATTCTGTCCAAAGAAATAGTTTTCTTGGAGAACGAGTGGTTCGTCGGTGAGGACAGTCACGCGCTCTCTGAACACGCTGCCTGTGCTAGATCCAAAGCTGCCGGTAGACGAGGTTCCACTTCCGTGTCTAGAGAGCGTCGGTGTGCGTGAATTATCTTCCGATAGCATGCTTGACAACAGAGATTGCTGGTGTGCTAAAAGTTGTGGAGTCATTGTAGGTTTTGACCGGTTAGAGCCATAGAAAGATCCAACAAATTCCAAATCCGTTGGCAGATCTTCGCCCTCCATGAGAAGCTCTTCTGCCGCACCGCCAGTCGCATGCGGGACAAATGCATCTTCCGTCAATGATTGAAGCATGTCATCGATCGGCATGACCTTGGTGCAGTATTTGATTTCCTCAGTTTCGGCGGCTGGAGGCTTCAGTCCGTCGAAAAGCGTGATCAGGGTCTGAGTAGAATCTGCACAGCTCTCGATCAACAGAAGGTCATCGCGGATCTCGAGATCAACGCAGTCGTCAACAACCCGTAGTGATGCAGAAGCAGTTGAGATGTCGACTACGCGAACATAGCCCATGGATGCAAGGCCGGCGATATGGTCCGATAACACCTCCTTCCGACTTCGTGACGCGAATTTCCCTTTCGTGGGTTCCTGAAGGTGGTCTACATCATCGATAATCATCATGCTTGCCTTCTTGATTTCCATTCCAGCACTGATAGGTGCTCCATTTGGCAGTGCGGCTTGAATTTGTGCATTGGTTAGAATAAAGAGCCCTTTACTCTTTAGATTCAACGGATTCAAAGCCACCACTGAGTCCGAAATAATGACATCGAAGCCCAGGGCCACCATTGAATCATTTTCAGACACCGGTGTAGTTGTTTTTGCAGGAAGGTTGACAATGCTTTGAAGCATATCTTGTGCAAGCTCATCACCTGTGGTACCGGATGGTTCTTTCATAAGCGCCATCAAAGTTTCAACGTTGTACTCAAACCGAACATTCCAAAGCTTGATTTTGACAACAGGTTCCGGTTCATCACCGACCATTCGGACCATAGCCATGGGCCGATCAATATCTTCATTCGTAAACATGTGGCGAGATAAACCAATACCCACAAGCACTTCCCCTTCGCGGAGAACGTGGGTTGTATTGATGGCGAGTGCGAACAGTGTAGGCGCGGAAACATGGGAGATGTCAACATCGTGGAGTTTAACCTGAATCTCTCCAACTGGTGCGGGAACTTTGACAAGTGAAGTAAAGTTGTCAACTTTGACGAGGGTGAGTAATCCCGGACGTTCGTCCCCAGCGACAATCGGAGAAGCGGTGACAACCTGGACAATTTCCTCTCCAAATCGTTTGAAAACGTCAACGAGATCAGTCCTCAATAAATCAGTCGAAAGATGGTCCACCGAGATCCGAACAACACTTCCTTGCTCTCTTTGTCTGAGGAGGGTGTCCACCAATATATCATCATCATCGAAACTATCCGTACTAGGTGTAATTAATTCAATCAACCTAGACAGATCATCCTGACTCGGATGAGACGCGAATTGGATCAGTGTATTCTTGACAGCAATCTTCGCATCAGGCTCTTTGGGATCTGGACCACCAATTTCGATATCCTCAATTTGGACACTGACGCCTTCGTTACTTTTGAATCCAACGTGTATTGGTGAAGCGATGAGAGACACTGTCGCCGTACTGCCAACGACATCGAAGACGAACCCACCAATTTCGGCATCCATCGTGAGGTCGGGACCACTCTCATGGACGCTTGCCACCCCTTGTTTCCACGGCGGAGGTTTTCCCGGTCGAGTAACAGTTGCGGTGCTTGCCGTTGTGCTCGCCAACATGCTGCTGAAACGACCAAACACGGTGAACTTCTCTTCAAGACTTTTCAGGTCCCCACGAATCCTAATAGGCCGTGTTCTAACTTTGACATGCGCTTCGTCTCCAATTGTCTCATATTCTACAAAGATATCGTCTTCGTCTCCTCCAAGTGATCCGGAAATTCCCCTGCCAGAATGGCTCGGACCAGTTCGTTTTCTGTCAATTTCGAAAGACGTCTTAGCCGTTGCATTTGCTGGAGTAGCCGCCGGTGGGGATTGGGAAGGCGGCCTGGGAACAGGCGCAAGGAAAGTGATGATACCCTGCTCTTCGTCGCGCATCGAGAACTTCTTAATCGAGAGTCGCGAGGATGACTTGTCTTCAGGAAGGCCGTGTTGATGGATTTTGACATCATTGAGGAGCACTTGAAGTTGCACGGTCGGATCGCCGATTTGCTCTTCACCTGTCTCGACAAAAATTCCTTGAAGCTGTTTAACTAGACGGATGTCGATTTCTTCAGCAACGAGTTGGACTGATTGCTTCCTCTTCGGCGATCCATCATGTGGCTTCTGTTTGATATTCGGTTCATCTGGTGTCTCTTTGATAGCCGTTTGTACCGCCTCGATGATTTGCCCGAACACTTTCTCAGTCTGTATGTCCACAGTGCCATGAAATTTCGATGCAATGATCTCGATATCAGCGGGTTTTTGGCCGCTCAGAAGAGATGAAAGGTCTGGGGCACCCGGTCTGACATCACCAGCATCTGCTATCTTGATCCGCGGGGAGACTCTGTGTACTACCGGTGACGATGTTGGAGATGATAACGGGCTCGTGAATGATTCACTTGCTCCTTGTCGTTGTGAGGCATACATAGAGAACGATTCCGACGGCATGCTTCCTGGCATGCTCCCCGGCATGCGTACTCGCGATTCCCTGCGACGTCTCGGCTGTGGCATTTCTGGAGGTGGTTGCTGGGAAGCAGCAGTTTCTTCTTGTTGCCGATGACTATCGTACATTGATGGGACATAAATGGTGAGAATGTCGACATGAATGCATTCACGTCTAAGTTGCCTGGGAGGCGGTGGTTCTCGGAAATTTGTGGACTGATTATCGTGGCGATATGAGTTGTGCTCGCTCCTATGTCCAAACACGTCGCCGTTGATGAGTCGGTCAAGCCGTTGATCCATTTCCTCAGCATCAATCTCTTCTTCTTCCTGTGGATGCTCTTCCGCGCCGATGTGGTCGAGAGAAACATTTGAACGAGATCGGAATAGTCCACTGGTTGCTGACATGTACAAACTGTCTGCTTCCTCCTTGGAGAATATGGTTGATTGACTCAGCAGACGACTAGCCTCCGGATCCATTTCGTCGTCGCTGCTATCTGAGTCGATGAGAGAGGGACCTTTGGGTGGAAGACTAGGTTCAGGTATCTCAGCGAGAGGAGTGAGATCAAAAAGGTCTTCAGGAGGAGACACGGATGGGGATTGTTGCGGTGACTCGGGGGATTTCAATGACTCTTGTGATCGGAAGCTCGCCATAGAACTATAGGATGCAGACATGGCAGATTGAGACAGTGCCTGGTTCTGTGATGAATGTCCAAAAGTCGCGCCGCCATCGGCATCATCATCACTGTCGTCATCGGACAAGTCTCTCAAATTTGAATTGGAAAGAATTGACCTCCGCATGAATTTGGACTGATGAAGCCCGCCGCGTGGCATATGGGTGTGCACCGAGGGAGGCGCAAAAGCGAGAACCTCTTCATCGGAATCTTCATAGTCGACAAATTTGTCTTCGGAATCTTCATAAATGCTTTGTCCCGGTTCAAAAGCAGCGTCTCCAGACTGCGGCGGAGGTGGTGACAATATTCTGCTAGAGTGCGCGGTCCTAAGCGGCGGTGACGGCGGAGTTGGAGACGGCGACGCTTGGTGTATCGTGTGCTGTAATGATGAAGGCGATGGTTGGAGAGTAGTATGCCTTGACGAAAGCGTTGAACTCTCAGGTGGCCTATCGAATATGACACTCGCATTCATGTCGGGCATCTCCCGCGCCGTATCAAAGAGCGCACTATTTATCAACGACTCCGCAAACGAGTCACAGGGTGAGCCTGTAGGTGAGCCTGTAGGTGAGTGAACAGGTGAGTTCACAGGTGAATCCGCAGGTGAATCCGCAGGCGACCCCACACTTATCCCATACATCGAGGCCTCTGTCGTAATGAATCCCTGGATATTCGTCAAGGTTATTCGACGCTTCCCTTCCTTATGTGGTCTCGTCGATGCGCTCTGTGACTTTGTGATGTTCACATTCCGAGATACACCCTCGACATCAACATCCTCCAACTCGAGCTCGAGAACCACCACTTTGCCTCCCCGGTCTTCTGGCAGAGTGATTTTCATATCACATTGTACCCCTCGAATGCGCACAATTGCGTTATCGCCGATTACTTTCAATCTGCCTTCGACCAACTGCAATAGATTTATTCCAAACCCGGCACCCAATCCTTCCTCATCAGATGAGCCTGAGCTGTCGTCGGTTCTAAGGCTAGAAGACAGTTCTGGTTTCTCTGCATATAGACTTTTGAGCTCCTCCACCTCCTCTTGCGGTTGATCTTCCAAAAAGCTCTGTGCTAGATCCATCGCAGAGTGCGGAAACTCGTCTGGGGATTTCGGGCGTGGCGTCGCCATCGTCGGTGTTGGAGTAGCGGTACGTGGTCCATTACTTGGTGCTGGAGAGACCTCGGCAGAGACTTGAACATTGTTGACTTCTATCTCGATAGCGCCCGAGCCTAGGAAGGTAGATGGGACGGTAACAGTGACGGTAGATACAACAGCCTTGTTGAGCTTGATCCGCTTCGGGAGGTGGAGATAGCATCGGAGTCGCTGTGTTGGTCGCACATATTAGCGACTTTCTGACCAAAAGAGGTGGAGTAAATACATCAACTTTGAGGCCGACATTGTGAAGTTTGAACACGGAGCTGACCCCGACGCTACCGCTTATGTTGGCGAGGTCGTCAAGTGTTTTGTCCTCAAAGATATCGATATTGTGGAGGAGCCAGCGCACGATCCTCTTGTCCCACTGGGCTGGAAAGCCAATCATGGTGGCGACAGAGCCGAGGACGGCTGGGGAAGAGGGCGGGGACGAAGCGCGGGGGAGGGAGGCGGTGGGGGGGCGGAGGGTGTCGGTTAATAGGTTTACAGGTTATGGCGATCTGTGGGGAGGAGGGAGGAAGGGAGAGAGGGGGGTGCTGGTGCTGTCAGAGGTGATGTCGGGGAAGTCTGTGCATGGGGCGTGAGTTCTCTCTCGGCGGAGGTGTGAGCCTGGAGAGTGAGTACATACGTGATCACGCTGCAGGTGGACGTGTGCTGGCTAAAAGATGGCCATGAGCACAAGATTGAGATAGTCCGTCAGGTATGATGTGTGAGAGTGCTGGTGGTGTAGGAAAGTAGTGAAGAGGTGGGAGGGGCAGGGTAAGCCTGTTGATGATGTATGTGGGTGGGAGAGCGGAGAGGCGAAGATGGGTGGAGGCTTTAACAGTGGTTGAGGTGGTTGGAGCTCAGAGAAGCTTTGGCAAGCTCAGCTCACACCCAAGATGAGCAATCCATGGCAACGATGCAGCAACAGCCTGTGCTAGAGCTTGCGGTCACAGAAATTAGTTATGACTATAGGGATGGCTCGAAGTTGAACCAAGAGAGTTCATGTCCTGTACATGTTGGAGTTCGAGGCATTGGGCTTTCACGTATCTCGGACCTGTGGCTGAGGTGAGGTGGCTGGTGGCGGACTGTGGCAGTGTGACATGATGCGACTAACGTTACCTAACCAACCCTTGTCACGCGCAACTGCACAAGTGAGTTTGCGCACGTATTCATGAGCACCCTCTCCCAGAATTCTCGACCATTCCGCATGGCGAAAATCACGTATGAACTAGTACGTAGGTATCATTGTGGGATAAACGGATATTGGTTGAATTATCGTGTAAAAAATGCGCCAAAACGGAATAGTGATTTCTCCGTGCTTTTGTGCGGTACCTTGTGCATGATCAACCAAGGAGCCCAGCTGCTAATGCCTCCAAGTCCTCCAACGTCTCTGGCTCATCAACTTGCTCCAACACCTTTCTTCGCTTCTTCTTCCTCCGCTCCCCATCATCCTCCCCATCTCCCCGCTCCTTCTTCTCTTTCCGTTTCTTCTTCTCCTTCTTCTTTTCTTTCCTTCTGTCCTTCTCCTCAGCCTCCTCCAACCCAATCCCACCATCCTCTTGATCCATATCTATCTCATCTGCGTCCGGTGCAGGTACATAGTCTTCCAACCCTTCAATCTCAACCCCTCCGTCTTCTCCTTCATCATCTCCCATCCGCTCCATCTCCTCCTCCTCCATCCTCTCCCTCTCCTTCCTCTTCAACATCTTCTCCTTCTTCTTTCTCCTCGCGATTTCCCGATCCACTTCATCCTCCTCTTCAACGCGTTTCTTCTCCATCTCTACAAACTGCTTCCTCTCCCTGATGACATCACCGCCGGCTTCCTTATATTCGGTTTCGTCGACAAGTGTGTACAAGGGTTTAGCGCTGCCATCGTCGTCGAAAATCAGCTTTTGGCCACGGGGCTTGAGAGCAGCGAGTGCCTTTTTGGAGGTAAGTAGCTTCTCGCGGCGGTTGGAGTCAATAGTGAGTGATTTTCCACCGAGATCAATGGTTTTGGGGTTGATCGTTTTATCAGCGCCATCATCCGATGCTGCTTTCACGATTTCATCGTTCTCGGCGTCAGGAACTGGGGAAGCGGCACGGGATCCAGGAGGTGATGGAGAGAAGCCAACACGTTTCACGGCGAGGAAGTCTTCTTCGTCGGTGTCGGAATCAGCATTAAGAAGTCTGCGATAGTGCGGAGCAAGAACAGATTGATTTTCGCGGTTAACCATGCGGTCGTATTTCGTGACAACACCAGGTTGTGATTTACCAGTGTTTCTTGATTTCTCGGCGGTTTCGTTATCTCCTTCATCGGAGTCTGATTCTGAACCAGAGGAGCCATCGCCCTTCTTGTTGGATGTAGATGAAGATAGAGCTTTCAATCCACGAGGCAAGTTCTTCATCTCCTTCATCTTCTCCACATCCACATTCCTAATACCGCGAATCCGAGGCGCACCAGGAAGACCCAATGAAGCTGCAAAATCGTCAAGCTCATATTTTGTGATATCGAATGTGTCTTTATCTTTCTGCACAGCAATACTTCTTGCATAACTCACAAACGCCTTCTGTCCGAGATATTTCAATTCCGCGTCTTTGAAACATAATCCTTGAAGTTGCTGCTTGATTTCTTTCTTCTTTGAAGCCTTTGGATTGACGCGAACTATTGGAACCTTCTTTGCTTCCAGCCGTTTTGTGAAGCCTGCTTCTTCGGAGGGACAGAGGAAGAGGAGAGCACGGCCTGTTTTGTCGTTTCTTGCGGTACGACCGACACGGTGAATATATGTGTCTGCATCTTCTGGGCAATCAACTTGAATGACCCAATCAACAGCTGGGAAATCGAGTCCACGCGCTACAACATCGGTAGCGAAGAGGCATGAGGTCTTTGCGGCGGTGAATTTAGCGGTAATATCGGCCCGGAGGGATTGCTTTTGTTTTCCGTGCAAGTGGAGAAGCGGTATACCGATATGAAGCTGACGGAACGTTTCGTATACATATCGAACCTGTTTACAGCTTGACAGGAAAACAAGTATCTTGACGGTGAGATGGTTTCGGAGGAAGCTGAATAGGACGTCGAGCTTTTCTGGTAACGGTACAGTCATGTAGAATTGCTCCAATGTCGCTGGGGTTGCAGTTGTAGCGGCTTCATGAACGGCAACATATTCTGGGTCTTTTAGTGATAATCTGGCTAGATCGGCGACGTTTTTCGTCTGTGTTGCAGAAAAAAGAAGCGTCTGCCGTGACTTGGGAAGGTTTGCGACTATGGCGTCGAGTGTTTTCCGGAACCCCATATCCAGAATCCGGTCTGCTTCGTCTAGCACCAAGAGCTGGAGATTATCAAAGCTAACATCATAGGTCTGATCCATATGCTGCAACATTCTGCCAGGGGTGCAGACCACGATGTTCATCCGATGTAACGCTTCCTTCTCCTCCTTCAACCCCTTTCCACCAATCACCAATCCCGCGGAGAACGTGTGCTCTCTTCCAATCTTCCGCAATACATCAAAAATCTGTGTCGCTAGCTCTCGTGTGGGAGATATGATGAGTGCGCCGACTCCATCGAGAGGTGTCCATTTTCGCCGATAGAGGATTTCAAGGACGGGGACAAGAAAGGCTAAAGTTTTACCAGAACCGGTTTTAGCGGCGCCGAGGATATCGTAGCCTTTGAGCGCGAGAGGGATTGCCCGTTGTTGAATGGAGGTGAGGGTTTTGAAGTGGGATTTTTCGAGCGCTTTGGCGGTTTGCCGGGTGATGGGGAGGGAGGAGAAAAGATCGACGGGTGCGCTTGACGGATCCTAATGGAGAAACCATGTTAGACAATCCATTTGAAGGTGTAGGCGAAAAGTTGGCAGGGGATTGGGGTGCAGGTACAAATTCCAGAACTGCCTGCTCCAGCGAGTTGAGCTCGTCTGCCTCGCGCTTGCGCTTCAGCGACTTGCTGAGTTTTTTGGTTGCCTTGGGTGCCTGTTGTGGTTTTAGGGGAAGGCGCACGGGAGCTGCAGCCGCCGGCATGGTGGAGGGGATCGTGGGGAGAGGAGTGGACTCGGAGGGCGGTGAGAGATTTGGAGAGTGATGAACGGCGAAAAAAGATTCGGAGGTTAGTTAATGCTTCATGCAACGTGATTCGTGTGAACCCACTTGGGCCAAACCCAGATCTTCGGCAATGAATGTTTGAGATTCAGAGTGTCAACCGATAATCCATTTAATTCTGCAATTACAGAGTATGATATAGTAAATCACTTGTAAATTTAAGTTTCATACATTACGTATCCACCTACAATGATCTCATCCTCCCTACTCTATCTCATTCTAATGCCCACCATGAGGGTCCTCCTCCCTCTGCTCCGGATCCAGCTTGATCATGGTATCAATCCTCATAATGCTGATACACGCTTCAACAGCACTCTTCAAACTCTTCACCTTGCTCATCTGAGGCTCCAATACACCCGCCTTAACCTGGTCTACAACCTTTCCGCGCATTAAATCTAACCCATAGTTCTTGTAGCTCTTCTTCTTTGCGTCTGCTTCACCAGCGGATTGCGATGCCGCGTGGTATGAACGCAGTTTTGCCACCAAGTCCGACGAGTCTTTAGCGGCATTGACGGCAAGGGTTTTGGGGATGACAAGGAGAGCAGAGGCGAATTCAGCAATGGCGAGTTGCTCACGTGAGCCCTGAAAGCAGTGTTAGAGGTGAAGCTTATTACACAAAAACGATGGGATGGACAAGAGGAAGATGACTTACAAGGGTAGTAGCAAAGTTCTCAAGGTAGATACTCAGAGCCGTTTCAACCGCACCACCGCCCGGGACAACCTTTCCGCTCTCGAGTGTTCTCTTCACAGCGCATAAGGTATCGTGAACAGAACGCTCCATCTCATCAAGCTGGTAATCATTGGGGCCACGGAGGATGATAGAAGCGCAAGAAAAGTGTTTCGGCCCCTTAACAAGGATACACTCGTCGTCCGAAATCCTCTCCTGCACAACCTCCTCCGCAATACCAAGGGAAGACGCCTCAAAAACTTCGTCACCGTCGAGATTGGAAAGTGTGCTGACGAGCGTAGCGCCCGTGGCCTTGGCAATCCGGCGGAGATCCTCCTTCTTACACCTACGCACGGCCATACATCCTCTCTCGACGAAAGACTTCAAGCACAGATCATCGATACCCTTTGTTGTGAGCACCACATTCGCACCGGCGTCAAGGATAAGCTTGATCTTCTCCAACACCATTGTGGCTTCGCGTTCCCGGATCTTCTCGAGTTGTGCGGGGTCGTCGATGGTGATGTGGACACCCAACGCCATCCTTTGTTTCTGGAAGTTGATATCCAAGCACGCAATCTTTGCGTTCTGGATCCTCGTCGGCATAGCTTGGCTAGCAACAGTGCAGTTGAGGGCATATCCTTTGACGAAAATTGATTCCAAAGCACTCTTCCCATGGGCCTTCAGAATGTTGACGGCCTTTACGGGGTACTTTGTCTCGTTGCGGGTGTTGGTGGTCTTGACGGCTTGCATGGCGTCGACACACATGTTTGCGAAGAAGTCCGAATCCGAACCGATAATCTTCGAGGACATGGAGGTTTTGGCAATGTTGACGAGGGTTTCGCGACCGAGGGAGTCGACGGAGGTGGCCATGGCGTCGTTCATGAACCGGACGGCTTCACGAAGGGCAATACGGTAACCGGTGATGATAGTAGTAGTGTGGATGCGGTTTTTGATAAGTTCACTGGCCCGGCGGATGAGTTCGGAGGCGAGGATAACGACAGATGTTGTGCCATCGCCAACCTGATGTTCACCGTGGATGATCAGTGTTCAGTTCCCGAAGGTGTTCGGATTGGAGGTAGATAAGGTGGATCACGATACCTCTTTGTCTTGTTGCTGTGCAAGCTCCACCAAGATCTTCCCCGCTGGATGCTCGACGTCCAGTAAGCTCAGGATTGTTGCGCCGTCATTCGTCACAGTAACATCGCCGATGTCGTCCACCATCATCTTATCCAATCCGAGTGGGCCGAAGGAGCTTTTGACGACATTGGCAATAGCTTGTGTAGCAAGGACTAGAGGTCGTGAGAAGCTGTTCCGGGAATGGGTAGGAAAGGGGGGCGATGGTGAGGTGAAATACCCATCTGGTCTCGGACGTCGGAGCCACTGACTTTCTCACCCCCAAGGACTAGAATAAAAAGTTAGGTGCAGTTCGAAGATCGATGGAGCTGAGGGACATACACAGGGTTCCGGCGTTTCGTGGTGTGGCAAATATGTTGGCCATGATGAAGATTGAGATGGATGTGGTTGTCGGGGAAGGTGTTTGAGGGGAGTCGTCCCTCAGTTGTGAGTTGGTGGTGACCTGTGGTGGGGCGGTTCTAGAATTGTTTGAGCCGCAGACAGCCTTGTGCCAGCCTTGTGAGGGTAGTGCAGCCTGGTAACCACAGGAACATCACCGCCAGATTCATTGTTAGAAAATGTTCTAATGTAATTGATACCGATGATTCGCACTCTTGGGACCTTCCTCTCATGGTCCTTGTCAATGGTCAGGAGGATAGAGTGAGTCCGTGAGCGTCACTCGGGTTCCAAGGGCTGATTCAACCCCCCGCTTCCACTCCGAACCCATAATCTCGTGTCCTTTTGTAGATTCTGTATAACATGGACGTGGTACATGCACTCCAATAATTATATTCTATCTATCATCGATCATGGTATTGAAATTGACTGCCTTTCAGGCACTAGTGGTCTCAGTTGTCCGTACCCAACTATCTACCACTCATCGTCCTATATATGCTACTATCATCTTGCGCTTGCGGATTGTCGCAAATCCAAGATCATCCATGCCTAAACAAGTCTCAGCTTGTTACTCTGGGGCACAAATAACCGCACTCTTTGACCTACATGGTCCTCCTCGTCCTACAAGTCACTTCGGTGGTATCATTCGCTATCTTCGGAAAACTCCAAATCCCCTCTTCTTCTCCTTCTTTGGTGCATCCTGCTTGTAGTAAGGGACGTCTGGTTGATGGTGTACCTTGAGCCCACTGCTCTGGGATGCTGGCGCTGGCACTGGTGCGGGCCGGGGCGCAGGATTGCCAACCTGCACAGGGCGGGCTTGTTGTGGTTTCGGTGCTGGCTTCGGCACCGGGTCAGGCTCCAACAGATGCCGTGGCACTTCCTTCGGTGGTTGATCTACAGGAAGGCCGAGACGCGCCCGGGTCTCGCGGAGGTTGGAGAGCTGAGTTAACCAAGTACTGGGGGACAGCATGTGTGTTGTGCCGAGGAAGATATCCCTGAGGGATGCCTTCGAAACTTCATAACATGCCCGTGACTCTGCGTATGTAGCACCACCAGCCATGAACACGAAGACCCGCTGCTTAGGCTCCACCACCGACAGGCGTGTACGTGCCCAAGTTGGTTTTGCAGAGCGAAGAGACGTTTGCGTAACTGTTTCATTCGAGCCTTGTGGAATAAGTTCCGGTTTGACATACGGGAACATTTCTGTATCCAGCGCTCCTTTGACATGATCCTCCAACATCGCCTTGACTGAAGTCACATACCGTGAAAAGTCGGTTCCTTCGTCGTCGTCGTTGGTCACAGGTTTGGGTTTTGGCTTGTGTCGGTTTGGTGTAGGATCTTTCAGTGGTTTCGTCACCCGTGCTCCAAGGATGTCCAACGATCGTATAACCCGTTCGTCCATCCTTTTTAGTTGTGCATGGTGAATCAATTTTTGGATATCTCCTTCTAGTAATCCGTCCTTATACAGGAGATAAATGGCGATTAATCGTATCCGGTCAACGGGACTATTCAAACGTTAATGATCTCGCTTTCTGTATCGATGGACTGGTGCATACGATATTGCCGGATCGTCAAGCAACCGGACAAGTGTTTCCGCCGCATTCCGCGGGATTTGTCCACTCTCGTCATATCCAGTGGCTAGCGCCTGTTCCAACAGAGCAACATCCGGGAGTTTCTTCTTCTCAAAATAATTCATACATTCCTGAGCCATTGTGAGATGTAATGAATACATGTCCTTCTGTCCTTGAAATTGGGGCAATGTAGCCATCATGTCCCTGATGGCGTACAAGCTCGTGGCCGAGTTACTGCGCCGAAAGTTAGTATTTTCAAGCTGTATATCTGTGACGGAGTTCTTGCCTGTCAACGAAGTTTTTGTTTTGCCCCATAAATTGCTTAAACTCTTCCATTAACTTCTGAATAGTATCTTTCATGTGTTCGTGCCGGTGCGCGACCCACACCGTATCATTATCACTCAGCGGAAGCTCTTTTTCTTCTTCCTCTCCAGCCCCGTTCGTTATCTTGAACTTGTAAGTGACCTGATCCCCTTCCTTTATTGGAAGCAAATCATGCGCCATTGCTTGGTAGGTAAATTCATGCAAAAACGGTGCATAGAGATCAATTGACCGGTCTACAATGAATAATACTCCCCGTGGACGGTTGGATTGTGGTGGAAAATCCCGGTGATTCTGCGCAAAAAGATCCAACTCTTCTTGGACCTTTTGGGCGAGGACATGGGAAAGCGCTCGGGCATGATGCAGCGCGGTGGGTGGAGGGTTGTAGTATCTGATTGTTGGGTATTCACCAAGAGTCACGCAAGCGGACACAATATTCCGGGCCAGCGAGAGAAGATGATCTGGAACCGTATCGCCACATTCAGGGTGGTAAAGATTGTAGAACGATGTGGGTTGGCGGAGCGTCAAGAGGTGGGATTCGCGGGGGAAATAATCGATAGAGAGGACGCGCTCGGAGAGGATGTTGTTTCGTGCACCTGAGGCGAGGATCATATCACGAAACTTACTTGGGAGCTCTGTCGAGTTTGTTAGTCTATGAGACCGGCTTTTCTACTACAGTGGAACCATACCAGCTGTCCATAGCAGATGTGCGGCGGCATATCGAGGTTTAGGTCTTTCCCAATCTGAGATCATGCACCGTACAATATGCTCTTCGGGGGTGAGAATGTAGAGACATTCCATTTCCTGCGGCGGTCGACGGTCTTCGATCTTTGCGATTCCTGTTGATTTACTTAGCCCCGAAATTTGATTTCCACATCTTTCAGACGGCATGAGACCTTACCAGAGACCTTCTCATCGAGAATATGGTGGTCCTCCATCACATTTGTGATGATCTTGTAGCTGGTTTCATCGACAACACAACATCGCCACTGTGCACTTCTCGTAAGCAGCTATATCTCTGCTACTGCCCACAGTAGCCTACCGTATTAATTGGTTGAGTGTTCCGAATCGCATCAATGATAGCTGTTGAAGAATCCGACGGTCAGAAACGTCCATCGGGGCGAAGTTTCTGGAAGCAACAGCAACTTGCCTTGCTTTTGGAGCTCGACTAGAGAGGCGACCATGATGGACAGGTTGGAGCCTGAAAGGCAAGCGGCTCGAACAGGGGCAGGTGTAGTTGAGAAGAAGGTTGGCGGTGGAGGAGGAGCGACTCAGGGGGCGTAGGAGGTGGAAGAAGGGCTGTTGCTGAAGCTGTTGGGAGCAGTTCGAAGCAGGGGCACTGTGATGTCGCAGGTCATGGTCAAGAGCCGCTCAGCTCATGATCCACTGACGAGGTGGTCAATGCAATGCTTGTAACGTTAATTCTTTTGTCAGTGCACGGGAAGCGATGCAAGGAGAGCGAACTGATGTAGTCACCAAACATGTTGGTCAAAATGAACATTCAATAGCGGCAGTATGGATCCCGAGTGTCCAGATGTGTGTCGGTGGTGACAATGGAAGCTGTGAGTATCACGTGCCTTGGTCGAGTGACAGATGGAGAACGTAACACCCCAAGCGGATGGAAAATATTGGAGCTTGGAAATGTACGCCAACTAACTGTTGATGATACATCCGTCAAGCTATCATCAAGATTTCAATGCAGCATATCACCATAGACATAGCTATCACTCGCTCCCGTGATCGTCGAAATGCCGCATAGAGGCTGGAGCAGGTTCACTGAGGCTCAACTGTCCACCCCACACGCCCCACCATCATCACCTCCTCCGTCGACCTGGGTTGTCCTGCTCACCTGGTCAATTGAGCTTTGCTCCGTTATTCAACAATATCCTGACGCCCTGTCCTACATCTGCTCATCTCAGATCAGCCTCCCTAATCGATTGGTCTCCTCAGCTGCTCATCCTCCTCCTCCGTCGATTGCCCTCAAACCCCGCCGTATCTACCACTACTCCTGACTCCCGCCTTTCCAAAACCGCCATGGATATCCGCCCGCTCACGCCCTACGATCTCCCGGGGATCCAAAACACCAACATCACCAATCTCCCCGAAAACTACTTCCTCAAATACTATCTCTACCACTATGCCTCGTGGCCCTCCCTCTCCTTCCTAGCTGTCGACGTGGCCACCAACAAAACCGTCGGTTATGTCCTCGCCAAGATGGAAGAGGAGCCTAGTGATGGCATTCCTCACGGGCACATCACTTCCCTCTCCGTTATGCGGACACATCGACGACTCGGATTGGCGGAAAAACTTATGAGGCAAAGCCAGAAGGCCATGGTTGAGGCATGGGGGGCAAAGTATGTGAGCCTGCACGTGCGTGTTAGTAATACCGCAGCGTTGAGGTTGTATCGGGATACGCTGGGCTTTGATGTGGAGAAGGTGGAGGAGAAGTATTATGCTGATGGGGAGGATGCATATTCAATGCGGAGGGATTTGTCGTTCTTGATTGAGCCAGAGGAGGAAGAGGAAGAAGCAGAAGGCAAGAAGAAAAAGAAGAAGGCGAAGAAAACCAAGAAGGAGGGCGATGAACAGGAGGAGGATGTGGATATTGATGGTGATGAGCCGGAGAAACTGAAGACAAAGGAAGAGGGAAAACTGAAAACGTACAAGTTGGGGAGGCAGCTGGGTGTGAGTGATTTGCAGGAGGTTGATGGCAGGGCATAAAACAAAGGAAGTGTGAGGATATATTTTACAGCGAAAGGCACACTCTCATGACATCTGCGGTAATTGCTATAGATTTGGAATCGGAGTTTTTCTGTTGGCTGCTATATGCTCGCCACTGTATCGTTGGTATGACATCGTGATTGTGAATCCCCAGAGTAACAGGCACCCCGTATCAACCCTCTCAGTCAAGCTTGTACACAGGGATCCGGAGTACGAACTGGTTGCGCACACCCACGACGGTTGAAGAATGGAATGTTAAGTTTGAAGATGGACTCATTTGAAACTGAATTGATTCTGGTGTAGAGTGCAACACCAGAGGGGGACTCAGGAGCAAGTGACATCCTCGTAACTTCCCAAATCAACTCACGTTGGTTTACCAACCAACCATCTCGGATACAACCAACCCCAATTAGTACTATATAGAGCTTGGTGAAGCGCAATTCGCGCTTCCAGTAACGCTAATGCGTCAACTCGGATGCGCGCGGGTAATGAACCGGAGGAGCTTTCCCACCTCCTATATACCCCGCCATCAGCCCATGTTGTTGTTGTTTTCTCTCGACCACCGTTACTGTTGGTGCTCGGGAGTTTATATGCCATACCAACCTTCCCCACAGGTGGTATTAATCCCCATCGTCAATATTACTTCCAGGAGATAATCCAGATACTTAGTTGACAAGAACTACCTGTCTTGGTGCCTGATCGATAATGCCCGCCTTAGCCAACGTTCATACGGCCTTTAACCAAGCCCCACCGTGCCATCAAGTGAGTTCAGAAGTGAAGAGGCCAGGGTAACTTTTCCCGTGTGCGGCACAGTCAATGGACGCACGAAGGTATCATGAAAAGCGCAAAATTGAACCACTCCCAGATATTGGGGTTAATTTTTTGACGAATGACTGGGCAAAACTCAACCCGGAATCCCACAGGCTATTCCCCCATTTTTTGTTATCCTTTCCCAACATTCCCAACCCCATAGTGTAGTCCCAGCCCACACCCTTACTTCTTCTGAACCGCAACCTTGGCGCCTTCCGGATCATGCGCAGCAACCTCAACCTCCACCCTCATGCCGGGGAGACCCAACTCCTTGATAGCGAGGGCAGTCAAGATAGGCTGATGGTTGGGGCACCATTTCTTGAGGTTCCTGACGAGGTGGCCGACAATTTCATCCGAGACTTCGACAAGATAGACGGTGACCTTGTAGACTTGAGACCAACCCTCGCCGCCAGCATCCCGGAGGGTCAAGTCGACGTTGGCGAAAGCTTGGTCGACCTCGTCGCCGATATCTTCGTGGACCTTGGAAGTGGCAGGGTCCCAACCACCTGATGAGGTAAGTTAGCCGGTGTTTCTTTGGCAATGATGAGATGGTGGATTATGGGGGATTGGGAGCAGCGGGGTTGGAAGCGTGTATGATGGCGGAGACGGAGATGATAAAGATGAAGACGACAATGATGAGAGAGAGGATGTAGAGAATGTAGATAAGAATAATTGTGGAAGAAATATGTGACGAACCTTGACCAGCGCACTCAATGCGGTCACCAACACGGACAGCCTGGGAGTACCAAAGCTGCTCCTTCTTCTCTTCGCCGAAGCCCTTGTAGCAGAAGCATTGAAGATGAGACATTGTTTCGGTGTTGGTTATTCGTGGAGAAGAAAACTCGTGATTGTTTGCAACGGGAAGTTGAGGTTGTTGTTGTGGTGGGAGATGGAGAAGGAGAGCGAGAAGGACTCCGAGAGTCTTAATAAACCCCCCCCCCCTCCTCCCCCTCTACCCCGCTACTCGGCGATATCAATGGAATGCGGAAGTAATCAGCAGTTTCTGCCGCATGTGCAGAACTGTCTATGTGCTTCCTTTTCCATTCTTCCACGCTGTGTTTCCAGCTCGGCAGCTCGGTCCGTTCCCAATGCGGATGGCCGCCGAAGAACAACTGCTTCGGTGAGTGCAAGATGCAGGATGCGTTATTTGTAAGCGCCAACCAGGTGAGTTAAATTTATGTACAAGATTCGTTTCGTATATACGTGGAGTCACCGGGTTATGCAGCGCCGTTGAGGGATGGAGAGAGATCGAGGCAGGCAGGGCGGAAAAACTAATTGGGAAATTGATGCTAGATCATTCGGCAGTTGCATGTTAGATTAGCTCAACTAGATTAGCTACGGCAACGCTGATCAATGCATGATAGAGTCGATAGTAATTCGATATAGGTATGATACCTACTGTATCGGTAGATTCCCTGTGTCCATGCCTGACTCTTTCGGATTTTGTTTACGGCGCGGAAACTTTCAGGGTCTAGCGGGAGACCTTGCATCACAACGTCTCAAACGACTTTATTTGCATGATAAGGTGGAGTTGTATAGCGTTGATCGCAGCCCTATACCTCTTCCAAGTGACAAGAGTACCGATACCGGTACACCCAGACCGGACTTCACCTTACCACAAAGCGTGAAAATATCAGTCAAACGCAACATTGCCGACATCAAATCATTAATCAAACAAATAGAACAAGTCGACATCAAATCCGCATGAAAACTGCGAGATCTAGCCCTAAAAAATTGTATTCAACAACGTCTTCCCGATATATCTACACCGTCCCTGCCGTTTATGTTTTCTCGTATGTTCTTAAATCACCACAGATCCCTGTCAGAGTCGCGATTGTTCAGGCAGAGAAGTTACACCCTCAGAAACATTCAATTAATCCTACAGTAGTCATAAATGACCAGCTTTTCCCGTTCTTTGGGCTCTACGACTGTTCTTCTCGTTTCACAACTGATCACTGACAATGACTCCGAATTTGGTGCTTGACATCGTAGCTTGTATTTCCGTCGGCTAGGCAAGTCGCGAGGAGAGCTGACACTCTTCTTACTCTTAGACAAGTGAGATCAGGGCTATTTGCACTTTTGGTCTTCACAGATTATCACATCGGGTTCCTAGGTTGGTCTTGGTTAATTCAAGTACATCTCGCCTCTGCTCTATATGGACTCCTCAAAGTCTAGCTCCGAAGACTCAACATGCCCTTTGAGCTATCAGCTCTCCGTATATCGCTATCCGTCTCTCCACATACCTTTTTGTCGAGAGCATGGCGCACAAGAACAATACCTTTTCCTATCACTATTGCTCGAGCAGAGCAGCCGTGATAATAAACATTAGGTAGCTTCAAAAATTTCCCTGACACCACATCTATGTCCTGGGCCCTGTAACGATTACCACCAGAATTCGGGGGTGTATGCTTGCCGTATCACTCGTACTACGGTCGAAAAAAATGGGATTGGAATTACCCTTTCAGGCGCATGACAATGAAGTAAGCATATATCAAGAGCTTTCCAGTCAGTTTTGATAGGATAGTGTAATCAGAAACGAGGGCGACGAGCAATCAGGTCTCACCAAAACCGGAAGAATCATCAATAGAGATTCAACTGTACTACTAACTGTTGATGTCTTCCTAGGCACCGTATACTTAATACTAGGCAAAGTTTTTCGGGGTAGCAATACATTGGTAACCTCTCGGAGTAACAGAGTTGACTGTTTATTCCCATGAGTACCTTCAAAGAATATCACCCGGCTTATACCACTGATCACTGGAAATTGCGCCATACGCCGGTTGTAGGCTCTTATAGTGTAGTATGCTTTCTTTAGGGACTTTAAGCACGGTAGCCGATCGGTACATTTTGTTTGGTTGGGAGTAGTCTCCCATAAGAGTCTGTCGATGGAGATAGCAACTCCCCATGGTTTACTATTCTTGATGAGCTCTTTTTCCTTCATACGTTCATAAGAACATCGAGTTAACCGAGAATACAGATGCCTTTTGTACGAGAAGGATTCGGAGTAACCCAAAATCCACAAACCGCCAAGACCTTGTATGCATATTGAAATCCAATATACAGTATTATTATTCTTGGACTGGAATAATATCATGTAATGTTTCCGTCGGAAAGGGAATCCATGTTACACAGTACTAGTACGTAATTCGAGATGAAATTGTCAGCATGATTAATCGTCAACGATCAATCCACTTGTTCGCGTGATACACCATGTTTTTTCTGACCAATCCTCACCTCCGACTAGCTGTGGGCCTTGTTAGCTACCTTGGTATATATACTAGATCAAGCATCTGCATCTGCATCGAGCACCTCCACCTTCGCCAATCCATCTACCAGTACGCCTCCACCAACATCCATCAGCTCAATCATGGCTCTCTCTTTCCGCCAGCTCGCTCAGATTCCTCCCTCCACGGCCAGTCCATCCGACTCCGTTCTCCTCGTTATTGATGCGCAAAATGAATACGCCACTGGAGCACTCACGGTCACCAACCTCTCCGTCTCTCGGCCCAACATTGAGTCCCTTGTAAAGCAGTACCGCGCCAACAATGGCTACATCGCCCATATCGTCCACATTGTCCCCGAAGGCACGCCCGTTTTTACCCCGGGAACCCCGCTGGCCGACGAGTTTTCCGAGCTTCAGCCACCAGAAAATGCGGATAATGAGAAAGAGGTGGTTGTCGAGAAGAAGTTTCCTGGCTCGTTCGCGGAGACAACGTTGGGAGATTTCGTGGAGAAGAGCGGGAAGAAGAAGGTGGTGCTAGTGGGGTATATGGCTCATGTGTGTATCAGTACCACTGCGAGGGAAGCTCATCAGAAGGGGCTGGAGGTGGTGGTGGTTGAGGATGCGATTGGAGACAGGGATATTCCCGGGGCTACAGGACCGGAGGTTATGGAGGTGAGTGACGCTAAAAAGGACTTTTGGACAATGATGGATTGCTAATGGTGACGTGACGTAGATGGTTCTGAAAGAGCTGGGTGATTTCTTTGCAACCGTGGTGAAGAGGAGTGAGATTCAGTAGATGGGTGGTTCTGGGGATGGCGGAGATCAAACAAGTACAGGTAAGATCGCCTCGACTATGAGGATGCGATCGGTAAGGTGTTCATCATGATGTACAAAATATTCTGCATCCGGTGGGCTGTTTGTTTGATATGTACCGTCCAGTGTGATAACCGCGTTCAACAATAGAACAAGTTGTAAATGGCTCTACTAAACGTATTGGATGCATGTGCAACCCCGGCAATACTGGTATCCCATAGGCCCAATTTTCCTGCGAGTATTCAATCCCCTGCTGTATCGTTGGAAGGCGTCTACTGCGCCGTTAGCTTTGTGCCAGTTCAGGTTGTCACAGCTCTTCCATAATCTCTGGTCGTGTAACTAACTTGCAACCTCCTGTAGTTTTTATCCAGTGTATGTACATGTGCTGCTATGTTTGTGAGGCGCACCACATATCTGATTCCAGTGCCGTCATATCCGGTCAGACATCAGCCGGGTGATGGCATTCTGCGTAGCAGTGACAACATGCAATGTCCTTAGTTTTCAGGCTGCCGGTTGTACAGCAACGATTTATGGTTCAAAAGAATGGTTGAAGGCCTGGGCTCAACATATAGATCCCTGGTCTTCTGTTGAAGCTGGTATCATCAAGCCTTTAGGTGGCGTGGACCGTCCCTGATATGTGTTGACCGGTCCTAGATGGTGCTCCTACCTTGTTACCACAGGAGAAGTGAGTGCGGAGGAAAGAAATCCGTCTATGGGCTTGAATATGAAAGATTTTATTTGATGATATGTTTTGATATCGGATCCCTTAATAGTGAGAAAGATGCTGAGGTGATCTTAAAGGTGCTTATGGAGGAGAGCTAGGCATTAGAGAGAGAGCGCATCCCCGCGAGCAGAAGCGGTACACCGATGATGGCGATATATCGTGTTTCATGATTGTGTACTTGGTTTACATGACACAAAGCCCTGAAGAGGTATTCTGATGATCGGATGAGGCGTCTAAGAAGGATGGAGGTCGTTTAACCATACACAACCATCGTAAAGCCCGCTCTTGTTACCAACGCCGATTCTAACAAGAACTGAGTTGTTAAATGGACCAAGCCCGCCGGTAAGGCTATCCACAAACCTCATCGCTCAGGCTGTCGCTGTGCCGGAAAAGCACACATGCAGCGGAGATAGGGAGATGAAGGGACAGGAACCACGTATTCATCACCATCTCGCCGTCTCTGCTGTCAAGCCCTCCAGCGTGCAAAAGAAATCAAAGATGATTGGGCCTCAGGAGCAATCGCTCTCTAGATGCTGTTCCGAGACCCAGACTCTCCGAAAGCGCTCACTTGCATACTTTTGTATGAGGCTAGAGAATGTTCGACGTTCCTTGCATGGAAAGGGAAACGGAACATGATGTTTATGGACTGTTGTGCGACAGGGTTCGGAGGAATATAAGTTGTGGCAAGAAAAACATTGCATAGATGTAACGTTACAGTGTAGCTCGGCGGATAGGTCACAGGCTTATGCTGATACCTATGTGATAGGAGCAATTTCATATGTTAAAGGAGGAGAAAAAAGGGAAGAGTCCCGACTAACAGTGACAATAACCCACCAACTGGTGAAGGATCTAGGATGTTCTTGCGGATGATCCAGAGGGCACTTGACCAATATTGTGTGCTGGCGATTGATAAGAAAACCTCGTCGTGGCCAGGGACTCTATGATTGATGTGGTGAGGCTGACGAACATGACCAGTATTTTTTATCTTTGCAAGGTAAGGGAAGGAAGGAGAGGAGGTTTGAGGGATCAAGGTGACGAGGGACGACATCGTGTCATTATATCCTGGCCGGTGACAAGTTGAAGTAGGCGCCCGCTGGTACATTGAGTCGCTGCATTCGATAAGAGTGTCCCCAATCATAAAAGGGCGGGCTGTTTATGTACCTTGAGTAGTGGTAGTGCAAGACACGGAAGCGGTGGTCACGACGCCATGTTCAGGATGAACGAAGATGGTATCGGCCTGCCTGCGTCTCACTCGAATGAACCACCTGCTTGAGGCCTACCGGCGTATCACTCCAGGGCGAACGAGGGGCGAACGCGGCAGCGAACGGGCGAAGTCCGGTGAAACCATGGAGTCATGGTCCTGAGGGGATGCCAGCCTCAGCCATCAAATCACTGTCGAGCATCGGGGGAATCCGATGGACCAACTAGCTGTCTGCCTGAATTGCTGACCACGACAGCACTTGTGAGTCCCCTGACCACTGGTTTTAACTTGGACGTTGAACTAGGAGGGGGGACGGAGATATCTCATATGCCTATACTCTCGCAAGCTTAAAAAGCTTCCCATCCACCGGGTTCTCGGTTACTTCCCGACCGTTGAAAAGTCGATCGCATCCCCCTCCTCTACAAGACAGATCCAAACCGGCGGACCATTAGGTATTTTGTGGTTATTACTTCGTTCTCTCAGCGAACTTGGTTGTGTTTAGTGTTGTTCTGGTCGCGATCATACACCACAACCGATCTTTCCAACTGGATTACCTCACATCGTAGGGGACGTATATACATATATTGTTTTTTTTATTTGATTGAAGAGGAAAGAGGAACTTTCTTCTTGCTTTTGTTCTTGTTGTTTTATTACGACAACTATCATTCGTACAGTGCCATTTGGAAGACGATCACCAACACCCGGCGGCCACTCCCTCAATCAATCACTGAAGGGACTGTTCAAACCGGAGGGTTCACGAGCCATTCAGGGTGAGATGGCTCTTTCGGGGCTCTATAAACCTGGGCATGGCCGGAACAGTTTCATTGGTCGGTACGGAGGGTATAGCTATTCCGGGCGACCAAAGTACTCGTGGAGTCCCCCGGAATCTGGTATATCTGCGCACGCTGAAAAGGAGGGTCTGTGCAATGGGGAGGGGTCATCAGAGGGGTCAATACACACGAGCCGTCGTCGTGATCAGAATGGGACGAGGCCTCCGAGTCTGACACTGGCACTGGCGCCAGGTATGGGCCTGAGCCCGCGCGCCACTCATTCTCATTTTGGACACACGGGCTCTTCACAAGTGAGGCAAACTATTTTTTCCATGATTATATTTTTCAGGCGAGTGAAGTTTTTCTCATATCTTCCACTGCTAACGTGTCCGTATTTATTGGTATAGAGCTTGGATGTCCGCGCGCCCAGAGCTCTCAGAGCTCCGCTGCCCCATCCAGGTAGATTCTCCTTCCTATAAAATATACTTTCCCCACCCGCCATTCCTTCTCCCTTCTTCTCAACCATAATCAGTTCACACTGTTCTCTAGCTGGCTACTCAACCATCTCCAACCACCATTCCGACTTCGATCTTGCTGCTCTCGTTGGCTCTTCTGAAGCTTCTATCCCTTACTTGTTTATCCCTCCTGTCGAGGTTCGCTACCCCCATCATCTCTCACCACCCACCCCATTAACTCTAACTTTGCTGACAAGGTTCTGAACTGCAGTCTCCTCACACGCTCTTAACTCCTTCAATATCCCGCTACGGAAACCCAACACCCTCCCCGTTTACCCATCAACCTTCCTGTTTATCCCCTGTGAATATGCCCGCAAAGTGTATGTTGCCTGTTCTCCATTTTCACCTGTCCTTCTTACTGACTTGCCTGTTGTAGCCGCCAACGCCAAAGTCCATGGTGGTTGCGTCCCCTCCTGGCGCGGTTTTATTTTGGACTCCTTTGATAGTCTAATCCTCGTCCAATTGGCCGACCGCGGGCTCCTCCCACGGACCACCAGGCGTCCGGTGGAATCCGATCGACTTGAGTTGATCCGTAGCGGGCACACCTTCATCTATGGCGAAGAAGAATCGGGAATCAAGCGCTGGACCGACGGCCTCAGTTGGAGTCCCAGTCGCATTCTGGGAAATCAACTCATCTATCGCCAGTTGGCTTCACCCGCCCAATCCAGCGGCAGTCCACGCCCCAAGGCTCATGGTCCCAATAACCACACAACCACCCCCGTCATAGTAGAAGACATCGATTACAGCTCGGACTTCGTCCATAGTCTTGTCGGTTCGCTGGTTGATAGTTACGACTTCCTTCCTGGCGGTCTCGTCAAAAAGACCTTCACTGCGAAGTGTAACAATATGACATATCACGTCGTGTCGTATTATACGATTCAAGATGCGCAGAGCGGTCTGCTCGAACGACCTTCCAATTTCTACTATACCGAACGGTACAACCCGAATCTGTTCAGAGCGAACGCTTGGAGAGTCGAAATCAATGAACAGGGCCATGAGAAGAGCGATACTCGAGGGCGGCGTTCGCGTTCTCGCTCGTCAACTCCTCCCGGACCATCCCCCCCTGCACCTATCATCAATGTACCTCAGCAACCTGTGGTTCATCTCGCCAGCAGTCAGTCCTCTCAGTTTCCTTTAGTCAATACACCGTCTGGCCACCACTCGTATGCGCACTACTCCCTCTCGCTAGGCCAGGCTCAATTCTGGAATATGTCACCCCCTCATCTTGCACCCCCGGCTGGAGTTGTGACTCCCCCGAATGGAGATGATATGACTCCCCCGAACGGCTTCATGAATCCCTCGACTGGGTTTGTGGCTGCTCCAACCCGCGTCATGACTGCCCCGAATGACTCTATGACTGCGGGCCCGACCGAAGACGAGGCACATGGCCATACTCCTCTGGAGTATGGTTACCAGGGAGCGTATACTTATCCTCCCCAGTATCCGCAATACAACTAGTGGGATCAGCTTTTTTCTGGATCGAAGGCAGCATGACATCTTCGATTGCAAGACTGCAGCACCACAACCGGTGTAACACGGTGTATATATATTCTCACACGCGATATTGATTGAAACAACGTGTAGGAGTTGGACATGATGAAGGGCAAGGGTAGATCTGTGTATTTATAAGTTCAATGTTATAGCCAATGTTTTGTCCTTAGGTTGATTTCAAACTCAGTGTCTTTTCGACTCATTTCAATGATCTCTGTGACAGTTATTTTTCTGGGTATTCAAGAACCGAAGTTGTTTTACTACACTGATATACCAGAATAAACGGTTGGACCCATGTCAGAATGGTGTTTACCAGCAAGACTTACAGCCAAGGCCCCAGGTTAATTACACCAATGATCACTCGATTATTACAAAAGCGGTTATACACAACCACCGATATTCCTAATCCCACGAATCACAACAATTCCGAATCCCACTTCAACGGCAACGACTTTACTATAAATTTCAGGGGCCCGTATTTTCCGTCATCGCAATCTTGACTGACTGAACTTGATTTATTTTCCTCCGCAACAGGACTCTAGATCAGTATCGGGCTTGAGCACGGGGTCTACAAAACGTGGAACAACCGACACCACTATCTAGTCATGTTTACTCGGTATGTCATCCCCGAGCCTGCGCCCCACAACCCGGCCCCACATTCCGATAACCCCACGATCTATAGAGTTCGTAGGATGCCTGGGAGATCTGTGTTCGAATCAGCAGAATTCGTCGATAAACGTCTGGGTCTATGAGTTCATCCTCCTGGTAGCGATGAAATGGATGATCCTGGGGCTCTAGATATTAGAGAAAGATATATCCAGCTATTGAATCTATGGTCCTTCCATGTTGGACATGGAAGGTATATTATCGCCGACCAAAATTCTCGCTGATGTCCACGCCGGACCCCCCAAAGACAGCGCACTAACAGTGGCAACTCACAGACGGGAAATTCGGTACCGTTTCCCATTGGCGATGGCTTGGAAGATTCTTGACATTTTAGACGGCCTGGGGCTTCGCACAAATGTGCTCAACGCGCAACACCCACCCCCAGTGTTCTTCGATGTTCGATTGCGCGTGTGGTACTTCGGCTAAAAGTTGAGTTCGTGCACACGTGTTGGAGAGAGAAGTTTAAGTGACAGGTCACGTTACATGACCACCTTGGTCGCTAGGTGTCAATGTGGTAGCCACATCGAGATTCAACGATGAACGCGTCATTTCACGCTGGTGGCAACAAAGGTAGTGGTGCGTATTAGTTAGTCCTCATCGCTTAATTCAACCCGGGCTCAGGATGATGTGTGCCCAATGGCCTATGTAGTTCACACATGCTGATTGGTTGGCTTAACAAACCAACTGGCCATTTTTTTGCTGTCTGTGCCCCTCAGCGCTCCTGCGCGTGCTCTTGCCCACTCACTTGTTCTGTCCCCATCGATTGGTGGCACACTACACGCTGGCATCGTGAAAATAAAATCTTTGAGCATGGGTAGCCTGGAAATGAGTCGGTTTGGTGGCGCAGGATACTCACTAGCATATTCCATACCAACAACAATCATGGTGTCTTCAGGCACTGCTATTTCGAGTCTGGCTACAAAGTATGATACCCGAGCCGAATTAGACTAACTTTGTAGTCCCCAGAGCTTCAAATGGAGATTCTCGCTTCTGTCATCATGATGCTCTCGCCACCATCATGATGACAGCGCCCACCCTGCTCTGGCCATCTTCTCCTCGCTTTTTGTACCCCATTGGGCTTACCGATAGTGCCCCTCGCGCTCCGCGTTTCGCCCCTCACCACATCGTCGCTTTTCATATCCACCTTCTGCGCGTCCTAGCACACCCGCAACCTGCTGCGCATTATTTCTGCCACCCCCCTCTCTACGAGCTGGTTTTCGCTCATAAATTCCCAATTCCACAGTTCCAGACCTTGGCCGCAGATTCCACGATCGTAAGATCCTGGGCCCGCGTATTAGGGCTGGAGAACACCCCCCACGTGAGACCAGACCAGATGGTGTAAATGGGGGATTGCCCTGAGCTGTTGGCTATTGATGTGTTGGGAGGGTCGCGGTTCATTTGGCTTTCGAATGTTGATTTGGCTCTCAAATGTTGACTATCGCCAGAGAGCTAAGCATACCTAGGTAGCGTTGACTCCGTCGAGTCGTTACTCAGAGTTAAGAGTTGTCCCGCATAGCTGGGGTTAAGCACGACTGGTTAGGAGAAGGCCTCCTTGCCATGCAGTCTAGAATATGAATGGAGTCCGTCTTCCTCTGGTGTCGGGGTTATTGCCATGGACCTGTGTTGTGTTGAATTATCCTCGAGAATCGCTACTATGGTGACGCGTATCTGAATTCCTACCGACCACTACTACTCTCTCTCCACCATTTCCACCTCGAGTAGCTTCATTGTCGTCTATTGTAGTCTGATTATCGCTAGTCATTAAGTTAAACAATGCTGATCCCATAGTAATCAACCCGGCCATCCCAATCTTAATTTTCTGCGTCGTTGTACTCCGAGAGTTAGTTCCTGAACTCCGAGACTCGAAGCTAAACGCTGATATTAATTACCCCACGCCGTCGCGGTAATTTAGAGTTAGAGTCTCGTTAGTATCATGACACTCGGGACCTGGGTCGTAAGGGTAGAGCAATTCCTCCCATAATGCCGAATATGAATTCATACTAGTAGTGATACCTGATGATTCCTTGCGGAGTGCAGTTGTTCTAATGTCGCAGAAAATCATCGAAGCTATTCCACTCGTGCTGTAAATTGGTTTCTTTATCTAGGAGAAAGTATCTATGAGTTACTCGCTGCTCAAAAATACCATTGTACCGTGAAATTGAAACTGGAGTGCTCAGGAATGAAGAAGAGGACAGTGGACCGATGGTATTAAAAACTTCTTCTCCATATATACAGAAGATGGACATCAATAATCTAGACCCCTCTGTTGGTACAAGTAGTGCCAGCAGAAAAACTATGACAGGACGTTGGAATATGATTACGCAGTGATACGCGATGAAGCATCGTAGAACTCATTTGTTCAGAATCTGAAGTGAGACATGGTGTTTCTTGTGTTTTGTGATGCTGTACATTGATATATACTCTACAATCTATGAGCTTAGAGCCGGCTAATAGTTGATGAGCTTTAAGCTATTTAAGAACACAATATACGAAAGAGATTTAGGTATAGAGTGAGAAATGGTGACGGAAAAGTACTGAATTCTCACCAGCTTCCTTAAGGACAGTCTTTTCCTATGGAGTATAGCTTTGCTTGAACTTGTCTAAGCAGCAGTAGCAGCTCATACTCTCGCGCCGTTGCAAAGAAGATAATTTTATGCACGTGCTGGCTATATTAGTTGTGAAACATCGAAACTCCCGGAATCACAGAAACTCACTTCTGCAATCTACAAACTCAACTTCTCTTTTTGACGCACACACGCGAATCCTATCCCAAAAACACCACAAATGACGTCCGACTAGTGGATGCAGGGAATCTAGTTTGGTCTGCATAACGTTCATGTTCAGCGGATGAAGTGGTCAATGGACGTTTCCTGTTGCATCATCAATGCTCACGCCGCCCCACTTCATTGACAGCTCCAGCTGCGCGAGCTCGCTACCTGCTTCTGGTGCTCCCCCACCCTCCTCACACCCTCCTCCTCCTCCTTCACCACTGCCTCCCACGCCTCCCGACAATATCGCACCCATGGCCGATCCACGAGCTCCAGCACCCCTCAACACCCAGGACATCACCCCTGTGTCCGCTGGCACGAGCCCCGCTACCCCCGGAAGCGAGAAGCGCGCCGAGCTTAGGAGGACAATGTTGAAGAAACTGCGGCCATATCCCTTGCGGCATGAGTGGGTGTTTTGGCATGAGCGGTGAGTTGTGGGCGAAAAGCGAGTCAAGAAAATCGGAGGCTGATATCTCTTTCCTAGGAACAATCCAGATGCGACGGAGGAGGAGTGGGCAGATCAGCTGAAGGAGGTAACCCAAATCAACACGGTCCAGGGGTTTTGGCAGGTGTTCAATAACTTTCCGTTTGTGACCTTGGCTTTGAGGGATTCTCTTCATTTGTTCAAGAAGAATGTCAAGCCCATCTGGTGAGTCTACAGTGGTGGAAGTTGTGGGGTGATGAGCGCCGCTGACATACGTGGCACAGGGAGGATCCCAGGAATACGAATGGAGGCGCATGGACGTTCAGAGTCCCGAAACAACAGTCCCAAGAGTTTTGGAAGGAAGCTTTGATGATGGCTATCGGAGAGATCCTGCAGGATGTTGTGGAGAAGGGTGAGTATGATTCGAGATGTTTTGGTGGATTGATGGCTGACGTTTGGCCCACAGGTGATGATATCTGCGGCGTATCAATCAGTATCAGATTCAAATCACACTTAGTTTCAGTATGGAACCGGGACGGAAATAATGAAACAAGCGTGAATGCGATACAAACAACAATACTGGAAAATCTGCCGGATGCACTGAAGCCTCAGCCACAGAACATATACTACAAAAAGCATTCGGCACACAAAAGCTTCAAAGGCGAAGCAACCAAACCATCTACGTGATGGAAGTTTTTGGTGATAGAGAGCGGATCATGATACCATTGGAAGTTTTGGGGTTGCATTTTCTGTTTTCTTTTAAAACACATCGCGATCATTATTCGTTGGATCGGCTATATGTGAGCTTTTTCACTTTGCAAATGTGCTGCTCTCCCAATTCATTGCCTTGTGTCGTGACGCGCGCCAATGTATTAAGATATTCGTATGGAATACTGCGCTGCGCAAATCCTCATACTTCCGCTCCTATCCACTCCATGGTCGAAATCAACTCAGCAACACCAATATGACCGAATCACCTCTCAGGAACCTATCCACCAAACCAAGTTAGCCTACTTGCCTAGGCAGCATCACAAAGGAACAAGCGGACATTTTCGAGATAAACCTGTCCTTGTTCACCGGCCGCGCTTTCGTCCCATCTGGCTTTCGTGGCGTTTCCGTCCACATCTCCTTTACGTTTTCAAGTACCATGTTGCAATGGCGATCAAAGGCCTTGACGCGCGCGAGGAGTTTGCGGTTGTTTCGACATGAGATCAGAACCTGGTTGTGGGTGCGAACTGCGGTCTGGAGGATGGACAGCGGGCCGGCGGAAAACTCGTACTTCTCGAGCTCGGCAATTTCGTATTCGGTGAGCTCAGAGCGCGACTTGTCGACGAGGTGGGCCATTGTGACGGAGGAGGCGGTGGTGCGGACGTGGAAGGACCGGTCGTAGAATCAGAGGAAATTGGGGATCTGAGAGGTTGCAAGTCATCACATTAGGGCACTGTTCACAAGCAAACATGTCAATCAACTTACTATAGGGGCGATAGTGCTCGGTAACGGGGTATAAAGGCGGAGCGTTGTCTGATGGCGGTGTGTGTGAGGATCCGAAAGCTGCCCACGGTGAAGATTGAGCTTTGGACCAGACGAGCTTTCAGCCTCATCACCAGCCTCGACATGTGTGCATGCCACATCAACTCAACGCGTCTGAACCACTGGTTGGATCCACTACAATGATTAGAGCTCTTCGAGAGCAAGCTTATGGCCCCATCACGGTTTACTGGAAGTTTTGGATGTTTATTATGAGGAGCAGCACCTCATGAAGAGTCATCAAACGATGGATCTACTACCCGTTCGCGTGGAAACAAGTTGACATCGTTATCAGGGGGATGTTTTAAAATTGTAGGTACGTTACCAAAGACAGTACGTCTATTGACACGATAGGCCAGAAATATGTAGCAAACCTCAGATCAAGTCGGAAGGACAGCACGAATTTCAGTTACGAATACGAATATCGAAGCTTTTGAAACAGGCTTACGGATTTGATATACCATATGGGATGGTGGATAGGGGGATTAAGAATCGAGGACCAAAGGATAAGGTTCACATTGGGAACAGTAGGCATCCTCCAAACAACTCCATTTTCCCAAGCTGCACATGATCAATCCCTCCATCAATCACAAATATTCGTTGCAAAGAGCAGATCCGTTGTTGTCGACAAAGAGTTGCAATCGTATTCGATATCCAAGCGAGCTTCATCATGTTGGCCGATCCCCGATTCCGGCATTAATCCGCACGAATATTTCCCATCACGCCAAGAGCCAATTGACACCGTATTCCCAGAATGTAACCCTCAGATATCGCCTAGAAAAACAGGAACCCGGAACGCGCAAACGAAAAAAATGATTTTGATTGAACGGTCGTTACAACACACTCTTAGTGAGCCGCACGCCTGGACTCCGCAATGACGCTCTGGAGCTCGTCGACCTTTCTCTTGGCACGGCCGTAGGTTCCGAGCTGTGGGATAGGTCAGTATTCGATTCGTGGATGAGCGAGTCGGAAAGGAAGGGGATCCGGGGGTGTCGTACCCTCTTCTTGGCGAGCTTGCGGGCGCGCTTGTCCTTGCTGTTGCGGAGCAATTCGATAACGCGGCGCTCGTACGGGGAGAGACTGGAGTTGGAATCAGTGTTGCTGTTCGAGGTACCGTTCGAGTCGCAGTATTTACCCAGCAACCTCCTTGACGATCTCACGGACGAAGGCGGTCCGCTTGGAGAGATGTCCCTTGCGGCGGGAGACCTTGGCCTTAGGCTCCCTCGGGGTGAGCTTGTTGTAGCCCTTGTTCAAGCCATAGGCGAGACCTGTTCCAGCAGAACTCCATCAGCAATCGGAGCCCTAAGATTCGGACATGTCGGTCGGCGCGGAATCGAGGAAAACGGCGGGTTCGAACGTACCGGTCTTCGTGGCGGCCATTGCTGCTGTTGTTAGTGATGCAGAAATGGGATTCGTGCGTGCGTCGTCGTCGGGAGGGCTGTTGGAGCAGTGCGGTTCGGCTGGCGATGCGGTGTGTGGGATTTCCACGCTCCTGTGCGAAGTCTTGGCTAGGGTTGGCCCTGACTGCAACCCCGCCCGGCCCACACTCGACGACGCTCCCACAACTCACCGCCAGCGCGATCCGTCGTAACCACAAGGGATTCCTCGAGGACAGCTACAGACACATCTCAGCCCCGCATACCCCATATATCACAATGGTATGATTTTTGCACCCAACAGTTTTAGGGACGGAGTTTTTGCCGGATGTTTTGCTGACCGATACTTTTACAGTCTGACGCAGGAGAAGATGTAAATCCCCGCCCCTCTACACTTCCACCGTTCCCATCGCTCAAATCCCGCGTTGAATCGAACTTCGCCTTTTGTCGAATTCGCCCTGACATGCCGCTCTACAGATCCCTCAAGTTGAGGCCGCCGAGGAGATTGAAGTCCCCGCCGATGCCGCCGACAAGGGCCAGATGTCCGTCGAGGATGCCTTGAAGGGCGTCCTCCGCCACTCCCTCGTCCACGACGGTCTTGCCCGTGGTCTCCGTGAGGCCTCCAAGGCTCTCGACCGCCGTGAGGCTCACATGTGCGTGCTCAACGAGAACTGCGACGAGGATGCCTACAAGAAGTTGGTTGAAGCGCTTTGCTCTGAGCACAAGATCCCCTTGATCAAGGTTGCCGACGGCAAGAAGCTCGGCGAGTGGGCTGGTCTTTGTAGGTCACCAGTTTGAGACGTTTCTGAGAATGTGCTGACTGGATCCAGGCGTGTTGGACCGTGAGGGCAACGCCCGCAAGGTCGTCAACTGCTCTTGCGTTGTCGTCAAGGACTGGGGTGAGGAGTCGCAGGAGCGCAACGTCCTCCTCCAGTACTTCCAGACCCGTTAAATACATCTTTAGACGGTTTTTTCTGGGTTTGCCGGAGTTAGGTTGGGAAAATTTCTTTCATTTGAGGTCATGTTTTCGGTCATGGGTGTATCAAAATAGGCTTCAAAACAAGTTCTTTTTCCAGGGGCACAATCTTGCGCATGTTGATGAGTGATTTTTTGCCTGATTTTCACATCCATTCAACCTACCACTCCACTCCCTCAGCAGGTTTCACCAGCGTCCCAGTAGTCTGTGGCAGGATCTTCATAGTTGACACAGTCCATATCTCACAGAAGCGTTACATGTTGAAACAATCACTATCCATTATGATACACCCAAAGAAATCGCCAGAACGCCGTGGTATAAATCGTGAACCCTGCGCTTAAAAATCGAAAAAATCGTCGTTCTCAATGCCGCCATTTTCTGCCGTCTCTTCTCTCTTCTCTTGCTTCTTGCTCTTTTTATCGTGTGGGATCTTCTTGAATACCCGATCGTCATCATCTGCCGCGTTTCCTTCGTCCAACGTTTGTGCACCAAGCGTGCCTTCCTCCATCCGCCGTGCGATATCTTGCTTGATAGAATCCCGCTTTTGCTTCACCTTATCATTGTTGCCGGGGTCCTTGAAGAGCGAAATGTACTTTTCCCCTCGTGGATAGTGTAGGGTGTAATTCAGCTCGACTTCCGCATCGTGAACCCGGGTCCGGAGGTCTTCAGTGGGATTTTCAGTCTCGTCCAGCTCACGTTTTAGCTTCTTCAACTTCCGCGTCGCCTTTTGTCGTTCTACAAGAGTGTTAGCATTGTACAGGTTCAAGTAGTCTCCTCCATTGATAGTTCACATACCGAAGAAGCGTACCATGTGGTACTTTCTTGCTAATGCCTGCTCTCTCTTATCTTTCGAGGCGGATCCAAGCTCATACTTGAAGGCTTGTAGAGCGCGCTCGTTCTCAGCCCTCGCATCGGCAGTGAGCTTCGAATTCGGCCTGGCGAGAAGTCGTTCAAGATCGCGGATCTTCTTTTTCAAATTCGTGACGGACGGGTGGGATCTCTTCTTTTGGTGGGGATGTTTTTTGAAGCTGGGGTTTTGACGACCGGGCGCTGACTTCTGGGAGTTCATTGTATCGTCTGGAAGGGTATCAGGGGAGGATATTGGGTCGATTTAGAGGCAGGGTGGAGCAGTGGATGGTCGTCGCAAACTTCTGGTGGTTGCGATGCCGAGTTACACAAACTTCGGCGGTGCCAAGCACTCGTGGTGCGAGCTCTCGGACATCTGGACCTGGACACCTCTGCTCTGTCTTCTCTTCCCCGCCGCTGCTCTCCTCCACTACTCCCTCAGTTGGTCGGTACCATCGCCCTACTGTCACAGCTTCCATCCATCACCCTGACAAGCGATATGGCTGCCAAGGACCGCTCGTAGTACAGAAAGATCGAAAGGAAAGCATCGCTGAACCAGAAGAGCAACTTAGCTGTGGACATGGCTGGTGTCCAGTTAGCCGTGCGGTGGTCGCCGCACTCTGTCTCCGACGGAAGAAGTCAGCGTTTTGTGACGGTGAATGGAGGACAACATACCTTGTCGTATTGTGGCGTCACAAGTACGGTATGTGTCTTTAGAGATAATGGGGTTGTGGGAAGGACTTGGGCTGATATTGTCCAGGAAAATGGTGTTTTGAAATTTCGTGAGATTGTCAAGCACCCGAAAATACCTTTTATTCGGGTAGGATATTACTGTGCCCCTTTATATATAGCTTCAATAAACTGAGCTCTCTGGTGATAGTGCTTGGATTGGTCGCCGCTGGACCATGGTAAGTGTTTTTCTACACTTCAATTTACCGAGAAGCTAATAATCGTCAACAGACCTCATTGCTCTCGGAGCTTCCTCTGGAGAAGCCCTCCTTCTCCGTCTCTCCGATGGCAACACTCCTCCGGCATCTCTCCCGATTAAACACCAACGTCAATGTAATGATGTTTCCTTCAACTCACTCGGCACAATGGTGGCACAAGGATTGGATAAAGTGCGGAATGACTTTTGCCTCAACATTTGGGATGTAAATGAGAGATTGAATCTCTCCAAGCATGGATTGAACCACGAAACCCCCAGACCAGCAAGACAACTTGCAAGTGGAGAGTCCATACACTCTGTCAAATTCACCAAGGATAACCCTCATACAATCATATGCGGAGCATCTCAGCGGTATCTACGCTTACATGATCTGAGAGGTCGCACAACTGTTGATTTTCATTTTCTCATACTAACATGCTTGTAGAATCACCTTCGAATCCTGCATTCATATGCCACTCGCGATGTATCCTGGGTATCACATTAGACAAAGACCCGAATTACTTTGCCTCTCATGCAGACGACGGAACAGTCGTAGTGTGGGATATCCGAGCCGCCAGAACCAACCAATCCACCGAACCCGTCCTTACCTTATCTGCTGTTGACGATGATACGAGCCGCTCTGGTGTGACGATCACGACAATGCGCTATTCTCCCGAACGCACCGGATTATTAGCAGTTTCAACAGCCAATGGAGTTGTCCGAGTGTGGGAAACTGCGAAACTGTCCGACCAAGATTCATTGCATCACTCCTCATCACTCTCCAACCTAAATGGCGACCCTGGAGTTGAAGTCCACAAATCACGAATTGGCGGATGGCGAGACTCTGCTGCGAATTTACTCGAGGCTAGCAGAGCATATGGCGGAACATCGACATCTGGAAACCGAACACCTAATCCTAGAGGCTACGAGTCCGCCGAAATGCTGCTTGTGCAAAGAACCAAGGATTTGGTGACACCCCCACGAAATACAAAAGGTGGCCCGGATAAGCGGATAGTTGGCTTTGATTGGATGATTGACGGTCACACAACGTCGCCGGCAAAGTTGGTTGCAATCGACACTTCTGGATCACTGGAAATTCTGCGGTGCCCGGGACCTATACCGGGGATTGCTTGGGGGAGCAGAAATCAGTTCGCCATGACGACTGAGAAGGATCTTTACCAGATGCCTGAACCTAGTTTGAAGCCAACAAAGAAAGAAGAAGATGCTCATAACGGAGGAGACATACTATCTGATGACGGGTTGGAAGATGGAGTACTTTCGAGTGGAAGCGGTGATCGCCCTATTCATCTTCAACGGAGCCGCAGTATTATAATCAGGCGTGAAAGCACTAATAGTGTTCGAAGCCTTCTGCAGTCCAGTCTTAGAGACACGGAGAGTGTTTTGAGAGACGATATCAGCGTCACCATGAGAAGAAGGGCAGTACTTGGATACCAAATGGATTGCGCAAAGAACTATAAGCTAGCGAAGCGCGAAAATAAGTATTCCCAAGTCACTGCGCTCGAGAGCATGTGGAGTTGGTTGGAAGGTGCAGATGAGAGCGCAAAAGATGGAGGGATGAGATATAGTAATTTGGATCTAAGTTTCTTGGGTGTCACCGCGATATGGCTTGGTTCACGACGTATGTTCACCTTGCTATGAGTTTTTGTGGTTTTCTGACTGGTGGCAGAGCCTACTCCTGCTTCACGACTTTTGTCAGATCAGCCCGCCCGTCCGAGCGATTGGAAAGCCACCATATCCAACATCAACAAGAGGAATAACAGAGGAACCACTGGCATCTTCAACAACGAGACCAATTTTCCTGAACATCGTCGCCTTGCTCTCGCTATTTGCGGATGGGAATACGGTGGCCAGGAATTAGAAGATGAATTGGCGAGGCAAGTCCGCATACTATCCCAACGGGTCTACAACAACTAATAAATCCCAGACTTGAGAAGGAAGGAGAACGGCAAAAAGCCGCCGGTTGGGCCCTTTTCCATAACCGAGACCTTGACCGCGCCATAACCTGTCTCCAAAAAGGAGACGGCCGGATGAAACTCACCTCGACCGCCATCGCCGGCTACTTCGCGGAAAGTAAAACCGGGACTCGTGACGGCCACAGCCAATGGAGAGAACTAGCTTCTGAAATGGCTACAAGCTACGACGACCCCTATATCCGCGCCATCTTCGCATATGTTGCCAGCGAAGATTGGGACGATGTTATTGATGAAACCGTCGGCCTCCCATTGCAAGAGCGAATTGGGATCGCGTTGAGATGGTTAACAGATGATCGCTTGACGACTTATCTGACAGAGTTGACTGATATCGTGGTCAGAAATGGGGATTTGAATGGAATCATGTTGACAGGAGTGACAGAGAAAACGGTAGATCTATTGCAGGTGCATATTGATCATACGGCGGATGTACAGACCGCGGCACTGGTTGCAAGTTTCGCTTCCCCGAAATACTTCAAGGACGAGCGAGTGGAGTATTGGGTTGAGTGCTATAGAAGCTTGCTGAATAGCTGGCAAATGTTCCATGCTAGAGCGAGATTTGATGTAGCAAGAGGAAAGGCATCAAGGGATCGTCATGGGGCTATCACATTAGAGCCACCTCAGAGACAGGTATACGTTAGATGTGCAAACTGCGACAAGGTTAGTGAATTCTCCTCTTCCAGGACATGTCCATGATACTAATATAATCTCCAGCCTATCTCCCACAGCGCTGCAAGAAAAGGTCAGCTCAGAAAATTCCCCCAATCAAACGCCGCTCGCGACAAGCAAGCTACAGCCACTACAGTAGGTGGTCCCAAGGTACGTACCCCGCCACTTTCTTTATTCACAATTCGTTCTAACCAGTTCCACAGCTCACCGTCTGCCCCCACTGCAAGAAGTCACTCCCCCGTTGCGCAGTGTGCCTTCTCTACCTGGGAACCATCTACTACAAGTCAGGAACCGATGAGAAAGAGGTGGATGCGGAAAAGGATTACGATCGTTGGTTTAACTTCTGCCTTTCCTGCAACCATGGAATGCATGCAGGACATGCCAGGGAGTGGTTCTCAACTCATAGGGTGTGTCCGGTACCGGAGTGTGAGTGTGCTTGCAAGATGTAATGAGAATGGAGATTGCAAGATACCAGCAACGGTCTGTAGGAAGGATCATTTTTTCAATCATTGTGTAGCATTTTTGAGAGCGCAACTTACTGAGCTGTTAATTGAACTGTTATCACGTCAAGGCTGAGCGAAGAACGAGCGTCAGAGGGTGGATCGGAAGCCACCTTGTAGCTCAATACACAGTTCTCTTCATTTGTATGCACAGCTCCATTTCAATGGCCAAACGCATGGTATAACTGTTTTACAAACACTTGCACTTGGGCCTGCGATCCTTTGTCATCCCATTCCGACTCGTATTTTCCATAAAATATCTCGCCAATCCCAGTACAATACAAAAATACAACCATCTAGTGATACCCCCCACAGATCATCTTCCCCACGCGTAATTTCACATAAGATTGTTTGTCTAAATCACTTCCCCGCATCGCCAGTGTCGCTACTATTACAGGCTCCCCCATTTGCTTTTTTATCTCGCCATCGCCGCTCAAAAATTTATCCGGGCAAGCCAGTCAATATGGGGATACTATGCACCATATTGCGGATGATTTGGGACATTCAGCCCTTGTAGCAGCCCAACCATTGCCTCCGGCTTGAACTTCACAGCCTGATAACTCTCCGCTGGTGGCAGGATGCTCAGTAGATACATGATCGCATCGGGGAGAGGCTGTTGTCGTTGTACAGGCAAGGGTGGGGCCGGAGGGAGTGAATGCATTTCTCCATCTCTTTCCCGGCCTCCAGATGATGACACAGGACGATCACGGTCGAATCCGCCAACACCAGGACCACCACTACCACCACCAGCCGCCGCCGCGGCCGCCGCCGCAAGCTTCGCCTTTTGCTTTAGCTGGTTTAATCTTCGTCCTGCCGCCCCCTTGAGAATCGGCGAGTCGCTGCGTTGGATCTTGTGGGCGCGCTCAGAACGATCGTCTTCGTGGTCTGGGGCTGGTCTTTTTGGGGATGCGATACGAGACGAGACGGATGGTGGAGGTGGGGGTGAGACGTAGCGAATGGTTGTTGTGGGTTGCATAGGGGGTGGGGAGTATCCACGCGGCGCAGATTGTTCTGGAGGTGGTGCCACCGGCTTGGGGGCTTCCTTGGGACGGAGTTGATTTCTGGAGAGGATGGGGAGGTAGGAGAAGGGGTCTGTTGAAGAAACGGTGTGGCGGGTTGCGAAGAGAACGTAGCTGGGTGAAGAGGCGGAGGGTAATGGAGAAGATGGATAGAGTTCCTTCATTTTTGTTTCAAGTTTCTGAATCTGTAAGAGGTCGCCATACTGGGATTCGTAGGCGTGGAAATAAGCGTAGATGCGTTGCGATTTTTCTGGAACACGGTTTACGAATGTTGAAAACAGAGCACGGGCATCTGTAACTCAGTTAGTATGAATCAAGTAAAATAGGGCAGAATACTCACTGGTGATATCGTTGATGTTAACAAGATGTTTCAGATATTCCAATGCAAAGTCCTCGTCGTCAGGGAAAAGCTTCATTCCTCTTTCAAAAATCCTCAATGCAGCAGGATCACGATAACAATGATACTCGATTAAAGCAGAGGCGATATAAACATCAGCAGTAATTTTACCACGCTTTCTTGCGTCCGCAAAAATTTGACGACTTCCACCTAATGCGTCATTGACTTTCCCATGTCCTTGTATACGGCGCATGGCACGCATCAAATTGATCCACACAGCCGAAATAATTTTGCTGAGTTTGAGAAGCTCAGTGCGAGCATGGTTCTTGACTTCATTCAGACGACGTTCCTTTTCAGATATCTTCTTCGTAGGCGCATCACTATCATCTTCATCGTCTGAACTGTCGGAATCATCATCCTCATCCTGACTCCCAGACCCTTTTGAATCTGCAAGCTCTTCGTCCATCTTCTCGAGATCCTCCTTTTCTCGGGCTTGGTATCTGGAGTATAAAGAGTAAAGGGCATTCAAGAGGTCGTCATATGGTTTCCGCACAATTTGGCCTCTTCTAATGACCGCATTGTCACCTTCGTCACCGCCAACACTTGACGCCTCCAATCGCTCGGCATACTTGAAGGTCAATAATGGGCTCTCGGGATTCGCAATGATGCCGTCCCGCAGAAAGTTTATTCCCTGATCATCCATGCCGTTTTCAAAGCAGTACTCTGCAGCATCGTACCAAAACTCAGGGTAAAACCGCATAGCCATCAAGGCCTGTCGATAAACATATAGCACACGGTTTCGGAATTGCGGAGGATCTTCTTGTGAGATAACCAGTGGATCGTCGCGTTCCCATTTGATCCACTTCTTCCAAAGCTGAACTTGAAAATTAAAGTCGTTTTCACCGTCGCATCCGTGGGCCGGGGGGAGACGAGGGATGGTTTCGCGTCGAAGTCCACGGATAAGATTGCCGAGCTCGATACTACTCGATCGAGCGGTCATAAAGGCGGCCGAGCGCTCTTGAAGGAACTTGCGGGCCTACAGTAATCTCTGTCAGTCGAATTGTAACACCAATACTCGGGGAAACGAACCGTCATTTTGTTAAGGCCCTGTTCAAATGAATCGTACTCCTTCCACATGCGCTCGACTCCCTCAACCGGGAGCGTAATTGCTCGTTGGTAAGCCTTGCGTAAACTGTCCATCTTTTGTTGACCTTCCCAACCTCCTGCTCCTCCGATAGTGCCAGGAGCACTCTTGATAAATGCAATATAGTCCTGCCATATCCGTCCAGATTCTCTGTCGTGACCAACATTATTAAGAACAAAATCATAAGCCTGGCTAATGATGCCGCGTGCCTTGCCAGTTGGATCGTTGGTAAGGTTATTCCGGCGTCGGATGTAGTCGAGATATAGACTCCAAAGCTCGACATTGAAAACGGAAAGGAGACAGCTCGAGAAGATCCGTTCTACGCGCATGAGCTCATTGTTGTCGAGTTCCATTTGGATGTAAGCAATCCACTGATGGGCCTGCTCAGTCACGGATACAAATCAGCTTTTGATGCACATGTTTACAAGAAGCACGATTAGGACGAGGATGAGCGCACCGCTGTAGGGAAGACGGCCAAGAACCGTTCGTATACTGATCTAGCATCATCAAACTTGCCCTTACGCTTGTATTCCTCAATCAACCCAAGCCAGGCATCTATGTCACCCTTTGGATCCTCTGCAATGCGGTCCTCAAATTGTCCTACCACATCTTGCGGTAAGCGTTTTCGCTTCCCAGAGGCGGTTTTGGTGGCATTAGAATCAGAAGTAGAGAATGTGGTCGCCTCCTGTTTGATGGCTGGAGAGCCGGGCTTCGATGGCTGCGCAATCACAAGGGTGCTTGGTTGAGTCGGCTCACCACTCACAGAAGCAGGGACTTGAATAGGAGGAATAGAAGAGACATTAGGGGCACCAGTAGCATCACCGGCATCAGCGGTTAACACAGCAGCAGAAGAACCATCTTGTTCACCAGCACTTCGCACAGGGGAGCTGGCAGTTTTCTCCATGTTTTCCATCACTTCCTCTCCCTCTTCCGGTTCTCCTTCGCTCTGCCCATCAGAGCTGTTGGGTTCCTGGAACTCCTCCCCCGCCTGCTCTTTAGAGCCTATCTCCCCGTGCTCGTTGTCACCCTCGTTCATGGCGTCGAAAAAAGCCTTCTCGGCGTCGGAAAGCGGAATCTCGTCGGACATTTTGTCTAATCGGTGTCGCAAGTTTCGGACGAAGCCACGTGGGGGTTTGCGCGTGGTGGATGACTGAAGCGCAAAAGGACTGAGTATAAAAGGCGAACGGTCACAAAGGCAATAGAAATGCGACGCGCGCAAGCGTGCGGGAACGCGGAAAGAACAAGTTGCGAGAACGCAGCCACCAAGTTTTGCGAGAGTGCCAATGCTGTGTGTTTCAATTCTCTTGAGCTCTTGATGGTAGGATTGAATGACGGGTCCAAGTTCTCCTGACTCCTCCTAGCAATCCCAACAGTAGAGAAAAGCGGACGAGTTGTTCGGCGGGTGAGTGCCCGAAGGCGTTGCCTGCGCTTGTCAGAAGCGATTTCGTTATGAGACAGAGCGGCGGGGTTACTCTATGAAAGTTAGAATACGTGAGCGCTGATGGTCTGGCGGGGTTGGGGCGAGATATTCGGAGTCGGGGTGTGGTGGGCGACCGTGACGGGCTTGCACAGGCATGTAGAAGATGTGAGGAGGTTGAGGATGACATAAGACAGATTGTGCTAAAACCTGGGCTTGGCTCTTGAACACTGGACATCACTCGTTATTGTTTCTGACACATCTTCACAAACCATTGCCAGTATCTCCGATTGTCACTTGACTGTATACTCCACGTGACTTCACTAACACCCTGGCAGCTCTCGGGAGCTTTACATCACGGACATCCTGAAAACTAACCCCACCAGACAAAGCCGCCACAATGCATACCTCGAAAGAACTCCCCATCGCCGTCGTCAGTCCTTCTTTACCACTCCTTCGCTGAAGATCATTATGATATCCCGAGCCTCGGTTCGTTTACTGAGAGCACAACGATCTACCACAATCCGGATTGTGCCAGCACAACGGCGATGGAATTCTACCCCCGGAACAAAACAGGAGGAAACATTGCAGAGTGATCCACGGATCAAAAACATCGACAATGGTGCCTCACCGGATGGAAAGGCGGAGGAAGAAGCCCGGAAAGATCCTCGCATCGATGACCGTGGCAACGAGCTTATGGATCAGTTTTCGGTATTAAAAGAGAAATATAGTGAGGACTTGAAGCTTGTCGCCTTACCTCTTCTTTTTCACTAACATTAACTCCAGATGCGCCACAGAATCCAATCGTTCTCGTATGTCTTCTCGACCGACAAATTATGCCTCGATTGCCAATCATTAATCCCCAAGGATAGTGTCATGGTTTATTCGGCTTCGACGAGATCAGACTGGCCGGTCAATATGTCCCTGGAATTGAGTACTGGCGTGGGATTTGTGATGCATTAAGGATGCATGATGTTGAAGTAATAATAGCCTCAGGTGGGAGATTCCTCGTACTCAAAATTGAAACTATGCTGACAGCGAATCAATAGTCCCACCATCAGCCTCCATTGAACGGCGAGCGGAAGCCTTAGCAGAGGGCGTCAAACGAGCTGCGAAAGGCCGAAAGGTGAATCTGATTGGGCACAGCATGGGGTACCTCCACTACCTTCTTTCCCTTCGGCATTATTCTAACCTCCTTCGCAGTGGTATCGACGCACGCTACATGCTCAGTCTCCTCCGCCCCAACGAATTCTGTGCCCTCTCCCTCACAACCATCGCAACTCCTCACCATGGCTCATCTTTCGCCGACTACCTCTTCACGACCATCGGACCGACCTACACCCCCCGCATCCTCTCCTCTTTGGCTTCCATCGGTCTGGAAACCGGTGCATTCTCGCAACTCACCACCTCCTATATGACGCAAACCTTTAATCCGTCTGTCCCGGATGCCGCAGGGGTTGACTACTTCTCCTATGGTGCCATGATGTCGGAAACGCCTAAACCGTGGTCGTTGTTTAGATTCAGCCACGGGATTGTGGAGGAGAGAGAGGGGCCAAACGATGGCTTGGTGAGCGTGGAGAGCGCGAAGTGGGGAAAATACGAGGGGACGCTGGTAGGTGTCAGTCACCTAGATATCATTAATTGGTATAATCGGATGGAGTATTTTGTGGATATGGCAATGGGGAAGAAGAGGAGGTTTAATGCGGTTGCGTTTTACTGTGCGTTGATAGGTGAGTGCTTATTGGGATCTCGGAGTGCGTCATCGCGGGAAATGCTGATTTTGGGGACAGATAATCTTGCGAAGAGGGGATTTTAGATGCAATACTTAACAAAGCTTCGGCCGTTGGCGTAAGTTGAGGAGATTGAGGTCGGCGATGATTGCCCTTCACTTTCTTTATTGTATTCGGAAATATTGATACCATCTATGATGCATTGTGTTTTTTGTATAATGTTCATCATTCTAGTCACCATGACATACAGAGCCTCTCTCTCATCCAAACAGGAAGCTGAACTCAGGTGACAGAAGCTTTTGATAACATAATGGTTTAGTAGGCTGTTATCTTCATTACCATGCACAACCTGAATGGATGATACATTTCCCTTTTCCCAACTGGTTCGCATAAGTCTGCGCTTAGAAAAGCACACCACGGACAGAAAAACATCAATAACGAAACCAAACAACACTCTAAAACATGTAACGCCGGCGAACCAACCAGAACCCGAACATTGCGAGAGAAAAAACATTGAACTAACCATCAAACTGTAACTCGAACCCTCACCTGTTCCCGTAATTCATCGGGCAACTCAATTTTCTTCCAGTCCGTTAATCATTAACACGTCGCATCTTAGTATTGTACACCTGATCATGATCATCCCTAATGATAGTATCCCGGAGGCGGCCTATAATCCTGATACTGGATATGCTGCTGGTTGAACGAAGAATTCCCTCCCTGAATTTGAGGGCCCTGACCAGGTGTCTTTCCATATTCCTGCCCCGCCATGTAGCCTTGCTGTGATTGTGATGGCTGAGGCAAGGCTTGTTGAAGTGGAATCTCCTGCTTCGGAATGTGTCTGGTCAAGTTGTCAAACACCTTGATCCGGAATTCCTGGTTGATTTGGCGCTGGTGCTCGGCTTCACTGTGGCCACCTTTGCGTGCAAGGCAATCTATGTTGTTAAGCGCATCAGCATCGGACACGTCATCTCGAATTGCCAGAAAGGATATCACGCGAATAAAAACACAGAAGGAAACATACCAGCATACATCTCGCCTCCCATCAGAGCCCAAAGACTGTCTCTACCCTTCTTTGCGTTCTGATAAGCAGCCTTTGCACTCTTCTCAGCTTGCTCACTGACCACGCCCTTAAAGAAGCGGTCACACATAAAACTCAATATGATCCATGTCAATTGCTGATTCCCAACCTTCCCCGCGCAATTCAACGCCAAAGAAAGATAATTTTTTGTCTTTACTAGCTGTGTTTCTCCTGTGGCTGACGAGACTCCGTATGCATTGTGAGAGGAAGGGTGGGCTCGTTCTGTGGCTTTGATGGTGATGTATGCTGCGCGGATATTCTCATTCCGGTGCCGGGTACATATATCTTCGATGGATTTTAACAGCCCTTCGGCACCTATGGGATCGTGAAGACGAAGTATGAGGATTGAGGAAAGCCTAGACGCAAGGGAAAGGTCGGATGTCTCCGGAAGCGACGTGAAGAGGGATTGGTAGAGCTTGAGAGCGCCAGAAAGATCGTTGGTTCCATGCAGGATGACCGCTTGTAGGTAGTTGAGGAGGTTGTAAAGGGTCGGGGGATTGGAGGGGAGGGTAGATAGGAGATTTTGAAGGTCGGGAAAACCCTGGGGATTTTAGTAAACTCCATTTGAGAGGAGTGATCAGATGGAAAACAAACCCGCAGAGCCCCGTCCCAGTCTGCGCGAACACAGAGCATGAAGATTTGGTATATCCGCATGCAAATTTTGAGGTGAGTTTTCCACTCTAACCGGGATTGAGCAGCAGTCAGAGAGGTTGGTATAGTTTTGGGAAAATCGAAGCCTGTACGGTATTAGAACTTTACCAATTAAGAAAGTACCGGTATACATACGATCAATTGTTTTCAATCCTTCAGTCATGAATCTCTCTCCTTTACCCCCTTCTTCAACATTCCGTTGATACTTGCACAGCCCACTCAAAAAATACCCCAGAGTAAATACGTCGTCTTTATTTAGCCAACGCAATTTGATGTGTTCCGTAGGTCTACCTGGTCTGGATGGATTGATAGGGATGTCGAAAACACCATCTTGACTCCATGATGTCCACCTTTGCTCCTGATCCAGCATGGCATGTAGCCGCTTAACCTTAAGTTCGCTAGCTGAGCTTTGACCAGCCATTATAGAACATGATATATCGAGCATCAACAACAACACTTCCAATTGTGGGGGTATTGCAACACCAGAGTTGAGGGTGGATGCGACTTGGGCAATGGCGCGCTGTGCGTTGTCAATGCCTTCAGAACCTTGAAGAAGCGTTATCATTGCCTCCATGAGGTTTGACATTGCAGCTATTGCATTATCTCTCCTATCCAAGGCATAGCTTGTGATTTTCTGAAGAGTCATTATGGCGGCGTGGGGATCATGGCTCGCCGACGGTTCATTGAGCATGGTAAACCGAAGGAAACGAAAATTATATATCCACGTAGGGATATCAAGCCTGAGATAATGAGTGAACTGTCATGATGGGGGGTCAATGCAGTACTCACGTTTCTGCTTCGCCAAGACATTTATCGAGCTGTTTTAACGCCATCTTAGGGCCGAATGTGAAAGCTATTCGAGCTTGAAGATGTTGCATGCTGTATTTGATCTCGGCAAGATTGTTCTATTAAGTGTCAGATTTGTAACTGTCATTGAGCTTCAGAGCTTACCCTGGAGGCGAGCATGACCTATCTTCATATTAGCGTAAGTGAAAGAGGTGAGAACACGAGTGCTTACCCCTTTCGCCAAAACATCTTCAGCTTCACTGAGATTATCTGTCTCTTCAAACAACACCGTTGCATACAGTAATCTCACAAGCGCCTCTATTCTGGGTTGTAGCCGATACTATACCATTCTATTAACACCCTGCATTCGCTGAGAAGCCCGACCCAGCAGAAATACATACTAACAAGGCTGTCTCTAGCAACCTCAGACCAGCTGCAACCAACGAATGATATGCTTCCTTTTCCTCATCACTCCCGGTTGCCAATATGGGGCCATTCTTGTATGCCGCTTCCAGATATGTCTCCCCTAACCCTACCAGAATATGCGCGATATCTGGCGGGGCAGCAGGGCGCGTTTGGGTCGTCGGTGATGGCGCAGCAGCCGGTTGATACTGGCGAGGTGTTGCTGGGGGGTTGGCATGAATTTGTACGGGCGGAGGAACGGCAGCGTTGGATAATGGGGGAGCGCCGGGCCACACTGGAGCCGTGGAGAACTGCTGTTGATACGGAAGGTGCAGAGGATACTGCCGCGGTGGTGGAGCAGGTTGGTGATGGTAAGACTGTTGATAATAACCGTAGGGTGCTTGAGCGGGAGGGTAGGATTGGTACGATTGTTGTGGAGGGAGGCCGTCGGTGTTGGAGCTCGGAGGAGGATTCCAGGAAGCGGGATGGCCTCTGTTAGGTGGTGTTGTCATGGCGACGACATGCGCAAACACAGAGGAGAAGCGTTTGAGGAGCGGTCGAGGGTAAGTGGGTTATCAGGCGTGGGAGCAGGGGCAAAGTCTTCAGAGAAGGTCGCGGAGTCGGAGGTGACGCGGTGATGGGCCTGGACACCGGGTCACCAGCTATCAACCACGAAATCACGTGATGTGTGGTTGATTCACCAGTCATCAACCGAGAAATGAGATGCCGAAGGTTTTCATTATCCCTGGGGTTTGGAAAGACATGTATAAAGAAACTCAAGTCGCGTACTGGGGTTCAGAACACGTATGCTCGAGTCTTTGAAAGTTACAATAAACCATGTCCTTAACGTCCTTCGCGGCGATCAGTCGAAACGACTTAGTCAGCAGACCAACAGTGAACATGCGCGTCATTCCAGGTCGCAACTCCAGGCAGCTTCATCTCAATCAACCTACAAACAACCCACGATTCTTTGCCCTCATCCCACCAACACACCTCTCTCGCTTCTCAACACGATTGCGCCGTTTACCATCTGTTCTTCACTCCTCGCTTCTCTCAAAACCTCTACTCCACCGCCGTCTGTCAACATCCCAAAGCTCCCGTCGCTGCGCGACGACGGAGTTCACCTTCCCTCACAACCGACACTCTCGAACCTGCTCTTAACCAGAACCCCCACATCACCTCCGAATTAAGCCACGATGACTTCTCCTGCCCCGGTTGGAAATCCACTTGCTGCAAGTGGCGGACCTGGGAACCCTGAGGCTCCGAAGAAGATTGTTCGACGGCGGCCAGCGACATCTAATCCGCTCGTCTCACGGTCACAACAGCCCAGACCACGACCACCTGGCTCCAAGTCCGTTGGAGCTACCTCCACGATTCCTCACGGAGAACGACCTGTTCCCCGGCCAATCAATACACCTCTGGTCGCCCGCGCACCGGCTCCGATCAAAGTCGAACAGGTTGATGATAGTGACTGGCAAACGTTTAAGCTCACGACAACGAAAGCAAGCCTGATCAAAGGCTTAAGACACCATGTCATGAAGCTGTCGAGCAAGAGGGATGTTAACCCCCTGGACCCTGAGGAGTTTACAAGACCAATCCGACTACACCGCCGAGACCCTGCTGCACCTCTTCAAGGCGCTGGCCACGCGATCAATACCGGAAATGCTCAGAATGAGGATCCTGCCGCAGCAGAGGAGAAGGCAAAGCAAGAGGCCGAGCGAGCTAAGAAAGAAGCGGAGCGCGCCACCATACAGTCTAAGATTGCTCCCTATGGCGGTGCGGCGAAGCCTCGGACCAATAATTTCAAGAAAAAAACCCAACAAGTGTTTCATGGAAATGAGGAGGAAAGAAGACTGAAGTTTGAGGAGCATTACCCGTGGCATATTGAAGACTTTGACAACAAAAATACATGGCAAGGTCAATACGAAAAGAGTATGAGCAATGGAACACATGCCATGTTTGTGCTCGATGGCCCGGTCTTTCGGATGATTCCGATCGATAGGTGGTATAAATTTACGGAGAAGAATAAATTCAAGGTTATGGATATTGAGGCTGCAGAAAAGGCGTTGAAAGCGAGCGCAAAAGTTCCAAGATGGGTTATGAAGTTGACGAAACAAGAAGAGAAAGAAAAGGCCAAGCTGGAGCGGGAGGCAAATCTCGCCAATATGTCTAAACTTAAGAGTGTTAGAGGTGATAGGCTTGCCCACCTCGCTAAATCCGAGACCGCCGATGCCGATGAACTCGATTTTGAGGATGATCAGTTTGCCGATGACGAGGAGGCTCCTATGGTTGAGGGAGACGAACAAGAGAATAAAGAAATCGAGGTACCACACCCTGTCTGCACGGAAATATGCGTTATAACCGCACCTGCAGTGTTCCCTAGTGCCAGTGCTTCTTGCCGGGCCAATACTAATTCATGATGCAATAGAAACGCATGAAGAAGGAACACTTGTCTGCGAATCTCTTTGGCCTTAGAGACGAGCACGAAGTCGATGAGGAAGAAAAGGAACGTCGGAGGCAAGAAAAGTTGAAACGCAAACAGAAGAAGGTCAAGAAGTACCTTATCAACCATGAGCGTAATCATAATTACGAATCCGACTCGGACGATGATCCGTACGCTGAGACGGTTGGTCCTCGTCAGCCCTTTTCTTCAACCAATCCTACTTTCAGTACTAACTGGTGGCTTCACTGTGCCTAGACCGATGAAGAAGACTCGGATCAGGAAGCTATCCGAAAGGAAGAAGAGCGTAAGAAGCAAGAGGAAGAAGCTAAAAAGGATCAAGGCCAAAAGCCGAAGGATTCTCAGGATACCGCCAAAAAGCCCGGTCCGTCAACATCCATCGACATGAAACCCAAGCCCTCTCCCAAAAAAGGCAAGGAAGGAAGTCTCAAACGAACTGGATCTCCCGACCTCTCCGAATCCGGCACCGAAAAGGCCCGCAAGAAGCCCAAAAAGAACCCTGCAGCTCCTACAATGACTGGTGGAACCCCTGTCTCTGCAACATCTAATAATGGTCAGCCCCACCAACAACCGAGCACACTCGTCCGCTTGAAGATCCCCGGATTCAGGCTCCAACAGATTATGTTAACACCTCCTACAGTGAATAAACCCATGAAGAAACGGAAAGGCACTGGACCAGACGGCCCCGGAAGCGGAGAGGATACCGCCGGTGAAATGTCTGATGGCTCTGGGAATCCGAAGAAGCAACGCATCAAGATGGTTGCCGGTGCCCGTGCGCTGTCTCCAAATGGAAATGGAACTGGTTCTCGTCATGGTACTCCTGTACCAGGCCAAAAACCTACATCCAGAGCAGCATCGCCCTCGTCAACTGAACCACCTCGTATGTTATTTCATTTCCTCTCTTATTCTGATATGCTGATATCTGTAAAAGAGTTCGTCACGGACGAGGAGATTAAGCAGATGTGCCGCAGCGGTGAAATCAAAATCCACGACATCGGAAAGATACTTGGAGCTCGCCGGATTGGACGAAAGGAGGTTAAGGAGAAGCTTTTGGACTCATTGCGTCGGATGACGGTCACGGATCGTGTCACGAAATCCATTTCGCTGAAGGAAGAGTACAAGTGATGCTCGGGAGGATAAATAATCTTGTTTGAGGAGTTGTATAGCTTGGATCGGTGGCGCTGTTGATGCATTGGGGTTGGTTAGGTGCGATTAAGGGTTGATACGGTGAAAGTTGCGAGGCTGCTAGATCAGGAGATCATACTACGTTTCTAGAGCACCTTCGCGGATGGAATTGGCATTATAGTGCTACTAATGGTGCAGGAATCTCTCGGACATTTGTATCGAGGACTTTGTCTTGTATCGACATCATTTCTTAGGGGTAGAAGGGGCACATATGGAGGCTAGGGGCAGTACAGCACGGAAATAAAATGGAAACTATGATTCGATCACAACGGATGGTAGTTTGATTCCAGACAGTGGAAGTACTCTATTAGTGAACTTTCCTGGAATTATGTAAGCCGAAAGAGAGACCACTCAATGGCGTCACTGAGCACCTACGCATCTGGTGATAAACTCTATGCATGTATGTATCTGCTTGGTTTCCCCTTTCAATCGACGTGGATGGCCTGTCAAACACTATGTAACGAGAATGAAAGGAATATTCAATAACTAAAGTTGATGTCAACCACAGGGTGTAGTCGCCGGACATGGTGGCTCACTCTCCTCCCTGCCTGGCTACCCTCTTCACGACCCGCTGCTTTCCTCTTCCACCTCTCTTCCTTCCTTCCTTTGCTTCCCTCCCTCCTTCACCTCCTCACTGTCGTCCCTCGCTTTCTGATCGCGTTGTCAAGTCACCCACTCTCACAACCTGCACGCAACCGCAAACCGCCAACACCGACCTCTTCACAGCGAAAACTCTCCAGATACACCTCCGCCCGCCGCCATGTTGTCCGCTTGTAGCAAGCTGGTTCAAGCCCTGGCGGCCCTCGTCCTCCGCGATGGAATGACAACAGAAGAGGCTGCTAAGGCCGCATCTATGCCCCCAAGGTTGCTGCATCTCAAAACTCGGGGCCAGATTCTTGCATCGAGGGAAACCAGTCAGTAGCAAATGCTGTACCTTCAGCGTCCAGTGTATCTTTTTTGATATTGACTTATGGACTGGAACAGCCGATGTGTACATCATCCCCATACCCGCAAAGACAGCCAGCGAAGTCATCGCCGCTCTCCGACCCATCGTTCCTCATATGGAGCTCCAGCACCTCCGACGACTTGCTCGTATGCCGTACATGCCTAAAGGACTACTCGCAACCCTTCCGAAGCCCAACTGGCCACCGGAAATCTCAACCCTCTATTTGCTCATGTGCACCAAGGAGAAGGCCACAGTCGAGGAGGTCATAGAGCTTATAAAGCCAACGTCACCATTCCAACCTAATCCCAAAATCCCCGGACACGTACCGCCGGAGCCCCAGATCTCAGTTGTCCCAGTTCCACTCCATATGCCAACCTCTACGGAGGAGGCAGAAGAGTGGAGTGAGAAGTACTGGCCCACTGTTTACAAACGAGGAAACCCTTTCGGTCCGCATCCGTCGATAGTGGAGACTGCCGAAGCGAATTTGACCAAGGCGCGAGAGTATATCCAGATGGCTAGAGATGCTGGAAGGCAGGCTGAACAGAACGGAGTTGGTTTACCTTTTGGGGCGGTAATGGTCAACCCAACTAGTGGTAAGGTGATAGCGGTTGCTGGAGATGCAAGGCACTGGGATAACCAGAGAGAGTGGCCGAACCCACTCGACCACTGCGCCATGCGTCTTGTATCCATGGTTGCTCAAAAGCGACTGGACAAGGAAACAAAGAACGAGATCGTCTCCCCGGAAAATCCACTGAGAGCTCTCACTCCCTTGGAAGAGAAGTACATCATGGGTCCAGACAATACCCAGGCCGGACCGACCGAAGGGATCACCGCCGATGATGTCGGCTCATACCTCTGTCACAACCTCCATGTCTATCTCTCACACGAGCCCTGTACTATGTGTGCCATGGCGTTATTGCACAGCAGAGTTGGCGCTGTCATCTTTGAACACCGGATGGGGAAGACTGGAGCACTCACTGCCGATGGTTTCGAACAGCGGGATGGTGTTGGTCACGGCCTGTTCTGGAGACCTGACTTGAACTGGAAATTCCTTTGTTGGGAATGGAAGGATCGTGGCGTGACTCCCAAAGATCCTTTGTTTGATAAAGTGGCCGCTTAAGCTTTCCTCAATCCTGCTTGTATGAAATTGATACTCTGGTGTTGGGAGGGGAGATGGGGTGTAGGGAGAGATGAAGTGAACGCGCTTTGTCTTTGGCTTTGTGACTGGCTTTGAGTATCGGGGAGTTCTCATTACTTCTTTTATGGTTCGGGCGTTTTGAATTGGTTTTTTGCTTCATGCGAGTATTGTACGGTGATCAGTGATGGTGCTTTTTATCTTTTGGGAGGCGTTCTTAAGTGAAGATGGCGGGTATGGCATGGTATGGCGCGTGCTGGTTCTAGGTTGAAGGAAGAATTTGCATATGATGTGAACATCGCTGCAGTTGATAGCCAAATGGGCATGACTATCTGTGTGTTGCTTTTTTGTTCCCGGTGTTTTTTGGCTGTCGTTTGCAAGAACTTCATTGAATAGTATATCCAGGAAATCAGAGGACGAAGGTACGAGAATTTCAGCTCTTATTAAATGCTCCAGCATCTCTTTTCGCCAACCCATGGCAGAAATACTCAGTCGTAAATGAAATCTATTCCCCACACCAATGCAAGATATCTATAACATCATCAAAAATACCATATGAAAAAACTCCCAAAAGCGCCATTTGATGCATAATCCACACCCTACTCACCACCCACCATCTTCCTTACTCGCCATCTCCAACCCCTTATCCTTCCCCGCCTTGTTCCCGACATCATTCTCCACCTGCCGAAACGTCGTAAACACCAACTTGTCCACCTCAACCCTCGTAACCTGGTTCCAAACATCCACCACCTTCTCCACCCCCACCTCCGCCGCGGGGGGTGAATCAATCTCCATCATCTCCTCACCCCGCGCTTCATCATCCCCGGAAAAATAAGCCTCGTCAACCACCCGCAACAACTCCTTCTGCGACAACGCGCCCTCCCCATTAGACGGGATATCCTCAACCTTCACCTGCCCCCCACCATTCGTGCACCCACCAGGACAAGCCATAACTTCGACAAACACCGGGAGCGCTTCTGCCGCATTTGCGCCGGGGCGCCTGGACGCAAGCCGAGCTGGGTTTGTTGCTGCCCCGGGAAGGCGCCGTACAGGTTTTGGTTTTAGGCGCCGGACAAGGTTTTGGATGTTGCGAAAGCCGTAGGAGCGGGCGAGTGAGAGAGATGATGAGTCGGAGTCTGGTGTGGTGAGGGTGAAGGTTATAGTATCTGGGTTGCGGCCGGGGGTGGTGGTGATGGTGGAGGATGGGGAGAGTGCGTACAGGCGATGGAGGATGTAGCTGGTTAACCCGCCTGAAGTTCCAAAATCGCGGTTCCGGGTACGAAAGCTGGGTGGGGTGGTGAGGAAGGTGTTTATTTCATCGTTATCGGAAATGTGGGGGGTGGTGGGGAGAGGGGTTTTAGGGAGTTCGAGGGGGTTGATGTTGCGTTCGGAGGCGATGAGGAGGACTTCACGGCTGGTGAGAACACAGTCGACGTCGCGTTCGGGCTCGTTGCCGGTGCTGCCGCCGTCCCCAGGGCGCCAGGTACTACTGCTGAGCTCTCGCCTTGCGCCTTCGAGCTTCTTGTCTAAACAGGGCTGGATTCCGACAATGTAGGTTTCTTCTTTTTGGTGTAGTGCTTTGAGGAACATGCCCCCGATTGCCATTGGGGATTTGACTTTCGAGAGGTCGGGGATTAGAGTCGGGTGGGTGGTTTCGAGGTAGCATATGAAGCCAGGACAGCTAGATGCCAGGATTGGATGCTTTCCAGAACCTCTCGAGCCTTGTTGTAGCGCGTTTATAACTTCGGCCGCAGCATAGTGGAGCTCCATTTCCCGAAACACCTCTTCTCTTATAACTGCGCAGAACCCAAGATGCGATACAAAGAGGTGGTCAACCATCAACCCTGCTTCCGTCGTCGTCACATTCCATGCAACAGCTAAAGCGGCGACCGTCTGTAACGATAGAATTGCGAAGAACCGGCGATTCGGGAAACGCTCAAGGGAGCTGAGGACTTCGGTATGGGATTGGAGCTGGATGAGGACGGCTTCGGAGGAGGTGATGCACCCGGAGCAAGCAAGACAATCGGTGAGGGAGATTTGGGCGGCGTTTTCGGCGGCGGCGACGTTGGAGGGGTCGTCTTCGCGGGATACGGAGAGAACGGTGGACGAGGGAGGTGGTGGAAGTGATTCGACGGGCTTGATGCAAGCTACTGAGGGAGCAATGAAATCGTTCAGGGCGTCGGTGGAGAGAATGGCGGACATTGTGGCTGCCGGTGGGGGAGATACGGAGAAGACGGGGGTGAGGGAGGGGCGGAGGGAGAGGGAGAAGGAGAGTAGTTGACAAGAGGCGATGCTTGGTAATGCAGGGTCATTGGTGGTGGGAGAGGAGATGGCGGTGGGGTGACGGGCTGGATGGTGGCGAGAGGTGGTGCTGTAGAGCACGTGACAACACGTGATAAATTATAGTTGATTCAATCGAGTGACAATGGAGCTGAAAAGGAAGATTGGAAATGTATTCAGCGTCTCCTCATTGGGTCAAATAAACCGGGGATGACAGTTTACCCACAAGGTACTTAATCAGAGCTTGATGACGCATTACCACCATCGTTGGCGAGAGCAATGGCATCTCAAGTGGTCTGCATGGCCCACACGTGGATTTCATAAACAGAGACCCAATAATAAACGCCCTATTCTTGCTTAACTCCGGTGCAAGCTGCCTCTACTCTGCCAAAACTCCTGAATATTTTGCAGGAAACCGAGCTGCCTGGTGCTGGCGGCTCCGGAGCTCCAACCTCGTCCCACCTTCAAGTTGTGTTGCTGCTCGAACCCATCCAACATCGCTTTCACCCTTCTCCCCAAAGAACTGCTTCCAAACCATACCTCGACCGACTCCGGATCCGCATCCTCCAGCTACTGAGCCCGTCGTATATCCTCTATCCACGCCCCCCGCCTGCCAGGGCGCCGGCCCCTTGATAATGGCCTCCCACGACGCGCGCCTGGTCTCTACGCCTTCTCCGAACCCATATTCTGAACGTTTGGGTCCGTTTCATGGTGGACACGCTTCTCCACATGGCGGACCTCTTCCGCGGCGCGAAGGGCCGCCTCCTCCGATCGACGATGCCACCTGTATCTCTCTCGCCGCATCGGCCCTGAAGATTGCTCAAGAGAAAGCTCGAGAACTCGAACTACAAGGCGCCAGAACACCAAATGGCACCCCCGGTTCTGGGGAGCAGGGCCAGCGATACGTAACTATTGATCTCAGCCACTCCCGGATCGCCAACATACCGCCGGAAGTGGTTGACATGATCAAAGAAGAAGTTGAGCGGTCAGTGTTTCGTCCGGAAGTCTGCAATGTCACGTACAATCCCCTGATCTCTCGTACTTCCGTGGGGTGTTGGTCCCTCTTACTTCTCTGTCTCTGTCGTCATGTGGCATTTCCCCTCTTTGGCGGCAGAAGAGGTTGTTTTGGCGGAATCTTGGTTGACTTGTGCCTGGTTCAGACTTGCCCTTGCGCATAACCAGTTGACTGCTTTCCCACAAGAATTTGGCGCTCTGAAGCACATACGATACCTCAATCTTCGATCTAATTGGCTCCAAAAGTTCCCAACAGTGGTACGGTTTGTACCTGTCTTGAAACATTGTTTCCATGTAGAAGCTAAATTCTCTAGCTTACAAGTTTAACCTCGTTGGAAATCCTCGACATTAGCCGGAACCGTATAAAAGCCCTTCCGGCAGATTTTGGCGCGCTCATGAACCTCAAGGTTTACTTTCCAGTCTTCTCTACTGTGCTCATCTTACCGTGAACAGGTGCTTGCCATGTCCATCAACAAGATCAGCATTTTGCCAAAATATATTGCCGACATGAAGGAGCTCAAAATCTTCAAATTTGATCAAAATCCTATCGTTTATCCACCACGGGAAGTTTGGGATTCTCCTGATATCCACCGTGATATATTGGTGGACGTGATACAGCGATTTTTGCGAGAGGAACGAGAGAAATACAATGCTAGTCAGGACATGGACTCTGATAACACCAGGTAATATCATCAATCAACATTGTACGGTTGTGTCTGGTCTAAAGCCCACTGCTAATCACTTCTATCAAAACAGTGAAGAAGGGGAAGGAGACTTGCCACTTGGCCGATCGTCATCGAATGCGTCAACAAGAGAGCGAGATCTGGAGGGAACGGTCACGCTTCGCACTGTTCGGCCTTTGCGTATCCATGGCGTTCCTGTCAACCCGGATTCCAGTTTATCCTCCGGACCTCGAGGAGCCCCGAATGGGTCACCACAACTGTCGAGTTCAGGTTTCCCACCGCAGTCCGACACATCGCCCTCCGCATTATCACAAGCCGAACGGTTTCGATCCAACAGCGAGTCCGTTACGAACATGAAACGACGAGGACTTATCACGCCCCGCTCCGCTTCGGGAACAAAACCAACGAGACCAAATCATCTTCCCGTCGAGGGTCACCGTAATGGAGACGAAGGCCAAAGAGGCCATCTTCGAGGATATTCCCATGACTCCCACGTTCATGCCGCCAATCAGCCCGTTGCACGGAGCCCGAGAGATACAGAATCAGACCGGCGACCTGTTCAATATTTCAAGCGCTTATCGTCACTGCCAGAGCACAAACGATCTTCATTATCAACTGAACGGGTCGGGGAAGCTGCCAGAGGGATTTTATACGCCATGTCTGTGCTCCACAAGCCGATAGAGCAATACATACAGTCGACTAGTGGCGAGCACAGCAAAATCGAGCGTGCTCTCTATAACGGGAACTTTAGAGTTGGCTCCCTGGTCAACTCACTGGAAGCTTACGAGGAGAAGCATGATGAGACTGGAGTACAACAGGTCATCCATGATTGCGAAGCATGCGTACGCGCTTTCCGACAGGTCCTCTCCATGCTCCAGGCCAGCATACGGGAATCTCCAGCCGTCTCTGGTCCGGATAGTCGATACAGTCGGACTCTGTTACTCCTTCTTTATGGGTCTTTTGTAGAGATCAAACAGTCCTACGACATTATTCAACCGTTGCTGATATCCCAGTCTGTCGCCGCCGATGATCCAAAAACGCGAGCCACTGCTCAGAATTCTCGAGCCAACACATTCTCTGGCCGAGATCGACGACTTCCGTTTCATCCCGGATCTATCCCTGAGACCACCCAAGCACCGCTTCTTACACCTCGCACCGATGTCTTTACCGTTCCGCCTACCCCTGGACTCCCACAACATTCACAGCTCTCTGATGCGGGGTCAGATCAGACAGATCAACTTCAGGCAAAGGTTAACGCTGCTATCGGCGCCGCGATTTCAAATCTCCCTGTCATCGACCGCGAGGTCCAGGCTGGCACAGCTCAAAACCTGCAACCATCATTAACATTGAAGCTCCGTGAAGTATCGTCTCTCTGCGCAGCCGGAACAGAGGTTGCACGCAAACTTTCCCGCACAAGATGGGATGCAATTCATGACGGCGATGCCACAGAACGTCGGCGATTCTGGGAGGAGACGAATCGGTTTACACAAGTATAAATCCCCCTCACTCTCTCATCAACAATCACTAACAACCACAGTTAATCATCGGCATCGCCGAACTCATCAAATCCGTCACCCCAGAATACAACATCTCGAAACGAATCATCGCCACCGTCGTCCGCCCCACCAAAGAACTCTACATCCTCATGTCCTCCACCTCCCTCCGCCACATGAACGACAACCCACCCTCCACAACCTCCAACTTCCACCCTCCCTCCTCCGCGGCCACGACTCACGGCAACTTCCCCCCTCTCCAATCCCTCGCCACCCCTCTCTCCGCCGCCCTCGGCCCCGCAGCCCAAGCCACCCTCCCTCTCGACCCCGCCTCAATGATCCCCTCGGGCTTCGGGGGGTACAGTTCCGCTAGCTCGCGGACGGGAACGTTGCTGAGCTCGTATACGAGTACGATGACATCGACTGCCGCGCACGTGGGTATGAGCTTTCCGAATGCGTCGGCTCCTGTTGTGGGCAGCCCACAGCAGCCGCAGTCCGCGACGTTTGCGGGCGGGTTTCAACAAAGGGAGGGGCTGCAGGGGAAACCGGTGTTGACGAGGTCGATGACGACGTATGATTGAGATTGGGGGGTTTATTGTTGAGGGACTAGATACACATACCCATTGTTGTTTTTTGCTCGCTTTTTGGTTGTGTTATTTTTTCACATCTGAAGTCGACATATCATTATCATTTCATGAGGCGTTTTTTTTTTTCTGTTTCTTATTGATTATTATCATATCATGTCATGATCTTTGTTTTTTCTTTTTTTGGTGCATGATAATGAACGAACGTACTATGAAGATGATACTTAATGAATGATGTAACGGGTTATTTCTTTCTTAGTCTTGTGTTGAGGTGTATGGAGAAAATACGTACACGTTGGAACTGATGGGAAACAGGACATGTACTGGGTGTGTAATGATATGAGGTGTTAGAATTGCCCGGGAAGAGTAATAAATAGTGTCTTCTGAGGATGACTCCACTCTCCTGGATACAAAAAGACAATTGGAGTTTCAAGTTCTACTCTATCATTCTAACTGTTCTATAACCTGGGTCACTCATACAAACCCCAGTACCCTACTCTCTCTGCTCCGGCACAACCGTCAACAACCTCCCCTCCGTCACCGCACTCCTCACATTATCCACGACCAACTTCTCCATCTTATACTGCGTCTCCCACGTCGACGTCCCAATATGTGGCAACAACGCGACCCTCTTATTCCCCACCAACCCCGGATGTACCTCCGGTTCCCTCTCAAACACATCCAACCCGACACTCCCCACCTTCCCGCTCTCCAGGGCTTCCACAAGCGCCTCCTCATCAATCACCGGCCCGCGCGCAGTATTCACAATCACAACGCCATCCTTCATCTTGCGCAGCTCCTCGCGCCCAATGAAATGCCGCGTTCCACTATTCAACGGCAAATGCACCGACACGACATCGCAGCGTCTCCAGAACTCGTCCAGGTCGGGGACATACTCTGCCTTCGCCAGATTCGCGCCCTCCGCGACAGGCCGGCGGTTGTGGTACACAATCTCCATTTCAAACGCCTTTGCGCGGAGAGCGGTGGCGGTTCCAATCCCGCCCATGCCGAGGATTCCGAGTACTTTGCCCTCGGGGTCGTGGCCAAGTGGGAAGTCGTCGCCGCGCCATTTTCCTGCGCGGAGGTTGGAGGAGGGGATCCAGGCGTGGCGGAGGGCGGAGAGGAGAAGGAGGAGGGCGGTGTCGGCGGTGGCTGCGTCGACGGCTTTGGGGGTGTGCGAGACTGTGATACCGCGGGAGGTACAGGGGGGGATGTCGATTTGGTCGTAGCCCGCGCCATTGTGGCAGATGAATTTGACGGAGGAGGGTAGGTGGGAGACGAATTCGGCGTCGAGGCGGCCGGTGATCTGGTGGGGGAGGTTAGTGGTGGGAGGGAGGGAGAGATGGGGGAGGGACGGACGGAGATGGAGTAGAAGGTGCGGTAGATGGCGAGGACGCCGTCGTATACGCCATTGTCACAGTCTTGGAAGAATTGTTCGCGGGTTCCTTCGGTGAGTTCCTGGAGAATAATCAGTGTTGTTTCTTCACATGGACTATTTTCGCTCACCCTCAATTCAGCAACGTCCTCCAATGCTTCCCAGTCTTTCCTCGCATTCTCGACTACACCGATCAACAGTGCAATTGGCTTCCCCATCGTTGCTGAGCTCAACTGATAGAACGAGGTTGATAGTGGGTATCGACTACGTCACTCTGTCGGGTATTGTGGGGTGCGTCGGAGTGTGTCGCCTGTTTCCGCTGCGTCGGTACCGAAACGTGGGAGCGTGGTGATGGGAGTACAGTCGAATTTAACGTGCGCAAGATGCGTGGAGGAGAGGAGGAGTTGGGGATGAGGGACCGCGTAAAGAAGCCACCGATGGTTATTCCCGGGATAGGCAAGTCCGTATGGGGCACAGCGTAGACAGGGAACTCTCGTGCGGAATGCGTCATTCTGGTAATGCGTGGAGTGATCGTGGGTTGATGGGCAAAAGTTCAATGCGGTACATGCGTTTACAATACGAGGTGTAAATCCATTGGAATGTAGGTTTAGAATGACAGATACGTGCATTATACAAGTTGTATGCCATCGCATCTAATTCGCCAAATTGGGAAGCGAGCACGAGAGTCCGTATCCTTAATGTGTTCTTATTGCAACACATTCGTACAAATGAAGCTGAGAGAAATAGTCCTCAATGGGAGCGCAATTGGAAGATGTTTGCCTTTCGCCCACACTTCACAATCAAATGTAATCCCGCAAGCTTAGTATCTTGTGGTGCAGAAATCGTATTTAGCATCTTTATAGCCCATCAATGGCATCATGAGTTGGATTTCTCCAGTCCATAATTTATTACGAACTTGATTTCTTTCTGCGATCCCGCGCAAATGTTAGCGCATGCAACCGACGTTCATGGGCCACGAGGATGTCATATTTTCTCAAAGTGTGCTGAAGGGTTGCTGCACGGCGATCCCACGGAAGGGTGAGAATAAGATGCGTGTATGAATATACCGTGGCATCAAATAATCCGGGCTCTGCTGCTCCAAAAAACCAATCGCCACCTTGGTCGGCAAGGAGGGTAGCAAGAGAGGAGAATGCGCTGTCGGCATCAGCATAAATGTCGATAGAACTGAGGACAGCGCCAGGTCGTGTTTTGCAGAGCTCTTTGAAGGCGGAATTTCGGTATTCCCATGCAAGAAGCTTGTTGACTAGTGGGATGGCGGTCTGGCAATATTGCTTTATGGCAAGAGTATTGAAGTTGCGTGGTTCGAGGTAGAGAGCGTAAAGCTGGAAACTCAGTTCAACTTGGCCCAAGGAGAATGGCACTCGCGGCTTACCCAAGCGTCCCGTATCCTGGTGTCCAACAAAGTAGTAAATGCAACCAATTCCGGGTTTGAAGGGTCCACATCCTGCGAAGGCTTTCCATGGTCTTTCACCCATTGTACCAAATGAGCAGATGTAACAGGTTTTGACTGCTCATTTGATTCGGCGGCTCCGGGTCGCAAAAACGGCAGGGATCCGGACGGGGAAGCGTGATTACTGGACGGAATAGACTGGAATTCGATCCCGCTCAACATGAGGTACGTCTGCACTGGCAATTGCCTTTCAATCAGCAACCAAGATTCTGATTACTGCAATACAATTGACCAACCTGCCACTTCAAGCACGCAGGATTGAAGCTCGGTTTCCCAGCTGCCACATTCTCGGGAGTGCTGAAGACATAGAGTGATGGGACATTGCTGGCGGCGGGGGAGCGGGCGGGCAGTGGGGTTGGTGGGAGCGTGAGGAGCGGAAAGGCGTCAAAGAAGCGACGGATAGGCTGTGGGATGGGGATCGTGGGGAAGATGGAGGTGCTGGCAGTTGGTGTTTCGGACATTGGGGAGGCGACGGGTGTTGAAGTGGTTCGGTGATGACGGCGGGAAGTTTTAACATCTTGGTGAGGCCGATGGCGTGCGCATGCGCAGTGGGATCTTGTTTAGCTCACGAAATTTCATGTGGTAAATATCAACATGAAGGCACCACTGACGTCCTCAGAGGAGGTAAGCTTAAGCCATGTGCTAGATATCCCAGGAAGCCAGGCCGTCACTGTCTCCTGCATCCTCAACACAGGTTCATCAATGCTGGGTAGTGACATGCTGTGATTCCTTGTTGGCCACAGGAGAGAACGGCGGCTGATGTTTCCTGGCGCAGAGATCAAGAGGCACACACGGCTCGACGAGGGCTCAGCAGGTGAGCAGTTCATCTTGAGAGCACACGACAGTCGCTCTGGGGGTGTGCGCACGCGCAGAGTCTTGTAGTTGGTCGTGATCATTCGCCCACGTCATGAGTTGTGCGCTGCTTGGACATGACACCATGAAAGCCACACGGACAATGCTGATCCGGCTGCTTTTACCATCTCAAAGAATTCCGTGACAATGGCTGCCATGATAATGTAACTAACTACACTTGCGACACCCTTTGATCTGGAAATCTGGGAACCCCTGGCGCCGAGCTAGGTAGATTAGATACCTGGCATACCGGTACCCCAGTCTACCAGTCTACCTTCTTTCACTGGCCTCTCACTCTTCTGGCCTGGCCTTCTCTCCAACCTCCACTCCGCTCAAAGCCCGGACTGTGCACGGCACCCTGACCACCTCGTCCTCACCACCCTCCTCATCACCCTCCTCTCCCCCCCCACCCCGCCCTCCTCGTCCATCCGCTCGTGCCCCCTCACCCACAAGCGCCAATCCCCCGCTGCTCCATCGCCTTCTCGTGTCGATTCTTTCTCCCAGATAGATCGTCTCTCCCGCCGACGCTGCCTTCGGATCATGTTACTATACTTTTGTGCCCGGCATCGTGAGCTCTGAAATATCTGTCCCCCATCGGACCCCCCCCCCAAACGCCGGCAACAACCCGCGACAACACCATTCTCCGCCGTCAACACGATTGTGAACCCGTCGCTCGCAAAAACCTGTTTTGAGGGACCGGGCCCGGCGGTATCGGTCTGAATCAGAGCTATGGACCTCCGGAACATCATCAGCGGCAGTCCGCAGGACGAGCAGCAATTTTGGTACGGTATGATGGCCATCAGGGGGGTTGAGTCGCGTGTTCGTGGTTTGCCCTTGCTTGACAACACAGAAGCTGACCATCGTATTCTGGAGGACTAGAGCTTGAAAAGACGGTTATGATATCGTGTGAGACACAGGCAGATATCGACGAGGCTCTAAAGACGTACCTTAAGCTCATCGCTAACTTTGGTATGCCCTGTGTTTCGCTGGCCCTTGTCCGTGGCGGAGTCTGACGAGATTGCAATAGGACAGTACCTTCCAACTGAATATGAGTGGGACAAGTGCTCCTGGTTCTTTCTGGAAGCTCCATTGTTCCGCACGCACAAGAGCTACCTGCGGAAACGGATAATTGGGCGACTGCGGAAGGTATGTTTCTTGCAATATAGACACGTCCGGATGCTAACCATGTCATTCAATATAGGATTCCTCTAATCCGCGGCTTCACCTCTTCGCAAACATCCTGCTCTTCGATGGGCGAGACCGAAAGGCCACGTTTGAGTACATGTTGGAAGATAATCTGTTTGGACGACTGGTCGAGCTGGTGCGCACAAAACGGGACGAGGACTGGCTTCTGTGGCGGGTTGTACTAGATCTCATGTATGAAATGTCACGAATGCAGCGTCTACGCCCTCAAGACTTTTGTGAGTCCTGGATTCGGCAACAGCAACAAGTGTTGCATGCTTCGTTCGTGGATATACTGACTTATATTTAGTGTCTATCAATGATGATTTCGTGCACTATCTTTTTGGGCTCGTGGAGGAGGACCCGTACGATCATGAGGATCCTTACCATTATCCGATAATACGCATGCTGGTAAGTTATCTCCTCAGAGCACAAATCAGAAGCTCACAGATGTAGTTGGTTCTGAATGAGCAATACATGCTATCACCCTCTCCATCAGGCGGGAAATGCATGGACGTGCCTACCAACAAGGTCATCAAGGTACTATCATTTCACGGCACTAGATATCCGCGGTTTGGAGAAAACATTGTTCTCTTGATCAATCGCGAGAGTAAGCTCCCTGTACCAAATTTATCAACGTCTCTAACATTCACAGACGAAACGTCTCTCCAACTCCTCATCCTCAAAGTCCTCTATCTCATATTCACTACCACTGCCACCTACGAGTACTTTTACTCCAACGACCTCCGCGTCCTCGTCGACGTAATAATCCGCAACCTCCTTGACCTTCCCGAAGAAGCCGGATCCCTCCGCCACACTTACCTCCGCGTCCTCTACCCCCTCCTTACCCACTCCCAGCTCAGCCAAGCGCCCTACTACAAACGCACCGAAATCCTGCGTATGCTTGATACCCTCTCCAACACGGGCTCCACACACTTCGAACCCGCCGACCCAACAACCATGCGCCTCGTGTCCCGCTGTCTCTCCGTACCATGGCTAAAAACAGATCCCGAGGAAAATGGTGTCGTCGAGAAACCAGAGAAGCTGGCACATCGGTTCTTGGGGATCACGTTGAGCCAAAAGGATGGGGAGAGCAACGTCAGCTTGATTGAGGTGGCGGCACAAAATGAGAAGCCGGGGGTTATTACTCCGAGTAGGAGCCGCGCGAACAGTAAAGTGAATCAGAAAGCGCTGCAGATTACGCAGACAGTCTAGAGGGAGTTCAGCGATTCATGGGGGAGCGACGGAGGGGTGAAGGTTCAGTACGACAACCCCTGCTGTCTTTCTTTTCTTTTCTTTTCTTTTCTTTTTTCTTTTCTTTCTTTCAACCCCGGATTTTTCATCTTTCCTACATTTTCCCCTTTCCTTAATAGCATCATCTATCCGGTAGTCACATTTTTTCTTTTATTTTTTTTATTATTTATTTTTCCTTTTTCCCCTACCTCTTTTTTCGCTGTTCTCCCTGCAAGCACTTACGTTTTCCCGTTTTTCTCCTATTTTTTACTGCGTTGTTGTACACATCTTTCCGGCGTTCAAATCAGGGAACTTGTTATCAATTCAATTGAAGCCGGGCGTGGGGGTTGTAGGTGGTTGGTGGTATGGTATTGTGGCGTAGATCCCGTTTTCTAGCGTTTTCTGAGGGGTTTAGGTTTTTGAGGGGCTTGGGTGGTTGATAGGTACGATGGATACTGGGCTGAGGTGGATTGGAGTAGAATAGTCTAGGGTTATGCTGGGGAATGACAGTGGGATTTGTGGGCGAGATGTACGGTAGATGCCCGGAGATGGGAGTGAAATAAATTTCATGATACTGTGGGATGTGGGTTCAAAGCGATGGAGCCACACTAGTCGGGAATTGATTGTAACAGTAAGCTTTTATTCCAGAAACAACAAGTCCAGTACAACTAACGCATGGTAGATCAAATAACAGTCGTATCCAACCTCAGAAAACAAACACAAGTAACACATTCCAACATAGATCAAAGTCAACATCACCAATCACCACAGGGACCACACAATCTCAACCCCCCCTCAATCCACCCTCTTGCCCCCATTCTTCCTCAGTTCACTCAAATGCCAGCCATACGTCACATCACTCTCAACCTGGCTGTCCTCCTCATCCGACGTCCTCCACCCTCTCAAATCCTCCTCCCACTTCCCGAGCCCCAACAACCACAGCAGCGCCTTCGTCAGCTCCTTCTCGAGCGCCCATAAGGCCTTGAGAACATCACTCAACGTGGCATTCCCCAGCCCCAACAACAGCGTGCAATCATAATCATCATTAACATTATCCCTCGCCTGTCTCGCGATTCGACACAGTTCCGCGCGCGCACGCTTCTCGCGCTGCGAACACTCCATGATGAACTGATGTGCGAGTGAGAGGTCGTCGACGTTCATCATGGCGGGTTTGACGGGACGAGATGAGGGGCCGTAGACGAGCCAGAGACGCTGGACGCTGTGCAGGTCTGTGATGATGTTGGCGTGGATCAGGGGGAGGCTGTAGAGCGCGGACGGTTCGAGGGGGATGGTGAGGGGGAAGGCGTGCCGGTTGCGACGGAGGAGAGGGCGGGGGCAGGGGTCCGAGGAGGAGTTTGTGGTGGTGTGGCGGGTGCGGTGGGAGTTTGTGGTGGTTGTGCCAGTGGTGGTGGTGATTGGGAAGGTCCGGTGGGTGCGGGGGGTGGTGCGGATCGGTGGCATGGTGATGATGTTGAAAATGCCTTTGTGGTAGCTGGATTCTGATGGTGAGTTTGAGTTTGATTCTGGTGGAAAAGGATGGAGAGTTGAAGAGTTGAAGAGTTGAAGATACCTTGGTAGAGAAGGTTGGAGAGTTGGATGGAGGAAAGAAAGGAGGAAGAGGAGTATTTAGGGGAGAAGAAGGAAGGATTGAATGAGGGAAGGGATGGTGGAAAAACATAGTGGCTGGTTTTGGCTTCCAGGCGCCGATTCATGGATGGAATGCCGCAAGAGATGGAGATGACGAGGACAAGAGGTATGGGTGAGTGAGAATGTGTGATTTTGTTCCCCAACAACATTGGTTGGATTTCTTGTCAAGGATCTTCCAGAACATGAAAACAGCCACATAGTCATACACACTTTCTATGGCATGTTTATGCACTGATTCTGGCTGGTAATTGCCCAGAGGAGAGGCCGGCGGACCATGAGTGAGTTGCTGTGATTTCGAGCTCTTCAACTTCTGCTTGGTTAAAGCTTAAAAAATCAAAGCAAAGGTTTCATGTAGTGCACAACAAGCAGTTCTTTGTCAGCTCTTCAAATGGTTTGTCAATAGTCCGTCTGGAAACAGTTGCGGTTATGATCATCATGTGCAGATTCGATAGTTGAATTCAACTCCACCGCAATGACACTCTTCCACGTGACAGCTATCTCCCCCGCCAACGCAGACCACCAACTACTCCTCCACCAGCATTTCCACTCCCAGAGCTCCCAGTGCATATCCATACCCCCTATCCATCCCTTCCGACCTCTATAATTGCCTACACCCATGTCCGTGGCCGCCGTCCAGCAGCCCGACAGCTCCACGCGCGATGGCGTCCGATCACTCGAATTCCGTCTCCGCCGCATCGAATACCTCCTTGCCGGCACCTGCGAAGACCCTGCGGGGGAGTTGGAGGCACTAGATTCCGCTGGCCGTGACAGCTTGGTGATCCCGCGGTTGGCAGCGTTGGACCGGAAGCTGGCCGGTATCATAAAGGACTCGCCGGCGATGCAGGAGCTGCTACAGCTTCGTGGGTTCTCTGGGTGTTTGGCTCGGACTCAGCTCTGACGAGATACAATTGCAGATAATGATTATCCGGAGCTATTTAAAGCCCCAGCGCCATATGCAAACCAGTCTGACACTCTCGAGCCCCCGGAAAAGGCTGCGGTGGTCCTTGCAAGTGCACCGGAATACCAGGCGGCCAGCTCACAGCTGTCATCAGTCATGGACTCGCCGCTACCAGATACAGCGACATTGACGAGGCTGATTGATTTATTCCCGCGGATCCGCACAGCGGAGCAGAGGCAGCAGTCGCAGACGGAGAGATTGGCAGGGTTGAGGAAACGGAGTGCCGTGTTGCTGGAAAAGTGGTATCTGGTGGGCATTGAGGGCGTGAATGATTGCTTTATGGAGTGGGATGAGAGGACTTTTGCGGTGGAGAAGGTGATTCAGAGGAGACAGAGGAGACGGCAGGAAGCGGAGGTTCTGGAGGCGTGATAGAGTGGATGGAGGATTTTAATGAGCTTTGAACACTTATCAACTTAATATACGTAATTCTTGTGTATTTGGATATCTTGTGGTCTGGATTATCCGGAAATGGCATAGCGTGAGAGGATAGAAGTACGATCCTCTGCTACAACCCCTCATGCCATCTCCGTATTTGCTGTTTGAAGTCCTGTCACCTCAACTTGATGAACAGTACTGTGAACCTAGCTATTTAATTTCTAATACCCCGTCGAGTTGGTACATTAGTGCTGCCATTCTCAATGGTGTCATCACCATCACTTGGTCTAGAGCTCAAGCCATGTTACAACAAGCCGGCCAGTTCCAATTCGACAACTCAACTCTATATTCCCCTCAAAACCACAACTATCTATAACTATGGAAATACAACTTAAAACCATCCACTTCTGCAAGCATTTCAGATGCTTTAATTCATTCCGTTTCCCCAACCTTACGCTTCTACTCAAATCTAAATTCACCCACACAAACACCTTTCTTTACCTCTGTCCCGAACCACCTCGACGTCCACCCCTTCCCCTCGTAACACTCCCTTCGCCTCTCGCCTTCGTTTCGCTGGGTCTGCCCATATTTCTAGTCTTAACCGGGCTCTCCGGCTCTTGCATCATTGGAACATTTTTAACCACATTCTGACTTCCCTTCCCCACGCTCCTCGTTACCACTCTCTCCGTCCTCGTGCTCGGAGTTTTCGGTTTCCTGACCGGTCCACCCGCCAAAGTAGGTGGCACCTCCTCCCTCCTCTCCGCCATCAGCCTGTCATTGAGAGTATTCATGGCATCGTGTGACATTGACATTTTCATTGCAAAGCCCCCGTGATAGGGCGTTGTCTGTGGGGCTGGTGGAGGAAGCCGTGGAGAGAGACGGCCTGGGGTAACCCCAGGTCCAGCTGGCGTATTGACAAGTGATTCCGGCGCGGGAGTTTGAGCGCGGCTTTTTCGAGGTGGCCACTCGCCGGGGGAATCAACGAGGTCAGGAATCTCGGGGATGCTGTCGTCAGAGTCGTTGTTGTTGCCATATTCCACGGAGGGGATGATGAAGGGGAGTTTATCGCTGTCGTCTTCCTCGGATGTACCATTGTTGATAGAATCAAAGTTGCAAACAGGAGGGATAATATCGTCTGAAGTCCTCCTTGCAGGATGGTAGGGTTTGTGGGAAGTGGGATTGCGCACATTCTGCCAGCCCTTGTCGATGTGCTCAACCAATTCAATCTCCTCCCACTGCTCATTGATGAGGACGCTTCGAGCTTCACTGATTGCAACGCTTTGGTGATCGTCTTCGATTCCCCCCAGGATCTTTCCGACAGTGTTGCCACGCGGATACTCACTGCTGTTGTCTTCCATGTCCGTGTCTTTATCCTCTAGAACATGCTTCTTGCGATTTCCTTTTCCGCTGTGTGGGGTTTGTGGCCGCGGCATCGGTTTCCTGGGAGTCCTCGTCTCGTTTTCAGGAGCATCGGGGTATTCATTGTTGGCGAAAGTGACACGCCGGGCAATGGCGGTGGAGGGTTTGGCGGTGCTTACAGCAGATTGACGCGGTGTTTTTGTGGGAGCAGTGGACTTGGTTGATGAAGAGGATGCTGGATTTGTTAGTATGAATTTGAAGAGATGTGTTGATTCAATTTACCGTCAGAGGCATCTCTCTTATTCTCAGACTCACCCCCGTTTTCGGCTTCATCAGAACTGCTCTCCTCCTTTTCATTCCCGTCCTCATCTTCCTCCTCTTCAATTGTCTCCTGCGGCCCCGGGAACCCATACTTCCCTGGAGCCAACCCACCAAACGCACCCTCTTCCTCCTTCCTTTCGCTCCCAAAAATATTCTTACTCTTTCTCAACGAAAACCTCGGCATCTCGCCTTCCATTGCGCTCGAGACCCTTTTCACACTCCTCAATGTCTTCTTCTGTGGTGATTTGCCCGAGACAGCGGTAAGATAAGGTGTTCCAGCCCTCATAGGAGTTTTATACCCTTCCACCACCGAGCGAGAAGCCGCAATATTGCGACCAGTCTCAAACACACTCGACGTCCGAGACCGCTTAACCTCGCGAGGAGCAGGAGCCTTCTCCTCCGAGTCATCCACCAAAACCGCCTTCCTCTTGAGATGGCGAACATCCATCGCAATCGCATTGACCGTAGCAATAACGCGCTGCATATCCGACGAAATCGTCTGCATCTCCTGCTTCACCATCTCCTGAAACTCCATTTCCTCAACCCCAGTGTTGCACAACTCAGCCTGGTCATTCTGGAACTTGACACACTTTTCCTGAAAGCTCGGGGACTGGTCCATATGGTCATCGACCGGCTCTGGAACGGCTTGGAAGATGGACCGAGCCGAGGGCGCAACCGAGACGGCTTTGTTGACGTACTTCTTCTTCGTCTTTTTGCGTGCACGGCCGGTGAGCGGGAACTCTTCACCCATAATCGTATCCTTACCACCCTCCTTGACCGTTGGAATAGCTCGCTTGTTGCTGACGAGTGTGTTCGGCTTCGACTGGATAATAGTGTTGACGAGTTTCTGTTCCACCTTCAACACCTCAATCGGGATTTTCGGTCTAGCCACGACTCCGGGGAACACTTTTCCTGGGATATTGCCGTTGATGATACTGTTGGTACCATTAGGACTAACAGCGATTTTCAGAGTAGTTTTGGGCTCTCTGCTGCCGAATTGTTCCGCATGCTGGTCTTCGTGAAGTTTCCGGACCATGGAGCGTGCCATGGCAATAGCTGCGGGCTTGATGCATTTGGGTGATCGAATGGAATTGGTCTTTTGCTTGAGTTGTTCTTTGGTTGTGGTGGCTGTGAGGTTGCTGGTGGGAATAGGCTTGGGTTTATTGACAGCAGTCGGGATGAAGGGGAGTGTGGATTTGCTGAAGGAGGAGAAAAAGCCGGAGGATCGGTGAGAGAGGCCGATACCGGGAGTTTCAGAGCGGAAGATGGGTCCCTGGGGGATAGGAGCTGCAGTGGTGGTGGCAGGTTGAGGGATAGGTGCTGCGGTGACGGTGATGGGCTGTTGCTGGACTGGTTTCGGTTCGGGCTTGTTGGGTTTATATTGAGTTTTGGTAGAGCAGGGAGTGGAAGCGGTGGTGGATGTGTTGCTACCTTCAGACTCCTCGTCTTCGTCTTCCTCATCATCGGAGCCCGAAACCGAACTGTCGCCGGCGACAGATTCGTCAGAGTCCTCAGAGCATTCAGATCCTTCCGATCCCTCAGACTCATCAGAGCACTCAGATCCCTCAGACCTATCCTCCTCCCCCTCATCACCTTCCTCCTCTTCGTCCCCTTCCTCCTCTTCCTGCCCTTCCTCGACCTCCTTCCTCGACCTCTCATCCACAGAAACCTCCTTCACCTTCTCCTCCATCTTATTCACCCCAACCTGACTCCCCTTCTTTACATTCCCAACAACACTGATCGGCGAATTCCCCGTCTCTGGCGTTACATTATTACTGACATCACTCATCTCCGCAACATCAACAGGGGTTCGAAAGTTCTGGAACGCTTCGCCTTTAAATTCTGGGGCGGGAGCTTTGGGGAGGAGTGGTTTTCCGGGGGTTTTAGACTGTGGGGGCTTAGTTGGAGGTTATGGGAGAGGAGTGGGGTGTGGTAGAGTACGTACTTTGCCGCGGGAGATTTTGGAGGCGATGGGCATGGTGGAGCGAGATATAAGATAATCCGAGGGTAGAGTAAGAAGTTTGGATGAATCGAGTGTGGCCGGCGCGCGATGAATTACGAGAGGTAATAAGGGGTTGTATATACGCTGTAGCTGAGTCGAATCAAGATTTGTTGGTTGGTTGGCTGGAGATATTTGTCAGGCAACGAAATATGCGAAAGAAAAAGGGCGAGAAGGAGAAGGAGAACAAGATAGAGATGTAGAAGAAAGTTCAAACCCGACGCTGATGTCTACCCTCCCTAGGTGTCGAATAGGGTCCTTTATCTATCTCTTCGTGGCCGGCCGTCGTGCGTGCACACTGCGCTTTCGTTTGGAATGTGCAATCTTCGGAAATATTGTAAACAGGCTATGACGGAGGGTTGAGACCCGGGCATACCAAGAATGTGAAATGTTAGTATGGGGGTGGGTGAAGGATAGAGAACATTCCGTTGACCATTCCGAGCCGGGATTTGGGGTGGATGCGAGTGACGAATATCTTAATGAGTTGCAAATAGCGATAACGAACTGTTACATGTGAGGATTATCTTTAGGGAGTTAGAATGTGTAATTAATCAGTCTGCCGATGCATCTTCCGATGACGTGATTAATCCTTTGGATTTGATGAGGAATTGTAGTTGCTTCGTGAAGGACTCCATTTCGGGATCCCGATGGAAAAAGGAGATTGACAAGCAATGGTCAGGTTGAGAGGTGGATGATACGGTACCATGAATGATGACCACATGAATTGGTAGTTTCCATCTGTACCGGTAGCTCTATTATACTAAGTGCCAATGCCAGCTATGCGAACACTCATTGAAGACTCACCCAGTTCTGTACTCGGCGTCGAAATACACACAAGTTCGTCGACATCGACATCCCATCAGTACACATTTCCCAATCACCATCCGACACCCCATTTAGAAAAAAGCTCAATCCATACGCTCTATTCGATTCCAAATGAAGAAATGTCCCAGAAAATGCAAGCTCCAATCGCAAGCTCAAAGCAAACTATAACCTAACAACTAAAACCCAGAAACTTTTATCTATCCAACATCCGAACCCATTCCTCCATGATTTCATGCAGAACAGTCATTAAGATATCATTAAGTCTCCGTATTTACTCTTCCCCTTCGTCATCCGTGTCAACGGGCTTGGGAGTACTATATGAATTCGTAAGCATCATGTTGGATGAACACAGCGGATTAACTTACCCCTTCGGACTGTTCAGCCACTCAATATGACGCAGTCTCCGCCTAGCCTCCCTCTCTTTCAACTGCTTCTTCGTCAATTTCTTCCTCTTTGCGTACTTGCGTCCCTTGAACTTCATCTCGTTATCCTCAGCATCACTGTTCACAGCGCTCGACGTGGCGCTCGCAGCCGCACTAGTAACTGCGGAAGGCACGGAGCTTGCTGGTGTTGACCCAGGTGCCAGGCCACCCTCGAACCGTGACACATCGGCAGCCGTCTTGATCGCCGAAGTGACCCGGCCGTTTTCGACGATCCAGTTCTCAGAGCAGAGAGCAGAGACGAATTCAGAATTGTGGGAAATGACGATGACACCACCCTTGAACTCGCGGATGGCATGGGACAAGCCTCCGAGGGATTCACGATCAAGATAGTTGGTAGGTTCGTCAAGGACAAGAAGATGGGGGTTATTCCACATTGCGCCGGCGATGACGATCTTGACCTTTTGACCACCAGACATACCGCCGATTTCGTTGTGTTCCGCAAGATCTGGGTCCATTCCCACATCCTCGAAATGCTTCCTGATGTCGGTGATCTCGAGTTTCCGGAATCCGAGACCCTCGCGCGAAGCCTCGTGATCATCGAATTCCTGGATGAGCTTGAAGAATCCTTTCTCCAGGAGCGTCTCACGGCTAATCATGGTGTTGTGCTTGGGACCAAGACCAACCCAGGAAACCTCGTACTGGAAGGACTTTTTGTACTTTTGCCTACCAACAAGGTTGGCAATCCGTTTGGGTCCTTTGCCATCACCAATGTCAATAGGCTTTGCCATTTGTTCTTCCTCCTCTTCTGTGAGCTTGCGGGTAGCCTTCATAAGAACTTCACGGTCATCACCGTTGGCATACCGCCACTGGAGGTACTGAGACGGCGTCTTATCGAGATGGTGTTGCAACGGCTCAAGAGAGTGCTGGGAAAGGTATCCAACACGCAAGTTGGGGTGCTTCTCGACTTTGCCCTCCTGCGGGATAACTTCACCGGTGAGAACCTTGATGAGAGTTGATTTACCAGCGCCGTTGCCTCCGAGAAGACCGACCCGCGAAGAAAGCGAGAGTGAGCAAGTGACATTATACAATGATGGCTTGGCGGCACCGGGATATGTAAAGGTACAGTTGGTCATTTTAATGATGCTGCGAGTCCGGGAGGAGACACCGGTCAAAATACCTGGTGGAGGGAAGCGAAATTGGACGGTGGATGCTGAGAGAGTGTAGTAGGCCTTGCCTTCAGGACGAACCTTGACGAATCTGTAGTCTTGTTAGAACCAAATCGTACAGGTACCCGGTATACGTACTCAGAAAGATTGCCCTTGTAATAGACCAACTTCTTGTTCTCATAATGAATGATATCTGTGCACACTTCGTCCAGGAAGCCTGAGTCGTGTGACACAATCAAACTGGTAATTTCGGTGTGGTTCTTGAGGTAGTCCTGCAACCAACGCACATTCGCAACATCCAAGTGATTGGTCGGTTCGTCCAGCAGGAGAATTTCCGCCCTCTTCAACATGGCTTCCGCAAGCGCGAGCTTCATCTTCCAACCACCAGAAAGCTCACCAACTTTAAAGTCAACGCGCTCGCCCTCAAATCCAACCTGGCGCAAAGTATCCTTGATCTTTGCATCTCCCTCAGCTCCCAAGAACTCGTCACCAAGACCATCAGCGATAAGGGACTGACGAATGTACTCGACAATGGGAAGTTCGTTTTCAGCACCCTGCGATCTGTGTTCGACAAAGCAAGTGCGAAGCTCATCCTTGGACGGGAATCCTTCAAGCTTGCCTTCAGAGATGGAGCGCATGAGAGTTGATTTTCCAGCACCGTTGCGCCCGCAAAGACCGTAGCGGTGACCTTTATGAAGACGCAACTTTGTGTGGTTCAAAAGCATCATGCCGCCGTATGCAAGGGAGAAATCAGCATTAACAATCTCCACCTCATTGGCATACTCGTCTTCAACTTGCACGATGTTGCCGAAACGAGCATGATCAGTCTCCTTGGCCCATGCGACAATGGCTTCAGCAACCTTTTTGGCACCATCTTCGCCAGTCTCGAGAAGATCCCTGAGGTATGGAGCAATGCAGTCAGGAAGACGTTCCCAGTCGCGGATGACAATGCACTCGCGAGCCATGGCAGAGATGTATGGTTTAACCTTGGAGGTCCAGACCGTAATTTCTTCAAGGCGAAGGAGGGGAGCAACTCTGGCCTGAAGCTCGGCCGCGGTTTCTTCCACCGACACACGCTCGCCGATTGAAGAATCTTGTTCATTCCCACCCTTGATGCGCATGGCCTTCACCATCACAGCATTTGCGCTCTGTGCAAGGGCGCGGACAGCAGGAAGGGTTGCGGTATCCTCAACCCTCTTGACACCAGGCTGGAGGCGCGGAAGGAACTCGCGAGCCTCGACAGGATCATGAACAAGCTTGGTCAAATTCTCAACAACCACCACAACCTGTCGGAGGACCTCCTGCGATGTCTGCGGGGAGTCCAAAACTCGTGCGAGAATCGGCGTAAGAAGCGAGAGGACGGGAGATGTCACTTGTTGAATGAATGTGGTTTGGCTGAGATCATGGATGGCCTTCTGAAGCGTTTCTTTGTTCGCATCCTTCATGGTCTTAATGAGGGTGGGGATGTGTTTGGCAACGTCTTCGTTGACAATGAGCTTGCTCATGCTGGTCATTGTTTTGACAGCAGCTTTTGAGACCTGTATTACGATCAGCAAAGTTTATATTAAGGACCGCAAATCACTCACCTCGTTCTTCATGTCGTGCATGGAATTCTCCACAATAGGGATTAAGCCCTCCAGCTCGCGTCCCATGACATCCCTCAAAAATACCTCACCCCGCTCAGCATCAGCCTTCACCGCCTTCTCAGCCAGCTTGCCAATGAGCGTAAGTGCGGCGACTTTGCCCTGGAACTTCGAAGCCTGTGATTGGATGTACTTCTCCAGAGCCCCCAAGAACCCGCTGACCAGCGCGGGCAGTCTGAGGATCCCAAATAGCGCGTCCATGGCATACTGCGCACTCTCTCTTACAACCGCGCCCTTATCGGACAAGCCATCAAGCACCGGCGTGAGCGTCTCCGCCACCAACAGAGCCTCAGTGACAGGTGCTTTAAGCGGGAGAATTTCGTTCATGGCGCCATAGATGATCATCGCACTCTCTCGGCGGGTGCCAGATTTTTTGTCGTAGGCCGCTTTTGACAGGGCGGGGAGGATATCGGCGAGAACATCATGGGCGGTTTGGGTATTTGCGGCAATGTCGTTGCAGAGTTGGACAGCGCCATCAAGAGATTCCTGCGACGTGGCAGCGTTGAAGATTCGTTCAAGGGCGGGTGTGAAATCGGGCTTGGAGATATTGAGATTTTCGACGCCAGATACAAGGGCTGGCTCGAAGCCAGTGCCGGGCTGGAAGGCCCCAACGTTGGGATTGAATCCAGGCATGGAGAGGTGGTGGGAGGTGGTGGGGTTACCGGTAGAAACCGGGGTCGGAGGAGATTTAAAGTCGGGTGGAGTGGTAAAGAGTGATAACAGTTGATTAGAAGTGATCTAAATGACGAGCAAAAAAGGATGAGTGGAGAGGAGCTACCGTAGCAGGTGCTCGTGCTGTGGTGAGGCGATGGGGCCGGAGAGGTGCGCGGCGAATGGGTGGAATTTTCGAAGCTGGGTCTGAAATTTTTATGTAAGCTCCGCGATTGGCCTGTGAAGCGTCATGAGTTGTCACTAACGGAGGAGCTTTGACAGGGGTGTCCGCAGGGGTACGGCAGAAGATAGGAGAGCGGTAATGATGGATGGTCAAGTATTCAGGGATTTTTTATATCTTTAAGATGTTTATGATATTCGTTATTGTATTGATCACGACCCATGTGTATGGGAATCTGGTGTAACGGTGATCCCAGCGGCAGTATGCCCTAGCCCTATGCCCTGAACCCTCAGCTTTACTAGCTTGTCTTGGCATCTTGTTTCGACAAAACTAACCGTCACCAGCCCAAAGCCAGACTTTTTCTTCTCCATCTACATAAACATGTTCTGAGAGCTTCGCCAACAGGCGCGCTAGGTGTTGTCTGTTTCTTCCATGGACCTCGTCTCGTTCCCGAGCTCTTCTTGATAGCGACGCGCTCACACCTTGCTTTGCTCCACTACCCCGATTAGTGGGTGGGTGGAGCCGGTGGTGGGAGATACAGATTCTCTGCTGGACTTGGAACCATGCGATGGGTTAGATTTGGACAATGGCGCTTGACGTGAAAGGATCATTCGCCGAGCACGCAGAAATACCCTCATCGTAAAGCCGACATTGGATCAGATAACACCTTCAGGGTTCAAGCAAGAGTCATGCATTGGTGTCTAGACCCAGACGGTAAATCGCAAACCCGATAGTACTCCATCCCCAAGCAAAAACAGACAAAGCAAGCAAATTATTATACAGAGACGCAAGCACCGTTGGCAAGAACCTTATTCCTCCATTTCATCAACCGCTTCAGATAGCTTGTTGTCTTCTTGGCTGGCAAAACCAGCTTCTCTATCTACCATCTCCACCAGTGTGCTCACGATGTTCTCCTCGATACCAATCTTGCCCAGCTCTTCCAAGTGCTTCTTCGGGTCAACTTTGCCGACATATCGTGTCTTCAGTTGCTCCTTCGTCAGCTCGCCCTCCTCCTTTACTCGCTTCTCATACTGCTCCGCCAGCGCAACCATCTTCTCCAACCGATCCTGGTTCTCATTCGCCGACCCCTTGAAATCTTTCATCGTCAATGAATCTGTCCAGACAGTCTTGTGCAGGTTCATGAGCATATTCTCCTCCAAATGTGTCTTCCGGTAATTGATGGCGATGGAATAGTAGTGGCGGTTGAGTCCGTGAATAAGGGCTTGGATCGAGGGTTTGTTAAGATGCCCCAAGTTGGAGGTCGTCTGCCGCGGCTCCTGGCCAAGCATGAGAGATTGGGGGTTGATAAGGCGGAAAGCGTCAATGACGACCTTTCCCTTGACAGATTGGATGGGATCGATCACGACGGCAACGGCACGAGGTGTAAGCTGCTCGAACGATTGTTGGGTGTTGATATCCACGCTAGAGAGCCAGCAACCAAAACCAGGATGTGAGTGGTACCAGCCGACAACAGTTTCCGGTCTAAAACAAACGTCAGAACAGGCATGATGATGATAGTCATCGTGGTTCATACCGGCCAGTCTGCTTCAGCATATCCATCATCTTCGTCTGGAAAACGGGGTCGACAGCTTCCACAGATACACCCGTACCACTTTGAGGCATGGCGAACACCTGCGCTGAGTTTAGCCCAATCTCCGAGTCATGAAATGCTCTGAGAGCGCCATACATCAACAACTCGAACAGTGTAATCGTCAACAAACTCTCCCAGCATCAAACCCATCACTTCCATCGGTACACCTATGCCATAAATCAGAAAGACCGCAACCCATTCTGGAATAGACCTGTACGGACCTGCGCGGCCGTGTCGCAACATCTTCAGTAGGGCGAGGGATGAAATGTAGACGGTCTCGGAGTTGTCAATGACAGGGACATCCTGTTCTCACAACTGTTAGCAGTGTCCTCCACAAGCTTCCATGTATGAATAAACAAGCTGCCCAGAAGCTTCAAGACTGGTGGAAGCTGCTGGGAGCAGTAGAGGACAAAACTCACACCACCTGGAGCTCCTCCGCTCAGTCCCATCTGCTGCGCCGCCATCAACATGCGGTTTAATCGGCCATCCATGGTGAGGAATGTGCTGGGGTGCTATTCGGGCGATGGATTGGAGATGGATATCGAAGATGATGGAGGGGTCGGGGGTGATGGATGACGGTGTTGTGTTGGAGCGGAGGGGCGATGTGATTGAAGATGGAGGCGAACCAGACGAAGCTCACAGTCAATCAAGCGCGCTTTGTCAGGCAGTTCGCATGCGCAGCCCACCTTCTGTGTTCAGCCTCATTCGGAACAGGAGCTCGGCCACATACGAGTACATCAGACCCATCACAACCTCCGAACACCCGCTTCAACACCCCGCCGACCCTCCTCTCATGGATGCCCCCGATGATTATAAGGCCCGGAAAGAGGCTTTCGTGTCCAATCTCTCCGGCGGGTCACTCACTGAAATCAATACCGTGCTCGCCATAGCTCCCGTAACTACACCTGTCCAGTTCGATTTGAAGACCTCCGAAAGCTCCGGACTGACCTTTCCACAGCTCGCCTACCTTCTATGGGCTGCTCTACAATCTCGGATACGTCTGTTTCAACCCTACAACGCAGGTCTTGTTGCCCTTGACACCTTCATCAATTGCGGCGCCCTTCTTCTCGCCGTCACCGTCTATTCAGACCAACCCGTCCTCCTCAACCTCCTCTTCGCGTCGCCTGCTGTTCTCATTTGCTTATTGAATCCTCTTTCCTCAAAGAAGCTCTCGAAACCAAAAAATGCATCCCATGTCCGCTCTGAAACCACCCTGATGTCCGAGCTTCCGAAGAAATCGTTCCTCACGGTCTATCGGGGGACGATGATGGTGATTACCTGTATTGCCATCCTGGCCGTTGACTTTAAGGTCTTCCCTCGTCGGTTCGCCAAAGTTGAGAACTGGGGGACATCAATCATGGACCTCGGCGTCGGATCGTTCGTCTTTTCTGGAGGACTCGTGGCAGCAAGAACCATTGTCAAACAGTACATGGCGCAGTCGGGTGTCACTTTCCAGCACAGAATGAAAACTGCAATGCGAAGCGCAATCCCGCTTTTGGTTCTCGGGTTCGTGAGGCTTGCAATGGTCAAAGGTGTCGACTATGCCGAGCATGTTACGGAGTACGGGGTTCATTGGAACTTCTTTTTTACTCTCGGACTCATTGGGCCTTTCGTCGCTCTGCTTCAGACGATCTCTTCCAGTACTAAAGGAAGACCCATGATCTTGTATACGTGCTTGAGCTTGACCGTGGGTATTGTGTACCAGATTGTTCTTAACACCACCGGTCTCCAAGAGTATATACTGGTGGGCGATCGTCACAAGTACGGAATTTTTGGAATGAACAAAGAAGGGTTCAGCAGCTTCTTCGGCTATTTGTCAATTTTCCTGGCAGGGATCTCTACGGGCACATACGTTTTGCCCAAAGATTCCAGCACAAGGCCGAAGGAGTCAAAGATGCTGAAACTTCTGGGTGTTTGGTTTGTGTTCTGGACCGCGGCTTATATGGCGTGCACCGAGTATTGGGGCTTCAAAATGTCGGTGTCGCGGAGGGTCGCAAACCTCCCATACGTGTTCTGGGTTGCTTCCTTCAACACTGGTCAGTTGATGGCATTCTATCTGGTCGAGCGAACATTCTTCAGCGCAAGGGTGACCGGCGGGATGACGGAGAAGGAAACCTATTCGTTTAGCACACCCTGGGTGCTGGAAGCATTTAATCGTAATGGATTGGCGATTTTCTTGGTGGTACGTATGTTCCTCCGCCTTCAGTGGAGACAGTCTCTGACCGTTCCATAGTCCAATTTATGTACTGGAGTTGTCAATCTCTCTGTACAAACTTTGGATACTCCCCGTGTTCCGGCGATGGCGATACTGGCTTCCTACGTGGGAATACTGGCATTACTGGCAATCATCTTAGATCATTTCAACATCAGTGTAAAACTGTAGGCCCCTCTGTTCCTTTCCTTCGTTTTTTCCTTTCTTACTTCAAGATACCATGTACATTAGTTAGAACTTCATATAAACTGGATTATCCGTCAGAGATTATGACTGTCGTCCTGAGCATCGCTCCGTTTTTGACTGTCCTCATTTCCCCTCCCTGTCCCCATTCTACACAAGTACCCCCGACAGGTATGGCCTCTAAGTGTTTTGTCTGAATGTTGTGCGCGTTTAAGATGTTTAAAGTAACGTGGTCCTAAATGCCATTTTCACAAAACTATCAATTCTCTCCTCCGGAACCTTTGCTGCCATCATTTCAATGCGATTGCAGTTGTCTGTTGAGCATCCCCGTCATGGCCGCTCACCACGCGTTTGGAGCTTATGCGGCTCTGCCACGAGAGCTCCCCACCATCTGCAAGTCAAGCAACATCGACCTCTCCACCGTCCGACCCGCCGCCATCACCATCGAAGCTGACACTGCCTCCTACAACGCTGTTTCATCTCCAACTATCCCGCTGCCATGTTCCGAAATAACTACGATAACGATTCCGTCACCTTGTAACTTTCCCGCTTCCGCAAAACCTGGAGGGAGGTGTTGGTACTGTTGGAGGGTACTAATGAGCAAGATGGTAGCTCTCCACAAGGCCGCATCTTTCAGGTTGAGTATGCGTTAGAGGCCATCAAGCAAGGTTCTGCTGCTGTCGGATTGGTTTCAAAAACCCATGCTGTGTTGGTAGCTTTGAAGGTATGTGATTGATGTGCTCAAAGCTCTGCCCGTCACCACTGTCAAACCACTGCTAACAATCATACCATCTACAGCGCAACGCCGAGGAGCTCGGATCATATCAAAAGAAGATTATCGGCATCGATTCACACCTTGGAATCGCCCTCGCTGGCCTTGCCCCCGATGCTCGCGTCCTCTCGAACTTCATGCGCTCGCAATCCATGTCCTCCCGACTCCTCTACAACCGACCTATCCCCGTCTCTCGTGTTGTCAACGCCATCGCCGATAAGGCGCAAGTGAATACTCAACACTACGGACGTCGGCCATACGGTGTTGGTCTGCTCGTGGCAGGCGTTGATGAAACTGGACCACATTTGTGGGAGTTCCAGCCGAGCGGGATGGTGTTGGAATACCGTGGGACTGCTATCGGTGCTCGGTCACAGAGCGCAAGAACGTACTTGGAAAGGAATTTTGAGTCCTTCGAGAATGCATCGAAAGAGGAGTTGGTGTTGCATGGCTTGAAGGCGCTCCGGGATAGTTTGGCTCAGGACAAGGAGTTGACAACGTTGAATGTGAGTCTGGCAGTTGTTGGTATTGGTAAGAACTTCAAGCTCTATGATGGAGATGAAGTGGCCGAGTGGTTGGAGAAGCTTGGTGATACAACCAGCAGCAGAGGCGGAGGTGCCAGGCCTTCGGCTGCGGATGCTCCTGCCGGAGGAGCCCCGGTGACTACTGGGGACACGGAAGCAGGTGCGATGGATACCTCTGAGTAGATTAGAAATAATTGCAGGAGGGAATTACTATTATATTTGACATGCACCCTTTTTTTCTGGAACTTGTAAAATGCTGGTTAATGGGAATCCTTTCTATCATTCTAAAATCGCTCTTCTATGTCTAGATCCAGGAAGCTATCGCAAATTATAGGAAACGAAGCTCATAATAATCATCCATAGCAATGTTCTTCACGAAACTTGTACCTTCAACCTCTAATTATCGCTTCCATCTCGCTTCTCGGCCTTTCCTTCCGGACCCTCCACTTTCCAATCCAAGTTCAACCTCCCCTCGACGACCTTGTAAGTGCGAATCTTTTCCAACACCTCCTCCGCAGTCTTTGCTTCCACCAAGACACCTCTCATACTGGGTTTGACGAAGCCTTTCTCCACAGCCTTTTCGGCCCACTCCAAGATTCCATCCCAAAAGCCATCAACATTGTAGACGACAATTGGGCAGGCGTGGATTCCGAGCTGATTCCAGGTGATAATCTCCATGAGCTCTTCCAGTGTCCCAAAACCGCCAGGCAGAGCAACGAACGCGTCGGCTTCCCGGGCCATCCTAAACTCATGAATCAGTATTTATGCCATAAATTCATAATCATCTTCTGTCTCAGTTCATCTCCAGTTTCACCGCCGCGTAAATACAACATCGAAAGAGAAACAACTCACATTCCCTTTCTCGTGTGCATGTCCGGAACAACAGTCGTACGTCCGAACTCGCCCACAGGTGGTGGAGTACCGTTTTGCTCAAACCTGATCAACGCCCTCGGAATAATGCCGTGGACGGCCTCTGGCCCAGAGAGCTTCACAAGCGTCTTCGACACAGTTCCCATGAGCCCAACAGTTCCTCCGCCATAGACAAGATTGTAATTCGATTTGTGCAAAACCTCAGCAAGAGATTCTGCTGCTTCGAGAAAGCGGGGGGAATCTCCGGAGCTGGCTCCGCAGAAGACGCATACTGTGAAGGGCTTGTTGTTGGTATCTGAGTTGGGCGGGGGTGCGGTTGAATCGGACATGGCGGAGGTGGGAGTGTAGACGGGACGGAAGGCCGGAAGGAGGGGGATTTATAAGACAACCAGAGCGCGAGATCGGACGGCGAAAAGCAAATTGAAAAAGCTGCAAGGGAGGGGACGGGAGGCGGCGGGGGGTATAAAAGAGGAGGCGGAGGAAGTTCACCAGTGTCCTACTGACTCCCACAGTTGTGGTGAGTGAGTGGAGGTGCGTCCTCTTCGGACTAGTAAGATCACAATGGGTCACTCGCTGACGCCGTGTCTGAAACCAGACTTCCGTCAACGTTCAATTTCACCCCGCCGTCCAGGAGGTTTACATCGCCGTCATCGGCTCTGCAACATCCTTCGCTGCGATAAGTTATTTAACAGTGACCCACTTAAATAGCTCCATGCTCGGGATTCAGCTGACACGCTCTTTAACTGCATAAGGCCATTACGGATGTCATCAACGCCGTTATCCTCATGTTTATTGCCATTCAATCATCCATAACTTTCTCTCGCCTTAATTTGATAATATCTCGCCCGAGCTACCTGCCAGAGAAGACAATATCGTCATTTCTCCTCAGGCGTCAGTCGACATCCGTAATGTTGCTTTTCTGTAGCAACCCGACTTTCTCCATGTCGTCTAGCGCTTCGTAAGAGGTGTAAGCGGAGAAGGCATGACGACTTAGTTATGCCTTGTTACACTTTTGCAGAACGACAACTGTCCTGTTCAACCTCGTGGGGACTCGAGGTTTGAAGTTGGTCTCACTCAGTACTATACACCATGGATCGGAATATGATGACCCCTAGGTCTCCAGAAAGTGCACATTTCTACATTAGTTTTGTACTTTGACTCTCCACTAACGGTCTGTAAGTTCGGACTTTCAAGTTGAATAGTGAGTTTGTATGATAGGAACTGGGCATAAAGGTTGGACAAGGTATGAGAAAGGGAGGAAGCCTGAGAGGGTGCACTTTCAAAGAAGGCGCAGAATCATGGGTCTCTACATGTTGTTCCCTGCAATACGAAACTGATAATTCCCTAGCTACTATCAAATTTTTATTTGAAGACATGAACATAATACCGAGCACAAGTTATCATATAAAACTTGTCATTCAAAGCGGGGAACCCTATAAGTGGATATGTCGATGGTTCTTAATATCCCAAGATCCACTTTCCAGAATAACTATCATGTAGTAAGCACATCATGCTAATTACCCCTGAGCAATCACATCCTCCTCGAGCCCCGCCTCCACCTCCACCCCAGACGAGAAATCCTCCCATCAGTCCTCCCCAATCGCGCCTCTGTCTCCCCATTGGGATCGAAACTGTTCCACCCCTCGCCATCTGGTGGCATATTCACATTCCAATAATTACCATTGGTGGAAGCCGCATTATTCTCCCGCTCTTGCCTATCTCCAGTTACTAGGTGCCGCCGTATACGTTGAACCAAATTACGCCACCTGCTGGGACGGGCCATCACCTCAGTCCTTTCCCGCCGAGCTTGGTAGGACGGTTGTCCGAGAGGCCTTTGCTGATTCTTCTCCCGCCGAACTTCATTGAACGGCTGTTCAAGAAGACTTTGCACATTCTCTCGTCGAACATCGCGAGGCGGTACATGGAGAAGACTTTTCACAGGCCCCTGCCGCCGAACATCGTGAGATAGCTGTCCAGGAAGCTCATTCTCATACTCACGGCCTATTGCGTCACGAGTCGGTTGTCCGAAAAGCACGTCATCATATTCATGGCATAACATTTCATGGAGAATGTCCCGGAGTTCTTGTATTTCTCGATTGTCATCCCGATTGGGGTTCGAGGTTAATTCTTCAATTGTGATTTCGAAAGAACTGGTGAAAGTGCAGTTATATCGGAACCCCAGGGGAGATTGTTCCCGAGGTAGATTGGCGGTTGAACAGGACATGGTACGGTCGATTAAGATCCTTATGGGATTGAGACAGGTCATTAAAGTGTGCTTCAGCTATGGGGAGTATAGCGCCAATTGAGGGGAATATACCTAGCTCAACATCAAGTAACGTTTTGACAACGCGGGGTTAAGTTGCTAATGAGTTTCAAGCCCACGTCCCAAACAATAATGATTTGGAGGCCAGCAGTCAATCGTGCCAGAGGAGTACTGTATCGTTCGTGGGATGGCAGTGGTAACAAAAGAAGAGTCAGTGATGATTTTAAAGGGCACAGTTGTGGAATATACTTCGAACAGCCTGGCATGAGCTTCATGTTCCCCCTCCAGTATTATCAAGATGCCCTACTATAAAAATTGTATTTCCCATACTCACACACGCTCAGGTACTGAAAGCCGCCGAGCCGGGGCCATGGGAACGCGGGTTCAAGTTCTGGCCACATACAATGGGGTATAAGTCAAGTGGGAGTGGTTCAAAGGGTTGACCAAAGTCTAGAAGCGCAGGTTGAACATTGTGGGTATTTTGAACAAAGATATTGTAATACGACACGTGCCCACCATTATTTACTGGCTATAACGATAGTAATGTGATGGTGCAGAGACGACAGTACAGTTTTGATAAGTTTGGGTTCGAAAAACACCGTGACCAATCATGAGGACGCTCAGACCATCGTAAAAATTCACAAATTCTCCGCAAAATAGTCTTTTTAACCCTAATACTTTTCCTGATGTGCCGAAATCCAGACCTTTGAATTCCCAGTGCTCCAATTCATTCAATATCACTCTCTCAACGCTCAACGCTCAACGCCCCACCTCTCATTTTCCCACCACTTCCTCAATTAGCCCCCACACCCTCAGATCCTCACTTCCCCACATCTCTTCTTTCCCGCATGCACACCTCCCCGAAGATTCCCACACACTCTCTCGACAGGCCCAACATATCCGCATCCATCCCCACCACCGATTTCTACATTCACACCAACTGTTGTCATGATATCCTTGGGGGCGTTCACGGGTTGGACAGGTACGATTCTTACAAGTTGTATGCTCAGACAATGATATGGACCGGGATTGGGCGTAAGTAGTGGATGTGAACTGGCAATAACAGCATTCGTGTGTGTGTTTTAGTGAATTACGGGGGTTGATGAGAGGGCGCGGCATGGTATCGATGGTTTCATGAGCAAAGAGAGATCAGGACAGTGAAGATGAAGATATTTTGGGGGTTAGCATTATGATAAACGCCGGGGAGCAGGTTGTTTTAATAAACTACGATAAAGAAGGCATGATGCAAGTATTTCCATTCCAATCCGAGTTGAATGCTATTTCATTTGGTAATTGTTTTCTCCAGGAACTCGCACGCATTTGGTTTGTCCGAGTCTACAAGATGCAAGGGTGGCCATTGTTGACTGGAGAATACGGCATTTCATATATCTTAGTATGATTATAATATTGGACCATTGGTAATGCCTGCTCCCAGCACTCACCTCCAGCCAAATGCTCCTCCACGGCCATCACCTCATCGCCCCAGCTCCCCTCCAGCTCCCCCTTCCTTTTCGTGCCGATCCCAGACTTTTTCCCTGCCCATCCGCTTCAGTGCCCCGCGTTCCGCTTGGCGTGCAGCATCTACTCTACCCCACCATCGTTCCGAGCCTGTTCACCTCCTCGTCCCGTCGCCGCCGTCTTCTCCCATCTCCACACCAAACAACCAGACACAAAATCATGACCCACTCTGTTCTTTTGCTTGGAAGCGGCTTCGTCGCGAAGCCATGCTTGGATGTGTTGGCTGAGGCTGGAATCCACACCACTGTTGGTAAGTATCCTGAGCTCGGGATGTTTGGGTGGGACGGAGTTGAGGAAGAAGTAATCTCTGTGATTCATTGGCTAATTAACTTCCACAGCCTGCCGTACTCTCGAGAGCGCAAAGAAGCTCTCTCAAGGCGTCCCCAATGCCACTCCCATCTCTCTTGATGTCTCCAACTCCGATGCTCTGGATGCTGAGGTTGCGAAGCATGATCTCGTCATCAGGTCTGTTCACCTTTTCCAATCATGATTCCAAAACCACTCACGGCGTCAATATTGTACCCATCAATTTGCTCTACTGACACCTCATCAGCTTGATCCCCTATACCCACCATGCTACCGTCATCAAGTCTGCCATCAAGTCCAAGAAGCACGTCGTCACCACTTCGTACGTCTCCCCAGCCATGGCTGAGCTCGACGCCGCCGCCAAAGAAGCCAACATCACTGTCCTCAACGAGATTGGCCTCGACCCCGGAATTGACCACCTTTACGCCGTTAAGACCTTCGACGAAGTCCACGCCGCTGGCGGCAAGGTCATCTCCTTCCTCTCCTACTGCGGTGGTCTCCCTGCTCCTGAGAACTCCAACAACCCGCTTGGTTACAAGTTCTCCTGGTCTTCCCGTGGTGTTCTCCTCGCGCTCCGTAACTCCGCCAGGTACTATAAGGATGGAAAGGTTGAGGAAGTTAGCGGACCTGAGTTGATGGGTACTGCGAAGCCCTACTTCATTTTCCCGGGCTATGCCTTCGTTGCGTACCCCAACCGTGATTCCACTCCGTACAAGGAGCGGTACAACATCCCCGAAGCCCAGACTATCATTCGTGGTACCCTCCGGTACCAAGGATTCCCTGAATTCGTCCGGACATTGGTGGACATCAACTTCCTCTCTGATGAGCCGAGCGAGAACTTCTCTGCCTCTGTCCCGTGGAAGGAGGTCCTTGCAAAGCACCTCGGAGTTGCGTCGACCGAGGAGGCCGACCTCATCAAGGCTATTGAGAGCAAGACCAAGTTCGCCGACCAGGCTGAGAAAGAGAGGATTATTGCCGGCTTGAAGTGGTTGGGATTGTTTTCCGATGCGAAGACCACGCCAAGGGGCAATCCTCTGGATACCCTTTGCGCAACTTTGGAGGAGAAGATGCAGTATGAGCAGGGCGAGAGGGACATGGTCATGTTGCAACACCGCTTCGAGATTGAGTTGAAGGATGGAAAGAAGGTGAGTTTTCAGCACTTTTTCTGGGAAGATTTCACAGGGTGAAGGACTAACAAATGCTCACAGGAAACTCGCACTTCCACTCTTGTCGAGTATGGTGACCCCAACGGTGGCTACACTGCCATGGCCAAGACTGTCGGTGTTCCCTGCGCCGTTGCTACCAAGCTCGTCCTCAACGGAACCATCAAGGAGCGTGGTGTTATCGCGCCTATGAACAAGACGATCAATGATCCTCTGATTGATGAGTTGAAGAAGCTGGGGATTGAGTGCAAGGAGGAGGTTGTGGTTTAGATTTTGTTGGGACAATATCAGATATTTCTTTTTTTTTTTTTTGCTTCGGATAGATAAAATGGAAATTGGGTTGGAAGTGAATGCGTTGTTGCTGGTCATGGCGTGTTCTCAAATGATAGAAGCTACTACTAGAGTGGCAAGTGTTGTCGGTGAACATCATGATGGTTGTTGTCCAAGCAAAGTATGATTGGATGCAAGTGCCCTAACCCGGTATGGTGCATGCCAAGAAACGAGCGCAACGCGCTGTTCGCCTCTCACCGCCACTTCAGGCGAGTCGCGAGCTCAGGCTTCTTCATCGACTTCCATCACCTCCACTCCATCTGTCCACCCACGCCCGTCTCCGCCCATTTCCCCATACCGCCCGATTATACTTTCAGATACAGCCTTGTTTCAGCCATCACGATCCCCCTGGCTTCTTAATCCCTTGAAACCGCACGCGCCTTCACCGACATCTCCCACCGTCCCTTCACCATGGATGACTACGATGAGATGGCCGACACCATCTCGGCGGAGGATTGTTGGCAAGGTATCCACTCAGTCAGTCAGTATGCTTTTGTACTGTCAGCCTGACGTGACCAGTCATCACCGCCTTTTTTAACGACAAGGGACTCGTATCACAGCAGCTTAACTCCTTCGATGAATTCGTCTCGCACACAATGCAGCAGTTGGTGGCGGAGGATAGATTCCTATCGCTCGATCAGAATATCTCCAACAGCGATGAGGGAATTGTTCTCCGGCGGTATGAGCTTACTTTTGGTGATATCTTTTTGTCACGTCCTACCATGACTGAAGGCGACGGATCCACACAACCTATGCTTCCCCACGAAGCACGCTTGCGTAATCTTACCTACTCGTCTCCCGTTTATTGCGACCTCAGCTACAAGGTTACAGTGGCGCGGGAAGTGGAGGTGGATGAAGAGGACGAGGAAGACGAAGACGCATCTCAGCACGACGAAAACCGAGAGCGGGTGCGGATAAAACACGAATGGCAAACGGAAAGCGAAGCAGAGCCTTTCAAGGCATACATTGGAAAAATGCCTATCATGTTGCGGTCGACATATTGTATCCTCAAGGACTTTCCGGCTGAGGAACTCCCACAATTTTCGGAGTGTCCATACGACCAAGGCGGTTACTTTATTATCAATGGCTCTGAAAAGGTGTTGATTGCGCAGGAGAGGAGTGCGGCCAATATCGTTCAGATTTTCAAGAAGTCGCCGCCATCACCTACACCATACATTGCCGAAATCAGAAGTGCTGTGGAGAAGGGATCAAGGTTGATCAGCAGCTTGACGGTCAGCCTGCATTCGAAGGGAGAAGCAAGAGGAGGATACAGCGCGACGATCAAATCGAGTCTTCCATACATCAAATCCGATATCCCTATTGTGGTTGTATTCAGAGCTTTGGGAGTTGTTTCGGACGAGGATATCCTTAACCATATCTGCTACGACAGAAACGACACTGAAATGTTGGAGATGATGAAGCCATGTATCGAGGAGGCCTTCGTTGTTCAAGATCAAGGAGTCGCTTTGGACTACATTGCACGTCGTGGTTCTGCGCCTGGTGCCAGTCGAGACAAGCGTGTCCGGCATGCTCGGGAAATTATGCAAAAGGAGTTGCTGCCGCATATTTCACAGGCACAGGGAAGCGAAACACAAAAGGCCTTCTTCTTGGGCTACATGGTTCATCGTCTTCTTCAGTGCGCCCTTGGCCGCCGGGAGGTTGACGATCGTGATCACTTTGGAAAGAAACGATTGGATCTTGCTGGACCTCTTCTGGCGTCTTTGTTCCGGAATCTTTGGAAAAAACTGACAAAGGATGTCTACAAGTATTTGGAGAAGTGTGTCGAGACTGGAAAGGAGTTCTCTCTGCCGTTGGCTGTTAAGGCGACCACCGTCACCAACGGATTGAAGTACTCTTTGGCTACTGGCAACTGGGGTGATCAGAAGAAGGCGATGTCGTCAAAAGCCGGAGTTTCACAAGTGTTGAATCGATACACATTCGCCTCAACCTTATCACATTTACGTCGGACGAACACTCCTATTGGTAGAGACGGAAAGATTGCGAAGCCTCGACAGCTTCACAACACACATTGGGGCCTTGTGTGCCCAGCAGAAACGCCAGAAGGACAAGCTTGTGGTCTCGTCAAGAATCTTTCTCTCATGTCATACATCACCGTTGGATCCCCTGGCGATCCTCTCAAGAGTTTCTTTTCGGAACAGAACATGGAGATGCTCGAGGAGTATGAGCCGCAACGCTCGCCAAACGCCACGAAGGTGTTTCTCAACGGTACTTGGATTGGTATCCATCGCGAACCTCTACATCTGGTTCGTCTTGTTCAAGGATTGCGTCGGGATGGAACCATCAGCCACGAGGTCTCCGTCATTCGCGATATCAGAGACCGCGAGTTCAAGATCTTCACCGACGCTGGCCGTGTTTGTCGTCCACTTTTTGTCATCGATAATGACCCTACCCATGAGCGACGTGGGCAGCTTGTTCTCACAAAGGATCATATCGAGCGGCTTAGGGAAGATCAGTTCCTTGACGAGAGTGACGAGAACAAGTTTGGCTGGGAAGGTCTTTTGAACTGTGGCGCGGTAGAATATGTGGATGCGGAGGAAGAGGAGACGATTATGATTGTGATGAGCCCTGAAGATTTAGATGTGGCCCGACAGATCCAGGCAGGTTACCAATTTGAAGAAGAGGATGAAGATATGAACAGGCGAGTCAAGACTCCGTTCAACAAGAACATGAATCAATACACGCATTGCGAGATTCATCCCAGCATGATTCTCGGAATTTGCGCCAGTATTATTCCGTTCCCGGATCACAATCAGGTACGTTTTTTGATAGATTGTCTAACAATTGTTGCTGACCTGAGCTGCATAGTCTCCTCGTAATACTTACCAATCCGCTATGGGCAAACAAGCCATGGGAGTCTTCCTTACCAACTTCGCGGAACGTATGGATACTATGGCGAATATCCTCTACTATCCTCAGAAACCGCTCGCTACAACCCGTTCTATGGAGTATCTCAAGTTCCGAGAGCTGCCAGCCGGCCAGAATGCCATTGTCGGAATCATGTGTTACGGAGGATACAACCAAGAAGATTCCGTCATCATGAACCAGAGCAGTATCGACCGTGGATTGTTCCGCAGTTTGTTTTACCGCTCTTACATGGACCAGGAGAAGCGTGTTGGTATGCAGACTGTTGAAGCTTTCGAGAAACCCGCCCGTGCAGACACATTGAAGCTCAAGCATGGAACATACGAGAAGCTTGACGATGATGGATTGGTTGCTCCTGGTGTTCGTGTATCTGGAGAGGATATCATTATCGGAAAGACTGCTCCGATTGCTGCTGACGCAGACGAGATGGGTCAACGTCAAAAGTTTCATACGAAGCGAGATGTGTCAACCCCGTTGCGTAGCACCGAGAGTGGTATTGTCGATCAGGTGCTGCTTACCACTAATGCGGAGGGTCTGAAGTTCGTCAAGGTCCGAATGAGGACGACCAAGATTCCTCAGATTGGTGATAAGTTTGCTTCCCGTCACGGACAGAAGGTATGGTACAAATTCTTCAACTCTATACTGTTCCTAACATGCATCACAGGGTACTATTGGTATCACCTACCGTATGGAAGACATGCCATTCACCTGCGAAGGTCTTGTTCCCGATCTTATCATCAATCCTCACGCCATTCCGTCCCGTATGACTATTGCCCATTTGATCGAGTGTCAGCTCAGCAAAGTTGCTTCTCTCCGCGGCTTCGAAGGAGATGCCACGCCGTTCACTGATGTCACGGTTGACACCGTCTCCAAACTTCTTCGACAAAGCGGCTATCAATCTCGTGGCTTCGAAGTTATGTACAACGGATTTACGGGTCGGAAGCTGATGGCCCAGGTCTTCTTGGGTCCGACATATTACCAACGTCTGAGGCACATGGTGGATGATAAGATCCACGCCAGAGCAAGAGGTCCGGTGCAGATCTTGACAAGACAGCCAGTGGAGGGTAGGGCAAGAGATGGTGGTTTGCGTTTCGGAGAGATGGAACGTGATTGTATGATTGCACATGGCGCTGCAGCGTTCTTGAAGGAGAGGTAAGTCAAGCTCTAAGGATCACATGAGAACAGGATGGCTAACCATTATCGGTACAGATTGTTTGAGGTGTCTGATGCTTTCCGTGTTCATGTTTGTGACCTTTGCGGTCTCATGACCCCCATTGCGTATGTCACCCATTTCGATCATCTCTTTAACCTTAGAACTCTAATTTTATCACAGAAACCTCAAAAAGAACACCTTCGAATGCCGGCCATGCAAAAACAAGACGAAGATTTCCCAAATCCACCTTCCATATGCGGCAAAACTTTTGTTCCAGGAGCTTGCGGCTATGAACATTGCTGCTCGCATGTTCAGCAAGCGCTCTGGCGTCAGCATACGTACTTGAGAATATTGATTATGGGGATACAATGTGGGGATGTTGCTTTTGATTTTGCGTTTAGTCTCACATTTTTGTCTTTGTCTTTGGCGTTTCGGGTTTTTATGTTCTGTTCACGCGATAAAATACCGAATATGGCTGGTTTGTAGATAATGCTTTTGAGGGGAATAGGAGAAATCAGAATTGTGTTGCAACAAATCTCTTTGCACTCACACCGTGACGATGATAGTGGTATCCTTCCAACATACTGTGATAGCCCTCTACACGGTCTTGAAATTTTCAGACGCCAAAACCAACCCATCACCACGCACTCCCAAATCTTCCTTGTTTTGATCCTCCGTCATGAAACAAATAACCTGAAACAAGACCAACCACATTTCATATTAACATCGCCATGTCTATCGTACAATTCGGGGGGCAACAACAACCAACACCACGCAAGAGAACAATGTCAGTGCTATCTGTCTGTCGTCGCTGCACAGCAACACTCGCGGTTTTAATTTTTTCGGGGGGGTGGTTTCGAGGTTGCGGAGAAAAAGAGAGAGGGATATCGGTATTGAGATTGTATTTAGAAGCTGAACCCAGCGTGTCAAACTCTGTCGAAGCGGTATTGCTGGCACCGCAGGATTACTCACGTCGGAACAAACCACTCGCTCCAGGACGAGTGCAGAACGGTCACGGCGGCCTGGGTAGTAATGTTAGTTTGCATTCATCTCCAGCTATGAGGAAACTGCGGCAATGGCGAGGAATGGAATGGATGTGGTAGGATGCATACAGCAAAGATGGCGATGCTCTTGATGACGGCCGCGTTCTCGGGCGAGCGGACTTCGCGGTAGATGCTAGAGATGAAGCCGGGCTGTTGGCGGGAGGAGGAGGCAACGGCGCGCGATCGTGGGGCAGGCATGGTGGCGGTTTTGTGGTGGTGGTGAGGTTGGTGGTGGGCGGATTAGTTGGTAGTGGGGTGAAATTCTTTGAGGTTGAGGTACAGGGTCTCGCGGGCAGGTGACGTACTGAAAGGTACTTGGTCATGGGATATCATTCGTGATTCTGGATAAGTCGGGATGATAATTTATTTCTATGCCCGGATGGATTGACATGAAGATGTCAATGTGTTTCCTTAGGTTACATGGTCTCGAGAGCGAGTGTTACTTCTACTATCTTTATCGGTGTTTGTGGGAAGTAAAAGAACACAGGTGGTTCCGGAGACACCCAATCAGTCTCTTGGAGGCGGAGGTGGGATTTAGCTAACAATATCATTCGAGTCAGTGATCTTATTTTGACTGTCTCGCAAGTGAACACTCACCGCAAGCCTTACGAAACCCTTCGTATGTTTCGACGTTCCGAATAGTTGCGGACAGCACAACTCGCAGCTGTGGTTTAGCCTTCAGCCTCGCTGCAATCTCCTCAACCAAATAAGAGATTGATGAAGGTTCATACGTCTACTCCACCGTTAGCACCGACATATCAAACCGAGGCAACATCATTTCTCACCACATCCGCCCCAATAACCAGATCCACTCCATTCGCATACTCCGGATTTGATGCCCACAGAAGCACCGAGGGTTTAATCTGCGTCTCCAGCTTATTACGTGCCACATTCTCTCTCAGACTGGCGATAACATTCTCATCTCCATCAGTGGCATACACCTCTTCAACTCCGAGCTTTGCAGCCAGCATTGCACACAATCCAGTACCTGTGCCCAACTCTAGCAAAGAGCGCACATTGTGTAAAAAACCTCTTTCTATCCCATGAGACGTGCACATGTACTCTCCTAGCGCAAGAGCAGCCTCCCATGTTCGAAGCCCCGTTGTGCCTTGCCCGGATATGATGTTTGGGGTTTCAACGATTGTAACTGCGATTTCTTCACTTTCGGGCGCCCGAGGGAGGGAGGGAATGTAAGTAACTGGAACTGGCTCTAAAGCGTCTTGTGCTCCGGAGCTGGGTGCTTGTCTCTGGGTGTATAGTTCCAGAAGGTCTTCGTCAAGTTCTGGATCATCGCATGTTGTGCCATCACTCGAACTGGAACATGATGGTCCACAAGACTGTAACATTTGTCAGCTTGTGTAGTTGAGATGGCTAGACACATCTTACTTCGAGGATGCTGTCAATTACATGCTTCAAGACTCGCCGTAAATAGCGCTTTGGAGGTCTTGATCCTTCAGACTGGCTATTCGAGTGAAATATGCTGCGGAACAGACACTGTTGAAAAGCTGGATCACGGAGGATGCAATGAGATGGAAGCCGCATCTTCCGTGGCTCGACAAGCTGAAGATATTGTCTCCGGAGAAGTTGGACTTCTTGTAGGTGTGATGCGGGGAGGTCCATAGCCGTCGAACAGTTGTGGGGATTTGGGTGGTGAGGTCGGTTGTTTCTCTGTCACTGTGGATGGTACGCGAAATGATATACATCGGAAGTACGTGAATAAAAACATTAAGCTTTGTAACAGATTTAAGAGTCACAAAATAATGGAAATCTAATTTTAGCTTTGGCAGTCTTACATGTTGGTGGTGGGATGGTTGTCCTCGAGTTGACAGGACGTGAACTCCTTGAGCAACCTTCATCCACCCCCGAACCGCCCCTTCACACCAACGATTCCCTGACCAACCTCAATCTACCTCTCAACGCCTCTCTAAAGCTCACTAATCATGGACCCATTCTCGTCAGAAGGAGGTACCGATCTCCTGATCCCCAGAACCAACCACTGGCTAACAAGACACCTGTCCAGAGCTCCTCAACATCCACAACGCCTTCCATCAAGGCCAATTCTCCACGGTCGTCTCCACCACCCCCGAAACCTTCTCCCCCGAAAACCAAACCACCGCCAAAGTCCTCATCTACCGCGCGCGGATTGCACAGGGCGAAGCCGAAACCGTTGCCTCCGAGCTGGAGGGCGCCGAGGAGCCGGAACTGAAGGCTGTCAAGGCCTACGCCGAGTACACTGTCGGGAACACGAACGCAGCTCAGGAGATTGAGGCTCTTGTTGAGTCCAGCTCGGATAATGTTACGGTGCAGCTTTTGGGTGGGATCGTGCTGCATTTGGAGGGGAAGAGTGATGAGGCTTTGGCTCTCCTGAGCAAGCATCAGGGCAACTTGGAGGCGTATGTTGTTTCTACTCCGTAGAGGGGACTCTATATTCTACCTGTGCCACGGAAGGCTAACACGGGGTCCGTAGTGTTGCTTTGATTGTTCAGATCCGGTTGACACAGAACCGAACGGATCTGGCAACCAAGGAAGTGCAGGCAGCAAAGAAGTGGGCGAATGATAGTTTGCTCGTGAATCTTGCCGAGTCCTGGGTTGGGCTGCGGGTGGTAAGTTCTCAGGCCTGGCCTCATCGACAAAACTACGGCGCGCTAACGTCCATCAAGGGCGGCGAGAAGTACCAGCAAGCATACTACGTCTACGAGGAACTCGCTCAACAACCGACCTCCTCAAACGCTCGGACTTTGGTCGGCCAAGCTGTTACAGAACTTCACCTCGGTCGTTATCCAGAGGCAGAGTCTGGTCTGGAGCAGGCTCTGGAGAAGAACCCTGCTGATCCGGAGGCGTTGGCAAACTCAATTGTTCTTGGTATATTGGCGGGAAAGAGTGTGGAAGAGCAGAACGTGCATGCTAGGTATTGGTTTCCCCACGTAATAGGCTGTACACTCAATGCTAACAACTTTCGTTCAACAGTAATTTGGAGAAGGCCGCGCCCAGTCACCCATATCTTACAGATCTTGCAGAAAAGAGCGAGCTTTTTGACACAGCTGCAGCACGGTATACGCCAAAAATTGGAGCATGAGGGATGATCTATTGTGAGCAAGCGCAGGGAATTCTTTTGTGATGACTTTAAATTAAGACACATTAATGACACTGGGGCATATGTGAGGATAAAGCCGTGCACTTGAATTCCAGAGCCGTCAACAAGAATCCTATCCTTTACATTCATATTATTCAGACTCCAACATGACCAATATCTAGTTTACGCTTTTCACCTCATGGCAGAAAAATCGGGTATCAGGATACGCATTTCCGAAACTACAACACATCTAGAGCCCGTCAGTCTCTGCTTGGCTCTCTTTTCTCTTTCTCCTTTCCTTCAACCACAGCTTCGCCCCCTCATAAACCCCCAAATAGAGCCCACTCCCCACCATTGTCCAAGCTCCTCTGAAAGTCCCACCCCTAAACAGTCCTTTAAACCCCTCCGTCGCTAGTACGTCTTTAACCACATCCCTCGCTCTTAACCTCTCATCTGCCCTGAGCATAATCCTTGTCTTTACAACATCAACGGGAGTCGTCACCACCGCCGCCACCGTACCACTTAAACCCGCTGCCAGTCCCGCCCATCCAATCGTACTTGCAACCCCAGCGCTCTTATCCGGCAACCACCGCTTCTTCAACCTCTCAAACATCATAAACTGCAATGCCGTAAATGGCATATTGCGTGCGGCTAGCGCGGTATAACCCGTCCAGAGGTGTCGGTAGAATTTGATATTTTGGAAAGCACGCACAGAGGATGGAATCGGTGAGATGCGGTTGGTTTTCGAGTCGATGACTTGAGCGCGCTGTTTTATGACTTCTGCGGGGGTAAGAATTGCGCATGATGTGAGCTCGCCGATGGAGGAGGCGAGGGCGTTGGAGAGGGGATGTGAGGGGAGGTGGAAGCGGACGGTTTCATAGACGGTGAAGAAGGCTCCAGCTGGGGAATATTAGCCTTCAATATACTGAGGGGTGATAGTAGAAAGTATGTCGGAAAAAGTTACTTGCCAGCGGGAAGTGTAGCTATTACTACTGAACCGACTCCTTGATAAAGTCCCTTGAAGCGTGGTATACTCCGGTGCTCGAGTGAAGGGGATTGCCATCGTGTTTTGAGTGTATCGAGGGGGTAGATGAGTAGATCAACGGTGAAAGCAGCGGCAGCGCCGGCCTGTTCCAGTCAGTAATGATAATCAATGCACGGATGATGCTGCGCACCGCGAGAATATCGGCAGTAGACATTGGGCAGAGACGAGGACATGGCGGAGAAGGATGAGTGGTGGCTTGAAGAGGTAGCTGGGTCTCAGAGCTTGAGTGATGATGTCAGTGTCCACCGGGTGTCCATAGGCTTGTCTGACGTCGCGAGTCAGACATGGTGCTCAACATTGGGGGAAGAATTTCTCCAATTATGGTGGTATTGTATCAGAGCTAATCAAACACATTCATTTTTGCAACCCTCGCTCCATCTCGAAATCATGAACCACAAATATTTCTACAACTTCGCCTTCGGCTTCTTCAACATTGCTTCTGCCACAATCCTCCTCTGAATCTTCCCGGTCGCGGTTTTCGGCATAACGTCAGTGAAATACCACTTAGTCGGGACCTTAAACTTCGCAACCTTCTCTCTCGTCCACTTCCCCAACTCTTCCTTGGTCACCTGCTGTCCCTCCTTGACCACGACTGCTGCTGCAACTTCTTGCCCATACATTTCGCTTTCTACGGCGAAACTGACCGCCTCAGCGACCTTGGGATGGCTGGAAATCGCATTGTCAACCTCGATGGGTGAAATCTTTTCTCCGCCTCTGTTGATGAGTTCCTTGATACGGCCAGTGATGACGACGTAATTGTCTTCATCGAGTTTACCCTGATCTCCTGTGCGGAAAAAGCCAGTGGAGGTAAAAGAGGATGCATTCGCACTGGGGTTGTTGATATATCCCTTTGTCACGTTTTCGCCGCGAATACAAATCTCTCCCTCTTCTCCATGCGGAACCGGGTTTCCAGCATCATCAAGAATGGCGACTTCCACGCCTTGCCCAATTCCCACAGTACCAGGCTTTCTTTTGGCGGGCGGAAGCGGGTTGGAGGTCATTTGGTGGGCGGCCTCGGTCATGGCGTAAGCTTCGAGGACGGGTGCCTCAAGAGCAGCTTCGAGAGCATAGAAGGTGGTCGGTGACAGAGGAGACGAGCAGGAGCGGATGAAACGTATTTTGGGGATGGGGGAGGGGAGTGGCGATTTGAGAAGGATCTGGTGGATCGTGGGGACGGCGGTGTACCAATTCGCCTTGTGGGTGATAAAGTCACGCCAAAAGGTCGAGGCAGAGAATTTGGGCGGGATAATGACAGTTCCAGAGGAGGCCAAAGGCGCCAAAAAGCCAGCAAGAAGCCCATGGACGTGGAAGAGGGGCATTACGAGGTAGGTGCGGTCGGTGGAGGTAAGTTGGTAAGTGTTGATGATGTTGGCTGACCACACAGTCAGCGCTACAGTATTCTACGTATCATAGATTGATTAAGGGAGAGCTCACACATGGTCCTGGTCAGATTCTTGTGGCTTAATGGGACGGCCTTTGGCCTTCCTGTGGTCCCACTGGTGTGTAGGACAAGCGCAACATCCTCCTCTTGAGCTACTACAACCTCCGTTCTCTTCCCCCTCCCGGCCTGCTTGCCATCCTCAGTAACCTTCAGCTTAACATCCCTTGCCTTATTATCCCACCACACCTCCGCTACCGCAGCACCGAACTTTCTGGCTGCTCTTACAGACGGCGCATTAGCCGCTGTGCTTCCCGGCGGTACAATGATAAGCTTGCTCTTTAAGTCATCAATATAGAACTCGAATTCAGCTTGCGTATAGGCTGGGTTGAGGGGTGCGGCAATGGAGCGTTGATTGGCAACGGCGAAGAAGGAGACAACGAAGGGAAGGGTGTTGGGAAGGGCGATGGAAACGGCCGAATGGGCTGTGATTCCGATTTCAGCGAGGGAAGATTGAAAGCGTGAGATGAGGTTGGAAAGCTCGGGGTAGGAGATGGTGAGGCCCTCGGGGGAGCTGGTGGGGACGATAATGGCGGGCGATGGAGATTCTCGCGGAATCGCGGTGGAAAGAGTCGGCATTGTGAGTAGAAGTTGGCTCGTAGCTATGGAGGAGGCGGACAGTGTTCGTACTCGGGTAGAGAAGATAGTAAAGGTGGAGAGTAGCTTTGTTGTGAGTCAGGGACTAGCTGTCGTACGTGGAAACAGACAAGCTTTTGTGATCTCATCCTGATGACTTGAGATGGCTGGATGCTTAAGTACCTGGGTACGTACGCGTTCAACTGTAGCTCCCCACCGCACCGAACTCCGACCTTGCGAGATGCATCTCCATGTGTCTGCCACTTCCAGCCTGGAGTTATGCGACATTGAAACTCCGAATCACCTCATCCCGAAGTATCCCCGATGTCCATCTGAGCGGCTGTGTGCATATTGGAGTTGCAGCAACATCTGCGAGTCACGTGGGGTTTCAAACAACCCCATGCCCTACATTTGCACAAATCTGCGCTAGTCTCAACTCAGCCTCAGGCAACTTACCCGGCCACCTGCCCGTCCCAAAACCGTAAGATTTTTCTTGAACATGGCTTCTCTTTTCATCCGTCCCCCTCGCCCTCCCAATCGCCATCGAAGCCACAGCCGGACCTGCCTTGCGCTTCGTCCTCACCACGCTTTGGGAGAAAGTCCCCGGACACATCTTTTCCTTGTTGAAAAGACCAGCCCAGCGGCACCCCCCGTCGAGCTACCTCGGGGGTCTCCAATCCTTACTCGGCTCCCCTCTCACCTTCGCTCCCTTCCGTTCATGGCCGCGGCCTATTCAACTGCTTTTCTCCTGACCATGCCGTCGTTTCTACCCAGCTCTTAGGATCCGGCCACGGTGGCGACGATATGAGCCCGCACGGATTCACGGCGCTGTGGTGTTGCGATGGGTGGTGGGGTTAGGTGGGGGTCGTGTTTCGTGGGCTGGTTTGGGTGTTTGCCGTGGGAGGATCAGAGACGTGGTCCAGGATTGGAGGATCCATTTCGTCGTTGCATGAAAGTTATGCGATTGCTGTTCATCCATTACATGGATGAATGGTTACTCAATGGGGCTTATGCGAGGTACGAGAGGGGATGTGATCACTTTTTTACGAGCCCGTGGTGTAAGGGAACATACCGGAAGGTGATGTCGTTTCGCAGGCGACCGGGCTCTCTTATGGGGACGAAGTAAGGCGGTGGAGGGGTGAGGCGGACTGATGGGGATGCATCGTGAGGAGGTTCGATATGATGAGATATTTCATAGAGTCAAGCACATAATTACCGTCATCGTCTGGTTGGAATCCTCAAGTAAGGGCCTTCTGGGTGGTGGCGAAGTTGCTGATACTGAAATAATATCGCTGATTGAACTTGGAGGTCGCAGTATTTATAAAAGGATATTGTAATGATACTCTAGTATGCATGATAGAAATAATGTTCTCTGTTAACCATCTCGTATTTCTATGCTTCTCCTGATGACATGACACCGTGGCTGAGGCCTTGATTACCAGACCCGTAATCCCCACTTCGCCAACAAGTTATCCACATCGGCGAGAAGCTGTAGATAAAAGAGGAAAATAGTAGACACAACCCTCAAGCAAGCATTGTGGAACCCTGCTTCTTTGATCAACCAGGATTGGATAAATTTGAGACTACAGTACGCCGACACACCCCACTACCAAAACTACAAAAGACAAATTAAAAAACTTGAAAGGAACCGACAGGGCAAAAACAAGGAAATAAAAGCCTCTAAAACATGGGAATTTCACGCCTGCCTTTCGCTCTTTATTTTCGACACTTTTTCACCATCCTCAGACGCACCATCCTTTACATCACTGCTTGTTTCCTCCATACATTCACTTCCTCCCGTGATATTGCTCTCTGGCGGGGCTGGAGTGGGCTCTCGTGTTATCGCTCCCTGGGTGGTTGATGCCTGTGACATTGCAGAGCTAGGACGAGGAACCGATAAACCCTCCTTTCGCCTCCCATTCATTGTTCCACAGCGAGCGCATCCCCACTGATCCACATCATCTGGGTTCAAAGTACCAGGGGGGGCCAGTCCATTGACCATACGACATCTCTGGCAGATCAATGCATAGCGGTTCTTTGCAGAAGTCTCATCTTCGCCGAGTATCATGTCCATGATTCGGTCATACCATCTCGGCGTTGATGCCTCCTCTGGTTGTAGATGATGAATCGATGGAGAGTGCATATGCCCTTGCATGTGAAGAGGCTGAGGCTGGGGAGGCCGTTGCCCAGGCGGAATCGGGACCCCTGGGGGTGAGAATCCCCCTTGCTGGGCCATAAGTTGCTGTTGGACTATCCTTTGTTGAATTTGCTGCTGCTGCAACTGATGTTGCATTTGGGGCGACATTTGAGAAGAGCGTCCTGGACGGGAATGTTGTGGGGCCTGGAGCTTTTTCGGAGTCTGCTTCTTAAGTTTCTCGGCCTCTTGGGTATCGATACCTGCCGTTCCGCCATATTTCTCGATAAGAGACTGTGTAGTCGAATACTTAGTTGCAGCCTTCAACCTATCAATCGTGGCAGATTGCTCTTTCTGGAGTTTGACGAGGCGCTCTTCAGCGTTTTTTATCCGCCGTGCATAGTACTCGTTAATCATTTTCTTGACAATGTAGATACTAATGAGTCTTGTCAGAGAAGCTTCTTTCAGGGCGTTACGGGGGAGTGGACCCTAATGGACCCCCAAAGAGACCTCCCCCTTGGGCCGGGGTTATATTTTGGTATCCATAGAGTAGTAGTAGGACGACGAGGTAAAGGAGGTATCCGAGAATGCCGTAAAAGATTAGGAGTCCATTGTACCGGCGAGCGCGCTGCCGTAGAACCGCAAGTTTCTCCCCGGTGCTCTTTATCTGATCCGCGATTTTGGACAGGGTTCGCTCAAATGAATCGGGTGAGTTGTCCTCCCGCTGTATCAATGTTAGCAGCTGCAGTTGCAACGCACGCGTAAAGTGACGACAGAAACGCGGTGGTGAACACATACTTTGACGAACGGCCAGACCATGGCGGAGAACGCTCGTCAGTATAGCGGTGCTGGTAGAATGATTCGAAAGCCGATGGGTCCTGGTAGAGGTATTCGAGGGTTCGTTGCTGTCAGGGCAGAAACATGAGTGACGACGGAGGTGCTGGGACAGGAGTGGAGGAGTTTCAACTTGCGGAGATGTTGAAACGTCAGCAGGGCAGTGACGTTACACAACTACAGTGTGGACCCTGGCTGCTCAGAGCACCAGCCACGTGCGGGTATGCACGACGGGAGGTGGCTATGAAGATTTAGTGGCGGTGCCTATCTTATCAGATTAGGGCTTGCCCCGCTCACTGTAGTGACCTGTGAAACTACGCCACGTGATTCAGCACACAATCCACAGTTCGTGTCTGGCAACTTTGCACAGTGAACATCGACAGCAACCTCAACCGCCGCCGCCCGGACTTCCGCCAACCCTCGTGAGTCGACAACCCGGACGACTACGAACAACCGCCGCCATGTGAGTCGCCATTAATCGGACGTTGGGAGATGGAGCGGGATTGGGTGTCGGGATGGTGTTGTCGTCAGCGGGGTGGAGGAGGAACGTTGGAGCTCAGAGAGCTGATGGAAACGGATACAGGTCTCTCGTGAGCGGAGAGAAGTCGAACTTCCAGTTCATTCTGCGTCTCCTCAACACCAACGTTGATGGTAAGCAGAAGGTCATGTACGCCTTGACCAAGATCAAGGGTGTTGGCCGTCGCTACTCCAACTTGGTCTGCAAGAAGGCCGACGTCGATCTTAACAAGCGGTACGATTCGGAGCTCCCTTATGCCTGACAACCCGATCCTAATATGCCCGACAGCGCCGGTGAACTCACGACCGAAGAACTCGAGCGCATCGTCACCATCATTCAGAACCCGACCCAGTACAAGATCCCGGGCTGGTTCCTCAATCGTCAACGCGATATCGTCGATGGCAAGGACTACCAGATTCTCGCCAACGGTGTCGACTCCAAGCTCCGTGAGGATCTCGAGCGCCTGAAGAAGATCCGCGCCCACCGTGGTCTTCGTCACTACTGGGGTCTGCGTGTCAGGGGTCAGCACACCAAGACGACGGGCCGTCGGGGACGGACCGTTGGTGTGTCGAAGAAGAAGGGTTAAATATGTGCGGTTTCTTTTTTGCGGGTTGGGGAATCGGTGTTTTCTGCTGTCTTTTCGGCCGTCTTGGGGATTCTACATTTTCATGGGTTCTTGCTTGATAGGCCTGCCACGGCGTCAAAAATACGGGCTGTTTTCCACTGGCGCGGTTAAGCATGTTCTGGGTGTCTTTTTGAAATTCCTTGGTTTTCTTTCCGTGATAACCTCTCGCTTTGTGCCCATACTGTTCTACTCCAATGACATGACGAAATACAACCGTGCTTGTCCAGTATAATCTTGAGGTGTTCGTCATACACATTGTGAGATCGAGTCTTTTGATGAACAATCACTCGTTAACACTGGCCTCCAGTTCATACCCCTTCCAATCGTGAGATTGATTTCGTCTTCCCAATAAACCCCTACAGCCTGCATAAATGGCAGCACATTATTGTTCAGGCCCACTCTCACAGATTGAGATGAGCATCTTTCAAATTGATATTTGATACTCGTCAACACCACATCTCAAGCCTTCTCACTCAGCTCTGCAATTTTGGCTTCCAATCGTTGTTTCTGGAACACCAGCCCAGCGCGATAGTTGTTTAGCCTAGGAGAAATCAATATCCATGCACCGTCAGTTTTGAATAGACCTTACCTCGTCAACTTCTCTTCCGTCGTCTCTTCCCGACGTTTCTGGATCTCCGCTCGTTGTTGCACATCCTGCTTCAACTGGGCGCCAGCAAATGCCCCAGCAGCGACAACCACGACAGCAGAAATGGCGAGCATTGTGCTCCGCAGGCGGAGAAACGATGGTGGTTGTGAGGGCTGCATCATGAGAGCTTGAGTGTGGTTGGGTGGCGATGGAGGAGTTTCTTCATGCAGCCAAAACTCTCGTCACTGACTGTCGTGACACCACAAAGTGAAATCGTGAAGTGCACTCAACCCACGGCAAAAACATTGCCGAATGATATCTACGACTCTTCCTGATGATTCCACTTCTTGGTGTTAGCTGCCATGGAGTCGTGACGGAAGCCGACGCAATCCAAGGCATCTCACGTGCCCTCACGTACCATGGCCGCCTTTTTACGTCACTTTGATATCACGACCGCCCGCCTTGCCCGCCCGCAAGGCCGCACGCCACACCGAGACCTAGAAATGACGAATAAACAATGGCCTTTAAAAGTCCATCATCCCACCTGCGGAGGCGGACTGCATCTTCACCTCCACGACGAACAACACCTTTCACGAACGAATTAAGCTTCTTTCAGCTTCAATCCCATACACGACATAAACACCACCGCCAAAGCAAAAATGTCTGCCTCATCTCGCCCTGAAGACGGAGCTGCCGCAAACCCTGAGACCAAGAATTTGAAGGACCACCAAATTGCTACTGGAGTCCCGACCGATGACAAGATTGTAATCTTTTTGTAGAATCCGTCATTTATGATTGTATCAAGCTAATTGTATACCAACAGGAGAAGAACCCACAGGAAACCAACCGTTCTCACAAGGCCGCACCAATGCCCGAGTATTCCGGAAAGTCACTTAGCGAGCAGTCATTGTCGGGTGGTGGAAATGCGCCAGACGCCACACATGGCAGTGGGAAGGGAGGATTGCATCATACGCCTCCACGGATGGAGACGAAGAAGGGGAACTAAATGGGGGCGGATTTGATGTAGATATTATAGATTGGAGAATATTGTAATGGCATATCATTTTCCGTTTTTGATTGAAATCCTTTTTGTTGTGTCCTTTTTGGAAGGGTCTGGACCTGAGGCTCCATCCAAGCTATTGACAACACCAGACCGCGAGAACTTGCAACTAACAGCTCTGCAACCCCACCATCCACCTTGCACCCACCACTGAATCTCAAACACCCAATCCCAGTCCCCCGCCATGTCGACCGACGTTACACTGTTTACCACCATGGGCAACGTCACGCTCGAACTCTATCCGGAGCATGCGCCCAAAACCTGTCGAAACTTTACGCGCCTGGTGGAGCGAGGGTACTACAACAACTGCTCAGTTAGCTTTCCCCCATCCCCGATGACCATCGCCGCCCCCCAGCTAAAGCGCATCTGACCCCGCCCGGTACTGCAGTTCCACCGTATCATTAGAGACTTTATGATCCAGGGCGGTGACCCGACCGGGACTGGCCGTGGCGGGTTGTCTGCCGATGGAGGAAAGTTTGAGGATGAGATTCACCCGGGATTGAGGCACACTGGCGCCGGTATTCTCAGCATGGCGAATGCGGGGCCGAATACCAATGGTTCACAATTGTAAGATTGCCAACGTCTAGACTCGTGGAGGAGCGGAAGCTGATGGTAGAATACGATAGCTTCATCACACTTGCGCCAACGCCGTGGCTGGATGGGAAGCACACGATCTTCGGGCGTGTGAAAGACGGAATGCAGGTGGTCAAGAGAATGGGAAATGTGAAGACGGATAAAGAGGACCGGCCGGTGGACCCTGTGAGCATCATGCAGGCAAGGTTGAGTACAGGAGAGGAGGAAGTATAGAAGGTCGAGAATGAGGCAGATTTGGCGACTTTGATGGACTGCTCTACTGGGAAGTCGGTACGCATTGCGGGCGTAATTCGAGTTCCTTTGATAGAAGTGAGAGGGCTAACGGGCCGATGGACCGGGAGCGTTGCAGGGTTGGATTGGGGCCCACGGCTAGGTGCGAGCGGCTGGAGGAAGGCTGAGGGAGTTGTTCAGACACTGGGTGGAGGGCCGGGTAAATCACTCCAACTCGGTGAACAAGACTGGAAAACGATCTTGTGACGAGTTGGACAGTTGACAACTGTAGTTGGATAACTGGGCAGTGTCTGCGTGTCGAGGACAGGCGCTGTATATTCCCGTTCTGGTGGTTTCGATTCGTCATGGTTGTACAGCTCCGCATTGCAGCACACCCTCAGTTGTCGAGGTTGTAAGAGACAGACAGGTTGTGGGGCGTCATCATGGAAGGTTACAGACGCTCGTTGCCAATGGCTTCTCCAACATTTTTGTTGCTGAATACAGTTTCAAGGCTGCCCCAAGCCAGGCCAAGTCACGCTCGCCTTGCATTTTTAACATAGTTCCCGCGGTGGCCGTTGGGGCTGCTGTGGTGGACGCTGTTGATACGTCATTGCCTGGTGGAAGGTCATGGTATGGCGAATCCCTCCCGTGTCCCAGTTGGCGGTCGTCCCGGGCATCCCAGAGATCCCAGAGACCCCGCCTGCACTAAATCATCTTCTATCGCTGCTCATCCTCCTCCTTCTGCTCCTGTTCTCCACTTCCCCGCTCTCTCCACATCTCACGATTCATCCATTCATCATCACAGAAACCATCCATCCCCCCCGATTGGCGCACAACCCCCGAACTCGTCCCCACTCCCTTCCAAGCACAAAATCGTGCACGCGACGAAACTGTTCACCCAGTGCCCCTTGCTTTCCATTACCGTCATTTTATTTGCCTTCGTTCTCCGCTGCTTTTTACCGATCTCCACATTCAATACCGCTCCCGCCCAATCTTTCTCGGACTCCACCCAAAGTGCTTTCCGTCCAACTACGAAACTTCCTCTGAAAGTACCCTTTATCCAGCTGCGAGACGCACGCCCTTGGACCTCAGGCGCTACAAAAAAGCCGTTCGTTCGAGAAGCAGACGATACCACCACCAAAATGGCGCCAGTCGAGGGCAACAAGTTGATCCAGAAGGCGGAGGCGATTGCGAAAGAATTCGAGCTTAGACCAGAGCAAGTCAGAAAAGCTGTTGTCGAGTTCCGTCGGCTGATGGGTATGTACTGTCGCAATGGAAGTGACGACCTGGGCTAAACTGGGCGGCGACTAGACCTGGGGCTACAAAAAGACAAGCAAGCGATGACGATGATTCCCACATACGTTACAAGCGTACCAAAGGGTACAGAGAAAGTGAGCCACTGTTGCGCCCTTGAGACTCGAAGGACCAAGTTCGCTAACTTGGGATAACAGGGAGTTTATCTGGCGGTTGACCTTGGCGGTACCAATTTCCGTGTCTGTTCAGTTACGCTCGAAGGCAATTCATCGTTCACAATCCAGCAGTCAAAGGCTGCTATCCCGAAGGAGCTGATGACTGGTGACTCCACTGCGCTCTTTTCCTTCATGGCGGCACAAGTAGGAGAATTTGTGCAGACCCACCACTCTGAACACTTTTTGGAAAACAAAGAACACCAACTTCAACTTGGTTTCACCTTTTCTTTCCCAGTTGACCAGAAAGCCATTAATAAGGGCTATCTGTTGCGCTGGACAAAGGGATTCGATATCAAGGATGCTGTTGGGAAGGATGTTTGCGAGCTGCTCCAGACCCAACTTGATATCCTGGGTCTCCCCGTGCGTGTTGCGGCATTGGTCAACGATACAGTGGGGACGCTCATGGCACGCTCGTATACATCCCCCGGAACCCATGGTGCTCTCATGGGCGCGATTTTTGGAACTGGTACTAACGGCGCCTACGTTGAAAAATTGTCCAAGATCACAAAGATGACCGAGCCAGGTTCAGACTTTGGCAAGTATGACACATCAACTGGTGAGATGGTCGTCAATACCGAGTGGGGCAGTTTCGACAATGCCATGAAAGTTTTACCAGATACGCCATACGACCGTGAGCTTGATAAAAACTCAGTGAACCCTGGGATCCAGATGTTTGAGAAGCGAGTGTCTGGCATGTTCCTAGGAGAGATCCTTCGCCACGCGCTTCTAGCGATGAAGCGAGACGTCAGCCTGTTCTCGACGGCTCATATCCGGGAAGACGCGGAATTGAACACTCCTTGGAGTATTGACACTAGCGTGCTTTCTCACATTGAGGGCGATGAATCTCCATATCTCAGCAAAACGAAGTTGACAGTTTCGGAGCAATTGGGAGTTCAAAATATCTCTACAGAAGAAGCAAGGGCCATCAAGCTTATTGTCCACGCGATTGGAAAGCGTTCAGCGCGGTTGGCAGCAGTACCCATCGCAGCAGTCGTTCTCTCAACCGGAAAACTCTCACCAAAATCGGCGACCTCTGCTCCTTCCTCACTCGCCGCCAGTGCAGCGGAGAACATTAAGCAAGGCGCCAAAGCCATTAAGGCTGTTGTGACAGGAGAACCCCCAAAGGCTGATTTCCCTCCCGGTGGATCAGCCACCACCGAAGAACCCATCGATATCGGTGTCGATGGAAGCGTAGTAGAGTTTTACCCTGGGTTTGATGGGTACCTTCGAGAGGCTTTGAGAGAGGTGGAGGAGGTGGGAACTTTTGGTGAGAAAAGGATTAGAATTGGGATCGCCAAGGATGGAAGTGGAGTGGGGGCAGCGTTGATAGCTTTGGTAGCGAGTAAAGTATTGGATAAGAAGTAAAGATGGCTGGTGAATGTTTTTTATGTATACCGGTATATATGTAACGTCATGGCGCACTGGACTGGAATTTAAGTTTGTGTCATTGAACAACACTGAACTAGTAATTTAGGACAACTTTGTCAACAATTTCTCTGCTCTATGACTTGTCCCGAGATATCGTCACCATTGCATGCCCCGGTGATGCCCGGTTCTGGGTCTTGAATCATGTAAAGGTTGATACTGCAAGTGTCAAAGACCATTCGTAACGCCAAAAGATGTTTACTCAAGGATAGTAAGAGTACACAGATATTGAACAACATGCACTAACGTTACCCAAAGTCCCTATAACTACTCAAGAAACCCAAAGGAGCAAGAAACCAAATCAAAAACAAAACGAAACGCCCCCACCAACCCATTGATATTTCCCTTATACCATACTCCTCCCGTCCTCTAATTCTCCACGCCCAACCTCTTCTTTGCCTTCTTTCCGCCCTTAAAATGCTTCTTACTCCCCATCATCGCCCTCACCTCATCGGTACTAAGGTCATGATCAATCGCCACCACGGTCTTTGCCTTCCTCCCGGTCAACACTCTCCCATCTTCAGTCACCGGCGTAGCGATCTGCTTCCCGTTGCCAATGCCGCGCTGAAACGGGTTCTTTACATGACCACCGCCGCTGGCCCCCCGGGCGAAAAACTGCTCATCCATCCCGCGCGTCTTTTCGCCTTCGGGGATGATGGAGATCATGTCGTCTTCGTCGATCTGAGACAACTTCTCGTCGTTGTTATCGCGGGGGATATCCCGCGGCTGGTAGTCAGGGTTGTTATTGTCGTTGTACAGCTCCGCGTTGAATTCCTTTGGATCGAACGGGGGATCCGCGGGGGGTGGGTGGCAGAACAGCAGCCGGCCCTTGACGTAGTCCTTGAGCACGTAGCGTGCAGCCCGGGAATCATCTGGATTCCCAGCGCTGGTCTTCATAAACCCTCTTGCCCGGGCGTAGGAGACGAGGAGTTCTTCACCCGTTGGCACACCCGTGCCGCCTTCCTCGAGAGGCCGCGTTTGGATTTTAATACCGTAGAGTTGCTCGATAAACCATTGTGGGATTCTCTTTGCTACGAGCGCAGCGGGGCCGGTGAATTCGCGTTGTTGGTCGATCGGGAGAACGCCGTTGCAGACGAGTTCGGCCTTGGTTGTGGCGAAGTTGGGGAAGACGAGACCGGGGCAGTCGCAGAGGATGACGCGGTCGGAGAAGTGGAGCGTTTGGAAGTGCTTGGTTTTTCCGGGGGTCGCGGAGACGGAAACTTTTTTGGCGCCCATGAGGGCGTTGATGGTGCTGGATTTACCCACGTTGGGGTACCCGACGAGGCCGATGGTGATTTTGCGGGAGATGTCTGGAGGGGGGTTAGTTAAGTGATTGTGGGAGGGGAGAATCTGCGTACCTTCGCTCTCGGGAACGTTGTCAAAGAACATGCGTTCGAGGTCTTCGACGGTGATGATTCGTGTTCTTGGGTCTTCCTCTTCTTCGGGTATTGAAGGCTCTTCCTTCAAGTTGAGCTTCTCAGCTTCAGCAGCCAATCCCGCAGCTTCCTGCTCTTTTTCGTCTTCCTCTTCTTCTTCATCCTCCTCCTCATCCTCCTCCTCCGAATCAGTCACATATTCCTCAGCGTCTTTCTCATTCTTCTCTCTCGCCAGCGCCGCCGAAAAGAACTTGTACGCCACACCCTGGCTCTCAAAATAATCCGCCCACGCTTGCCGTTGCTTGAGCGTCAACAAATCCGACTTATTCACCAACAGCAAGTTATTCTTCTTCTCACTGGCCTCCTTGACATACTTTTCCAGATCCTCCGATCTAAACATGAGCGGACTCCGCGCATCCACAATCTGCACCACCAAATCAGACCTCTCAATCACACGCCACAACTGCCGCCACACCTCCAAGTTCCTCTCAAATGGCGTCATCAGCAGATCATGATTTTCCTGGAGCGACGCGAGCCCGCGGCGCCACGAGAGGAAAGATTCACGCTCCATACGGTCGAGTTCCTCGGGGGTAGTTGATTCGTCCCATTTCGGGCGACGGGGGACAGTGAGGTTCGCACGGTATGCTTTCTGGCGCTTCAGAACTTTGGATTCGGCTTCCGGGGTGAGGAGGTACGGGTTGATTTGGTCTTTGTGCACGACTTGGATGTTTTGCTGTTTTTCAGCCGTGAAATCGGTGTCGGCGAGCTCAGCGGTTGCAAGGAACTCTGCGCGCCATCGAACGTCAGCACTAAAAATCATAGGTGGATGTTCTATCACATACCATCCAAATCATTCTGCTCCGTGATACTCCGAATCTTCATCCAATCCGCCTCCTTCTTCGCCCCCAGCTGGAAAACCTACACCCACCATGTCAGTGATACTACAGAGAACGTGGAGGGTCAGACTAAAAAGGTACCTGCTCTATTGGACCTTTTCCTCTTGTCTTGCCTCCGCGACCGCCCTGGCCCTGGCCACCGCGATTCGACCGGCTGCCGCCTGACCCGCCGCGGGACCTCATCAGCGCGCGGCCGAGGCCAACGCGGTTTTTGCTTTCGGCGAGAACCATGTCGTGCGCCTAGGTGGTGGGTGAATGGGTGGAATTTGAGAGAATTGCGCTTGCTGTGGGAGAGAAAATTGCTCGGGGAAACGCCGAAGAACGGATTTGCGAGTGTAGTACCAGTCGTGTGTTGCTGTTCCAACTGAATTACTGGTCGGTGTGTCTGTGTAGAAGGTGGTGGTGGTGGTGTTCTGGAGTGATTGTCGTCGTCAGAGGAGAGTTCAATGCGACGTTGGGCTGGCGGGGTCGAAATTCTGAATTTGCCCCACCAACGTCAATCAATGTGCCACTAACCACGCACCCATCACTCATCCTGAGTAGCACCCAACCAACTACATTATTTGTTTGTCCGAATTCATTTTTGCGATGTCTGACGCCATGAATCGAGGATTCCATTTGGGTCTCTAATCAGGTCCCCAATCTACATGAGAAGCTCCCACCTTAACTCCATTATCAACCACCCAACCATGTCACCACTGCCCCCGCCTCCCTCTGCCTCACACACATCATCTGTGGGGGCAGTTTGTGGGAGAAAGAGGGATTAGGAGCGATACACAGAGTAAAAGATAGAATAATTACAGTACACTCCGTTTACACAAAACACATCTACACCACCGTTCTATCCCTTCTCCGATATCCTCTACTTCCCACCCCCCAACTCCACCACCTTCGCCACCGCATCCTCCAACTCACTAAATGCCCACATCCCACCCCTCGCAACCCCCTTCCTATCCTCCACCACCTTCTGCCCCTCAACCTCATTCGTTCCCCTTAATCTCACCACAACCGGGACCTCAACCTGCAGCTCCTCAACACCAGCCACTACACCCTCCGCAATCACTATACAATCCGTCAACCCGCCAAAAATGTTCACAAACACGGCTTTGACTCTCTCGTCTTTCAACACTGTCTCCAACGCCTCCTTTACTGATGCAGCGGTTGCTTTTCCGCCAGTGTCCAGGAAGTTGGTGGCTTCGCCGCCACGAAGCGTGAGGACATCGGTAGTGTTCATTGCGAGTCCTGCGCCATTGACTAGAGTACCGATGGCTGCGGCTGGAGAGGGGAGGGGGATGTAGATGGTCCCCGGTGAATGCCCGGGTTGAGTGGCTGGGTCTGCAAATGTGGTGAGTGTGAGGTTGTGGGATGGGTCAGAGAGCGTGGATTCTGCATCAGTAGGGGAGACGGCAGCCACTTGTGCAGCAGACAGGGGAATGGAGGTGAGGGCGATGGAGTAGGGTTTCGTAGAGTAGAACCGGTTCAGGAGGGAGGTGATGTAGTTTTCGAGACCGGGGAGTGGAGGGAGGGTTGAGAGTTGGGAGGGTGTCGGTCCAGTGGTATAGTGAAAGGGGAGACGGTGGGTGGTGGTAGAGGTGGTGACAATAACACAAGGTGAACGGGAATGCCGGTCGATGGTGACTTCCACTCCATAAGGCTGATATTCAGATGCCTCTGATGAGCCAGTGGAGCGCCGCCGAGAGGAGGTGTGGAAGCTTCTTCGCCCATTGCCTGGCCCCATACCCATCACTGGCTGCGCTGGCCTTGGACGTCCTAGAAGCTTCAACATTCCCTCACCAAATTGCCCAGGATGTTCGACAACCACGACACCAGCATCGGAAAGGGCCTTCGCCTTCTCCGCAGGTGTTGGATCACCGGCTTGTCGAACTGCTCCAGCATGGCCCATCACATAACCGTCCACAGCCTTGTGACCTCCCACCAATCCCATAATCGGTTTCTTAGTTTTGCTCTGTCGAACAAGCTCGGCAACCTCCATTTCAACGGACCCTCCAATCTCGCCAATAACGACAATACCCTCAGTATCAGGATCCTCCAGGAAAAACCTGACACCCTCTGCCAAGGTTGTACCTGCAACCCAGTCTCCCCCCATACCAATAACCGTCGACTGCCCTAGACCCGCTCTCGTTGTACTGGCGACCGCCTCATATGAGAGCGTCCCTGATTTTGCAACAATCCCAATGGATCCCGGAAGGAACGACGAATGCGGCATGAATCCGACCCGACATCTCGCTCCGGGGTTTAATATTCCTGGTGCATTGGCACCAACCAGCCTCGTCTTTGACTGCGTCTGGAGTATCGAATGGATCCGCAACATGTCATGTACTGGGACATGTTCGGCGACTGCTACTACCAGCGGAATTTCAGCTGCAATAGCGTCTTCTATGGCGGCGGCGGCAAATGGAGCGGCAACGAAAACAGCGGATGCGTCGGGTTTGAGCTTTTCTGCTGCCTATGGAACCATCAGTCTCCAATCCAGAGATTTAGTAACACACAGCTGGTAACAGACCTCTCTAACACTGCTGTACAGTGGTAATCCCAGATGCTCTCCGCTCTTCCCGGGAGTGACGCCGCCAACGACATTCGTTCTGAATTGAAGATTCTGCTGAGCATTGACAGTGGACTGCTTCCCCGTAAAGCCTTGGTACATCACCCGGGTATCCTTGGTGAGCTTGAGGTTCTTCAAGGTCTTTGCGTAGTTTTCCAGAGAGCTACTGTTGAAAGCCCTCGCTCCTGTCAAGGACGAAACCCGCCGCTTGGGGATCGTGCGTAGGCGAAACATGGTCGACAGTGATGAGACGAACAGGAGGAAGAGACGGAGTCCGGATAACACTTCAGCCCAGAGTGTGAGGGAGCCATCTTGTGGGAGTGGGGGAGCTCTTGTCTTAAAGCTACGGAATAGTCGGAGGTGGTCGGTTAGACGGTGGACGCAAGGTGGCATTCGGCAGCATCTGCAGGCACCAGCTAGTTGTAGCAGCCCCGCATTGTGGGGGAACCGAGATCATTGGGAAGGCCGAGATGACGAGGATCACGAGATTACAGAGGGGAGAGCTGGATGGGGAGAGCGTTGGAGATGAGCTAGGTGCAGCTGTGGTTCGCGTAGATGCCGGTCATGAGAGTTGACTCGCCGTGTGGCTGGGGCATGAAACTGGTCATGTGGTGGCTGGAGCTTCGGCGGATAGACCACAGCTTGTATCTGCTCATACAAGACCTCTTCTGCTTCACCACTGAATTATGGGGGCAGAATATCTATCACCAAACTATAGTCCATCCCTCACCCTCATCCAACTTCTCCATCATCACCAAAATGGAATCCCTTCCCTTCCTCCCAACCTACACCTTAACCCACCACCCCACTCCCCCCCAAGACCCTCTCTTCACCTCCCTCTACACTCTCCTAAAACACAACATGTACACTCTCTACATCACCTCCATCCTGTCTTGGCCCACCAAAAGAAAACTCCACCAAATGCGGCTTCCAAGAATGCAGTATTTGGTGCTGCGGTACTCATCAGATGATTCTAGCCACAATACAGTGGAAACTCAAAGCTCAGATACCCGTGGACTCTCAACCCAAGCTGATAACGAATCCACCAACTCTGACCCACTTCTTGCAGCCTTCGCCTCCTTCCTCCCAGGCACGGTCCACGGCGTCCGCGTCCTCTACCTCTACGAACTCCAAGTATCCCCCTCGCACCAAAACCGGCATCTTGGGGAAGGATTGATGTGGGAAGTCGAGCGGCGGGCTGTTACAGGGCATAGGGTGGAGAAGGTCATTTTGACGGTGTTTTCGGCCAATGTTAGTGCGAGGAGGTTTTATCAACGACTAGGGTAGGTTGGTGTGATGCTAAATGTGGCGGATGAGGGATGATTGCTGAATTAGAGGTAGGTATGAGTTGGATGCGTGTTCGTCAAAGATGCCCGTGGGAGAGGAGCTGCCGGAGCCGTCTTTTTATATCTTGTCGAAGCCGGTGGTGACAGTTGAAAGGGTCGAGAATTGATATCCATCAACTGAATCCCTTCACATCTACTCGCCGTGTTCTGATTGAAACCTGAGCAGTCCAGAGACGCTCGTTCTTGCGACACTGAGGTGGCTGTACTCGAAATGAATCCCATGGGCCAGTATTCGACAACCAAACATCCATTCTCTCAAAACCCAAAACACCAATCCATGGAACCTGCTCTACAATACAAAAGCAACCAAAACATGAAACCCAAACCCCCAACCATCTACTGCCTCCGACTCTTAATATCCGCCAACCGAATAGTCACAGCCATTTTGTGGGCCTGCAATTCCTCGACAGCAGCCAGCGTCTCCACTGCTCCACCGACATTCAGCAATCCCTCCTCTGTGAGTTCAGACGAGGTGATGTGCTTGATGTAGGTGCCAAGGTTGACGCCCGAGTATTGTCTCGCGTAGCCGTAGGTTGCTTGTATATGTTAGTCATCTTCACGATGGGGTAGGGTTAACTTACGCAGAGAATGGTTAACACCAGCGCTGTAATCACCCACACTCTCCGGGGTCCAGGGACCAATAAACACACTGCCAGCGTGCTCCACTAAATCCACATGCTTGCTTGCATCCCGGATCTGAAGGATGAGATGCTCAGGAGCATACACATTGCTCAACCTCATAGCCTCCTCGATAGTCTTAGTCTGCAAAGTAACGGAGTGCGAGATGGCTCCCCGGACTATATCGACTCTCGGGAGCTTCATAGCCTGGTTATGGAGTTCATCCTCAATTGCTTGGAGCTGTTCATCAGAGAGATCAACCGCGATGAGAATAACCTGAGAATCAACACCATGCTCAGCCTGGGAGAGGAGATCTGACGCAACGAAAGCAGGGTTGGCAGCAGAATCGGCAATGACGAGGACCTCAGAGGGACCAGCTGGCATGTCAATGCTCACGCCGGCACTGGTGTCGTTGCTGACCAACATCTTTCCAGCGGTGACAAACTGGTTACCGGGACCGAGAATCTTGTCGACCTTGGGAACACTCTCGGTACCGTAGGCGAGCGCAGCAACGGCTTGGGCTCCTCCAGCGAGGACAATTGCCTCTGCGCCGACCTTATGGGCGACGTAGACAATCTCGGGGGTGACGGTTCCATCTTTCCGAGGAGGGGTAGCGATAACGATAGTCTTGCAGCCAGCGACTTGGGCAGGGACACCAAGCATAAGAGTAGTCGATGGGAGTACAGCAGTGCCACCAGGGACATACAAGCCGACTTTCTCGATGGGGCGGACGAATCGGGAGCAAATAACACCAGGCATAGTTTCAACAACAAGAGCCTTATCCTCCTTCTGCGCAGCGTGGAATTTCCGGATATTCTCGAATGAGACGTCAATGGCCTGCCGGACGTCGTCACTGATTTTCATGAGTTCTGGAGCAAACGGAGCCTTCAAGACCGGGGATTTGAGGGTCGTGGCCTTGTCGAACTTGGCTGCGTAATCGAGAAGGGCAGCATCGCCGCGCTTCTTGACTTCTTCCACAATGGGGCCAACAATTCCCATAATATCGCTAGTTTTCTGAATTGGCCGCTTCAAGACGGCATCCAACTCTTCTGGAGAAATAGCAGAAGCATCAACCCGTTTCATGGTGATCCGCTCGTTGCTGGTGGCTTTCGGTGCCGGGGCCGGTGCCGAGGCCTTTGCGGACGGTTGCTCAACCGTGATGCCCTCCTTTTCTGCCCACTTACCCTTCGCATCTCCCTTCCTTCGCAACACCTTTCGGCCCTTCGCGTCGAGGCTCTTCTCCACATCATTGAGGTTGACTCCAGCGGCCACACACCTGGTCAAAGCAAAGTAAATGAGATCTGCCGCCTCAAACGCAATTTCTTGCTTCGTTTTGGCATCGCAGAGCTCTTCGGCCTCTTCCATAATTTTGGCGCGGAGGAGCTTCTCATCAGAGAAAAGACGAGCGGTGTATGACCCGGCGGGAGCGGAATCCTTGCGAGCGGAGAGAACTTGCTGCAATTTGGGCAATCCAGTGTAGTGTCCGAAGCATGTTGCGGTTTCCAAATGGCAGAAACCTGTCGGGGGTCAACAACTGCTCTCTATTCTTCAGAGAAAGATGGAATACCTGCTCCCTTCTGCCGTACGACAAAGCGCAGGCAGTCTTGATCACAGTCGACATCAATCCGTACAAGCTCCTGCACAGCTCCGCTTGTAGCTCCCTTGTACCAAAGCCCCCGCTTTCTGCTCTGGTAGACTCCAGTTCCAGTCTTCAAACTCTCCTTGACAGACTCGGCGGAAGAGTAAACCAGACCGAGCGCAACTCCCTGCTCGTCAACCACAATGGTAGAAATGAGCTTGTCGGGACGGTCAGAAACCAATCCGGTCATGAGGATTTCGCCGACAGAAAGCTTGGAGCTCCCTTCCGGATCGGCGGTCAGATCAGAGCTGGACACAATTGGTGTCGCGGCAAGCTTCCGGATCTTGCATACATCTTCCAAAGACGGTGCGCTGGCGAAGGAAACATATACCGGAGGTCTGTTGTCGGTGCCATACTCATTGAGCCATCCGCAGATGAACTCGATGTTTGACACCTTGTGGGCATACACACCCACAGAGGTGTCGGCAATGGCATCAATGATCTTTTCACGCTGGTGAACTTCCGGCTTGAGGAGAAGGACGAGTCTGGAATCATCAACAGTCCCCTTTAAGGCCGAGAGCTGTTCGTATGTCGCAAATACTCGTGCAGCGCCAGCGTTAAGAAGAGTAATGACGTCGTCAAGGTTGGAGATGTCTGTCGCATTCACGGAAATGTCATAAAGGGACGCATTGTCGACAACATAGGCGAGGGTCTTTTCGAAGAGTTCTGGACGGGTCTCGAGGTATATGTGGCCGATGAAGGAGAGTTGGGTTGGAGAAAGACCGGAGGAACTGGAGGAAACGTCGACGGCGGCGAGAAGTGGGAGAGCCATGGCTCGTCGGAAAGAGGGAATTTGAGGGAGGCAGAGAAGCGAGAGTAAGCGTCTGATGCAGTTGGGGGGAGTGAAGTGAGGGAGGAAGGTTTGGAAGGTATCAATTGGGACAGACGAAAAGTCCGCCAGGCACTGGAGGGGGCGAAATCGGGGGCAGATTGACTCAGGCCTGCCCCACCAAGTGCCCCGCCAACAAGTCTGGGGTTGGAGGATGCGGCTCTCCCAGACCACACTGCGAGCTTTGATCACACCTGATACGATAATACTGTGCGATTAAGCAAAAGGTTAAAGTTAAGGCCGTCGTTTATTCATTGTAAGTTGGACTCGGAGAGCCATTGTGTAGAGCAACGTGGTCATGTGACCCTTTGCCGCAGCACGAGTGAGAAGAGGAGATCCACAGCCACCAATGGTCAATATAATCCGGAAACTGTATCAACACAAATATGATTGAATACTGCCCCATTCCCCTAGACGTGTGATGAAGACCCCAAAGACAAACCACGTGGTCATGTGACTACCCGTCGAGCTCCCACGTCATTGCAAGGCCTTGCGCATCTCCGTCTTCCTCATCTCTCCTCTGCATCTCTGCACCCGTCAACCCTCTCCCCCGCCCTCCTCTCTCCGATGTCAACCCGCAAGGACACAAATCCCAAAGAGAACACCTCCGACCGCCATTCCGATCTCCTTACCGTCAGTGAAGACTATTTCCCTCCCCTCCCACCACGCTCCCTACCTGCGCCGCAGCTCCCCACACACCTCCCAGCCCGACCACCTCCGCTGAGCCACCGCGCCTCAACAGCTTCTCTTGCCGCAAAGGCCACCACGGCCATATCTCTCCCTGAGGGGGTCTATGCTCAGCAACAAGACGGGGTCTCTAGCGGGAATGCGAGTGGAAATGTCACCACCGCTCCGAGCTTCAGCGAGGGCGACGCCGGGAGCATCAGGAGCATCGCGCCAACTGTTTCGACTGCCGACGGGGGCGAAGAGGGCAGGGAGAATCTTGAGATGATGTTGAGTGAAATTCTAGAAGAAGACCGAGAGGATGGGATACTTGCTGGTCTTGGTACCTTGAGGGCCAGTGCTCTCCCAAGGACTACAACAGAGGCAGACGATTACAGCGATCTGGACCTGGACTCTGACAGCGAGTCTGTCGACTCTCACAGTGGCGATGAGGAGGATGCTGCTCCAGAAGGTTTCTTCCGATTTGAAATGTCTCTGTGTCAAAACTGACATTGCCTAGAACAAAGACTCCACCATTTCCGCTCACACCGAAAGCACTTCTTTATTCTTTCCGCTGCCGGAAAACCTGTCTTCTCTTTCCATGGAAACGACTCCATCGTAATACCACACCTCGGCGCAATCTCCGCAATCATCTCCTCTTTCTCCACCCCCTCATCTTCAACCACTGACAACCTCCAATCCTTCGCCACTCCCACCACCCTTTTCACCGTCCTTTCTCTCCCGCCTCTTTACCTCCTGGCCACCTCCACGCTCCCCTACGAGACCCCCTACCACTTGTCAGCTCAACTATCTCTCCTACACTCTCAGATCCTCTCGACCATTACCACGCCGACACTTCAGTCTGCCTTCAAGAACCGCTTCAACTTTGACCTCCGCCGACTCATTGGAGGCACCGAGCCTATTCTCCGCTCTCTATGCACACATCTCCCGAGCTCTACTTCGCACCTTCTCTCCAATGCACTTTGCATACTCCATCTCCGCGCGTCTCACCGTCGCATCATCCATAATATGCTGATACAATACCGTGCTCCGTCACTCCTATATGGCCTTATCCTAGCGCCTCACAAGCTTGTCGCCGTATGCAGACCGAAACGCCACTCTCTGCATCCATCTGATCTGCAGCTGTTATTTAACTTGCTTTACAATACACCGACTTTTGCAGAGGTTGGTACAGAGCATTGGGTGCCGTTGTGTCTGCCAAAATTCAATGACAAGGGGTTTTTGCATGTGTATGTGTGCTTTTTCACTGAGGGTTTGGCATGCGTGTTGGTGAGCGCAGATAAGGAGGCGTTTTATCAGTTGAGGGAGATGCGCGAGAAACTAGTAGAGGGTATGAAAAAGGCGGGGTTGGTAAGCAAGGGCGGCCACGCTGGGAAGGACATGATAATAAAGGCAGGCATATTGGAAGAGAAGGTCAAAGGATATGACAATCCGGTCGCGACTTGGGGGGTGCGTCATTGGGTTGTGAAGGAGAGGGGCTTGGTTCAGATAACCATGCCCAGATGTCCTGGAAGGATGAAAAAGAAACGGCCAAAGCCGGAAGCTCTTTCCCCAGGTGTTGATGCAGGACAAATTACACCGGATGCTGGGTCCTCGTCCACTGGTTCCAATGCGGCCGACAACACGGATACTGAAGTCGACACCTCTTCTCGCTACACTTCCATCTGGCGCCGCCTCTGGACCGAAGTTCACACACCTCCTACCAGCGGCGTGAAGGGGAAAATAGCGTTCATCACCATCGACTCACCCTCAGAAGCCTTACCGGAATCGTCATCTCAGGCACCGCAATCGATATCAAAGCAGCGGCAAGCACTTCTCCACGTAACACAGCCCTACGAAATATATGCCATTGGCAGAAAAGGTGTGACGAGAGATCAGATGATAAGGGCTGTTCGGGAGATTGTAAGATGGGTCAAGAGGGAGGAGGAAAGGGTTTGGGTAGTGGGTGGAGCGACTTTCTGAGCTGGTCCTGCAGGCGGGATCAGTGGACTCGGAGTTTGGAGTTTTGATAGATTTGAACTGGCACTTGTGAACACTAGAGTTAAATTAATTAGAGAATTGGATGAATGGTGAACTCTTCCTCACCATTAGCCTCAGTAAAAATGTCTATAACAATGATATCTGCCATACGTCTATGACTCTAAGCCTTTTCCACCTCTCCCCGCCACGGAATCCCAGCAACAGCCCCCGCTTTCGTAACAGCAACTCCAGCTGCTCTCCCAGCCCACTGCACCGCATCCTCCATCCTCTTCCCCTCCATAATAGCCACCGCAAAAGCACCCACCCACGTATCCCCAGCCCCAGTAGTATCCACCACCTTGCCCACCTTCTCCGCCGTCTGAAACGCCTCTTCCCCATTCTCACTAACCCACCAGCACCCTCTCCCCCCCAACGTAATCACCACATTCCTCGCACCCATATCCCTCAACCTCCGTCCCGTACTCTCGATCCCCGCATTATCATCCAACACTGCCACTTCGCGCTCCGTCAATATCGCCGCCTCGGTCTCATTCACAATCAAATACTCCACCTTCCCATACACGTCCACCGGCAACGTTTGGGCAGGCGCAGGATTAAACACGACCCTCACCCCCGCAGAAACCGCTTCATCGATCGCCTGTAGCACTGTGGGCAATGGACACTCCAGCTGCGCAACCAGCATTTTACACTCTGGGTTCTTGCTGAACCAGCCTTGCTCCCACTCAACACTCCCGTTGGCACCCGCGTTGACGAGGATCCGGTTCATACCGGTGTCCTCTTCGACAATGATGACGGCAACGCCGGAGCTCTCGCCGGGGCGGGTGGTGATGCCGCGGGCATCGATGCCGTTGGAGGTGAGGGTGGTGAGGAGCATGGGGCCGAATTCGTCGTTGCCGACATTGCCGATCATGGCGGTGGTGATAGAGGAGGGGGAGGGGGAGGAGGGGGAGTTGCGGGAGAGCCGTTGAGTCGCGATGCATTGGTTGAGGCCTTTTCCGCCGGGGATCGTGTGGAAGGAGGTGGAGGAGAGGGTTTCGCCGGCGGAGGGGAGGCGGGAGGTTGTGCTGACGAGGTCGGCGTTGAGGGAGCCGAGTGTGAGTATTTGGGGCATTTTGAGGGCGGGGTGAGGTGGATTGATGTCGGAAGGAGCTGTTGATGATGGTGGGGTAGTTGTGGGGATGCAACAGGTCGAGATGTGGGCCAAAGCTATTCCAACGGTGTGAGAAGCTCATCCCTGCATGTGGGGCATCGATACCTAGGTATTAGACAACATTGATAAAAGGAAAAGCCACAAAGAAACATCTTAAAGCAAATAAGCCTGATCAGGGGTATCATTATACAATACAGCAAAGCAATCCGAGGCTTCCGTGCCTAATCCAAGGTATAGAACCCAACCATAACGCCCATGGCAACAATCCAGCCCATTATCTATACTCTGCCAGCTTATGAACGCGCTCAGAAAATCGTGCCAAACTCTTCATCTTCATCAATCAAGTGATCCAGATCCTCAAGACTAGCAACCTTTTTGTGTCTGTTGTATGGCGGTCAGCGTTGTTTCTTCAACCTGATGGGGAGCATTTACTTAAACGTGAAACCCAGAAATGCGGCTTTATTCATTTTCTCGCTCCGATCGGCCATGCTCTCAAGAGCCTGCTGTTTATCATGTACCTCCTTGTACTTGGCCATGTCGGCCTCGTTGCTGAAATCGTCAAAATAGCCGGCATCTGTTTCGCTATCAAGTTCAGGGACAAATGGTGGTTCTTTTTGACGAAGATTTTCCCAATTAACCTCTGAGAAGTAGGCATGGGACTGAACCGCCTTATAATCAGGGAATCGATCGGTGCGGGATGTGACAAGTCTTCAAGGTTAGAAGCGTCGCGAAATTATGGTTGAGGTTCACTTACTTGGTGATGAAATCCCATGTCCTCTTGGAGAGATAGTAGTTTGGATTTTCATACTCTGGCTTGTGAAGAACTTTCCGCCAATGCTTCAAGTTATGCCAGGTCTCTTCCACAGTTGCACCGACAAACGGCGGATATCCTGCCAGCGCTTCATAAAGCATGCATCCTAACGACCAATAATCGACACTAAAGTCATATTCTTCGCCCCGAAGTACCTCTGGGGCCATATAATCAGGCGATCCAACGACAGATTTCGCCTTTGTTACGTAAGCACAAGCCCATACAATATCGGAGAAAACGTACATAATTCGGATCCGCATCTCGCAGCGTTCTATACGCATGCCTTCGTTCCAGCGTGGACCTCTGCGGAATATCCATGTCCTTCACTTGATCGAGCTTGAGTTTCATGCTTTCCATCCGCGCTGGGGCAAGTTTCCCGGCACTAAGCCCAAAGTCGGTGAGTTTGATGTGACCGCTGCGATCTATCAAGAAGTTTTCTGGCTTGAGATCTCGATGAATATAACCCAAATCATGCAACGCGTTGACCGAGGCGAACATTTCAGAGATATAGAATCGAGCATGGTTAAAATGGAGAACACCGGTGTTGTTCAACAACGTTCTGAAATCGCCGCCGGGTACATATTCCTAAAGGAGCGATTAGTTATTATGTATTAAACCGAGTATTGTTCATGATACCATTGCTAGATATATACTATCGTCATCCTGAAAAGCATAGAGCAGTTTAACCAACCACTCGCTCTTGGCTGCAGTAAGGATATCTCTCTCCGTGAGAACATGGCGGATCTCGTCTAGCTTAAAGAGCAGCTTCTTGCTCATTACTTTCAGTGCGCACACTTCCTTGGTCTCGTTGTGCTCTGCAAGGTACACCTGGCCATAACCACCCTGGCCAACTTGAGTTAGAAGGTGGAAGTCACCCTTTCGAAGTCTTGTCCGACGCTTCCGTAGGGCTACCCGTTCTCGCCCAGCGAACTTTTTCCATTGCGCTTGGTGCTCGTCTGGGCGAAGCTCTCGATTAACCTCTTTCCATTGCGCTGTTCTTTCTTGACGTTGATGGACATAGGTAACGAGATTATAGTAGTAATCGTAGAAATCTGAAGCATTGTGAGCTGGTGTTCGGATTCAGAAACTCCAGGGGGTGTACAAAGATGCGCGACGTCCTTCAATCTCTTGACCGATGGTTTCTGAAGCTTCTCAATTTCTTCGGGGGTCATGTCTCGAAGCGGGTTGTACTTCTTCTTGGTACTCCGCTGCAATCCAGTCCCGCTCGGCTTCTCATCTGTGGGAACATTCTCCTTTCTGATCCGACTAGTTCGTTTCTCATTGTCAGTGCTGCGGACAATGCTCGTGTCACTATGATCAGTATCGTCGTTGAATGTACCGAGAAATCGTTTGTTCGGATTAGCGGAGGGTTTGACAGGTGCGGATAATGGCGAGAGCTGTAGAGACCGGTCGAAGAGCTGGGACAAATGCTGTGAGCCGGAATTCTTCGCCGGAGAAGAAGCTGGCGTTTGCCAATCGACGGACGGCTGTGGATTCCATGATTCGTTCGTAGGCCGAGCGTGGAGCGGAGGCGGGTTTCCGATGTTGAAGATCTCCGAGACGTGTTTGGGCGTGTATTGGTCGTGAGCTGCGGGGCTTCGAGGGAGGTAACGTCGTGGAGAGGAGGAGGGAATATCCATCACGGAAGCTGAAGAGAGTGACAGGGAGGAAGAGGATGTGGTGAAACCGGATGGAATCGGTGAAGGGGGGAAAGTAGAGTTGTTTGAAGGAGAGGCTGCCTGTCAGCGAGGAGGAGCATAGAGTGGGTCCAAACAACTGGGGAAACACAGCTCGTTGCTTGTCCAACGAAGCTCACGTGATTAGAAGCGAGAGGGAGCTTCACCGCGCGTCATCGCTATCCCTAGCGTGCTCCTCTGTGGGATGCTTACATACGCACGTCACGTGAAGAAATATCCTCCCATCACTCGACTCTAGCACTGGGAATGGGTATTCATGTTTTGTCTCCCTTGGTTGGAGGAAGGCAATAAGAATACATGAAATAGTTGTATAATTTGTCATATCGGCGTCATTTTGCCCTCTGTTATATCCGAGCCCTGATGTTGTCCACTGGCGTTGTAACCCAACATTGAACTCTCCACCAGTTGCACTCACAACATCCAAAATAAAAATGCTTCTACTGTGCCGACCCCGCCTACCGTCAACGCCATTATGGCGGCTCGCCAGAGCTCAATGCTCCCGTTACTCGACTGTCCAGCGGGAGCCCCTCTCCATTCTCTTCGCTGGCTCCGACGACTTCAGTATTGTCTCACTCCGGGCGCTCCGTGAAGAGCAGGAACGCAATCCCGATCTCATCAAGTCCCTCTCCGTTCTGTGCCGCACACCTGGAAAGGTTGGCCGGAAACTCGACATTATAAAAGATGGCACACCTACCCTATCCCAAATTGACCGAGTCCTTTCTAATAACTCCCACAGTGCCAATTGCTGCTGTCGCCGAATCACTCGAACTCCCCATCCACCGGATATCCGGATTCGACTCGGACGCGACCACTCTTCCTGATCCCTCCACTAACCTTCTTATCGCCGTCTCCTTCGGCCTGAAAATCCCCGCAGGCATCATCAATGCTCTCCCACACGGCGGCCTCAACGTCCACCCCTCGCTTCTCCCCACCTACCGCGGAGCTGCTCCCATTCACCGCATATTCCTAGACCAGGCAAGGGAGACCGGTGTTTCCATCCAGACGCTCCACCCTACGAGGATTGATCATGGGGAGATTCTGAAGCAAACATCTCCGCCCATCAAGGTGACGAAATCCACCAGCTATCCAGCATTACGGGAACAGCTGGCGGAGGAGGGCGCAAGGCTGTTGGTCGAAACTTTGAGGGAGGGATTGTATGCCAGTGAACTTGCCCAGCCTGGGCGAGGGCTGAAAACAGGCTACCCATCCTGTTTGGCAAAGAAAGTTACAAAAGATGATATGCGTGTCGACTGGGGTTCGTGGGAACAATGGATGATGAAACAAAGAGCTGAAATGTTTGGTTCTCTGTGGACTACTCTCGAAGACGTTGGAAAGAACAAGCCTGGGAAACGAATAATATTGGACAATATCGAGTGCATCCCATCTAAGCATGGGGCCCTCACTGAAGCACAAAAACTGTTTTCGGATCTTGAGCCAGGGCAGTTTCGGTTCTGGAAGAGACAGATCCTGGGAGGCGGACAGGGAAAACCAGATTTATGGATGCTTGTAAAGTGTAAAGATGGATTTGTTAGGATCGGAGGAGTGCAACTAGATGGGAAGAAGCGGGTGGACGCGGGAGAATGGGCTCAGGGCTTGAAGTGTAGAGGGGCTGGGAAGACTCTTGTTTGAAAGACAGAGGAGCAAAGAAGGACTGGGTTGATGTATTGGTGCTAGGACCAAGATCCTGTGAAACATACAGAAACCAAAGCAAGAGAATTTAAACGACATGATAGAACGTTTGAGGATGTCAATAACTGGATATCTCAGTTCACAAATCGTTCGAACTTCAGCTCCGCATCAACTGAAAACGTCTCTGACTTCACCGTCTGTTGGTTTACATCCTCCTCGGCTCACACATCCAGATCTATACTGTTCCCAAACTTCCCGAACACAAAGCATTCGCCACTTGCTTCTTCTGTAGACTCTTCTCAACATTCTTCGTCTTGCTGATTCGCTCATGCATCGGCACTTTTCTTTCCAACATGATTACTTCCTCAGGCTTCAACTTCACACCATTCTCTGGCTGGGGAAACCCTCAGGTGCCAGGCTTCTCGCTCCGGATAGTAATTGTCGCATTGGCCTTTGGTGTGTGGCGGCCCTCTAACCTTCCCCTGCCAACTCAACATTAAGGAAGAGGCGCCAGCGCCTAATTAAATCCTCCATGGGAAGGAGAGCCCAAATTGATAACCTACCCAGCGGGCAGGCAAGTAGCGTGGGTACAATGGATGGAAAGGGGTAAAAAGGTGAATTAGTTGAATGGTCATCATTATACTGCGTTACGTCCTTATCGTACAATTTCTCTCTCTGGGTTGGTCATTTGTCGCGTTAATGTCGATATTAAAATCGGTTAAACTATTGTGTCGGAGACCAATAGCGTCGGCGGTGGTATTAGGTGGTGTCATGAATGTGTACCGTTCTGCGGGAGCACAGAAGAAAAGTATTCATCATGGTCATATATTCTTTGTGGAATCCACAGGCTCTCAAGTCTAAAATTCCATCATTAACATTATCACTTCACGTAGCGGATAGGATAATACTTACGGCGATATCAAGCTAGGATTCATGAACTCCAACCCGGCCTCTCTCTCCTCGTCCAGCGTTTGCTCGGCCCCCGCCTCTCTCACCGGCCCTGTATTTGCATGGTCTCGGACGCTCTTCAAAGCGATGTACTTATTACTTGGGAGATACTCTTGATTGTAGTACCGCACCGACCAGACTGTAAACGCCAGTAGCGGAAGGATCAAACCCGCTCTGGTGTATGCAGATTTCAACGCTAACCACCCTGCCATGGACACCTGGAATACCACGAGACCGAGTTGGATCCTATGTACAATCATTGGCCATGCACGGCCGGTGGAGTGTTGCGTGTGTTCCATGGCATAGAGAAGCTGGTATTTGTAGGTGAAGTAGCCGAGGACAAAGTAAAGAAGGCCGAAGAAGAGAAGGTAGACCCCCCGTTCGAGTACGCTATAAACGATGCAGATGATGAAAATCAGGATCGGTTGGGGGAGGTAGAAGCCATATTTGAAGATGGGCGGCTGGACAAGCTCATCAAAATCTATTGGGAAAATTTCGAGTTAGCTGATATGAAAAGACTGATCAGACAGGGCATGGATATACCTCTGGGTGTTTTTGCTCCATATTTTGTGATAGGATATAGTAAAACACTGCCGATTTGGAGTAGACGGAACGGAAACATCCCCAAGCCTTGGAGGACTATCAGATTGACGTAGAAAGGGCCGAGCCCTTCAAGCGATTGAGCCAGAAGGTAGGCAATCTTGGTTGTATTCATCAATCCGTCTCTGACATGCTCCCAGAACGAATGGAATGTAAAAGCAGTACCACTGTCTGAATGTGAGCATCTGAATTATGTCATGACGGGATCAATAATCACTTACAATACTGTAAAAGCAAAAAACAAGTTGAAAAAGGTGAAGAAAAAGTTTTTGCTGATGACTGAAAGTTCGACATCTGCCTGTGAAAGAAGTCCTTGGTAGGTGGATAACCAGTCATAGAGATATGGGATGGCGACATTGAGCAACGTCAACACGAGGGTGGGCAAAAAGTTCTGCACCAAAGACATCAACATCGGATTCTCCTCCAAAAAGTCCGCTAAGGAAGGAATAGTGCGCCGGATTTCAGTCATGTTCCACAAGACAGCAAGAGCAGCAACCGGGATAAGCCAAAAGACTGACAGCAATGTGACAGACGTCCGGATAATCCAGTGGCGGATGGAACGAGCTCTCCTTGACAGATATGTATTCTCCCAGACGATATCTGTTGGGGCTGGAGCTTGACGTGCGATCATGACGCCGGGCGTGGGGTCAAGCAAGGCTTGAATCGCCACTTGAGCTGCCGGGACTGATTCCATTGTAATGAACGCCAATGGCATAGGCCTGTACTCCTTCCGTCGGGCTTCAGTAATCTTGTCGTCCAAGTTTTGAAGTTTCATAGTAAGGTATTCAATGGCATCCACCTTTTTCCCTGTAAGATGGTACCAACGCTTGCGCACAGTGATTTGCGGTCTTCCGGACAGGTATCCACGAGGTGAACCGTGGGTAAGCAATGGTGCTACTTCATCATCGGGCGTCATACCAGGGACAGGATAGGGCGGTTCAGGTTGGATAAAAGGCAGCGTTTCCAAGTTTCGTTGGAGCTTGCCTCCGTAGTTGTTGACCGTGTGCGCTTCCTCAAGCATCCTTAGTGTACATCTTCGCTTCTCCATAAGATCGTCAAGTTCTCTCCAGTTCCGACAGAGTGTAACTTTCTCGACACCCCCGATCTTGAGTTTTTCGATGTATTCTTTCAAAATACCCTCCGATCGAAGTCCTTCGGGGATGCCGGAAAGCTTAATTGTTCGGTCCGTGACGGTAGACTGATTGCCCAAATATTCTTGGCGTACGTGAACAACATCTTCCGTTTGGTCCTTTACAAAATAAAAGACAAGGCCGGTAAAAATATAAACAAAGACCAAGTGTGCCCATAAGTAATTTTCGTTGATGGGCGGTTCCTTCGGTGGTTTGTCGTCCAGAGGCGTCTGTAAGTCTCGCCGGTGGAGTGTTTTTGATTTCGCGAAGATGCTGTGAGGTCCGAAATTGGCATGAATTGGGGCGAGAATAACTCCGGCGAGTATGGTTGATATCAAGAGGAACTTGGCCGCCATCTTGAAAAATGACAAGAACTACGCAGGAAATGTCAGAGAGAGACACGGCAAGTGAGCGGTTGGAAACGTACGACATAGGCATCCAGCCCCGCGGCTGCTAAAACCTCCTTGTCCGATATTCTCCACAGCTTTGGTATCCACGAAAGTAGGCCGGGTGGTAACTCAGGTAGCGTCGATCCAGCTATCAACGGTCAGTTGATCTTGTTCTGATGGTTGGATGTCGTGAGCGAAGTACCGTTCTTGTCTCGCAGTTTCCGACCGTAATAAAAGTGCGGCCATCGTGGACGTATCACACAAAAGGTGAAAAAGGCACTGAAGCCAAGAGCGGTTGAGATAACGAGTTGCTGTACAAAGTCGCGCCCTGAGATTTACCAGCGTCAGCAATGGGTTTCTCCAATTGAAAGCGATCAGGGAGCTAGACGCGCATACCATTCCGCCGGGGGTCCACGAAGTCTCCAGGATTCCCAGTTCCGTTATCCTTCATGGAGTTGAGAAGGAAAATGTAGTGTGACATGATGAGAGACGTCGGAAGCTCCGAGCGACGGAGCAGAGGGGGTTGTCGTCTTCAGGCGGGCGGGTTGGGGAGGGTAGTGGTGGTGGTGGTGGAGGGCTCAGGGACTAGGAGACGTTGTTGGGGTGCTGGTGGTTGAGCTGGACAGTGACAGCATGCAAGCAGGGATTCTTCGAGTGACGCCGCATGTCTCGCATATTAGTTACATACAGGCCTCAGAGCCGCATCTTTCCCACGTGACCAAAGCTGGTGCTCCATCCCACCTTGAACTGCTAGTTACCATCCATCACCGCCCGCCAGAGCTCTCATCACCATCCACCCGCACCCACAATGATCGGACGACCTTCCGGAAGCCTCAGTATTGGTCTGTTATGGCCGCCCCGACACACTCACAGATGAATTCTGATGCTGATCGGCTGCTAGATGGCATCCATGTTGACATGGAGCACCTGAAGAAGGGCGAGGTCAAGTAAGTTACCCATCAATGACAAAGCTCCCAGCCGCGTCATGACAGCGAATAGAACTGACTGAAGCTTTTTACAGCCTCGGTACCTCGATGTATGAACCCCCCGCGCACAAACAGGCCCCGAACGGTGTCACGGACATGAGCTTGAAGCTCTCGAAATGTGCTTGCAGCTGACAGACTTTAACCCAGTATGGCGGTTAACTTCAAAGGAGGAGTTATCCTTGGTGCGTGCAGATGAGGTATAAGCTTGTGTTGGCGATTTGCGCTGACACATTGCCCAGGTGCTGATTCACGGACCACGACCGGAGCATACATCGCCAATCGTGTTACGGACAAGCTCACCCAAGTTCATGACACCATTTGGTGCTGCAGGTGCGGAAAGGCCCATCTAGCTGTTTAGCCCACTAACTGACGATCCAAGGTCTGGCTCCGCTGCTGATACACAAGCCCTCGCCGATATCGTTCACTACCACCTCCAGATGTACGGCATCCAAAACGACCACCCCCCTACCGTCCGGATTGCGGCCTCGCTCTTCCAAGAGCTTTGCTACTCTAACAAGAATGCTCTAAGCGCTGGTATCATTCTTGCGGGATGGGATAAGATTAGAGGCGGAGAAGTGTACTCGATACCGTTGGGCGGATCTCTTCACAAACAGTCATACGCCATTGGTGGATCTGGTTCGACATACATCTACGGATACTGTGATGCCAACTGGAAGGAGGATATGACGGAGGATGAGGCCATTGGATTTGTCAAGGGGGCTCTGTCGGAGGCCATTAAGTGGGACGGTAGCTCAGGAGGTGTGATTCGTATGGTGGTATTAACTGAGAGGGGGCCGGAGCGGAAGATTTTCTTCCCCGATGAAGACTATCAAGGCAATGGAGAGGCTTAATGGCAGATGATAATTGTTGCAACGAAGCTCAGATTTCAGGAATAGAATCTCAGACCTATCATGATACCCACGATCGACACATGCTCTGCCCAATAATGCCTCTATTGTCCATGAAATCTTTCCTTTCGCTCCTCAATGTTTAGTCATAGAGTTTGTTATGTGCCTCGATCTCTCCCCCGAATGTGCAGCTTAGTCATTGCCAGCCTCGCTTCGCGTGCGCACCGCTCGCGCGCTCCAGCTCGTTCTTCGTCGCGTCTCCATGGCTGCTCCTAACCCCGCCTCGACCGCCCTGGTTACTGAACACTTCGGATGGACTCCTCTGGTACAGCACTCCCATCAGTGGTACCCTGTGTCTCATTGTTGACAAAGTTTCCAGTCCTTTGTTGACGATGTCATCAATGCTGTCAATGAGCTGTTGTACGGCGCCCTAGAGTCTGTCGAGACCTTCCTGCTCAGCCAACCACCCGGAGCCCTCGGATTCGTCACCCCGCCCGGTGTTTTCCGCGAAACAGATGGCAATGGCGAAGTACAATTGTCCAAGGCCGAGGAGGACGAAATCATGAAGGGTCTACATCGCTTGGAAACACTCTTTGAGAGCGCCGTGGACAAGGCCTTTGATGGGTTTGAGCTCTACGTTCTTCGCAATATTTTCAATGTTCACCCACCCGATTTGGTCGGATGGGTTCGGTTGGCCCATCACAGGGTATTTTCGCTCTTCCGCAACCACCAAGGCCGTGCTGATAAGTGAGACTAGGAGGCCGATTTTTCTCGCGATTCCCTCGGGACCAGTGACACAACCACCAACTTACCCGCCCAAGGGGCCACGATCCGACTACGAGAACTCCGGCAAAGATTGCTGTACTCATACCATCTCAATAAGTCTCTCCGCGATGCCAAAGAGGCCAACGAACAAAAGCTCCAGCAGCTCCGGAAACAAGTTAAAGCTCTCCAGCAAGCATCTGATGTTACCACCCAGTCTACAACAATATACTCTGTCTTAGCTGGCTCAAATAGTACACGGCAAACAGCGCATTTTGTCAACTCGCAAGTTGCGCTACTCCGAGATCTCGTGCAGGAGCTGCGGCCTATCAATCGTGCGCTTGATGCGATTCAGAATAGCGGCGGGGATGCTATGGTAGACGACGCGGCGTTGAGCACCGCCGAGGCACGGAAACAGTACATAGAGACCATGGCGAGAAAGCATGTTGAATCCCGTGGATTGAGGTTGACTGCTCGAGGGGATGTAATTGGAGGGGACTTTGAAGCTGAAGGTCCGGGTCGGAGTGCAGACCAGATCCAGCGGTTGGACGATATTGTTGGAAAGCTTTCAAAGTCGGGATAATATGGAGATACCGGTTGTTGAGTAGCTGATTTGTTTTTCTTGTTTACCACTTTTCGGCCCTGGGTGTTGCGGAGTTTGGGAATAGCGTGTATTTTTCTTCTGCTTATTAAATGTTATACCATTGGAGAGCAGCCCAGGTGTATATACAACACACAAAGACGATAAACCATAGCCGTAACCTCACAAATTCCGCCTCTGGCTCTGATACGAGACTTCACTTAAGTAATATCGGATATAAAACATGAAAGACACCGCCATCATGATCCCGGAAATCCCAGTATTATTGCGTCCGTTGTGATACCAAAACAAAAACCCGAACAAAATAGGTGACACCACCATCAGTGATACATGAAGTCCTGTGTAGAGAAAAGGGGAAGAGACAAAAACAGAAACAAAAGCGTACCCAAACCAGTATACCAAACCCGTAACAAAAGAAAAGCATGAACGTGTAACTCATTACCAATAGCCGCGTAACCATCTAATCCCTCAACACAGCTTCAATGCTTGTTGCTCACCTATGCGAGTGATCGTTTCCGCTTCCTCGATGATACACCCACAAATCTCTTTGCCTCTATTCTCCCGCCTCCGCCAGCGCAATAATCAATCGCCCAGCGGCATCCAAAAACGGAAACGGCGAGTTAACCTCCTTCCTCTTCTCCTCCCCGTCCCGCACCTCCGGCTTCTTCCCCTGTTGTTGAGTATCATCAATCCTCAACATCTCCCCTTCCTCCGCCTCGCCACCTAATGCGGTGTGGAATCCAACTTTCTTCTTTCTCTTTTCTTGTTTACCCGCAGCCAACACCTCGGGGGTCCGTGTCCCGTCAGATCCGGCGATAGGAGTGGCGACGGCGCTGTTCTGTCGACTCGCAACACGGGAAGCAGGATGGGAGTGGGATGGAGTAGATGACTTCGACGTTGAGAGGGTCGGGTCAGCAAGACGTTCATACCCCGCGCATTTGAAATCTACGAGGTAGTTCTCATGTTCGACCTGGTAGAGCTGTATTGTAAGGTGGACATAAACGCAGTCTTTTGGATCGGGGTTCGTTGGTTCGGCGGCAGTATTGGCTGCATTGACGGCTGCATTTGTGGCAGCTGCGAAGGTTGTAGATGTTGGAGACGGTGTAGGGTCAGAGGGATTTGGGACAGTGATTGGGGCGAATTTTTTCCATCTTGCGTGGATAACCCATGGGTCTTTAGGAATCTTTACACGCCTAGAACGAGTACGCGTGAGTGAATTTGATCGCCGTCTTCTTTGATGAGAGTTATGGGAGTGTTGGGAGTATCCATCGTCGTCGTTATCACTATAGATCGGAGATTCATCGTTGTCCTCGTGATCGGAATCCGACCCTGATCCATCGGAACGTGTGGGATATTCATCATCGGATTCAGGTTCAGTCCATTCCGCTCCGAGTTTCTTTAGAGCACGGTAGATGCAACCTATAGCTTGATAAGGTGGATTGCGGCTACGTATCCCGAATTGCCAGCGGGTTGCTTTGACACGGCCGCGACCGGCGACGGCGTGTGAAGAAGGGTGGTTTGTGGTGGCACCCTGCAAGTAAGCAGTTCTTGACTGACGTTGAAGGGGCTGTTGGCGGGGCTGAGGATTGGGGGCGAGTGAGGCGGGACTCCCGTCCATAAAGGCTTTATGGTAAGCGGGCATAGATGAAGCAAGGATAGATATGGAAGATGCAGGAGACTGGGAGGCAAGTGGTGATGGATTAATGGTAGCCTCCTCTGCAGATGTGATTCCAAGGCCGGATACTGCTGGCGAGCCTTGTGATGCAAGTGTTAAAGGTGAAGCTGTCCGTTGAGGGAGACCAGAGAGCATTGGCGATTCATGGCCTTTAACAAGTGGTGATACCGGCCCAGAGAGATTGGAGTTCCATGCCGGTGGTGATTGAGCAATAAACCCATCGTTTTTAGCGGTAGAGAGTTTTGCTAGAACTGGTCAATGTGAATTCGCACGAGGTATACATCAATATACTTACGAATCATCATCTGGTTCTCCCTCACAATCATATATGCATCCTTGATTGCACTTGGTTCATCTTTTGTAAGAGCGGCCTGGACATCTGCTTTTTTATACCCCATCTTACTTCCCAACTCATCTACCACTGCTTCATGCAGCCCACTCTTCAATTTCTCCACCGGCCCTCTATCAATGTCCTTCAATGGCGGTAATTTTGTCACATCCACACCCGTATCAAAAAACTCTTCCTTCGGGGGTTGAAGATATTCCGGTAAGTTTTTCTTGAACCAGGGATGCTTCCTAATCTCCTCTATCGTGATTCTCTGCATCGGATTCACGATCAACATCCGTGAAATCAAGTCCTTTGCATCCGGTGAAAGGAAACTTGGGAGTGTGTAGAACCCTTTCGCAATCTTCTTGAAAAGATTGGGGATGTATTCGTCGTCAAATGGTAGGGTCCCGCAGAGAAGGACAAACAAGATGACGCCACAGCTCCAAACATCGACCTCAGGCCCAGCATACAATTTTCCATTGATAACCTCCGGTGCGGCATAATTTGGACTTCCACAGCTCGTCTTCAAAAAATTTCCATCCGTCATGATGTTGCTCAGCCCAAAGTCAGCTATTTTGACGTTGAGGCTCTCATCAAGAAGCAGGTTCTCCGGTTTCAAATCGCGGTGAACAATCTTGTGACGATGGCAGTATTCGACGGCACTAATTATTTGTTGAAAGAAGCGGCGTGCGGAGTCCTCTGTCATTTTCCCGTACTGGACAAGGTAGTCGAAGAGTTCCCCGCCGGCGAATTCGATAACCATAATGATGTCAGTCGGTGTGGTTATGACATTGTATCTGCCGCCACCTAAAATTAGCTATGCTATCCTCCTCGCCAAGGGCCCAATACCACAGAATCTCACAGTTTGATAATATGCGGATGCCTCAAAAGCTGCAGGTATTGGATCTCTCTTTCTACTCTTCCTGCCATGTCCTTGGTGATGAGGTCTTTCTGGCTAACAAACTTCAGGGCGACCTTTTGTCCCGTGACCTCATGGATAGCAAGCTTGACTTTTCCAAAGCTTCCTTCGCCGATAGTCCTCTCTATCCTGAATTGGCCGAGTCGGGATACAGCTTTGTGGTCTGGGCGAGCGCCATGGCGAGCAACAGAAGAAGCGGAGCGAGGTGGGGCATAGCGTGAGGTCTGGTTGATGGGTGGCGTATGAGTGCGCGAGTAAGTGTCTGCATCGCGGGACGATGCCATGACGGTGGTGGCGGGCAGTGCGGAGAAAGAGTTGAGGAATCGTGTCCAACCAAAGAGCTGGAGGGCGCAGGTGGAGCTCGGGGATGCACGATGGGGCAGTGAAGGTTGCAGCACAATACGTTGAGTCAGCACGTGCCAACAATGACGTTTTTGGCAACAATGCTCCTACTATCTACTTGAGTACACAGGCCTCATGCTCACTGATGCTGGATACTATGACAAAAAGTTGGATATTGTAACCTTAAAGCTCGCCTTCAGACAACCACCGAATGGATTCGATGTCATTGGACTACAGTGCCGGGTAGAATCCATCCTGGTCGTCGGCCAGAAAGCTTGCCGCATCCTCACCCATTTTCCTCATAAAATCATCGTCTTCCAGAAACCCCATTGGATCATCCCCTGTGAGATCTACCACCTCTCCTCCGTCTGAACCTCCACCTGAACCCCCACCTACATGCCCACCAGATCCCCCCTGAGGTATCGGTGCTTGAGAGGGTGGAGCGTCAGAGCGAACCCCTCCAGGATGGCCCATTTGCGCCTGTGGCTGCGTGGATGAAGAATCGAAAGTAACGGTAGATTTGATTGCATGTGCGAAAGCATGGTGTCGTTCGTTGTACCTTCGACGGCCGAGCCGTAGTGCTTGTCCACTGGTCCCCATCTCATTCATCTTTGATCCTGTGTCATCCCACAACTTTTGATCAACCCCTCCGGGGACGTTTAATGCCTCTGCGCCATGGATGATGATAAATAGTGCCTCACTAGGATACCAGCGCCCCTTCACATCCTCCAATTTGATCTCAATGCCTTGTGCAAGAGGAACATATGTCCAAAACGGAGTTTCTGGATTGGTCGGTGCAGTTCGCAGGCTTCGAGACATCAAATCCTTCAAAACCGTTGTGGGCATCACCTGCGGCGCTGGGACTCGTTGTTTTGATGATGCCATTCGATACAAGTCGCCCGTTAACAGAACACCCATTTCTTTGACCCTGACGCCCCGTGGAGTATCCGGTTTCAGATCCCGGATAGAAGACACAATGAATATTTCTTGGCCAGTGGTAACATTTGGATGAGCTCCAACCTTAACACGGACCGCATCTCCTACCCAGAACTTTTCGGCCCCATGATAGATACCCGCATAATATCCTTGCGGGGTGAGCCGATCGATTAGGGTCCAAGATGCCTCAACATCCCTTGACTTGATGATCGATGCATCGACCTCCATTGTAGGATTTATGCTTTCTTCTTGCCATGGAAGCCGCTCATAGTCAATATCTTCTCGAGCCAGCGCTGGGCTTGTCACCGGTGGAGTAGTCCATGCAACCCACGGACGTAATTGTTCCGGTTGCAATCCCGTCATTGGCGCTGCTTTTTCACACATCAAAGGGGACATCAAGGGGATCAAGTTATAACTGTCGTTTCCTTGTGACAGGGTTGGAATGCCTGAGACAACACCAAGTGCCCAGTGTACCCCTGTTTGGAACCAAACTTGTTCCCCAAGTCGGTAAATATTGAGCCCAACTGGAGTGAGGTCGTTGTCCCTTTCACTGTGGGTTTTGCTGGCGAGGAGGGCAGTTTCCATGGATGGAGGCTTTGGCGTTACGACAGCAAGAGGTTGTGGGGGGACTGCTTGGTATGCGGCAGCGATTGGTTGAACTTGTGGTGGCTTCGATATTGTTGTGGATATCTGAACTTCTGTTGCTGTTTTTTGTTGCTGCTGCTGCTGCGGTTGTTGTTTCTGTTGCTGAATTTGTGGTAGTTCTGGTGGTTCTCTATGCCCATCTCCCTTGCATTTGTCGCATGTGCAATTTGCTGGATTCCTTGTCAAATCAGAGGCAAGCCATATCGCATGTTTCTCAAACTCCTTAGGCGAGCGGTAGCGTTTGCGTGGCCCCATGGGATGGCCATAAAGATACATGTCCGAGCGATTGTTTCCTTTCCCCAGCGTCTAGTACAGCGGTTTGTCAGACCCATCATCGATCCCAGGTATAGAAGGACGCTGAAACAAACCTGAAACAAACGATATCCATATGGAAGCTCGTGCAGATATATAGGTTGTCTTATCGTCTCCTTCAGATCCTTTTGAAAATGTTCCACCAAACCAGCCCCAAGCTTTTGCAACCACATTATCTCCTTCTTTGACCCACGCGGCACTTCTACCATGTAGCCCGCTGGATTATCAGGTCTTCGTTGTTCAGGTGTAGGCCCATTCTCTTGGCCTTGAAATCGTAAAACTCCGTCGGACCATTCGATTTTCATGCACGGCGGAACTCGTCGTCGTTTCTTGGAGACATCTGAATGAGGCCGTTTTGTGTTCCGGTTTAGTGGACCGGACATGTTGGAGCGGGTAAGATGGTGCTGTTGGAGAGGAGAGGGACTTGAAGGCGCAGCTGGGGGTCGAAGCTGGGAGGAGATCGCTCGAGAAAGAAAACGAACACAAAGAGGCTCCACAAGATGGAAGTGATCGATGTTGGTTGCGGAGATGGGCCGTCAAGGTTTGACGTTCCAAGAGATGTGGCAAGCTATGCACCTATGATAGGTAGGAGGAGAGTCGTGGAGGTGTTGAGCGAGACAGGGCATCACGTTGGGGCATTGCTGCGCACTCTCTGTGCATGCCAAGGAATATCAACAAAAAAAATGCGCAGCGCTCTGTTGGAGTCATGGTCCGGCTCCAGATGCACCGAGTGGCTCTAAGGCCTCTCCACTGATGGAATGTGGAGATATGGTGAGAGAAATTCTATACTCCATACATGTTATGTGTGAAGTTGTGCAAGGCTGGCAGACAGAGGCTCGATGGTGTTGAATTCCCTCTTTCAGCAAGCTCACCAGTCTCCACTTCATTATAATCTGCCTACATAGAATATGTATCACTCCCTCAGCTCAAATATGGCCTGGGCCCATCACCCTCTCCAGCTCCCCAGAAGACATCAAAGTTAGTCTTACTGGGGGTGCTCGCCTCCACTGTTGCTCAACATTGAAATCCATGTGAAGGTGGCCTCCTTGCAACTTCTGATGCCACCGTGTTGATTCAATGAATGCACCAGCTCCCCAGGACCTGCGTCTTCGCCCTCTCAATCCCTCCACCACTTGATCGCCACCATGGTTTCCTGGTCTTTGTATCCCACCCCCCGCCAGTATTCCTCCCACCATCTACTAACTCCCTATACAGAGCAAAATCGCTGCTGATCTTTTTCGGTCCCCTCCTCTTCTCGAAAGTCAAAGCGCTCTACCAATCTACTCGCATATCATCGCCGCCCGTCCCTCTTCGTCCCTCCGTCCGTCGCACTCTCAATGTCCTCTTCATCTGGTCCATCCTCGTCTTTGCCTCTACTTTCCCCGCCCTTGCACCAGAAAACATCTTCACAGTCACCAATTCCCGCCTCCAAACCCCTAACGATGTCCTCTTCAACAGGCTCGCGCGCGTCCGACCGTTAAATCCCTCCGACGAGCGGCTTCGTGCCAGGTTACAAAGCAAAGACGGAAGGCTGTATTATGCAAACTTCGGTCCAACCCCGTTGACAGAATGCAACTGGTGCTCGCTGGAAGAGCCGAACACGTGGCTGTGGTATGCACTCCCAGCCATAGCGATGCCACATATTCTCCACGTTGCTGTGTTGGGCCTGGTGACCTCTGGAGCATTCTCAAAGTTTGGGAAGTTATGGAGATCGCAGGCCACAATCGCTGCGACCGCATTGTTTCTGGGAGAGCTGTATGTGATCGGATACTCTGGCACCGATTACACGAAAAATTCAGTAGCACGGAGTGAGAAGGAGATCGTATGGACTCATTGGAACATGAGGCTTTACCGCGGCGTTGGAATTGTCGTCTTGGATGCGCTCTTGGGATATTTCATGTTTTTGTCGGGGACAAGGAGGTGGAAGATCGGCTGGGAGGAGGAGGCTATCGATGAGACGATCAATGAAATTGGGGCGACCCTACAGAGGGCTGCAGGGAATCTGCAGGCCGGTAACTTTATCAAACAGGCGGTCGTAAGGGATGCGGACTTGAGGGGAAAGGCCGTGGAGTTTTGGATGAAGGAGGAGGTAATGGGAAAAGAAATTGCCGATGACGAGGAGGTAAAGGAGGTCAGAATGTCAAGTTTGCCCTCCCGGATGGATTTCGATGCGTTAGCGAAGGAGGCATCAGCAAAATCGGAGATGTTAGTGGCAAATATATTGAGCGAAAGGGGGCCTACGAGAGGGCAGGCCTGAGAGAAAAACAAAGTGTCTCTAAGTCCAATTCATTTTTTTTCATCCCATTGTATGGAAAGTTGTGTGAATCTCTGTATTAATCTACTAGAGAATCTCCTCTTTTCATGGCTGTTCTCAACATAACTCTGATGTTGTTCACTCTCGTTTACTGCCCTTCATCCACATAATTCTGATGCTATTGGACACTGGCTCACTGACACTCCGTGCCGAGTGATTGAGCCGCATGCACACCCGAGACCATTTCTCCTAGACTCACGCCTGGAAGGGTGGTAGAATCAAAGGAAAAGTGATGTAAACAAGTAAATTCCTCTAAATAATGCCAGCACCAACAAAGATAAAATGATCCCACTCAATCACAAATCTACAAAAACCCCAAAACGCCTTTCGTGGTATCCATGAATCACCGCTTGTCCCCAGTTTGTCGAACCAACAATGCCCAAGCACTCAACTCCGCTACAAAAAAGTCCCTCGTTCAACTTTGCTCAAGCTACCACCATCACCGCGGCAAGTTCTTGACAGTCACGACTCCCTCCTTCGGAACAGAGTTCAAGAGGTCTTGCAACCCCAAATCCTTCCAAGCGGGTTCCTGCTTCTTCTGCTGGGCCTGGACAATCCCAAAGGCAGCATGCTGGTCTGGAATCACATCATCCTCGTCTTCGGGGTTGAGCGGTTGATGGTGGGGCGGGACATAGATGTCTGTTGAAATTTCATTGGGTCAGTTTCAGTACATAATGGCAAGTAAGATAGGCCATACCGTCAAACGGGACTTTATCGCGACAAAAGTCCTCCATGAGGTCTGCCATGCGGCCAGCCCGGAGATGGACGTGAGTGCGAGAGCAGTCCTTCGACATTCAGGAATGTATGGGGAGGAGAGTATCGGTCAGAGTTGCACTATCGATGAAGATAAGCAGCGGTCAAAGCAAGAGCAGCGGCGTAGTGTCTGTCGAATCTTCAGTGAGCTTGGGGTGCTGTAATGCTGAAGCAGAGCTTGTGTCATCAAGGGCACAGCTCAAGCTTGTCCATGCGCGTTCGCATGCATGCGCCAGGAACGGCCAAGCCCCAAGCCCTAATGCGCAGTTTCATGACTAATCAGGGCTTTGGACTGTTCCCCGCGTGAGGCCCACGAACGCACTTTCGGGGCTAGCAACCGAGAGTCGCACCCCCGTCGAATCTACGCAGCACCAGCAAATCCCCCGACCTCCGACAACCCGACGACGACGAACGCCGACCGATCGTGACGAACATGTACGTACACCCTTTTGCGAATCTACGGCTCCTCGCGTTTTTGTGTGTCCGAATCAGAAAGAGATGGAGAGTGGAATGAAGATTGGAGAAAGAAATGGATCGGGGCTGTGGTGGGCTGTTTGAATGGAGAGCGGAGCTTGGGACTTGGATACGAGGTGGAGCTAGGCGTGGATGGAGGGAAACTGGGGGGATGTGGAGACCTGGTTTTCAGCAGAAGGTGTTGCGAGCGGATCGCTAATCTTTAGTCTTCAGAATCCGATCCTAACACCGCAACTATGGCCCACGAGAACGTTTGGTACTCCCGCCCTCGCACCTTCGGCAAGGGCAGCAGGCAATGGTACGACTCTCAGAACCCCTCGTCCTCGGATTGCAATCAGCTAGGGCGTGGAGGAGCTTGAAGAACAAGAGCTAACAAGAGGTCCAGCCGTGTCTGCGCTCACCGCGCCGGTCTCGTCCGCAAGTACGGATTGAACGTCTGCCGTCAGTGCTTCCGTGAGAAGGCTGCCGATATCGGTTTCGTCAAGGTCCGTCCTACCGTCACCTCGGCTCGGGCCACTGGAAGCTCGTATACAGAGCCCTAACTAATATCTCGCAGTACCGGTAAACGTTTCGCCGTTATGAGTGGTTGGGGGTGTCGAGTGAAGAGGGAATATCGGGATTGTCATACACCAAAAGTCTGGTCTGGGAGATAGCTGTGCAAAACACGGCCGGATGGATTATAGTTTGACGGTTCCTGATGGCTTGTGGGTGGGTTCAACGGTGTTCTCTTTCTTCGTCATTAGCATTTCCGCATGCGAATGCGACAGTTTCATGGCGCAATGGGTTTGGGCTTGGATTTTTCACGACACGTTCCCGATCATTTGGTGACCATACCATCTCTCAGTTGGCGTTTGCATTTTCTGTTTGTGAATTGAGAACTGTTGCCTTCGCATGCCCTTCCAAGCGGTCATCTGTGAGAACATGAAGTTATCAGCCATGAATTATCCAATCCTATGCAGTTCGAGTTCATCTCAATACACAACACCCACCAGACACTCGACCCAAATTCTCCCGTTATACCGTCCACCCAATATTCCTCGCGCTCCACGACCTCCGAGCACACCTGCCAGCGATATTAAGCACATACAACGATACACTAAAAGGGCCCCGGATTGGAGGTTTTAAGTTATCGGACCATGCACTCAATGGGTTGATGCTTGAGAATGAGTTTGAAGAAAACAAACTCGACACCGAGCCGCTTAAACCTGATATGATGAGATGAGAGCTGCGGATAGTGCCATGCCTATAGTTATGGAGGTATATCTGATCTGGCGGGTCACCCAGAGATCCTAAAGTCGACAGAAGTGAAACCAAATAACATCATGCTCGAAATCGAAAGAGTGTGATTGGTGTGATTGTGTGGAGTATGTGGAGTGAAGTTTCCACTGCATCTCCGAGTTTATCACAAGTCGACCCGAATGGCCGTAAGGATAATGGTCTTGTTGATACTCCTATTCCTCTTCCTCTTCCTTTTCTTCCTCGTATCCTGGTGATTTCTGGGAATGGGATGGGGTGAATAAATATGTTCTTGTGGATTTAATGCGGTAGCCAGCATAGCGTATCGTCGTGCATGGAGAGTTGGGGGATTCGGAGATGGGGAATGGGATGGAGGATTTATTTTGATGGAGCTATTGGTCCACACACATCTCCCTGTCTGCTCAGAGCCATAAGCTGCGGCTGGCTAGGGATAAAAATTGATCTATCATGCTCCAAAGACTGTCAACATCACTATACTATACTATGCTCGACGCCGCGTCCAGTCTATCGATTTCACAATTACGGCGACACTTCCTACTCTGAAAAACGAGGTCATGTGGATAGCATGGCAAGATAGTGTATTCCGAGCATCTCAATTGATTCGTATATTCAACATAACTCATCTCTTCATGGACACAAATGCTTATCCATCCCAAAAAGCCGCCACGAATCCGCCCAAACCCATGATAACCATAACCTCGTACCGATATAGACCAAAAAAAAAGAAAGGAATATATAAAAAAAAACGGAATAAAAAGGAATAAAAAAAGGGAAATATCATAAGCATACAAACCCCCAAAACGCCCAGCCCTTATTTTTGAACATTAACGACGAACGACGCGACGAAGATCGAAAGAAAAAGAAAGAAAAGGGATAAACTCCTCAACCTTGAATCATCCACAACAACGACGAAATGATAATATGCTGCTCCCTCAGAAACCCCTTTCCTCTATGCCCAAAACTTCCACCACGGTGCCTTAGTGGCATTCAATCTTGCCTCGCGCTCCTCGGGCTTCTCAAATTCGCTGCCCTCGTCATACAGCTCCAAGCAGAGCTGCTCAAGAGTCTTGCGTTTGCTCTCAGGGATCAAGAGGGTGGTGAAGATACCGAGGAACATGAAGAGGGCGAAGATTTGCATGACGTGGTTCAACCACGGGGAGGGGTTTTCGGGGGTTGGGTTTCCGCGAACACGGAGAGGGCCGATGAGGACCTGGGCGATGATGGCGCCGATCTTGCCGGAGGCGGCGGAGATACCGTGGGAGGTGGAGCGGTAGCGAGTGGGAAAGATTTCGCCGGGGACGATGAAGGTGGTTGCGTTCGGGCCAAAGTTGAAGAAGAATTGGCAGAGAACGTACAACGCGAGGAGGCCGCCCTCAGAGAGATTGTGGAAGTCGAAACCAATGACGCAGAAAAGCATGGTGAGGATTATGAAACCCATGAGTTGAATTGGTTTACGGCCAACTGTGTCAACGGTGAAGACGGTCGTCCAGTATCCAGGGATAGCTCCAGCGCAGGTAAGGATAAGGTTACCAGTTGCGTTGTTGAAGAGCGTCTCGTAGACAGTGTCTTTGGCGGAGTAACCGATAGCGTTCAGGATGACAGAGTTATTCAAACCAAGACCGTAAAATGCGACATCAAGCAAAAACCATGAACCAGCAGTACCAAGGAGAATCTTTCCATATCGCCATTGCCCGTAGTGATTGAAGAAATCAGCCCAGCTAGCTTTGGGTGTTTGCTCGGGCTCCTTCTCAGAAGCCTCAATGGCAGCCATGGTGCGGATTCTTTGAATCTCATCTGGATCTCCTCCAGCCTCTCCCTCAGTGAAGGCAGTGGCATCAGCAGCTCCCTTGATCGCATCCTGTTCGACGTCGAAAGTGTAACGAGGTGTTTCCGGGATGGTGAGACGGTAGTACAGGGCGACGGCAGCAGGAATAGCACCGAATCCAATGATGATACGCCACATTCGGTCAACAGCAGTACGGCAGGCGGTTCCACAGGCATCATTCGGAACTCCCTCGGTTTGGCTCTTGAATGCAGCGGTCACAATGAGTGCGACAAGGGCAGCGGCAAATTGTCCCATTCCTTGCATGGCAAACACGGCACCCATCATGGCTCCACGCCATTTGGTAGTGCTGAACTCGGAAGTGATGACAGAAGAGAGCGGATAATCACCACTACACACTGTTAGTTTAAGCTGATGTCTGGATAGGTTGAGCGACATACCCGATACCAATACCCATGATGACACGCCAGAAGATCATGATACCAACAAAGTTCATCGCATAAGAGTGTGCCGTGAGACATTGCGCGAGAGTAGCAACAATGATAACCATGAGTTCCAAACCGTAGATTTTCTGCATCAAAATCAGCCATGAACATGATGATTATTTCATCATGAGCCATACCTTGCGTCCAACAGCATCAGCGAGCCAACCAAAACCGAGCTGGCCAACGACGGTACCAGCAGAAGTAGAAACCTTGATAGCAGTATCCGACTTTTCAGGAATATGACCATTGTCCCAGTAGACCAAACCCAACATGCCCGTGACCAGGTTGATGGCGAAGATGTCGTAAGCATCAGTGAAGAAACCAGTACCGGCTACGACAATGACGCGGACGTGGTGCCATCCGAAGGGCGCCTTGTCGACTTCGGCGAGGGCGAGGCGGCGGCGCTCGTTGGCATCCTTGAAATCAAGTCAGTTGTCATACTTTAGAAAATCATGCATAAGCAGACTTACAGTAACATGGGCGAACTGGTTGTGGTAGTTGTGGAACACGGCGTTTCCGCCAGAGGTTTTCTGAACTGGTGCCGCCATTGCGATGGATGACGATTGCAGTGGGATGTTGTGGTCGAGTAGCGGAGAGCTAAGGACTGATGAGGGTTTGATGAAATCCGGAGGATTATTTATTGAGTGAGCCCTGGGCTGTGGTAACGGAGAGTGATCTGCGGTGCCTGGAAGGAGAACTGCAGATTTCAAGCAAACGTCAGCGATGAATTTCTTCCCAACTCAGCGGAGCAGATGATGTAGATGGCTGGGGCCATGGCGAAAGGCGGAAGAACAAAGAGGCAAAGAGGCAAAGAAATTCATACCTTCCAAACTGCAGGAATTGCAGATCAAGCTCGATTAATCGAGCACAACGGCAGCGGTCTCGAGAGGCCGCGAGGGATGGCGGACGGCGTCTGGTGGTAGTGGATAGATGGAGAAGATGGTACGTACAGTAGGAGGAGGGGGAAAAAAGAGAGCGGTGGGATATAAAGTAAGAGCAATTAAAGCGAGCAGCAGTGGCGGACTCTTAAGCAAAGCTTTTGTTGCTGGTTTTATGGCGGGGCCATCTGGTGAACCCTCTCCCTCCTCCCCCACGACACGAGATCCAATCAGAAGCCGTATATGCCACACGTTCAAGCTTCGTAGATTGTATGGGGAGACCATATCTAGACGCCTCTGCTTTTCCCCGGCAGATCCCGCGCAAGGCTCTTTGTACGAGGTGGTGTTGTGGGCCGCTGGCGCCGGAAGAGACGGCTGGATCCAGTTACTTTGCTATACCACTTCTGCCACCGAGTCGTCTTCCACCAACTCAACATGGATCCACCAATGTGCTCGCGCCAGAAAACGGAAAACTCTTCTAGGCCCTGCCATGTCCTTTGTCCCGGCTCCTTCAGTTCCGAATGGGTCCCCCCCAGTCAGTTTTGAAGCCTTTATTGCTCCGATCCAAATCTCTGTTGGCTTTTTGCTGGAAGCCTCCTGCAAACCCCACAATCGGCATCTGGATTCCGTGCGTACGCGTCCACCATCCACCGTCTCCCCACCGGGAGCTATATGGTTGGAGCATATCTACTACCGATACCTGCCATCTACATCTCTCTCCCCCGCTTCCGACTTAATATCCCCCGAGATCCCCACGTTTGACACTTTCCCCCACAGCGATTCCAAACTTCATCGACATCTCGAATCCATCATCGGCCATCAATTCGTCCTTCCAGCTCTGGCAACCCAGCACACGACACCCGCACTTGGCGTGCAGTGGAAAGCCAGACAAGCCGACTCGGCATAGCTTAATTCCACCGCATTACTTGGAACCCGCTTCTCGGCGATGGGACGAGCCTTGGCCTGGAGAAAAAAAGGCTGGGCGACAGCCGGCTACAACCCTCCCGACTCCTCCTTCCTGTAGCGGTGGACGAAGGGGGAAGACAGTGAGAAAGTCGTTGGGCCACAGAGCGACCCGCTCGCGGTTGCCGACGATGCCGACCCAACCCCACCGCCCTGAGAGTCGCCATCGTGTTGCAACCATCCGAAAGAGTTTCCGGGCACGTGCTGTGGGCATGAGGTTGGGCCACAACATCGCCATCACTCGCTGTATCTTGAAAAGTGACAATTGAAGGTTGGAAATGAAACTGGGAAGCAACATTGAGGAACACGTTATAATCGCAGGGTTCTACCAGATCTGTCGCAGATCGGAATTCGGCTGGCTGCAATGAACATCCCACTACGAGTGCGCATGTAGACTTGTTTCCGGTCATGTCATGCCAGTGGCCTGCGACACACGGGCAAACAAACGGCCTGTGTTTCGGTCGATCTAAGCCTAAACAACGTCATGGAACCTGACCAAGGTAAACCCGTAGGGCAGAATCATACCAGTGTGATGAACCCAGAGTCGGGTACAACACTGGCGATATCGAATCAAGATGCAATCCCAAGCTCAACATGTCTGCTTGCCAACTAAATCCGAGCAGATTCATCCGTCGATATTTGGTCGAATGGATTTATGGAGAGTCTGCTCAACCTCGTCCATCAATGGCAGCACCGCGCGCCATACCCTTTGGTTAAGCATTTCCTTCTGGTGGAAAGGGAGTTTCCCCTCAATCTACTCGTGAATCAATGGGGCGGTCACGGTATTTTACCATTCATAGCGCCTGGCGATGCACCACATGCACAATCCTCAATTCTCACTCAGTTTACAACCCGATGCCCCAAACCCCGTTTAGTATCGGATTCAGCGTCAATTGCTAGGAATGGATGTGGTACACTGAGATGCGGGGCACTTCGCAAAAAGCCCCGATATGGTAATAAAGTTCTGCCTTGTGGAGTTTATGAAATGAAATGGACTTTGGCGGTTTGCTTTATTGTTAACGTGGGTCATTAAAGGTGGAGATGTTGAAATTGAGTACGATTGTGAGGTTGAGTTTAGCTTTGAGTCTGATATGGGGGTATACTGTGTGTAATATTGATGGGTCCAGGAGTCCTATTATATCCTTGGGACGAAAAAACTAAGTAGGAGTGCCCTCGGAGATGATCGCAGTTTAGGAAGAACTGGATCACGTGAACTTGAAGAAATAATCACTCGAAAACGGAGTGATAATCAGTTATTAATCTGTGTTTTGAGGTGAGCGTAGTGGGGGTCTTGTATGAATGTATAAAGAGAATCACAGTGGGAACTTTACTTGGTTGTATCTGTACTTCAGTGCGGCAGATGTATACGTGTTCAGCGTTTAACCCGCCGTGAGTGACACCGAGTGCTCCCCCGAGGACCTAAGTGAAATGTGATAAGGCTTGTATTCTCACCTACTACATTCCACATAACCCCTGGTAAAATAGAGTAACGAGAGTGCTACCTGCGTCTTATCCTGGAGTCGAAGTTTAAGAGGCCAAGATCATGACTATCACTCGCATCTTGGACTGCACTGACTAAAATTTTCATCCTCCGCGGATATGATAGATTTCCAAGTTGAATGGCATGAAGTGTTTTCAAAACGTGTAATACTGGATTCAATCCATGTTGCAGTGGCCCCTGCATCACACTGTGGATGTCCGAGATCTGAGCTGCATTCCGATGCCCCGCCATTAACCCCGCAGCCCGCTTGACTCACATCAAGCCGAGAAACAGCTACGCAAAGCCTCCGTGTTCCTGCTTTCTTCATCAACCAATACCGTCCTCCACAACCTACACCAACTCATCCCTTAACTTATCTATACCCTCAATTCACAATGGCCGGCGAACAGGTTATCATCCAGCTCCGTGCTGAGAGTAAGTTCCTGCTCCACAAACTGCAACCGAAGGAAGCTGACCTCTTGTAGCCAAACCCTTGGAGCACCGCTCTGCTTGTATGGCTCTCTCCTCCTTGTTCCTTATGGCAATTCCCGCTCTTATGCCGCCTCAATTGCTCCTCTCCCGGAAATTCCTACAACTACACGGTCTCTGCTGCTTCATACTGACCCGCTGCTCCAGTGACTCCCACCACTGCCAAAGCCCTCTCCGATGCGGGCTACAAGGTCCTCATTGAACGCTCCAAGCAGCGCATCTTCGACGACTCTGAATTCTCCGACCTCGGCCTCGAGCTCGTCCCGGAAGGCTCTTGGGAGTCCGCCCCGTCGAACTACATCATCCTCGGTCTCAAGGAGCTCCCTGAGGAAGATTTCCCGCTCAAGCACACTCACATCCAGTTCGCCCACTGCTACAAGGGTCAGAGCAACTGGGTCGAGGTTCTCTCCCGCTTCCCCGCTGGAAATGGATTGCTTTACGATCTGGAGTTCTTGAACGACGAGAATGGAAGGCGTGTTGCCGCGTTTGGATACCATGCTGGATTTGCTGGTGCTGCTCTGGCTGTCGAGGCCTGGGCCGCTCAGATGAAGGGGGAAACTTTGGGAAGCGTTACCCCGTACCCAAATGAGGGAGAGTTGATTGCGCATATCAAGAAGGTCGTCAAGGAGACTGGTCGGGAGCCCAGGGTGTTGGTGATTGGAGCTCTTGGACGGTGTGGACGCGGTGCGGTCGACTTGTGCATCAAGGCCGGAATCAGCGAGGAGAACATCTTGAAGTGGGATATGGCTGAGACCAAGAAGGGTGGACCGTTCACTGAAATTGTCGAGTGTGAGTTTCCCTTGAATTGGTGGGGATGATGGAGTTGAAGGCACTATTTATACTGACTTACAGCAGCCGACATCTTTGTCAACTGCATCTACCTCTCGTCTCCTATCCCTCCCTTCATTGACCAGGCTTCCCTCGCCTCCCCCTCCCGCAAGCTCTCAGTCGTCTGCGACGTTTCTTGCGATACCACCAACCCCCACAATCCTATTCCCATTTACAACATCAACACCACCTTCGATAAGCCTACCGTGCCTGTGGAAGTCTCGTAAGTCACACACCTTCCATACATAGTCCTCAGCCTCTCTTTCCGTCCCTTCATCCAACGAGAAATCCTTGCGTTCATGACTAATCGAAACTATAGGCCTGGGCCGGCGTTGTCCGTCATCTCGATCGACCACCTCCCGACTCTGCTCCCCAGGGAGTCAAGTGAGGCGTTCTCTGGTGACTTGCTTCCGAGTCTTTTGACCCTTAAGGACAGGAAGACTGAGAGAGTGTGGAAGGAGGCCGAGCAGTTGTTCCACGACAAGGTGGCAACGCTCCCGAAGAAGGATTAGGGATAAACTTCAGGGGTGTTGAAGGGGAAAATTGGAGGGAAACAAAAATTTGGGGATTTGGTTGAACCGAGATGCCCAAAATATGAGACATGTACCACAAAGGAATATCTAATGATTGAACTACAAACTGCATAGTCTATGGTATACATCCAACAGAGGAATCAAATATCTAGGTATTACAACATCCGACTTTCCCAAAAAGCAACCCATATCAACTCCAACACCCAAGCATAAACCGGCCGAAAAACATGCGATAAAGGGCCTACGGCGTCTTGATTTCAGCCGACAAGCGATCCTTCAACGCAGCCTTGACCTGAGAATACACATTCTGCGGGGTATCCATCGCCTTCACGTCAATCACCTTGTCCATCTTTCTGTAGTACTCCACTACAGGATAGCTGGTCTCCTTGAAGGTCCTGAAGCGCTTCTTGATGCTCTCAATATTGTCGTCGGAGCGGCCACTGGTCAAGCCGCGGTTCAAAAGGCGCTTCAACATTTCGTCTTCTGTGCAGTCAAAGAAGAGTGTGAAACTGGACTCGCAAACGTCCTCTTCAAACTTAACAGCCTGGTCCATCTGGCGCGGGAAGCCGTCAATCAGGAACTTGGACTTGCCCTGGGTAGTCATGGCCTCGCGCATGGCGTTCTCGAGGAGGGCAATCGTAACTTCCATGGGGACCTATAAGGAACTGGGTCAGCCATACACTTCTATCAAGCCCTCAAACTCTGGAAAACCTACAATCCTCCCCTCCTTAATATACGTCTTAATCAACTCTCCAAAATCCGAACCCGGCCTCTCTTGCTCGGCCCTCAACAAATCTCCAGCGCTCAAATGCACAAATCCATAATCCCGGACCAGGTTTCCGCACTGAGTACCCTTTCCAGCACCAGGGCCTCCGAGAACAAAGATGACCGAGGCCTCGCCCTTTCCGAACGCAGGCTTCTTGGTAACTGGCGGGCTGACGAGGAGCTTGTCCTTGGGATCTTCAATTGCCGGCATTGGTTCTATGCGATGATTTCAGCTGCAGCTCTCTTCCGAAGAGGGGGCGGGGAAGGAATGGTCTCTACCCTTTCGTGATTGCACAAGGTAATAGAACCCCAAGCTTCCAGCGGTGAATATAGCAACGAGTGGGTATACAGGGAATGGATTCTTTGAGCCCGCCGTCTCGCCTCCTCTTGGTCCTCCGGATGCGTAGTTGCGTGTAAAGGTCTTGTTGTGGTAATTCTTAACCCTGGTGGTTCTCAGGGCGGCCGTCGTTGTCGTCGTACTAGGGAATTTCGTAGTAGCAGTGGTAAACCGGCGAGCAGCTTGTTGCCTCAAAAGGAAGGGAATCGTTCTTGAAACGGACGCAGCCATGGCGAGGTACTTGGAGCGGTATAATAAACCGGCGCTTCGTGGGGGAGAGGGGGTTCGGGCCTTTCGGTAGGTCTAAATGACGGTGGTGATGACGCGGGGCAGATGCGTGTGGGGAGCTCTCGTCGTACAAAGGGAAGAAACCGGATGACACCTGTGAACGAGCGTGTGCTTGAGGAACAGGGAGTGTTGGACGGACGCGACTGATGATCGGAGGAGGTCAGGAGAGGGACACGACGGGGACCTGGAGAGGAGGCTTGGCATGTCCGGGAGAGGAGTAGTTGCCAGAAATGAACAGCCCAGAAGACTCCCTATGTGGAATTGTAAAGGGAAAAGCGGAATGGAGAGCTGGATGGATCAGGCACAATGGTGCCAGCTTTCGGGAGGTTCCTGAACATGTGGGATAGAGCCTATACTACTGGTCCGGAGCAGACTCGGACTTCCAGATGGTCACAATGAGATGAAACGCTTTCACGCAATTAATGTGATGAGACAGCATCAACTGTCAGTACCGGAGTGGGCACGTCGGGAGAGCATGAGATACATGTATCCTCGGCACGGAAACGCGGTTGGAAGGAAGTGAAAGATGGACTGTGATGACGAGGAGTTGGGGTGGTCGAGCCACAGGTGGTGAAGAGGCTGAGTAAGCTCCCCGCCGAGTGATGGCCATGTACCAACCAACTAGTGAGAATGCGTGATGCTGTCTCAGCTGACTAACACGCCCTCCAGCCCACCGGAATGGCGGCCTCACGGGGCTACACACCTCAGGCATAGCGTCAGCCTTCAGCCTGGCCCGCCCTATCGATGCCGCTCCACGGGCTGACACACCACTCAAGAGAGCGGTCGCTGGAGAAGGAACAGGACCACTCGCTCTCCACTCTCGCCTATGCCTCGCAAGCTCTGGCTGGCGTCGGAAACCCAGCCAGTCTCCACCAACAGCAACAACATCACCTCCAGCAGCAGCAACTGCAGCAGGAAGAGCAACACCTCCACCCCCAGCCAGCTCAGCAACCTCAGCAACAACATCACTCTCCCCAACACCATACCCAACCCCAGCCACAGCCACAGCTGAACCCCCGCGGTCCGCCCGGCACCACCGGCCTCAGGGTCCAAACATCCAACACTGGCTTCCCCAGTGGCGGCATCGATAGCAACCAAAGCTCCGGCCTCAGCGTAACCCCCATCTACTCGGGAAATTCAGGATTGGACTACTCTGCTGGACCATCATCCTCCACCTCTGACTCAGCACCAAAGAACTCGATTGCTTTTCACCTCCCCTCGCCAAACGCAAATCCTGCCCGGAGCGACAGCTATCACCCTCCGCCGCAGTCGTCCCACTCGCAGCAACAGAAGCGTCACCTCGACCCCGCCCCCGCCGCATCGGCCTCAACCTCGTCCTACCAAGCCTACCACGCACCCACCCAATCCACATCATCCCCGTCGGCGTCCACTGCTGCCAGTACCAGACCCCCGCTTACAACCATCGTTACTGTCCCGCAAGTCCCAAGTATGCATCGGAGCGCCGCTGGAGCCCAAGCCGGAGGGCAAGGCGGAGGTGGTGGATCCAGCGGGAACTACAACCCCAGCGCATCACTGGCTGCTGCTCAAGGCGATGCCACCACTGGGAGAAAGTATGCACAGGGAGGTGCACTGACGCCAACCTACCCATCCAGCGGCCAGCACCAAAGCAGTCAGTCTGCGGGAGCACCACATCTGGGCATGGGGTTGTCGGGAATGTCAAGAAGCACTAGTTCGGTGAGAGAAGAGCCAACAGGAAGTTTTGGCGCTGTAAGCCCCGGAAGATGGGTCTCGCAGTATTCCATGTATGCGGTGGATTGGTGTAAGTGGCCAGTGTCGGCTGGCCAGGGATATGGAAGACTGGCGGTGGGAAGCTACACGGAAGACAGTCATAATTATGTGGGTTTCCAGACTTGTATCGGCGGTATTGTGGCAGGGACTGATTTTCATAACGCAGATTCAAATTTTGGACACACGGCCAGGGCCGCCCGATCCGCATGCTCCCAACGCCCCGACTCTGGAGTTCGTCAAGCTCGCGGAGGCGAGCCATACCTATCCAATAACGAGAGTTCTTTGGGAGCCACCCTCATCGAAACCGCTGACGGATTTGCTGGCGACCTCAGGAGACCACCTCCGCCTCTGGTCACTACCTGCTCAGAATCCTGGAGTTACAGCGAACAATTCCATCACCAACCGGTCATATACTGCCCCAGTGCAGAAACTGACCCCTCTTGCCCTTCTGTCTAATTCAAAGTCGACTGATTTCACTGCCCCGCTCACCTCACTGGATTGGAACGTCATCTCACCGTCACTTATAATTACTTCTAGCATCGACACCACATGTACCATTTGGGATATTCCATCTTTAACGGCAAAGACACAACTAATCGCGCATGACAAAGAGGTTTTCGATGTCCGCTTCATGTGTAACTCCGTCGATGTCTTCGCGTCCTGCGGCGCTGATGGGTCTGTTCGTATGTTTGATCTGCGCAGTCTAGAGCACTCGACTATTATCTATGAACCCGGCGCGGCAAAGGCCTCTGACAAGGCCTCGGCGGCGGCCAATGCGACACAGGGCGACCGTGAATCCGGATCCCCCGTAAATCCTCCTGTACCGCCAGCTCTCCTCCGGCTTGCTGCATCGCCTCACGATCAGCATCTCATTGCAACATTTTGTACGGATTCGAACATTGTCCGGATTCTCGACGTGCGACAACCTGGTCAGGCACTGGTTGAGCTCAAGGGACATCAGGCAGCAGTTAACTGTGCGGAGTGGAATCCTGGACGACGGGGAGTTATCGCCGCCGGAGCAGATGATAGTGAGGTGCTCGTATGGGACATCTTTTCGCAAACTGGCGGTCAGAGCCTGAAGCTGGAAAAGGGAGTGGAACAGGAGAGGAATCCTGTGGCGCATTGGCCATGCGAGAGCGAGGTTGTCAATCTGAGTTGGGGCCCAAGCGCCGGAAAGTCTGGGAGCGATTGGTTGGGTGTGGTCGGAGGGAGGGGAGTATGGGGTTTGGCAGTTTAGATCAAGCGCTGTGCTATGGACACGGGGTACTTGGAGGCCAGCTGGGGCGTTACGCGTAGGTCAGATGCATGTTGCGTGTGGAGTCGGGCAGGTGGGACTAATTATTCGATTGGGTTTGAGTTCGTACGCGTGTTGAGTGTGTCGTTGTTGTTGTCTTTGGCTGTTTTGTTTCGGTTACTCGATATGATGATGATATCTTGGTCGTGCGTGTGTTGTTATAGGGCGATGGAGGGCGGGTATTGCGCTGGTCGGAGGGAGGGGGGTGTAGCTAATGGTAGTTATACGGTGGGACTGTATGTGTTGGTGGACATATCCGGATTACCGGACGGCGGTTTGAATAGTAGGGATTCTAGATGTGTGTGCTTGTCTCTGCAGCGTTCTCGACTATCGGATTTGTAGTGTGACAGTATTATGAACTCGGACTTGAATTGCGGAGTTTTTGTTCGTCTGGTGTTATCCTGGATTAATATCAAGTCGAGCCACAGAGGGATTCATGGGACTGTAGCACTCGGTCATCATAGGTCACTCTCATAGTATTGTTGCTTCTTCTTCAATTTCTGTGTGGGAATGAGATGGGAAACAATTACGATCGTATTCACACGGTTAGAATTTAGAAATTTGACAGAACCTGAGGTTATGTGTAGTTATTTCTGGTACTGCCCGAGTGCTGCCCGTCAGCCCCAGCTCAACAACGAGTGTCCCTTCACCCACTCCTTCGTCGGCAGTGTCCTCCTTCTGTGTTCTCTTCTGGTATCCTCCTCTCCTCTCCTTCCTCCCCTCTCCTCCTTCGCATCCCCATTCGTCCTCTCCCCAACACTTAAGCCTATAGCGTCCTGCACCCCGCTCAACCGGACTGTCGCCGCCGCTATCCGCTAACAAGCCGCGATGGCGGGGCACCACGACAGGACCCAAACAGGCACGAAGGAGAGCGAGACAGAGCGACACTGACCTCGGCCGATCCAACCGACCACTGGGGAAGCAAGAACCCCAGAGCTACAGTGTTGTACAAAACCGTGAGACCTCCCGCCCGCCCGTAAAGGATGCTGGTGTATCGCTGCTCTGCTCTGAGATCTCTCCGACCTCTCCTGCGCCCATACACATCACAACTTCTATTCTCACCATCTCGCCGCCTGCAACTCCGAACAATGACCGTCTCTGTCTCCCTCTCCGCTCCTCTCCCGAGAACACCCATATTTGAGCGCCTGGCGAGCAATCCCCTGGAGAAGAACGCCGTTCTTCATGCGAACCACGACGACCCCACCGCTCCACCCACGAGAGCCCGGAGCTATGGCCAGCTGCTGAGGGATGTGGCCGAAACCAAGAGGAAGCTGTTGGACGCCCAGGGAGCGGGAGTGTCTGATCTGGAGGGGAAGAGAATTGCTATGCTGATTGAAAACTCATATGAATATGTTGGTGCGTTATATCTTCTCGAATTGCGCATGTTTTAATGCTGATTATTTCCCCATGACAGTCGGTCTGCTCTCCATCTTTGCTGCTGGAGGAATTGCAGTTCCCATTTGCACCACCCATCCGGTCGCCGAACAACGATACGTCCTCGCAGATTCTGTCCCCAGCACTCTCCTCACCTCCGCCCGTTTCTCTGAGCGTGCTGCGGAGCTCATTTCTCCTCCGGAAATTACCACACAATCCCAGCTTCTCTCCCTCTCTGATTCCGACTTGTCTTCTGCCTTTTCAGCTCCGGAACTCGTTGAGTTTGACCTGAACCGCCCTGCACTCATCATTTACACTTCCGGCACCACCTCGCTCCCCAAAGGCGTTGTCCACACTCACCTTTCTCTGGGCACACAAATTTCAGCTCTTATTTCAGCTTGGAAAATCAGCTCTACTGACCACCTTCTCCATGTCCTCCCTCTTCACCACATTCACGGAATCATCCCCGCTTTGATGACACCTCTCTCCGCCGGCGCAACCGTTGAATTCCTCCCCTTCAAGCCCGCTCCGGTCTGGTCACGCCTCACAACTACTCTACAACCGCCCATCACCCTCTTCATGGCCGTGCCAACAATCTACACTCGTCTCCTCGGCACAAATCCCCAGAAACTTCCAAACATGCGGCTCGCCATCTCCGGCTCTGCATCATTACCTTCCAGTGTCCGTGTAGCTTGGGATACTGCCACCGGAGCTCCTCTTCTCGAGCGGTACGGAATGTCGGAAATTGGGATGGCCTTGTCCCAGCCTCTCTCCGCCGACTCCCGGATCCCTGGAAGCGTCGGTCTTCCCCTGCCCGAGGTTGAGGCGCGCCTGAACCCTGGAGACAACGAACTGTTGATCCGTGGACCCAATGTCTTCGCCCAATACTGGCAGAGAGAAAAGGCCAATGCGGAGGCGTTTGTGGAGAGTGCGGAATTGCGGGGAAGGTGGTTTCTCACAGGTGATGTCGCACGCGTTGGAGCCACAGGCGAATTTTATATCCTCGGAAGGAAATCAGTTGATGTGTTAAAGTCTGGAGGTGAGAAAGTGAGTGCGCTCGAGGTCGAGAGGGAGATGTTGGAACTGCCACAGGTGGCCGAAGTCGCGGTTTTGGGTGTTCCTGATGAAGAGTGGGGACAGAGGGTGGCGGCCGTGGTCGTGTTGAAGGATGAGTGGAAGGAGAAGGGATGGACATTGGAGGAGATGAGGACAGAGATGAAGAAGAGGGTTGCGGTGCAGAAGGTCCCGGCTGTGCTGAGGGTGGTTGATCAGATTAAGAGGAATGCGATGGGGAAGGTTAACAAGGTTGATTTGGGGAAGGAGGTGTTTGGTATCGGTAAGTAGCGGGATACCTAAATGTGTGCAAATTTTGTATTATACCGAAACGGGGTTTATAGATCGTCCAACAGATCTGTGAGTATAGAAGTGACATGAAGCCTCGTTAATGGTGGGATGGACGGGGAGGAGAGCATATGGTAGAATTTTCCGATTGAGCACGGGATTTCAAGTACTCGATCAGAAGCGTTCATACCTAGGTAGAATAGCTGTTTTACACCTAAAATGCTCGTTTCACCGCACCCCCACGCCATCATCACCACAATTATATGACAGGTAGGACTGATACCAGTTGAAAATCCTAGCTATCTGCCGCTCACATTAAGAGAAGTCTAATACTCAGTAAAGGTGGAGTACCTTAAGGACGGAATGTCGATTTCTATGATAATCATATCATAGCCCAGTGATCAATGTAAAACCTCCAAGAAACCTCCAAGGTCACCTGGCCTCTGACAGCGAGCTAATTCTTGTTGAATTCCAATCACCGGCAGAACAGTAGCCACTTCAGTGTGCTCCAATGACCTGTATACCCATGATTATGGTTAGAGTACGGTGATCACCCCATAATCATTTGAGGTTGCCACACTCGCTGATTATTGGATCTGGGAAGAATAATTACTGTGGTTCAATTATTGTAATTTAATGAAATCAGGTTTTTGGGATAATTATTATGGCACTAGCAGACACAAGTATACAGTAGACTCATCAATGCAGCCAAGTATTCAACTGTATTGCTTCTACCGACTCTTGCTACCCCTTGCCCCCGGGCCTACTGACGTTTCCTCCACCAGTTATCTCGTTCAATTGATAGCTGGGCAGCGGAGATAAAGAGAAGCTGGGGTGAATCGGAAATCCTGGTGTTGCAAAAACCTGCTGGTGGTCAACCAAAAGTAGAAAAGTTCTCAGCAGTTTTGGAACAAGCGTTGGGGAAGCTGACCTTGTGGGGCATTTGACAGTGGAGCCGGTGTGATCGGGAGATCTGAAGTAGTGCTAGAGAGATAGCATTCAGGAGCTGACGTTGAAGAAGGGGGCATTGAAGCACTGCAGACGGCAATGAACGAAGACAATCTAGGAGAGCAAGGGAGCGGGCGTTGATATGCTTGCCTTCAGCTGGGGATTATTAGAGTTAGTCCAACTCCAACTACCTAATCTAGGTAAGGTCGTGTGTGTGTCAGCCAAGTTCCAAAAGTCGAGGACTTCCCATAAACATTTAGAACGCGTTTAGAATGGGATTGTACACTGATTTTGGAAGACCGCCTTCTAAATCTCAATCCCCACCCTGGATCTTTCGCCGTAATAGTCAATCAGAGGTCTGTGTTTCGGCTCTGTCCCACTTTTCTTATGGGAACAAGATAGACCCGCTAAACTCCGAGTCCAAATGTTGTCTAAACCTTATGGGAAGTCCTCCACATCGCAAACCCTCTAATTTATCAAGTTTAAACTGCTAGTATGTTGCGGGCCATGAATTTTTTCTCGACGTGGTGTCCGGAAAATGGCAAATGGGTGTCGTATAACCATCATAATACTTCTATTTTCTTTATCAGGTGAGTTGATGACTCAGCCGACATGTCACATCATGACACATGCGGCAGCTAAGTAACTGCATATACCCTACCTACGCCTCCTCACGTGCTTCCGCGTCTTCTCCTGCCCTCAAGCTTCGCGCTTGCATCTGCTGCGCTAAAAATCCCCGCCATGAGCTTCTTTCGTTGGTTTTTACCTCTCCACAGCAAATGCTCCGGCATAACTGCCGCTTCTTGCGACTGCACTTACCCCTCCTTCACCTCTGATTCTTCCTCATCTTCCTCATCTTCCTTATCTATATGTTCTCGCTGTGGCCATATGTCGAGATTTCACACAGAGCTATCCGCCTCACCTGCTGTTGTTATTGGTAAGTTTACTTTTTTTGTCATGTTACTGTTGGTACGGAGAGCTCAGGATCGCTAATCTTGTCTACTCGTAGTAGACTTGGACTCACAGTTATGTACCCGTGATTCAACTGTAAGCAAGCTCGCCGACATCATTGATGAGCACTGGGTCGTCCATATCCGTGGGACTCCCGCGAGCGGGAAAACCACTCTGGCCGCACTCCTCTACTCACACTATCGACGCATCGGTACACTAGTTATCCTTCTGTCTGGCTGGCCTAAACAAAAACCCAACGACTATCGATCAGTCATCGTTGAGAGAGCCCATGCCCAAGGCATAACGAGCCTCGCTTGGGATAACGTAACCAGTGCTAACATCGTCGTGATTTTGGATGAGGGGCAAACGACGTACGGCAACTCGGAACTGTGGCTAGATTTTGTCAAGACCCAAAGAGGAAAGCAATGGGGCCCTCGCATCTGTATTCTCACGTCTTATGGCAGTCCAAGCAGCGGGCCGGAGGCTATGGAGCTTGGGAGTCCATTGGGCTTTCTTAGTCCAGAACAGCGAGTTTCCATCACCGTTTCAAAGCTGCGTGGTTCTCCGGACGTCGCCTTATTCTTCACCAGAGCCGAATTTGATGATGTTGTCAGCAGGATGTGCCGGAACCATCTTTTGTCTCCCATGAAGCTAGCTACGGATGCCTGCGACTATATCTGGAACCTGTCACAAGGGCACCCTGGATCTGTTAACGGTCTTGTGAATATGATGTTCAAAGTATGAGCTCTCTGACCCTTTTGGTGCTTGCCAGTGGGTTAACCGTTTCCAAAGCTCTTTAGGTCGGATTTCAAGCATGGAAGGCTTGATACCGTCACCCGCGAGCACCTCATACCGATTTTGAATGACGAAACGCAATTTTTTTGATTATCTCCGATCTGCAGATGTCCATAGGTCGTTTCCCCGGAAGAGATATTTGACTGTCGAAGCTGTTGAGGCTTTGAAGCGGGTTTTGGTGCAAGGTAGCATCCCACGCGACCTGACTGACCCCGGGATTGAGCTCTGCTACATACAAGGATGGCTCCACGCAGAAGCACTTGACCCTGATGGGGACGAAATAGTCTGTGTACTGCCAAGTCCGCTACATGCAAAGTTAGGATCTCACCTTTTGTACGGATAGAGTTGTCTGACGGAGTCGAAAGGTACATCGAACACTTCCATATGGGCCATACTAAACCATTTCCCTTCCAGAAATTCCCAACCCTCCCTTGTCTTGTCGAAGAGGTGATTCGGAACTTCTCTTTAAGATCTTTAGCCGCTCCTCGTACACTTGGGACCGGGGCCATTGTCCGGCCACTTGAAGCACTCTACCAGGATGAATTCTATGCCGCCATGCATCGTGTTCTCGCATCGTCTGCCGGCGTTACGGGTGAGTGGAGTGGCAACTCTAATGGGAATATAGATTTTCGGATAACTGAGCCGAAGTGGGGAGTGGAAATCCTAAGGGATGGTGAGAGACTTGGGGAACATTGTGCAAGGTTCGATGATGGTGGTGCATACAAGAAATGGATGGATTTAGGATTGGATCATCCTAGATTGCCGCAAAACCATGCCACGTTCCTATGGTATGCCTATTGACTCATCTATATGGGAATGATAGTGTTCTAACGTTAGCCGCAGATGGTTCTGCCTCCTCACCCCCCAAGCTTTGGCGTGTAGTGTTCAAGTAAATGGGGGCGGTGGACATATACGACGCGAAGAACTTGCTGTTTTGCAGCTTTATTCTTTCTGACTAGTGTTGGTTTTCATTTTTTAATATAAGTTTGGCTGGACTTGTATTTTTCTTTAGCTGATCATTCAAATCATCTGTCTTCAATGAATCGATGAATTTAACTGACGACAATATTATCCTACCTTACATAATCGCCGAGTGATCTATACCCAATGCTCACTTCAATGACACCTACTACCTACATTACCTACCACCTCACTGCAACCCAGAATGCACATCCTCCACCAACGGCATCTTTCACATCAATCCTCCGTGGCACACCCACAATATTCCACTTCATTCCACCCGCAATCCCCGAGCAAAGAAATCTCGGTGAATTTCCTCAGTCAAAACCCTCCGAGAAGCCCTCACACGCCATTCACCACCAAAGCTACTTTGCCACGGAGAATTGTTGCCGAACACAGAGCTGCCCGGACGGTTGCTCGGGGGCTTGAATTAAGGAATCTCGGGGGTCCGTCGGTCACAGAGAAGGGCCGATGTTTACAAATGGATGATACTGGCACGCTAGTCGGAACTTGGAATTTTAGCTCATGGCGGGGGTCGGAAGTATAATAACATCATCGCTGGGGCCTTTCCTGGGGACGCTTCTTGAGTACTGACATCGCCACAAGACAACGGTGGAGCTTGACCTTGCAATACCGATATAAGCTGCGGGGAGCCTTTTCGATACGACTATATCGGAGCTTCGGAAATCGACTAAATCGACGAGATAAGCAAGCCTAGCTATCTACTATTGACGGCTCTTCAAAACTCCAACTCATAAAGACAAAATCACCACCCTCTCACAATGTTTACACCCGTCGAAACTGTCGTCGGAGCGGCCTTCATGCACATTGGCACCACCTCCCTCCTCTTCTCCACCGGCAGTGTTCTCGGATGCTCCGGCATTCTCGGAAACCTAACTGACGAGAAAAACCTCCCCACCTTTGCGGGCGTTATCCTCTCAGCACTTGCAACAAAATTCCTACTCCCTGGATTAGCTCCAAACTTTCCACCTGTTGCCGCACCGTGGGTATCAGCCGTGTCTGGTAAAAATCTCCCTCATAGGTATCCACCGTTTAATCAAACACTCACACCCCCCCAGGTCTCCTCGTGGGCGCCGGCACAAAACTCGCCAACGGCTGCACCAGCGGCCACATGCTCTGCGGCATCCCCCGTGGCTCCCTACGCTCCTTCATCGCAACCCTCATCTTCTTCCCCGTGGCCGTGCTCACAACCCGAGTTCTCGACACTGCTCCCTCCTGCCTCAACGGCAGCTGCTCAACACTCTCCCTCCCCTCCACGTCGCAAATACAGGGTATGGCGCTCGCTCTCGTTCTCGCAAGTGGCGGCGCCACTCTTGTGAAGAAACTCAAAAACCCGACCGTTGCCCGCGTGTTTTCCGGGTTTGTGTTTGGGTGCGGGCTGGTGTTGACGGGGATGGCTGGGCCCGCGAAGACGTTGGGATTTTTGGCGTTTGGGGATTGGGCAAAGTGGGATCCGAGTATGGCCTTGTTGGCGATTGTGGCGCTGAGTGGGAATGCGGTGGCGTGGTATGGAAAGGTTGGGAAGGAGAAGCTGTGGTGTGAGGGGGAGAAGTGGACGGTTAGTGTTAGGAGGGATGTGGATTGGAGGTTGGTGTTAGGAAGTGCGTTGTTTGGAGTTGGGTGGGGATTGAGTGGGATTTGTCCAGGCCCTGGAGCGATGGGATTGGTGTGGAATGGATTAGAGGGGTTGAAATGGGCTGTGACATTTCAGATAGGCAGGAAGTTGATGGAGAGGTTGTAAATGCAACGAGATAAAATATTGAGGAAAATGTAGAAGTTTTAGAATACAAGTACCATAGAAGTGTTCATAATGGGTGGTCAAAGAGTCTGATAGCATACTGGTAGGCCGAAGGATACTTCTCGTTCGCTGAAAGGAACATGCTGGTGGGGGAAATACGCAGTTTGGCGTAGACGATGCGCTGTGAACCTCTAATATAACTTTTTCAAGATAACATTTGTGCAACTTCACCCATGCCCATTGTGGAAAACTGAGTTGGTTGCTACAGACCAAACCTCACAGCTAGCGAGGGTAAACATTAGGAATACACGCAACACACAAGGGTATACATGATTGAAAGAGGTTGACGAAGTGAAGGTGTATTACTGGAAAATACACATGATGACACATATAGTAACAGTCTCAGGAAAACAACGGGATTGGGCGTAAACAGACATGACCTATGTGAAACATACAGGGGACAATACACCAATAGTCCAATCAGCATGAACAAGAAATAGAAAAGGGTAAGGGAAATGGGGATACATGTAAATAGACGGGGGGAAGGTCGAGCATAAAGTCTCGACCAGACAGAGAAAAATCACAACCAAGACCAGACAAACTCCACCCTATAGCGCACACCCGCAGACGAATGACCAAAGATAACCAAACCCTAGGTCGAAGATGAACCGACAGAAACAGGTAAGTCTGATACATGCGGAATAAGAATCCCAACATTTATCAAAATACCAGAAAACACCAAATTACCAGCACCTAGCCTCCGTTCCCAATTCCAACGTAATGAATACAGCCGTTATCACCAAGCGCCATTGAATCTAGATTTCTTTTCATGAAGTAAACCGCACCTATCAAGCTCCAGCAACGAGAGCCTGTTGCTTCTTGGTGCCTTCACGAGCCCACCGTGCAACATCAACCGTCCGGCTGGAGTATTCCCTGTTCGTGCGGACTTCACGAATCATGCTGGTGATCCAATCTGCGTGGAAGTACTGTGCAATCTCTCCGCCTGGGAAAGCACTCGCAAGGTCACTAAAATGTGTCAGTGAAGATCTGTAATCAAGTTCAAGCAACCAATGGTAGACTTACCCAAGTGTTCCCATGGCAGACCGCATCAATGCTTCCGACTTATTAGGATCCGCATTCACAACGGAAAGGAATCCAAAGATAGGTTGGATGTACTGCATAAGGCGCTGAGCTGAATATGATATATTAGTACAGCCCATTTTAAACTACCATAAAGGATTCTTACTCTTGCCGCTGGTCTTCATAGCGATGATGATACCATCATATGCATCCATGATTCCTTCGCGAAGTGAAATGACGTATTCAATCATCTCATAGTTCTGATCATTATCTGCCTGAATGGAGCTGGCCTGTTGAAGCACACCCATTACAACCTCAAGATAGGTCTCGAAATGTCCTGCAATTGCCTGGGCAATGTCACCAAAGCACTGCAGAATTGCGGGCTTGAACTGCTGCGAAAGAGTGTTGCTCTGGAGGTTAGTCAAAAGCAGGTTCATAAAGTTATCACAGAACGGAGCGATGTTCTCGTTGATGGAACGGGCGAGGTCACTGGTGATACCAATCGCCACAGAACAAAGTTGCTGTTCCTCTTGGTTTGTAAGAGCATTGAAGACAAAGGGCACAAAAGCTTCCATGTACTTTGTGAAATCCTCCTCGAGAGCGTTGGCCAAACTGCCAACAGTTCCGAAAATTGCGTCAGGAACTGAGGAATTGGGGGGCAGAGACTGAAGGATCTGAAGAAGGATCTGCATGATTTGATCAGCCTGTGGCTTGATTTCAGCCCCAAGGCGGTTGATGATGGTGCCCAAGACAACTGCCAAGCTGGAGGTCATCTCTTCAATCGTGTTCGTATCATCGGCGCTAACGACCTGAGTGCGCAACTCCAATGTCTTCGACAACCGTTCCAGGATAACATGAGAAAGCTGGGCGATGGATGGGAACTCTTCATCACCAACATTGGAGATGAAGGAGCTCAACACCTCATATGATGCGACACGGAGTTGATTATCAGCATCCGGACTAATAAAACGTCAGCCCTGATATCAGTAGAAGAAAAATATCCAGACAAACCGTTCAGTAACTTGAAGTAAAGCAGTGACGCTATCTTTGAAGTACTTCGTCAAAGCGTTTTCCTCGCCTTCTCCGGCACCCATACCGAAACGATCTGCCAGATTCATGAGTGCCCAGCAGCATGAGTTGGCCATCCTCGGGCTGTCTTTTAGTCCGGAGAAAAGAGCCTGGATCAAGCTAGGAAGATGAATCTCCGCTTGAATGGCGGAGCCGCAGATCTCACAGATCTTTCCAAGAGTGTAGGCGGCGGAATCCTTGACCATGAGGTTCTTGTCGTCCATCATTCCGACCAAAACTGGGAGTGCTTGTTGGACCAGATTCTCAAGCAACTTAACGTCCGGACCGTCAAGAATGGCACCAAACGCCGCAACTGCAGCTTCCCGTTTCCTCCAGTCTTCGCTACGGATGTTGGCCTCAACAAATGGCAGAACGTCTGTAATGACAAGACCGCCAACACACTGGGCGTACAACCAAAGACACTGATGAGCGGCCCGTGCGGTGTTATATTCGTCGTCCGCAGCATCTTCATCTTGGTGGGTGAGAAGCTCGAGAAGGACGGGGACAACTTCACGAGTAGCGATGCTGGCAAAGTTCCAGAAAGGACGGAGTTCCTGGATACCCTCTTGGGCAAGCTGTGTAGTGTGAGCATTCGCACATCAGACCATCATGTAAATTGACTCACCGCCTCATTCTCCTCTTGAATATTGATCTCCTCCTCGCAGACCGTGCACCAAAACTCGATGGCAAGCTTGGCAACCTCCTCATCTGCGTTCTTCATGCCGACAATAGTCAATCCAAACAAAGCCTTCTCCATATAAAACTTCATCTTGTCATAGTACAAGCTCATTATCCGGTTCAGACAGCCAAATGCTGTAGCCTGGATCCTGGTATCTGTGCTTTGGGTTGCCTCGCAAATAACCTGCATAATGTAGTTGCGCTCGCCGTCATTCTCGAAGTTCGAACGAACAAACTCCAGCGAGTCACCAAGGGCAGTCATCGCAGCAAGTCTGACATTGTCATTTGGCTCCTCTTTCCGGGCGCCCTGGACCACGGCAGTGAGAATAGCATTCGAATGTTGGCTCAGACTAGCCCTCAGTGAATCGTCATCCGTGTCTGCAATGTAACCGATTGTAGTCAATGAGCTTTGTTTAAGAGCGTCCGACCCCTCTCCAACGTTTCTAACCAATGCGGTCATGAGTTCAGGCCATTCATTTCTCGGCAATTCGATCGAAGCCAAAGCAGCAATGAACTGCGAACCTGCAATACCGGAGCGAACATTCTCAGATCGTAACGTGTTGAGTGCGTTTTCCTTGATCTGCGCCTTGATGGTGGGGTCGACCTCTGTGATCCACTTCTGCTGCAGCTCGGCCAAACGTGCACGGTCCCGCACGGAAAGGGCATTCTTCAAGGCAATACCAGCGGCGGTACGGATATCTTGCGGTGTGCTCTCCTTTGCCATTTCTGCCGAAAGCATGAGGAGATAATCTTGCTAGATCGTGTGGAAGATACGCTGTCAGCCTTGACTTCCTGGTGATTGCCCGGACCGTGGTCTCCATCAAGACATGCCATGTCCGCCAGATCGTAACAGGCACCTCTCGTGAAGACTCATAATGGAGGATAACTTACGAAGCGTGAAGCGGATGCATGGGTAAGCTGCTGTTCAGCGTTCGCTCGAACAGCGGCATCTAAAAACAAATATGTCAGTAATCACAGAGCACTTTTAAAAAATGGTATAGTTTGAGGGAAAATAATTTGCAGAGCTGGAGAAGTAGAGGGGCGCTCACCCGCTGAAAGGGAGTTTCTCAGCACCTCAGTAACATCCATGATTGTAGTGGATGGAGGGGCTACGAGACTGCCTGGTGGAAGGAAGGGTTCTCGGATGGATTAAGTAGCGTGAGGATCGAAGAAGAGGGATTCCGACGCGATAGACGATGGTAGCGGCAGCGGTGAGGAGGTGGTGGGCGTCTGGATGGGACGGGGTGTAGAGGAAGACGAGTTGTGTTGGCTGGCGTCGAGGGGTAACGAAAGGTTGAAGTGCCACAAACACAGGCGGGTGATGAGAGGTGACGTGAACCGTGAACCCTTCCCCCGCGCAAACTCTGGGCACAATCAATGGCCTGGAAGTGCCATTTATATTCAAAAGCCCTATTTACAGCTCGTAGAGACTCTGCCCATGCCATGCAGAGTTATCAGATGCAATAGGAAGCGTTGTCTACATTCTATTGTCGGAGGAACGACTGCCTAGGTCACGTGCCATGGAAACCAGACCCCGCAATCGCACGGGCCTTAACTTTTCCTTTCAGAAAAATGTACTTTTACCGCCCAAAGTATGGCTCTAAGCTCTTGCACAGACTCCTAGAGGGCGTTTAGGCCTTTACATTTGACCCTAATACATGTGAAATGTATTGTATTACTTGAGCATGGAAGGAAGGGTGAAGGCTGTGAACCTTGGAACAGCTTCCACAACGCCAAATGCTCACGGCCAGGCAGCCACATGCTTCTAGGCCCCATTTCCTCGGTGATATTGTATGTACCAACGAGATGTGTTCATTGGAGGGTGTGAGAGCACATTAGCATGTATCAAAAGCTCTAAAACGTCTCAAAAAGGCTATCCACATTCAAAACCCTCATAATTCTATTGTAACAGTTGAATGGCAAGCCGCTTTCTCCAGATTCCTAATGGCATGGCTTTGATTCAAGTTGCTGGCAGGGAGACATGTTTTAGCATTCTCCTGTGAATGTGATCGTCTATGAGAGTACTCCACAAGATGGCGATTTTAGTTCGCCATATACCACGTTGTCGGTATAATCAAGTCAATACGACCAGATGGCTTCTTCGTGATGAATGGAGCTGTGGTGTTGAAGCATGAAGGAGCTCGGTTGCCATGATGTAGTTTGTGCTACACCGCTCCTCCAGTTGCACACCTGTGCTGTTGCCCCATAGCTTTCCTTTCACCCCCCAGCAACCATCTCCTCCCCCTCCCCCCCCAACAACGCGCCCGCCCAACTTACCGCCATCACCATCCTCCTATCTCGCTGCTCTAAGCCCACAACCTACTGCTACACCCCCCTCCCGTTCCGCAAAGATGGCGCACGCACTCAGCGATGACCAGGTTCACCTCACCTCTCCGCCCCACCATGGTTGTGCCGCAGCTAACCTGTCGTGCTCCTAGGTCCGTCCAGCACAACCATGATCCACCACCGCTCCCCGCGCTGACCTAGTTGATGGAATAAAGGTGGCTGGAGAGCTGAAGAAGATGGTCGCTTTCATCAAACAAGAAGCGATCGAAAAAGCCCGCGAAATCGAAATCAAGGCCGATGAAGAGTTCGCAATTGAGAAATCGAAGCTCGTCCGCCAAGAAGTCTCTTCCATCGATGCCCAATACGAGCGCAAGTTCAAGCAAGCAGAGCTCAGCCAACAGGTCAAAAGGTCGAAAGTCACAAACAGTACCCGTCTCAAAATCCTTGCGGCAAGGCAAGAGCTGCTGGACAGCATCTTTGAGCGAGCAAGGGAGAAACTCGCGGATGTATCGAAGGATACAGCTGGATATACAGAAATTTTGAAGAATCTTGTTCTTGAGGGACTTTATGCGTTGAACGAGGCGAAGGTGAATGTAAGGGGTAGAAAGGCGGATTCAGAGGTTCTGAAAGAAGCGATCGATAAGGCGGCAGGAGAGTACAAGGAGCAGACTGGGTTGGACGCCAATATTACTGTAGACGAGAATAATGCGTTGCCAGAGGGCTCGTAAGTCTTCCCTATCTGATTGGTTTTACGATATTGGATACTGACGCGACCCAGGCACGGCGGAGTTTGGATTATTGGTACAGGTGGCAAGATCACAATCAACAATACCCTTGAGGAGCGTTTAAAGATCATTCAATCCGAGTCGCTCCCTGCAGTCCGCTATGGCATATTCGGAGAGAATAAGAACCGCAAGTTCTACGATTAAGCCTGTTAATAGAGGAGTTTGACGCTGGCATGGAGTATTAAGGCGCTGATGGAGCCACAATGCATAGATTGAGTACTAGTAATCATATATCACAGCAGTTTGTATTCAACCAAGCGAGCCATCAGTGATGACAGTTCCTCGACACATTGTGAAGTACTACAATATCCGCTCGGGCATTTTATGGATTATCGACGTCCTTGTAAAGTTTGGGTCCTGAACTCATGAATTTAAGGTTTCGGTCTTGCTGAAACTCCGTCGTGTCTGATAACTACTGCTCGAAATCATTGCTTGCCCAAATCTATGTCATGTTTCTACATGCATGACCTGTAATCGTGATTCGAGTTCACCAAACTGCTTATGAAAGCGGCTTCCCAAGCCTCTTGTACTTTCTTGGATCATTCCGACTCATCAACCTATCCACCGTTAGTCTGATTTTTCACATACCCAAATTTCCGCAAGGGAGCATACCTTCTATCTCTCGTGCCCTTTCCGCCCTCCCAAAACCTCGACATACTCTTCTTCAGGAAGTTATTTCCACAATACCTGCAATCCTCCGGTCGGTAATTCTGTTCTCTGGAACACAGACCACAGATCATGCGATTCGCATGCTCAGAAGGATGCGATTCAACACCATCATGGCATCGGTCACATGGATACACATTGTTGCAGCAGGAGAATCGGAACCAGCGGGTACCTGAAGGTAGTTGGTCAGAAACTGGGCGAGAACTAATGAACAAGGACGATGGGATGAGGAGAATATACTTTTCCGGTAGTGCTTGCATTTGCCTTTTAACGGGAGCTCAGTGCCGGCGACATAACGTTCTTTGCCCGTGGTCTTTTTCGGGACTTTCTTGAGCTCCACTGTGATAAAAACACTCAGCACATGATTCAAGACGCACGTATTGGGAAAACACTTACAACTTCGTTCGCCGCCGATTCGTAAAAGCTTTAGTTCGGGTATCAATAGACCTAATGATACTGTCAGCGTCTCGTATTCTTCTCGTACCAGAATCTCAACGTACTCATCCTCTTGAAACACGTTCTACAGTTCGTAAACACCATCTGTCCTCTTACAACACCCTTCATCTCTTGATGTGTTTCCTCATTCGAACAATCCTCACACTGTGGCACCAAGTCCATGGGCCGCAACTCTGCAATTGTACAATTGGTGAGATCAAAGAAGCCCAGCCTCGATGCATTCTGATGGACAAATTCCTTCCTAAACCCAACACCCAGGATCTCCTGACACTTTGGACAACGCACCACACGCGGCATGGGGCGTTCATTGGGTGCAGTTCCCCTGAGGTTGAGTACGTCTTGTTCGGTTTTGCATTTACTGCATCTGATGATGATGTTGAGGGCTGAGACGGTGAGGAGGTCGATCCCTTTGAGTTCAACACCAGGACAGGATAGAGAGGTTCCGTGCTCCGCGACTTGTCGGGGTGCGTCGGTTGAGGAATCCATTTTCTTCATCTCCTGGTCACCCTCATTCCCAACTTCAGATCCGTCTTCATCACTGTCGAAATCCAGACCAGAACTGTCATCCTCATTACCATCCTCTTCAGTAGTAGGTAATGCCCACTCTGGAGGCCGCGGAATAACTTTGATGTGTGACTTCCCCGGATCCTCATCAGCTGGAGTCTCTCCTTCACCGGTCTCTTCAAATTGATGTGATTCACTGATATCTTTCTCGGGTTCTTTCTCTTTCTTCACTGGTTTCTCCTCGATGGCCCATAGATGTAGTTTTGCGCCCAGTGCATTCACCGCCGAGGTCAAAGTCATCTGTGGGTTATTCGCAGCAAACTCTTCAAATCTTGTCCCCACCCTTCGTGCAATATCGCTTGGAATACCAAGGATTTCTATGCGTGGTGGCTCGAGATTATACTGCTTAGGGACAATCAATCGAGCGGAATTAACAGGCTGGAGGGCAACCGGGAGAAGCGCTTTCCGTGGGGAGTCAATGGGAACTGTGAAGTGCGTTGAATCAGGTGTGCCAGAGAAATGTGGTGACAGCTTGAGGCGTGATATGAGTTGTTTGATATCTTGTGACCGTTTCTTCCCGGCGGCATTTCGTTCGGCTTGAGTAAATTTCCTCAAAGGTGCAGGTTTCTCGTGGGATTGTTGTGATGAAGCTGTCGAAGCTGGTGGCGGTGGAGCTTCTGACGGAGATGGTACTGGCGGGGTCCGGACAACTTCAACCCGATCTGGTACAGGCCTGACAATCGTAATGCCCATACCGGACCCGGATTCATTTGTCGCTGGTAGTGTTGCTTCACACCTACTCCCATTTCCTGACGCAACCCGGGCCTCAACTTCCACATCTTCCTCCTCGCCACCGGCGCTCAATAAGTCTTCCAATTCACGATCCAACACCCTCAGTAGATCCAGAAGTGTTGTCTGTTCCCATCTCTCTTCCCCTCGGGCGGCAATTGCTTTGAACCCTTCTTGTACGTTCTTCTTGGCCCATCCAGGAAGCTCGCCGTTGACCACTTGAATTGTCGGGCGTTCGGTGGGGTAGGCTTCGGGCACGAGGAGACGAAGCTGAAGAGAAGGTAGCGGATAAACGAAGTCCGGATCTGACGGTTTGAGAGCGATTATAGGTCCGGAGCCGTATCGTCGGTGGAGCTGGGCAAGCTGTTGCTCGCGATTCAAGGTGGGGCGGGACACAGCAGGTGCGGTAGCCATTGGAGCTGAGTTGAGCGTCTGGAAATGAGGTTCGGTATATTCTAGTAGGTTCGTAGGGTAGAAAGGTGTAGGTATCGGGAGAGTTGTGGTGTTCAAGCGCGGTGGTGGTGGTGGAGCTTGAAGGTATCTTGAAATCAGGTCAATTCCCGTTGTCTCGACGCCGTGGATAATTTATAGTTGATCTCGTTCCCTTTCAAGACTTGGTACTTCTCCAGTCAGAATTAACAGTATTTACCTCACGAAAAGGAGGGGAAGTGAATATCTCAACTTGATGGACAAGGATCGTGACACGCATCACGGTTGGATCATTATGAGTCGAGACCACTTAAGTAAGCAGATCTCACAGGTCACCAACTTGATGTTGAACCTGAACTTCACACCCTTAATGTTTGATGCTGTCCAGCCATTATTCTGGGGCAGGAGTGGCGTGTAGACAGTCAGAGAGCTCTGGGACAGAAATGTAGAGATCTTGACGCTAGAGGTCAAGGTGAAGTGTGCCAATGGCCCACTCTTGAGCTTTGTTACGTGATGCACCACCAATCGCTTGACTTCCGAAAACCCAATACACCCAAAATCAATCTAATAATACAAGAGAATCTTCAATCGCCGGAACTTTTATAAGCAAAAAATTCAAACCCTAAAAATCGCTGCCTCCGCAATCTTCGCCTTGATCTCCTCGATCTGCTGCAACACCCTCTTCCTGCATGGCCCACCAATCGCAGCTCTTTTCTCGACGCTCCTCTCAAAATCAAAGACCTCCTTTACATCCTCCTCAAACTTATCACACAGCCCCTTGTAATCCTCAACCGTCAACTTGTCGATTCCTGACAACCCCTTCTTTTCCGCCAAGCTCACCGCGGAGCCGGAGATGTGATGGGTCTCCCTAAATGGCACACCCTTGCGAACAAGATAATCGGCAAGATCGGTCGCCAACATGTCCATTGTCAATGCGGCACGCATCTTCTCCGGATTAATCTCAAGGGTTGACAAGACCCCGGTTGCAATCTGGAGAGAATCCATGACGGTCCTGACGCAATCGAAAAGCGGTTCTTTGTCCTCCTGGAGATCTTTGTTGTATGTTGATGGGAGACCCTTGAGGGTGTACATGAAGCCCGCCATCTGACCGAACACTCTTCCTGACTTGCCGCGCAACAACTCCAACGCATCAGGGTTCTTCTTCTGGGGCATGAGAGATGATCCAGTGCTGTATGCGTCCGCCGATTTGACGAATCCAAACTCCGCGGTAGAGTAAATAATCAAGTCCTCAGCCCACTTTGAGATGTGGTTCATCGTCAACGTAGCCCACTGCAGAGTTTCAACAACGAAATCCCGGTCAGAAACTCCAATAAGCGAATTGCCGATAACACCATCGAATCCAAGCTCCTTCGCCAAAAAGTCGCGATCAACCTCAAACGGATTCCCCGCCAAAGCGCCAGATCCAAGGGGACACAGGTTGACACGCTTGTACAACTGTCGCAGTCTCTCCAAATCTGTCGCAAAGGCATGCGCATGAGCAAGAATCCAATGACTCCACCTGATGGGCTGGGCCCTCTGCAGATGAGTGTATCCCGGCATCAAAACTTCAATATCTTGTGCGGCGCGGCCAGCATGCGCTTTCAAAAGATCCGTCAAGCAAGCTTCAATCTCTACCAACTTTCCGCGAAGCCAGATACGAGTATCAGTCGCGACTTGGTCGTTTCGAGATCGTCCGGTGTGCAATTTACCGGCAATATGTGTGCCGATTATTTCACCAAGGCGGCGCTCGTTGGCTGTGTGGATATCTTCATCGACGCCGGGGACGATCTGAAATTGTCCGGAGGCCCATTCGGCTTCGACCTTGTTAAGGCCTTCAATGATAGCATCCCGTTCGGCGGTGGTAAGAATGCCACGCTGGCAGAGGGCACGGGCATAGGCTTGCGAGCCGATAACGTCGGCGGTGTGCATAACTTTGTCGTAGTGAATTGACTCGTTGTAGACGGTCATGAGGGGATCGGTTTGGCCTAATGAATGGTCAATTGAATTGATGGAAGAGCGGAATAAAGCTGTGTAGCTTACCGGTGAAGCGGCCGCCCCATAATTTGGTAGATTTTGACATTGCTGAGGTTGAAGAGTTGTGTTGTGAGAAGTTGATGAGGAGCTTAGAGGATGAGGAGACGGGGCATGCAGCGGGGTTGAGTAACAAAAGTGTGACGCATCGACAATGCAGCAGGGCTGAACCAGCCTTTCTCAGCCTAGTCCCGTGATCTCCGTGTCGCTCCATCCAAAAGTTGCAGCATCAGCGGAACCCCACCACCACGCAGGTCTCCCCCTTCGCCGCTCCCTCCGCTTACCTCCGACTCGGTCCTCCACCAGACCGCCATAATGGCCGCCGTACTCACCCCCGCCTTCTCAATGCCCACGGCATCCCGCCTCCTCCTCAGCGCGCGGACATTCTTCACCCTCCCAGCTCCTGCTGCATTTGCGGTTCCTCTCGGCCTCTCTCTCAACCTTCCCTCCCTCCTTCCCGGCATTTTCGAGTCGATCCTACGAGCTGTTCCGAAGAAAAAGACCAGTCACTCCAAAAAGCGAATGCGGCAATTGGCCGGAAAGGCCCTTAAAGATGTAACGGCATTGAACCGGTGCTCGGCCTGCGGAAAGGTGAAGCGGTCACATATGCTGTGCGAGCACTGTGTACGGGATATCAAAGATTTCTGGTTGGGAAAGAAGAAGCCTGAAGATGGCACGAGTTCGGATGTGGCGTCAACATAAGTCGTGGGGGATGAGATGGGGAGAAGGCTGGAAGTGTGAGCGGTTACATGGTATAGAGCAGGTCGGAGCGGGAGAGATGGACATTAAGCATTGTACAATATTATTTTCATGACACTTACTAGGGTCTTCAACATGGTGAATAGAAGCTTCAGGATGTGAATTGATTTGAAGACGACACATTGGAGAACGTGTAAGATTGTTGGTTAAGACAACAAAAAGCAATTGAGTTCACATTCGTATCGAATTTACCAGCTATACAAGTGCCATGCACAAGAAAGAGCATCCACGATGATTGCGTTAACATTCTTGAAGCCCTCGGCGCCATGGCGGTTGCAGGAGAGCTTGAGTTGCTGCGCGCTGCGCTGCCCCACCATCACCAGCTCTCAGCACTGTTCTTCCTTCAGACAACCACGCCAACCCAACCACTCGCATTGCCAATCTTTGAGAGCAGCATCCCACGAGGGATAGCATCAGTATGGTAGCTATCTTCCACCGCCCGCTAGTTAATCCGCTGACTCCTTCTAGTCAAAGCAATACCTGACCACCCATGTCGCTGAAGACGGCACGCTCTTCCTATCACCTCCGCTCGTGGTCACCGACTGACCCATCTCAGCTCATTCCTTCGATATCTTTGGCATTGCATCTACCTCGTCGCATATTGTCTCGGTAGCTGGCGATTCAAATGTGAAGGTGTGGGAGCTAGCAACACCGAAGCATCCTCTCGCACACGTCTTCAACGGAGCCCATCGTCTCGGAGCTCACCATGTCGCGGCGAGTACTGCAGTAACTGAACCTTTGGCTGCCACAGCTGGGTTTGCTGGCGAGATCATTATCTGGGATCTAGAGAACATGAAGGAGCGTTCGAGGATAGAAGGTATACTCTTCAAGATTGTTGACTTGAGAGGGGTTATACTCAAGTTGTGTCAGACTGCGACGGGGTATGGGCCATTGCTATATCACCCAAAGGAGAGCAGATAGCAGCAACGACCTGTGATGGGAAAATAAACGTCTGGAATACGTCGGATATGAAAAATATGGCAGCACAATACACGACCAAAGGAAGTTTTGGAATGTGTATTGACATGGTCTGTTGCTCTCTTTTGTGCTGCAGCATATATGGCTAATTGATAATAGTCTGCCGATGGGAACCTGATTGCATCCGGGCATCAAAACGGTGGCATCTACATATTCAACAACACAACGGAACGAATGCATCACTCCTTACAAGGTAGAAACGAATCGCCGAGACTTATCACCTTACTAAACTTGCTCTAGGTTTGGTAAAACCGATTCGATGTGTCAAGTTTTCGCCTGCCGGTAAACTGTTGGCCGCCTGCGGCGATTCGAATGTCATCGGACTCTTCGACGTTTCATCTGGCGAGCAGGTAGCCAATCTTTCCGGGCATAGCAGTTGGATTTTCTCCCTGGCATGGAGTACAACTGGCGAATATCTTGTTTCAGGGTATGTATCTATTGACCCCAGAACTCTAGAAATGTACTAACTTTATCAAGGTCGTTTGATGGCAAGGTGAAAGTCTGGTCAATGGAGACACGATCTTGCGTGGCCACCCAAAGCGAAGCAACTGCTTCGGTATACGCGGTTCAATGGCTTCCAAAGGGTGTTTCTGGAGGTGAAGGATTCGTAAGTGCTGGCGCCAATCGGACCTTAGCGTTCTACCGTGAGACCAGCGGAGAATAGAAGATGCAGTGCGCCAATCAGGAATGGGACGAATCCCGTGCTGTGTTTGAATTTGATACCTGTAGACAACTCTTTTATGATGCCGTCTCTGACTTCGCCGCTATGAAGACTCGGGAGGACGGAGTGGTTCCCATGAAAATGTCGAGTGATTGGGCTGAGCTCTCTGATATGGGTCGCGGATGAGATGGTTAGAACATAATTTTTAGACTTGAAAAGAATGTCGAAGTTAGGGCTGTCATTGATTGATCAATCAAATAGAATTGGGATTGTGACTCGATAAGACCAGCGACTCTGACCAGCAGCAACACTATCTATCCAGTTGCCATAATCCCTTCTTTTTTCAACCGACTCCACCACATCTTCGCCGCCCTTTCTCTTCCCCTGCTCTGATTCCCCAAAAGACGAGACAATCCTTCCAATAACATAATAATATCTGCACCCTCCAACTCCCGTTCTCGAGAGATCCCCGACCCGAGGACGATAATATATATACAAAGCATAATCATACACTCATAAACAGTCGTGATAAACATATCGATAACGTCGATTACAACTCTTGAGAGTAATGTTGCCAGGAAAGGGTTAAGTGAGTCTCGGAGCTTCATTCGCAATTCTTTGATTCGAGCGACCTATGGAACTCGCCAGTAAGCTTAATTCCCAACTTATCACCAGCCACGGGCTAAAGCAAAGCTTACCATGTTTCCTCAAGCACCTTTCACTCAACATTTTCCGGGTCCCCATCTACTCCCAAGAGTCCACATCATCAACGTTATCCACCTTATCCACCTTCTCAGATTTCGTAAAATCCATCTTCATCTCCGGCGTCTGCTGTGGTTCCGGCGGCGTGGGAATCGACGGCATCGCCATTCCTGGCGGATGGATCCCTACGGGGAAACCATGTGATACTCCAGTTGGGAGAACTCGGTCCTTGTAGCCATACCCCATTCGTTCGGGGCGGAATACGTTTTTCGGGAATGGGTTGGCCGCGCCGGGGTGCGTTGTGAGGAGGAGAGCGGGGATGATGGCGAGCGGGGAGAAGAAGAAGGACTTCATGGTGGGTGGTTGAACGCGGTTTGGTGGAGGAGTGGTGGTGGGGAGGGAGGGATAGTGGTGGTGGAGGTGGAGTAGCTGGTTGATGAAGAGCTGAGACTAGCGGGGGTTCGGTGATTCTGGTGAAGCTGAAGATTGAGGAGAATGATTTAGGAGGAGGAGGAAAGATACTGAACGGCGATGGTGGTGAGAAGTACCGACGTGTTATAGTCGGGCGAAGAGGACAAAATGACGTGGGATGGCAATGGAGCAGGTTCAAAGAGACAGAAGAGAGAGAGAGAGAGAGAGAGAAAACAGTCACGAGTAGTTGGCTCGAGCGAAGAGTTTACATGGACCATCTACCTTTCCCTGGACAGCTTTATGAGCCGTCCGTGACTGCCACCCGAGATTGCCTGCGTGATGATGGGAGACGTCAATGTCACAGCGTGGATGGCGGTGTAGCTAACACGGACGCGATCAGTTCAGGATCCAACAGCTAGGTTGAGATTCTGACAATGTGGGGCAATTCGGAAACTGGATTGGCCCCGTGGAGGTGGTGTGAGGAGAAAGTGGGATACGTCCAAGAGCTTTGACCAAGCTCTCAGACGATCTTTCCGAGTGACGATAAGTGTCCGCGCCCAGTTCTTGTTGTTATTCAAACCTCGATGAATTTGTCGTCACTTGTCCGCGCGTGGGCCAGGCGACTCGGGGTTGGCCGAGGAAACGTGAAGACGGGAATATTTTGTCTATTGACAGAGAGATGACATTTGGGGGAGCAGAGGTCAATGGAAGTAAGACCAGATTAATAAAGTGATTGTGTGGTAAGTCAATTTTACTACCAGCTGTGGAGATACCGGCATTAAGGTTCTACTCTCGATTAAGCTTAAAATCGGATGATGCCGGATCGCCTCACATTCAAGTGGCTCCAATCGATTCCAGACCCGAGTGCACGGTGATAGGTGTTATCGGTTGCCACCACCACTATTTTGTTCTTCAACGGCGATGACGACCTCGAAATTCGAAGTTTTGCCACAGAGCCCACAATTCTACAGAAGGCGTGAGAGAAGTCGAAACTTGATTGCGTAGAATGAAGGGTGCTATAGGTGTTGATGAGCTTCATGAACTGGCGAGCTTTAGGCGTGTATTCGTCTGCGAGTTTCACCAAGTTCTGTCTCAATAATTGGTTCGTTGAGCCCGGAAATGGCGTTTGTGAATCTATTACTTTCGTCATGGCCGTGGTATCTTTCCACATAATCCAGTCCTTGTCTCAACACATACTTCCAACACCACATTACGCAACAGTGCCCATGACAAAGTCCTATTTTGTCAATAACTTCTCTCCCCGTCCCTCATCTGCACCCGCATCCCTCACCAAAAACCAATACCACCATACTGTCGGGGCAATCGTGGCAGCATGCCACAGAGCATGCGCATCCAACCCGAACACAGGTGGAAAATCCAACAACTCCAAGCTCATCGCGGCCACCAACCACGTCACAATTAAACCAGGCCAAATCTTCCACCAATTCCCACCCTTCTTGGAGTCTGCATAGTTCTTAAACGAGTACCAACTCCACAGAACGTTGCTCAGAGTTCCCACCACGACATTGGCCGCCATGTTGTAAGTGTAGTCCCAGCGGATGAACTGCAGGAAGTACACATGTGCGATGTAGGCAGCGATGCAGGTTCCTTTCCACAAACTCAGAGTTTTCTGATGGGTCGGCTTGTACAATCTGAACAAGCGGATCGGCGCGTAGTAGAGACCGTACAACACGTTTGCGCCGGCACCAAAATAGTCCATACGCTCAGTGAAGACGAAATCTCGCGTGTGAAAGACGGCAGACCAGAACCAGCACATGAGGCCAAAGTAAGCGAAGAGACGATACCAGTGGACCATAGGATAATCGTGTGGGAGGTGGAGGGAAATATAGCGGAGGCCAGTATAGTGTGCATAGCCATTCAGGATGGAGAAGAGGACGGAGAAGGGTTCCTGGACACCGAGGAGGCGTCGGAAAGGCCACTTGCCGTGAAATTGCTCAACGGGGAGGCCATCTCGGATGCGTTCGGCGGTGATGGATTGTTGACAGACGTAGTCGCAGTTTTGGGGGCAGGTCCAGAAGGTGAGACGAAGATGGAGGGGAAGGGTGGCCGGGCATTCAATGCTGACGCAGCGCTGAGAGATGGTAAGTTTTTGAGCTCTAAGGAGGTTGAGAAAGGAGCTCAAGCACCTCAACACATTCTTGGAATTCTGGGAGTCGATCACCACGAGACGCGCTGGCGGGGATAGCGAGAAGGAAGAGACCGACGAACACCAGCACGATAGATGGTGCGTGAAAAGCACCACGGGGAGTAGTACTGAGCCGCATGCTGGTGTACCAAGAGCTGGGATGGAGCTCACAGAGGTCTGGCGGAGAAGGCGGTGAGAGCCGGGTAAGTTCGAAACAGCTCCCAAACGTGTTGCAAAGGAAATGATCGCTATCCACAGCAAATTTTCTTTCTATACCATCATAGCGCTCGGTTTTCCGCAATACCAGTCGCACAAGGCGCTCGGTCACATTACTTTGACAACTAGACACCGAAACACCGAATAGAAAAGGCTGGAACTCGATCACTCGAACATCTAAATATAACCAGGGGAAAAGGTCTCAAATGACCGCCCATGATACCAATAGATGCATAAGTATCTAAACAGTAATTGGAGTATAGACAACATTAACTGACAGCAGTAACCGGATTTCAGTTGTTCAAATTCAGTATCACCATTTCGGGGTGGTCATGTGAGCCGAGTGATACGCAGAGACACAAGTAACTACCTCCACTCCCCTTTCGCGACAGATTTCACTACACCAGGAGTTGGCACTATTGGAACTGCTTTTGTGTCAAAGTCTGGATCCAGAAAACCGGAACCATGGTCTAAACTCATTACACATCACTGCGCCACGTGTTGAACAACCGCATAATATGCTGGGTTGCCCCAAACATCATGCACTTTTGTGGACAGGTGTATAGCCTCAACAGTAAGGTATATCTATCAGTTTACGGGTTTTGTGTAAGTAATGGAGAATCTGAGCCCGGAGCCCAGCATCAAACGAAACCTCGTATCTACCGCCGCCCACTGCTCCATTACGGGTGCTTCATTCATCAACATGGCGAGCTCATCTTTTTCTTGCCTATCAGCCTTCCAGAGGAGACATCTCTGTCAAATACTGCTGATATTCCATTTCATCTGGATGACAGTTGCATCGCCCTATACTCTGCCGCAGTTTACCGCCGCCGTTGAAGCCATTACTAGTGGTGAATCCTCCAAATCTGCATCACCGAACCAAACATCAAATACCAACTCAACATCAGCATCTCTTTCGTCGATTCAACTCCAAACGGCCATCTCCAACCAAAGACCAGAATCACTGGTCGCCGCGTACACAGCCGAAACAACTCTGGGACGGAAGCCAATTCACTTTCCAGTCGTAATTGGACTGGTTATTGGTCTCATCGTATTCACCATGGCAATAATAATCTTTGCTGTATGGCTTCGGATGAAGCGTGAAGAGGCTACTGGCTCAACAACGTCATCTCTCAGGTCCGAGTCCTCTGATGGGGTCTATCGCGAACTGGACACTCCGTCTCGGGACGGCGAGGTGTTGCCGACATATGAAGAGGCGAAGAAGGCCGCTCCGCCGTCATACCGACAATCTCAACTTTTGAACGGATAAAATCAACGACCGTGTCTTATGGTATATACTCTACAACCAATCCTCAAAGCCTTTTTTCATCATAACTTCGCTTTCGGTTCTTCCTGCGTCACTGTTCTCTTTCCCATCAACGCCCTCGCAACTTTACTTTCTCCCTGCCTTTGCAGCAACCCTGACATAAACCGGCCAGCTTCGATGAGCTTCTCAATGTTTACCCCAGTCTTGACCCCTTGCTTCTCGAACAACCAAACAAGCTCCTCCGTTGCAACATTTCCAGCAGCGCCGGGTCCAGCAAATGGACAACCACCGAGACCGCCAACACTGCCATCAAACACTGCTACACCTTCCTCCGCTGCCGCCTGTACATTCGCAACAGCCATTCCATAAGTATCATGGAAATGTCCAGCCAGTTTGTCCACCGAAACCCCACGCTCCTTCACAAGATGATGCAGCAGCGCTCGCACCGTCTTCGGAGTGCCAAATCCATTCGTATCTCCCAAGGAGACCTCATAGCACCCCATGCCCAGCAGTTTCTCAACGGCGTCGCCCACCTCCTTCGGATCCGTAGGTCCTGAGAACGGGCAGGCAATGACCATCGACACATAGCCCCTCACCTTCACATCCGTTTCTCTCGCCTTCCTCACCACCTCTCCAAAGTCCGCCATCGCCTTATCTCTCGGTCTCCCCAAATTCCGCATCGAGAACTCCTCGGTCGCACTCACAAACACTGCGATTTCCGTTGTCGTCAGATCCGGGTTATGGGCAAGAAACGCGTCCAGTCCCCGTTGATTCGGCGTCAAGAAAGACCACAATGGCCCCGCTGGGAGATTACCCATCAGGCTTCCGGAGTTGGCCATTTGCGGGATCGTCTTGGGGTTGACGAAGCTGCCGGCTTCGATGTGCGTCAATCCGGAGGCAGTGAGCTTGTTGAGGTATTCAAGCTTTTGGGAGGTGGTGAGGATTGGGTTCTTCAGCGCTTGAAGACCATCGCGGGCGGAAACTTCGACAAGGCGGACCGATGAAGGGAGGGACGAGGTAGCTGTGGAGGAGAAGCGGCGAGTTGCCGTCTGAAGGGGTCGGAGAAGTCGAGTAGCGGGCATAGTGGACGAAGGAGTGGCGATTGGACGAGGAGGAAGCTCTATCGGAGGATGAAGGGATGCGCAGGAGAGTGGGAGAAGGAGGAGGGCTCGGACGGCGAAAAGGCGATCATGGTGCAGAGCTTGTTGAAGTTGGTTATGGTGGGGAGCTTGAGGTTAACCGCCGACGTTAGCCGATTACGTGTACACAGTACATCACTCGTAACATCAAATAGCTGGAGAATCGCTCCATGTGCAATACTTTTTTTTGCTGGAATCACATTGCTCATCGACATGGGCAGATGCTGTGACGAGGCGATGCCCATTGCTTCTTCTAACGTCGGTGTGCCTGGTTACCAGGCAAGGAGGACACCGGACTCTCCCAAGGTAGAGGTGGTTCATGCACAACATCAAGTTGTAATTTCTGAACACACCGTGTCAGGGTTTCTCAATCTTGATATTTTAGGGCTGTCCACTTGTCAGCAAAACTCGCTACATATCAACAACCAGTGAGATTACATGACGGATCACAGGAACGTTGAGAGTGATATCCCATGACATGATGATGTCCTTAGCCTGGAGCTCTGCAGATGCTATTGCTCTCGTGTCATCTACAGTATCACCCCCGAACCAACACACCACCCTGCCATCCGAGTAACTCAAATCTCCTCAGCTCTCATCTACCCCGCTACGAACTGACCACGTCTCGATCGCCGTTCTCCCCCTATCCGCTCCCTCGCGCGCTGCTCCCCTACGTCTGGGTAGTTAACACCGCCGTCCGAGACCTCCGAACAGTACACCTCTCGTTTTAGCAGCCTTTCTCTCTTCGATCATCAATGGCGCAATTTTTCGCTCCGCAAAATGGATACGGCAGCCCTCCGTCGTCCACGGCACCCAACCTTCAATTCTACCAGACACAGTACAATTCGGGGGTGCCGGGCATGACAACGCCGTCGTCACAGGGTTATGGCGGCTTTGGCGGAATGGGTTCAATGGGGTCTATCGGCACAACACCTGGGACGAGTGCCAATGGTGTGGAAAGAGGTGGATTGACTATGGGATGGTTGGCAGCGTTCGGGACGTCGGGCTATGACGACGAACCGCCACTGCTGGAGGAGCTCGGTGTGAACTTTGGCCATATCAAAGCCAAGGTATTTTCCTAGAGACGGCGGGCGATATGATTAACAAAATACTGATGGTTGTGGACAGACACTTGCAGTTCTTAATCCTTTGCGCACCGTTGATCAGCACATGATGGACGATTCTGATGTCGCTGGCCCCATCATCTTCTGCCTCCTGTTCGGCACCAACCTCTTACTCTCCGGAAAGGTGCATTTTGGATACATTTACGGTGTTGCGCTTTTGGGCTCAATCTCCCTCCACGTTCTCTTCAACCTCATGTCCCCACCAACCCACTCGCTATCGTATATCCGCTCGGCATCGGTGCTTGGATACTGTTTACTCCCGCTTGTGTTTACGAGCTCCTTGGGCATTGTGATGCCCTTGGATGGTATGGTTGGATACACTGTTTCGGCGGCAGCCATCGTTTGGAGCACCTATGCCGCAAGTAACATGTTTGTGGCCGCTCTTGGTGTGAGGGAAATGTGGTGGTTGGTGGCGTACCCGTTGGCGCTGTTCTACAGTGTGTTTGGGATTATGAGTATCTTTGGAAGCAAAGCCAGTGAACTGGGTGCAGCGGGGAAGATGGGAAGGCCTTGAAGGGAGAACTGGATTTGATGTGGTCTGAAAGGACGGAAGTTGTGATATGCGGGATTTGAGAAGAGGGCGGTTAATTAGCCGGGAATATGGAATTAGGTGATGAGAGGCAAGTCTAAGAAGCCGTGCAATCCGTTCGCTTGGCCTTACAGGGAAGTAGGACGAAATAATGACCTGAGATGGCACACTGTTAGATAGTTCGCGTCATTAATCTCGATCAGTGATTGTCGCAAACTGGCTTTGGGCGGTACCACAGGAGATTACACTGTGGGGACACAGGACATCTATGATTCTGGCTCTATGATTGACGTATAAGGTCTGGAAAGATCTCTATGAACCATTTATCTCTGTACATACGCTTTCCGCAGAATAACAGTAGCTCATTGGCTTGATAGACACTGTCGTGCCTTCACCAGCCTGTTGAGAACCATCACAAAAGGTTTCACTGGTCTATAATATAGGCCGTAAACGCCTGGTACCTGTCCAAACTCCTGGTCAGACTCATCATTCACAACGTGCAATCGGCTCCGGATCATTGGTGACCGGAGTAAATCACTCCCCTGACTGATATGCTCTATTTCCCTCGGATCGCTCTAACCATCAATCTCCATCCCCTCCGCATCCGCCTGCTTCGTCTCTCCATTCTTGCTTCCGTTCTCTCCCTGGCTCTCCAACTTCTTTCTCTCCTCCCTTTCCCTCTTCTTCTTGGCGCGATTACTCTCAGGCTCGCCCTCCACTTTCTCCTTCTTCCACCTCTTCTCCTTGTCACCCACGGTACCTTTCACCACGCCCTCACTAATCTTCTGCACCTCCCTCATAGCCGCCTCCTCATCCTCCTTGCTCCACGCTCTCGGCAACGTCGCAAACGTCAAATAACTCGTATGAGTCTTCAGCTCCGCCTCATTCCTAGTCACCAACCTCCCCTCATCAGGATCCGTTTCCTTCCTTGGCCCTTGTTTCGAATGATACGTTTCCTTATTCTCATCCAACAGCTGTGCCAATTTCCCGGACGCCTTTTCCTGCTTGTTCTGGGCGAGCTGGTCGTCGCGGCGGGCATCACGGAGAGCATTCACAGTCACGAGGCGGGAGAGCGCTTCGGAGAGTGTTCGGGCTGAGGCGCCTTCAGAGTAGCCGCGGGCTTGTTGGCGACGGACTTCGAGGCGGCGGTGTTGGAGTTCGAGCATGGTGATGGAGGTCCAGCCGTGCGCGCGGAGAGAGGCGACCGTGCGGGTTACTTGTTCCATACATGGGGAGAAGCAGCAGATGCGGGTGGCGGTGTTGGGGTCAAGGGGAGAGATAAAAGAAATGGGAGTGGTGGGGTCGGTAGAGGGAGGTGCTGAGCGGGTAAGATGAGGTACTGCGAGCCTGGGTAGTGGAGATTAGTATAACTCAGACCGGTGTAGGGGATAATAAACGTACCATGGCGCGGGAAGATCCAAAAATACAGCATTTGCTTTCGGGCTGACAGGCTCCTCGCCCGGAACAAGGAACCCATTTTTACACACGTCCTGGTGCGTGATTTGGACAAGCCCGTCCAGTCCATGGGCAGCAATTTCTTCCTTCAACTTCCCAGCACGCTCTTCGTGAAACTCAAAACTCCACACTTTCCCAAACCGCGATGCCCGCGGCTTCTCTCCTTCCTCAAGCTCACGACCATCAGGGTACCCACTATACGCAGCCCTCACAGCAGCATGCGTAAAGCTCCCACTCCCAGCTCCAGCCTCAATAATAACACTCCCAGGCCTCACACCTAGCTGATGAAGGATATACGAGCTATCGGGGGTGTACACGACCTGAGTCCGATGGGGCAGACTGGCCGTCCACAACTCCGCCGTTGGCGCCAAAACATGAACAAACCCACTCCCAGCCGCTCCGGCTTCCTCTGCCTTATCACCTCCGCTCTCCGCAGCCGGAGTAGACGGAGACGATGACGAATCCGCCGCAACAGCAGCCCGTTTTCGTTTCCGACCAGCATTGGCGGTCTTTGGTGTTGTGCGCGCACGGACTTGAGAGCCGTATGGGATCCCGGCGAACGAGGCGTGCGGGAACTCACCGAAGCGGGTTTGGAGGATTGGTGGGGGGCCTTCAGTGGGTGTTGATTTGACGGCGAGCGCAAGGTGGTGATCGCGTTTTAGGTGTATGATGGATGGACATGGCGCCCCTGGGGTGATGGTAGACGGGGTAACGAGGAATGGCGATGGCGCTTTTTTATCGACGGTGGGAGCTGACATGGTGGAGGAGGTGGTGGGGAGGATGTGGAAGTGACAGACACAGATGGTGTTGATGGAGGTTCGCAAAAAAACAAAGCTAACTTAATTTATTTCACGTGACTATATTAGTGGCGCAACGTTGGAGTCACCATTGACCAATTGAAACCCCACATTTGATATTATGAATGGAACCAATTTTGACCAGCAAAGTCAAACCAACAACCACTGTCATTGGCAATAGCAAGCACTGTGGCCTTCCAGCAGCATTTCAAAGTGACCGCACCGAAAGCTCTCCACCCGGCGGCTTACCCGGCCCTCTGCTACCGATGTCGACTCCAAGTTCCTCACCTCCATCATGGACGACATTCTCGCCGAATTCGACGCCGGCGCCCCCAGCAGCTCTTCACCGCAAGATGTAGAGCACCTCACGAAATTCTGGATTGCGGAACGGACCGCGCCCGAAATCCTCCCATACCAAGGCGATGTGCTGGAACGCTTGATGGAGCGAGTTCGCGACCAAGTAAGCTCTACTTCTTTCCATCAGTTCTCTCATATACAGAATTGCTTACCGAAGTAGATTTCCCTCCTTGAATCAAGCCTTGGAAACCTCGACCCCACCTCCAGCTTCCGCCTCATCCTCGTCCAGACCGAGCTCGAACGCATCAAGTTCCTGATCCGCGCGTATCTGCGATGCCGACTACACAAGATCGACAAGTACTCTTTGCACATTCTGCAGACCCCCGAGGTCCGGGCGAGATTGGCGCCGAACGAGTTGGGGTACATGAAATCGCATTTGGCGCTCATGAATAACCACTATTTGGCGAGCTTCTTGAAGAATTTCCCAGAGAACTTGAGGAGGCTGGATGATACGGTTGGGAGGCTGAGTATGGTGGATGAGCCCGATATGGATAGTGCCGTGTTTTGTAAGGTGAATCGCGATGTCGACACGGAGATTACGATTAGAGGGACGGATGCGGCGTTTGAATTGAAGAGGGGGGAGGTGCTGGTCGTGCGCTATTCGGCGATCAGGGAGCTGGTTGGAAATGGCGATGTGGAGCTCATCTAAAGTATAAAGATTTTAGTCTCCGGCTTTACAAGAGACCGAGAATGCCGCTCTCCATAATAGCTCACGTATAATGAGAATATCTGCGCACTTGCTTTTGTATTTCAGTCTCTGAAGATTCATTTACTCCCGCCTAGCTCTTTAATAATCTAGCTACTACCCACTGGTTTTCATGATACAAGCAAACAGCGAATGGTATTCTGAAAAAGCCGTCATCTACACTCAAACACACTCATTATCCCACTTCAACCTGCACCCGCCCTGCCACTCCCTTACCTCAAGCTTTTGTACTCTCGCCACATCAGTTACAAAGCATTCAACACTGTCTCCCTCTTCGTCGTCAAAGTCTTGAACCTACTAATCCAATCATCCCTATTCACATAGGCGCCACACATCCTCCTCTTCCCTGTAAACGCCTCTCTCCCATGCAACACTCTCCAATTATCAAAGATCAACGGACGGCCCGGCTTCAACTGCACCCTATAGACATTCTCCTTCCTCGTCAAAATGTCATTCCACGCTCTACACGCATCATAAAACATCTCGACATCCTCCATATCACTCCACCTATCCATGGTTCCACGATCATCGTTATTCCACCTAATCTGCATCAGCTCACCATTTACCGGGTGATGATTAAACACCGGAAACGGCGAAAACGGTTGGATGGATGAATCCTCGTTTCCAGACGCATGCGCGGGGATTCGGATGCTCGAGAGGGTTTTGTAGGCCTCGGGATTCTCCTCACGGAGGAGTTTTGCGGCGCGGAATCCGTCAACGAAGGTATTAGCTCCGCCGGAACCGTCGGTGTGGGAGAGGAGATGGAACATTTGGAGGCCGGCTGGATCCGAGAAGTAGGTGGTGTCGGTGTGAACGCCGAGGAAGACATCAGAGTAGGCGAGATCCTTTTTGGCGAGGTCGGCCGTGAAGTCCCAGAAGCCGCCGTAGTGCGTGTGTCGGATGAAGGCAATGCGTTCGATGAGGGATTGGGTGGCCTCAGGGGTGGGAGGGACGTTGTTGACGAGGCAGAAGCCGTATTTATACTGGCAGTGTTAGTACTCATCGAAAGATTTGAAGGCTGGGAGACATACAATCTTGTGCACCCAGATCGCAACACCTTTATCACTTTCCATTACCGCCTCGTAATCCACCTCTGGCAGCTCATCCGCAATCTCGGCTCCCCAAAACTTAAACCTATTCAACATCGTCAACCATCTATCATCTATCCCAATACCACGCAGCATGAATACTCACTGCGGTGACAAGTACTTCTCCAGCCTTGGGCTGTACGAATGCAGATGCAGCCATTTGAACGAAAACGAGCTCTCATGCCCATCCTTCCCTTTGTCCGCTTAGCATATCCTCCTCACCAATTCATTCATAATGAAGGGGAGGGGAATACATTTAATCGTCAACCCCTCTTCACCCTGCACCACATCATCGGGCTTGATATTCCTCGGAATCTAATCCACATCTCATCAGCACTCCCATCCAACCCCAAATCTCATCAAGACAGAACTCACGCTAAACGTATCCAGCAACCTCTGCTTCGTCTCCCCATGCCGGCAGTGCTTGCATTGACAATGGTCCCGCAACCAAATATGATGACTATCCTCCAATTAGCCCCCCAACATAAATCTCCACCACCACCAGGAGAACTCACAACTGCGACGTCTTCCCCTCATCCCACGGCACCAGCACCTTCCGGTCATCAAACGACACCTTGTGATGCCCCGACACAGTCGCCGTCGCATCCGCCTTCATAACATTATAAGTCTTGAGGGGACTCAGTTCTCCGGCGTCGAGGGCGGGATACTCGGCTTCCTGGAGCTGCTGTTAGCTTCCAATATTCCCCCGTCACTTGCTCCTAGAGTGTCGACGTACCGTTCTTTGCTTTGAATCCAGCTCGGTGCTGGTCGAGTTCCATCTTCGGATTGCTGAGACTGGCGCTAATCGGGGAGTGACGGGGAGAGTTGAGCTGCGAGAGTGTTAGTGCTAGCTCTTGGATAGATTGCTCTGGGCAATGGGCCGGGAACATACCCTACACGATTGCGGAGGAGGAGCCCAAACTGACGCGTGGCGAGGCGGGGTGCAGCTGCTGCCATTGCTGTTGTTCTCGTCTGATGGGGGAGTGTTGACGGCCTGGATGGTGGAGAAACTGATAGCTCTGGGTACGGGTGGGGAGCTTGTTGGGAGAGGAACGCGGAGGAGGAGTAGGAGGAGGGCGAACCCGAATAGTTATCGCCGGGGTATACCGAAACCGAGACTTTGTGGATGTGGAGATGGTTCGATCGGACGGGGTTACATTTACATGCGGGACGCCATGACGTGGTTGCACAATGGCGGGGTAAATAGTTAGCGTTCGGCAGTTGGACGCCGGCGTGGAGAGATGAGATGGGATGGACGCGATGAGGGGACCAGCAATTGATGAGATTGGTTATGGAGATTGGCAATTGGTGAAGACATGTTGGATATGATGATGATAATTGGCATTGACCACCAGCGCTAACCTTAACTTTATGAGAACGTGTTGAATTCATCATGCACGGACGGATAGAGCTTAAAATCATAAAGGTATCAAACATCATAACCAAGATCGCAACCGCAAGAAAAAGCCCCAAAACTCCCATTCCCCACAACCTGCTCTCACTCTGCCACGTCGTCTTTCACATCCGTCTTCCCCACAAACTCCATCAACTCCTGCTCCGTCCACTCCTCGTACTCTCCCAGCGCTCCCTGGATGTGCAACTTGAATGCAACAACCTCTTCGACGATCCGAGCCGTCTGGGCATGCAGCTTCTCTCTCACGGCCGCATGTGTACGATACAACTGATCGCACTCAATCGTGATGGCTTGGAGCCTTTGCTCAGCCTCAAGCAGTGCATTGCGTGAGGCAAGCCGGAGTGATTGAAGCTGTGCGGACTGCTTCTCCAGGGCAGCAGTGAGTCGAGTCGACTCTTGAGAGAGATTCTGTAGACAAATTTAGTAAACAATGACCGGGAGAATAACAGGGGGCACTGACTTCTTTGAGTTCCTCGTACTCGTTGGCAGCCGCTGCAACCTTGGCCTCCAAGGCTTCAATATCTTCCTTCTTGTCTTGTAATGCATCCGTGATCTTGTCGCTCAATTCCACACGGGCGCTTGCTTCATCCTGCGCCTCGTGGATTTGCCGCACAAGGCCACTCTTCAACTTTTGCAGCGCCGGCTTCACAACGTTCCTCAAGTCTTGGTTCAAGATTTGAGAGGGCATGTACCCGGTCTGAGGATCCACCAAGTACTTTGCGCCTTCATCCATGGTCGGCTTGAAGTTTTGGAGTGGTTTGATGACGAGATCATAGTCCTTTCCGCCAGCATTCGCAGCAGTTGAAGGTGTGAATCCAATCTTATAGGCCAGGGTAGAGTACCGGGAGACGGCGCGTTTGAGGGCACTGAAGGAGGCTTCGGTCTCAGTTTCAGTCTGGGCGAGACGGAGTTTGGCTTCCTCAAGCTCTTGCTGGACCTCTTTCCAGTTCCTCTCGAGTTTCTCTCGGGTTAAGTTCATGCGGTCAATTTCCTCAGGGGTAAGGCCTTGTTCGTCAAGCTTTTTCTTGATTACTGCCTTCTCCTCCTCCAGTTTCACCTGCTCCTGCTTTGCTGCCACAACCTCCTCATTCAGCGCTTCTATCGCACCTTTCATTCTGGTCAACCTCGTCTGCTGCGCATCATTGTATGTCTGGAATTTCCGCTTATCGTCTTCCAAAATAGCTTGTTGCTTTTTAAGCTTCTTGAGAGGCTCTCCTTGTGCTTCGAGTTCCTTAAGCTCAGCAAGGAGCGCAGCATTCTCGGCATCGAGGGCCTCGAGCTGCACATATACTGCTTCATCGCGCTGGGCGTACGCTTCCGCCATTTCCCGCTCAAACTCAGAGTGATCGTCTTGCTCGACCAACCAGGCGTTGTAGCATTTCGTTGCAAACCGAAACGCGATGCGATCTCCAGACGTATCAAAACCTGCTTCCTCAGCAAGGTGATCATACTCTCCAGCTGTGATGCGCTCAGTCATTTGGGCTAGCTCCATAAGCCAGTGCAACATTCCGAGAAACTGGGGCCACGCGTTTTGGGAACCGACAGCTGAGAGTTGGGACTTTGTGATGGTGTGCGGATAAGGATAGCGCAGCATTTTGAGAAGACTGAGGCATTCTGTTTCGACCTTGACAATGCGATGATTAGGGTCAATGCGATGGTACAACCATTCAAAGATGGTTTGGAAATCTTTTTGAGTCGGGGAAATGAGCGATTTGGGTGTGAGGTTGTGCTTCATTTCCATTTCGAATCCGTTGCGAGTCAAGTAATCTTGGATTTGTGCAGCGGCGCGTTGGCGATAGGCAGCAGTCTTGAGTGGCCGGGGGTCTTCTGCGAAGACTTGTGGAGCAGCGCTGTAGAGGCTGTTGGCGGCGGAGACTGCCATCGAGGGCCGTCCATACTGAGATCCTCGGCGGACGGTGGACGGTGGGGGAGGCTGAGAGGACCCAGGAGCAAAGGATTTCCTGGCGGAGAATTTTGTGGCCGTGGACTCGCGTTTGACAGCATTGCTGAACCGCCCCATGTCGCCGCCAACGGAGGGTCTGGGGAGGCCACGAGGGGGGGCAAGCGACATGCGGGGGTTGGAGATGGAGGAGGGGCGGGGCCCGAAGGACGACATTCTTTTGGCAGCAGAAGCGGGCTGAGGAATTCCAGAAGAGTTGCTCCCGTAAGGATTCTGCAAACGTCAGAGACTGAGGTTTGGATTGAGGGTGGGGACTCGGACATCGCGGGACCGCTTGATGGCGCTGAAGAGGTGGTCTTGCGACATGAGGGAGGTAGGGAGGAGCGAACTGGCGGGAGAGTAGGAGGGCGTGGGTGTTGTGAGGGCGGGTGTGGTAGGTAAGAGTCGGAGGCCCGGATGGGTGGGGTAGAGTATTTTATGTCTTCATCAAAACAAACACGGTCATGTCAGGATTCACAGGCAGCTTGTCAAGTCAACCACCTTGTCAGCGCGCGCTCACATGACGCCGTAGTTTTAGTATTTATGATCATACTTCAGTATACAATACTCTATTCTTTGCCATGAAAGCTACCCATCTATAAAATCTTCTATGGAAGGGCTCATTTCATTAAAACATGTATAATACTTTCGTTACAAGGGCAAGCTCTAGGGCGAGCTTAGCTTTCATACTCCGCGTCCTGTGTGACGCTCTCAAACACCCATGTCCACCTCTCCCACTCCTCTGACACCACCACTCTTGCGACACCTCATCCACCACCATCCGCTGACCGCACCCTCAATGTCTGACAATCCCTTCCCGAACGTCCGTACGAAGCTTTCTGCGCCTACGAAAAAGTCCCTCTTTGAGAAGCAGCGCCTCGAAGCTGAAGAGAAGCGCCGTCGTGAGGAGGCCGAGACCGCCGCCGTCTACAAGGACTTTGTCGCGTCCTTTGACGAGGACCCATCGCCCGCCCATACGAGCAGGAATAATGTTCCTTCACATTCTGGAAAACCTGGATTCCGGGGAGGTGCTGCTGCGCCAGTGAGTGGCCCGGGTAGGCGACACTTTACGACAAGAGGGTTGGGCAGCATTCCTGGCAGCGGGCCACCACCTCCTCTGAGGAAGAGAGGTCTTGAAAGCGCATTCGACAGAGATGATGAAGAAGTTGGCGGTGTTTTTGGAAATGTGGGATTGAGCGAGAGGGAGAAGAAGAGAATACGAGATGGGAACTCTGGGCTTCTGGCATTCGAGAATTCCGGGCCATCCGGGAGAGGAGGAAAGCCAAAGTTTGCAGACCATGGAGATGATTCAGGTGGGTTCTATCTCACTATTATGTCGCCGGTATTGACAATTGGCGCTGGAGAATAGATGACGAATCGAAGCCTTTGCCAAAACCCACTGTCCTCCTCAGCTCTCTCCCGCCCACCATTACCAAAGCCGCAATTTCCGACCTCCTCTCTTCCACTTCCCTCAAAGTCGACAGCATCCGTATCATCCCTGCTCCTCCACCCTCCGGACCTTCACAACCCTCCACAGCAGTGCGGAAAGCCGCGACCGCACTCGTCACTCTCTCCTCCGAAACCCCATCTTCCGACATTGATGCCGCTGTTTCACTCCTTAATGGACGTTATATCGGCTCTGGCTTCAGTCTCGGTATCGCCCGCCACCTCTCATCCACTGTCGCCAGCAATGCGCCAAACCTTTCCAACCTCACATCCTCTTCGCATCCATTTGGTGCCAAAGCACCACGCCCAGCAGGGCCTGGAGGGATGGGCCGTGGTGGGCCCCATCGTGGGGGATTCGCGCCGCCATCAAGCTTTGCGCCTCCAGGCTCCCGCCCAATTCAAAGCAACCTACCGCAAGTCCATGTGCATCCTCCACAGGACCTCAAGATGTTGAAGCTCATCCACAGCACAATCGAGCATTTAATCGACAACGGCCCAGAATTTGAGGCCCTGTTGATGGCAAAAGAATCTGTGCGCTCGGACCCAAAGTTTGCGTTTCTCTGGGACGCACGATCTCAGGAGGGAGTGTATTATCGTTGGAAAATGTGGGAGCTTGTCACAGGGTACTCGATTGATAAGCCACAGGTACCAGTGATTGAAATGTTTGATAATGGTGGCCCGGGAAGCATGTGGGTACCTCCGAAAAAGGGCTTAAAGTATGAGTGGGCCGGAAGTTTGAGAGAGATAGTGGAGGATGAAGGGTTCATGAGCGATGAACTGGATGAAGAAGACAGTGATCGAGAGGATGACGGGGACCGGCCTATGGGATTGTCGACCATTGAAGGCAAAGGAAAGCGCGGACACCTTGGAGTACTTGAAAGAGCAAAACTCATCCATCTCATCAGTAAACCCCCCTCCCTCAGTCACAAATCCCCAGCTAACCCTCCAGCCCGAATCCCAACCACCACCCGCGAAGTCCGCCGCGGAGATGTCGGCCGCGTCATGGCCTTCGCAATGGAACACGCTGAAGGCGGCATGGGCGAAGAAATCGTCGACGTCCTCGTCTCCAACGTCCTCCAACCACTCGTCTTCACCACCGCCTCCAAATCCCCACCCTCTTCTCCTCCGCACACACCATCCCCCCCCCATTCCCCCCCGCCAGAACCCACCGACACCTCAGCCTCAAAAATCATCGCCCTCTGGCTCATTTCCGACATCCTCTCCAACTCCTCCCTCGGTGTTCGTGCCGCATGGCGCTACCGCCAGCTCTTCGACACGGCCCTGCGCAACCGCAACGTGTTTAAGCATCTCGGCGAGATTCACCGCAACTCTGGGTGGGGGCGGATGAAGGCCGAGAAGTTCCGCCGCGGGATCGTGGAGGGTGTACTGGAGGGCTGGGAGAAATGGTGCATCTTCCCGCAAACGACGCAAGAGGAGTTTTTGCGGCAGTTTAATGAGGGGGGTGAGAAGAGTGTTGAGAAGGAGCAGGAGGAGGCGAAGGCCGAGGCCGCGAAGAAGAAGAGTAGTAGTAGTGCGTGGAAAACGGTGGATGCTGCGCCGAGTGTGTTTCGGCCTGATGCGGCGGTGGAGGAGGATGTGGATGGTGTGCCGATGGTGGAGGAGGATATCGATGGTGAACCTATGCCGGAGGATGAAGAGGATATTGATGGGGTTCCGATGCCGGAAGATGAGGATGATGTCGATGGTGTACCAATGCCGGATGATGCATCGCCGCCACCGCTAGAACCCCCACATCCCTCTGAAAAGGAGCAGAAGGAACCCGAGAAGGAGCCGAAGAAACCGAGTTTTGGGTTAGGCTTTGGCGGGATTACAGGCTTTAAGGTGGGAGATGCGGCAGGGGCCAAGAGGAAAAGGCCAAAGGCGGAGGATATGTTTGCTGCTTCAGATGGGGAGGAGGAATGATGGATGGTGTGGATAGATGTTGAGATCTGGATGGAATAATACCAGCGAAGTGTGACCAGCATTGGATTCAACCCCAAACAACCGAATCACAAACACAGACTTGTCCCACCCTCCCGGGCACAACTCAATGTCACCGAGATCTATCAAAGGTCTCTTCCTCACCCCTCTCCACACCTCCAAATCCCTCTCTCTCCGTTTGATCACCCCACCCCGATCCCACTATTTCGTAAACCAATCTCCCATAAACGCCATAATATACAGATCCCATCTCGCCTCCTCCCCCACCCCATCCGTATCCGCCCATCTCTCCTTCTTCTACTTCATACCCTTCCGCTTCTGCTCCAAAAACAAGACGTTTCTCCTCACTGGCGCATCACCACCATATTAGTCACCACCACTACCACCATCTCCTCTTCCTCCTCTACCCCTCAAAAACAAAGGCAGGAAAAGAGGTAGAGGGTAAGGGGGGAATGGAGAGAGACAAGAACGTACCGACAGGATCATACTTGATCATGCTCAAGGGGCGGTGGGTACGCGGGCGCACAAAGGTTTTGTAGTAGCCCGTCATGGCCATGGAGATGAGGCGGACGGCGATGGTGCGGGATTTTGCTGGAGGGAAAAGAGGGGGTTAGTGGGGGTTTCATTAATTTGTCCATTCGTTCGTTTATTCCAACTCATTGGGGTTGAGAGAGCCGGCGGGGGGGGGGGGGGGGGGGGGGGGGGGGGGGGGGGGGGGGGGGGAGATGGAGTGAGTGAGAGGAAGGGTAGTATCTCAATCCGAATCCACCAATTCCTCCCTCCCTTCTCTCCCCCTCCTTTCTCCTTCTCCTCCCCTCCAGTAATAACCTCAATCTCAGTCCTCGTCTCCCCCACCCCATCCCTTCCCCCTCAATCCCCAATCCCCCGATCCCCAACCCCAGCGTGCACCACCAAATCCACAAAACAAGAGCACCAACCCTTCTTAGCCATTGCGACAGCGGTTTCGGGCGCGGGTGTATCGAAGCTTCGACGGCGGCGACGGCGGCGGCGGCAGCGGCAGGACGGGCTCCGGTGCGGGTTCGGCGGAGGTGCGGAGATGCTGGAGGTGCTGCTGCTGGGGAGTTGTGGTGGTGAGGCTCGGTGGTGGTGGGGAATCGGGAGTCTGGGTTTGGTGTAACGTTGGGAATTATTTATGGTTACACGTTAAAAATTGGTTTGGTGGGCAGAATAAAGGGGAGTGGAGGAATGAGGGAGTGTGGGTTGAATATTTTGGTGAAAGAGATATAGGATAGTAGAGGGAAAATGAGGAGGAGGAGGAGGAGGAGGAAGTTGATTTCCTCTTTACGGCGAGTGATGCCGCGTTCCACAACCCAAATGTTTGTGGCACCAAGGCTCAACCTCACCTCATCCCACCAGCTCTTCCCCACCACTCACCACCACTTCTCGCCACAACCACAACTCCTCAAAACACACGATTCTCTACAACAATGGCGACCATCGCGCCCACCCGCAACCCCCCCAAAAAACCAACCCACAAAAAGCCCGGCCCCTCCTCCCGCATCACGCCCACCTCCTCCTCCTCCCCAACCAACACCCCCACCAATCGCGGCACCCCCCAACCCTCCTCCACAACCACCACCATCTCCCTCAACTCCCCCCCTCCCTCCACCCCCTCCACCCAGCGCACCCCCTCCGAAATCCGGCGCATCGCACTCCACCACGCCTCCGCCATCCAACTCCACAAATCCCTCGAAGCCTCCATCCTCAACTCGATCCTGAACCTTATCGACCTCCCGCCACCAGCCCCGCTAACCTTCAAACACCATCTCCGTTTCTTCACGCCCAGCGACTACGATTCGCTCATCGAGGAGCGCAACATCGAGAACCTGTGCGGGTACGCACTTTGCGCGAACCCGCCGAAGCGCGTGAAATCGACGGGAAGACTGGTGCCGGTTGATGGGGGGCGGCGATGGGTGGAGCGGAAGCAGGTGGAGAGGTTTTGTGGGGAGGCGTGTGCGAGGAGGGCGTTATGGGTGAGGGTGCAGTTGAGGGAGGAGCCGAGTTGGGTTAGGGCGGAGGTGGTGGAGAAGGCGAGGGTGGATGGGAGAGGGGTTGTGAGGGGGGTTGAGTTGGAGGCGGTGGAGCCGGAGGAGGGGTGGGAGGGGGGTGGGATTGTGTTGTGGGAGGAGAGGGGGGAGGGGGAGAAGGGGGAGGCGGAGGAGGAGAGGAGGAAGGTTGTGGAGGAGCTGAGGAGGATTGGGATTAAGGGGTTGGAGGTGGAGAGGGCGGGGGAGAAGGGGAAGGGGGTGGAGGTGGATGGGTTGTTGGTGGATGTGAAGGAGAGGGCAGTGGAGGGGGCAAAGGTTAGGATTCCGGGGGATGAGGATGAGGAGGGTTCGGGCGATGATGATCTTGATGAGTTGGATTTGGTGGAGAGGAGAGTAAGGGCACTGAGGATTGAGGGGTATGAGCCGAAGAGGAGATGATACGTGGTAATGTTCTAATGCCTCATGTATTTGTATCAGCGAGCGTGCTATTCAAGAATTTCTATTTCAAATTCAGCTGGGACTCGGAAACTGAAACTTGTGCTCGTACTGCACTCAAATAACATTCTGACATGCCCGTCTAAACGGCAACCAACAGGTTCCGCCAAAATTACTGCTGTAAAATTACACGCGGTCGCTCTGATGAGATCGCCGTTACACTACAGACACCCTCAACTCCTGCGACCAGTCGACTTCTAATCAACACCCTCGCACGAGGGTTGCAAAGCACGAGGGTTGCAAAGCATGCTGTCAGAAAAGAACCGTAACATATTATCCGCGCCCGGTACATGTCGTACGTCGTGAGTCTATTTACAAAAGCCAAACATAACCAACCGTGGCCGAAACAAAATCCATGAAAATCACAAGAGAGAAATCATAAAACCTGCCCAGAAATGCAAATCCGTGAACGCCGAGAGATTTTAAGCCCATTTTCCCAACACACCCATGAGGATCATGCCCAGCATCAAGCTGATCATGCCGACGGCCGACTTCAATACTGATGCCCGCTTCAGATCGCCGTACAGCCAATCATGGCAGAGCATTTCAGCAACGCCCACCCACACCAAGATTCCAGCACTCAAGCAATCGAGGGTCCCCATCGCTATTAGGGTCGACCTGTCGCTGCCATTGAAGTGACTCATGACACCCAATCCGATTGCCATCCCGATGGGCGTGATGAGACTGAAAAGGCAGGCAAGAATAATCTTTGTCGCGTGGAGGGAGGAGAGAGGCGCGAGACCGGAGATACGGGTGCCGAGAGCGAGACCTTCGAATGCCTGGTGGAAAATGATGACAACCAAAAGGGTGCCAAAAACAGAGTCTCCAGCAACAACGAGAGTAATGCCAATCACTAGTTCAAGTCAGTAACAAGTGGTGGGCAATAATTGTTGGACATACAGATAGAATGAAAGATAATTCCAGCTTCCATGACGGCAACGGAAATCTTGTCCTCGGTTTTACCAACATCATGGCAGCCGAGATTGTGGGGCATCCCCATACTCGAACTATCATGCTCCTCTCCTTCGGCCTTCCCTGACGACGACGATCCTTCTTCCAGGGTGGTATTGCTGCTTGTCGCACTATGATGGGCGTGTTCTTGCCGGGAGGAGATGAATCGATGAGCGGACCAGTCAATGAAAAAAGCCAGAAATATGCCGGCCATGGCGATGGAAGTCGCAGTGCTCTCATATTGCAATTCTCCAATGCATTCGTTGGCAAACATCATTTGACCGTGCGTCAACAAGTGCACAAAAGCGGTAGCAATAATGACACCAGTGCCAAATTGCTTGATGACCATAAAGGCCATCGACGACATTGATGACTTGGTAAAACGGCGGAGTAGTATGGGGATGAAGACGGCGATAGTCGAGGTGACGAGGATGATAAAGATTGCTCCAATGCGTAGAGGGATGTTGTAGTCGCGATCTACTCTTTCACAGGTTGCGGATCCAGAGTGGGAGCCACCTGTGCAATGCTCCACACCGGCATGGAAATGGCAATTCTCCTTTGTCGCCGACTTTGTCCCCTCAGATTCATGATCGTGTCCATCGTCGTCGTCGTGTTGTGAATGTGATTCCTTAGATCCCTCAATTAAAACATCGGCGCCCGTCGAATCTACACAAAATGTTTCGCCGTCGTGTGTATGGCAATCATCGTAGGAAGAGGGTAGCGAGGCTTCTGATGTTCCGGAGGAGACTGTCCGCACAGCGATCTCCTCTCCACTGGGTTCTGCTATGCAGTATCTGCAGGGTTTGTCAGAAACGTGGTAAAGGCGCAAGCAGCCGCTGCAGGCAACTCACTGCGTAGTATCGTGCAGATGGCAGTCGACCAAACTTGTGTATGGGGCATCTTCAGCGGCAGCAAAGCTTGCGAGGATTGCGGCAGCGGCGAGAATTAGCGGGAAGCGGGCCATAACAGACACGCGCTGTTCCCGATGATTGTTGGAGGAGGAGGAGGAGGAGGAGGAGGAGGAGGAGGAGGAGGAGGAGTGATGGATAAAGGATGGCCGTCGAGATGTTGTTTTAGATGAGTCGGAGTGGGAGGAGGGAACGCGGAAAGGTCGACAGGGTGATCGTTGGTGATGGAGTGGACGCGCACACCGGTGGGGAGGTGTATGGAGGATGCAGCGGGGAGCGATAAACGCGGACTGCGTGAATGTGTATACACAACGTGAGGATTGATGAGGGCGGATGGGGGTAGAAAAGAGAGCGGGTTGGGGGGGGGGGGGGGGGATGGTGCAAATTTAAAAGAGGATGATTTGTCGGGGGGGATGGGTGATTGGTAGCGGATTAGTGTGGAGGGTTATGGGCCATGGCGAGACGGTTTGGGACCTTGGGGGGGCAGCCCAAAAGTGTAGCCATCCAGGTACTCACGCACACCCACCACAACACACAGTACAGCGACTACCGGTACCACACATGCAACGCAACCCACAGCCAGATCTTGCATGACGACGGCACGCAGCGAACTGGTGGAAGCCACCCCGGCATTCCGTGCATTTGCGGTGCCCTGGAGCCCCTCTCCTCTTACCGCTGTTGATACCGGGAGCAGCCCAGAAATGACATCAAAAGCCGACGGCGCTTCCACACACTCGCTCTCACTCACTCGCTCTCTCACACTCGCTCTCACACTCTCGCTCTCACTCACTCCCTCTCACACTCTCGCTCTCACACACTCGCTCTCACTCACTCGCTCTCACACGCTCTCACTCTCTCGCTCTCACTCACTCCCTCTCACACTCTCACACACTCCCTCTCTTCTCCAGCCTCCATCGGCCGTCAAACCTTCCCCGTTTCCCCGCACAACGGCCCTTCCAGTATATGCACTGCACGTCCGTTTTTTAAAAAAAAAAAAAAAAAAAAAAAGAAAAAAAAAAGAAAAAAAAAAGAAATCTTTTCAAAATATCATGCACCTCTCCGGACTCCGGAAAAAAGAGTTGAATGATGCAGACTTTGCACATCCAGAAATGGGAGCTGTCGCCGACAATCTCTGCCCCCACGGTTCCCACTCGCTCTCAATGCTCAACCCCGCAGCGGTTCTCAGCACAACCACTGCCGCCCGCCATGCCCCGCTATCTCCACCGAGATGGCCCTACATGCAACACAAGCTCCTCACTGAAGCAGCAGCTGCGCGGAGTCCGCCTGACAATGGAACAACATCAGATGTAAACCCCTGCGCGCCATGACAGATTCATGCGGATGTTACAGCTATCATATCAGCAGAACGAAACCATCAAGGTGCTGTTACTATCATCATCAACACCGTGACCACTGCATCGGCCGACTCGGGGCTCCAGGAGATTTGCGTCTTGTCATTCTCCCAGTCCTGCTGGATGCGCACCATTGTTCGCATACATGCATATCCTGGAGCTCCGTTTGCTCTGCAAGTCTCCATTGAATGTCGTCACCCCAGATCTTAGAGCGATAACAGGCACTGTTTTCCGAAGAAGGCCTCTTGAATTTGATGCACGGCATTCCGTTCTCCGGATTCTGAGCTGACATTCTCGGTGCGGAATGGAACGAAAAGCATGCTCGTTAAGCCCTATGATCGTCGTCACCATGACTGTTGAAGTGGGTGTTCTTGACACTCGCAATTTCCTGAAGTAGGAGACTGCGGTTCTTCGTCAACACCCCCAAGGTGCTTCTCTATCGGCTCCTCGCCGACCCATTACCATTACCACACTGACCCCATTCCGCCCACCCCCTCAAGCAAAGTCAATCGATACGACACACGAAGAGCCCCCCCTCCCCCGCAACCCGTGCCCTCGAACCTTTTCCTCACCGTCGTGAACAAAACCACCTTGGCCATTGCACCAGCACAGACCAGCATTATCCCCCCAGGTTCCTGACCCAATTCTGCGCAAATCTTCTCACCTCAAGCCATCTGTATACACGCTGGAATCACCTCCACCCTGTGATTTGTTCTTGCATTCAACCCCGCTGAGATCATGAGAGAAACGTATTCTGCGAGCGCGGTACGTAGGGCACGGATGACTGTGGATGTGTGGTGTGAGGTTTGAGTACCGGTAATCTGCGTTGCCCAGAAAAGACACCACCAAGGTGCTTGTTTGTTTCACTCAGTGACTCCACTATGCTCGGGAGAGGAGGGATTTCTAAGCAGCAAAGAAGATAAAGAGCGCTGGAATCCTGTTCGATGTGAGGGTGATTGGGATTAAGGAGAGGGGCAGGCCCAGAGAGTGGGATCAAGCAAGTTGGCGTGGCTTTTTGTCTAACGTATTCTGCACTCGATGGCCAGTTTGCCATCTTCTTTTTGCTTGTTGAAAGTAAAACGAGAGTGACGGCTTTCAGGTTGAAGGATGGGAGCGAGTGATGATATGTGGATATGGCTTCAGGTTGACGAATGATGAACGGTGTTTATATGCTCTGTCAGAATGCCGATCATGGTTAGTACATCGATCGTATGGGGTGAAAGTGCTTGTTGGTATGGGCGTGTAAGCCCGTTTCTGGTTTCGGATGTACTGTTGAACCACCAAGGAATAAACTTGAACAACAAGCTTTATTTTAACTCAAACACATCCGGTGTAGTCTCGTCTGTTCTCGTCAACCTTAGGCCAGCCTTAACCGTGTGCCCCCAGAGTCCAAAGGTCGAGCCGATAACGATACGTATAATCAGATGCATACACGGTCCATTCGGGAAGCTGGCGGGAGCTCCAAGTCAGTTTCAGGGCGGGATCGCCGGCTGGGGTGATACTCGAACTCAGGACCTCAGATGTTGAGACATGGCCAACACTGTCTTGCACTTCCGAGAAGCCCCGCGTTGCACCACCGTCTATATCAACCCCCTAGGATACGCTTGCAAGAGCAGAGCTTCTCTTGTTCATTCTGGCTCTTCCTCTCTCTCACTGGCTGGGGACTGCACGGCAAACCACGTGCAATCACGGAATCCAGCACCCGCAACAACTCAAGCAACATGAGAACCCACCAGTGGAGCGATGCACAGTCGACGACAGGTGCCTTGCGGGTTTTTTCTTCAATCCCGTCTTTGACATTGTGTCTCTGATTCTCTTGTGTACTTCCCGTTCCCGAAGGCAGCATCATCATCATCGGGTGTGGTCACAGCCATTCCCCCCCCAGACCGACCGCGGAAGCTATAATACAACCCACTTCCCGCCCTCCGGTCCGGCCCTCGAAGCTTTGACACTTTTCCCGGCGCCTTGTCAAGGCATACATATTTCCAACACTCTTAGTTACTCGTCCCTTCTCTCCCACCTCCATCCACCACCACCACCACCATCGCCGCCACCTCCACCCCCGCCTCCACCTCCACCACACCTCCGTCACCATGGCCCCGCACTGTCTCTCAAACAGCGCCACTCCCACCGCCCCATCGACTCCCGCAATCCCAAATGGCGTCTCGACAGCCCTGCGCTCGAATAGTCCCCACGCCGGCTGGGTGATCCAAAAGTTCGGCGGCACCAGCGTGGGAAAATTTCCCGTGCAGATAGCGGAAGAGATCGTGGGGTGCGTTTTCATGTCAGGTACTGGTATTGTAGTGCGCGCGCTGACCCACGGCGATGTGTAGCATGTACTTGAACAACCACCGAGTCGCGATTGTGTGTTCTGCGAGGAGTACGGATACCAAGGCCGAGGGAACTACAAATCGGTATGGCGCTCTAGAGGAGAAAAAAAAGAGAGCAGATATGGCTGATGCATGATCGCAAAGGTTGATTGCGGCGGCTGCCGAGGCGCTGAAACCTGGGTCCACGCAGTATGTGGAGATTGTGGCTGCGATTCAGGAGGATCATGTTAGAGTCGCAAAGGAGCTGTTGAGGACTCCGGAGATTGTGGAGGAGCTGGTGAGGGATATACAGACGGAGTGTGTGAGGCTAGGAGCATTGTTGGGCGCTGCACAGGTATGTTATTTGGAATTGTGCAGACCGAAGCTGATGGTGGTAGACGCTGGATGAGATTAGTCCGAAAACTCAGGACGCGGTGATTGGGACGGGCGAGAAGCTGAGCTGTTTGTTTATGACAGCATTGCTGAGAGATCGGGTAAGTGGATTGTACAAGGAAATGGACATGGCTGATACCCTCAGGGCATTGATGCGGAATATGTGAACCTGGATCATGTTTACACACATGTCCCGACCCCGAATGGTCAAGGGCTTGGTCAGACGTTTTACACCACACTGGCACAGAACATTGCAGACCGGATAAGACAATGCGGTGATCGCATTCCCGTCATCACAGGTGGGTTATTCCTATTTTCATGAAGCCCAACTAACAAGGAAACAGGTTACTTTGGTGTTGTTCCAGGGAGCTTATTGACTTCAATTGGAAGAGGATACACCGATCTCTGCGCAGCACTGTTAGCAGTAGGCCTAGACGCCGACGAGCTCCAAGGTCAGCTCCAAACCCCCATCACCATCCTCCACTAACCCCGCACAGTCTGGAAAGAAGTCGACGGCATCTTTACCGCAGACCCCCGCAAAGTCTCCACCGCACGCCTCATCCCCGTCATCACCCCCGAAGAAGCCGCCGAACTCACCTACTACGGCTCCGAAGTCATCCATCCCTTCACAATGGAGCAAGTCATCAAAGCACGCATCCCAATCCGCATCAAAAACGTCGAAAACCCCACCGGCCCAGGCACCATGATCTTCCCCGACAACCAACCCCGCAAAGGCGAGGAAACACCTACCCAACCCCCACGGCACATCCGCCTCGCCCGCGCCGACACTCTCCTCCAACCACTCACCAAGCGGCCCACGGCTGTCACCACGAAAAGCGGCATGGTCGTGCTCAACGTCCACTCGAACCGGAAATCCCTCTCGCATGGTTTCCTGGCATCGATTTTTTCAACGCTGGATAAATGGCAGTTGTGTGTGGACTTGATTTCGACGTCTGAGGTGCATGTTAGTATGGCGCTGCATTCGGAGGCGAAGGAGCCTGCGATCAAGATGGCGATTGAGGAGCTAAGGAAATATGGTGTTGTGGACGTCACGTATAACCTCACCATCCTGTCGGTCGTTGGGAAACATATGAAGCGCATGATTGGTATCGCGGGGAGGATGTTTAGCACCCTTGCGGATGCGGGCGTGAATATTGAGATGATTTCGCAAGGTATGTGGAGTACGGGAATTCGGTTGTGTTGTAGCTAACTGGGTCTAGGTGCGAGTGAGATCAACATCTCGTGTGTGATTAAGCAGGAGGACGCGATTAGGGCGGTGAATGTGCTGCATACCAGACTTTTTACATACCAGGACCTATAGAGGGGTTTGGTGATGTTGGGTCGAAGAGTGTTTGTTTTGGGCCGTTGGAGTTTCGGACCTGCTTTGTAGAATAGGTGTATACACGAGTTATGATTGATGACTTGGTGTTCATGAGTTTTCGGTCCAGTATAAGAACGGTTAATAGATACATCCACAGGCATTAAGTCATAAAGTTGACCAGGCTGCCATACCAAGCGACCCATATCCAGAACCCATCTCTACAACTCCTTCATAATCCCCAACACTCCCACCACCCCCATCAACCCCAACCCCACCCTCACAACCTCCGCATCCGACTCTACTCCCCGAACCCATCAGCATCTTTCTCCTCTCCCAACCACACTGGAGATGAAAACTTACTAGTTTCATTCCCATTCGACAACCCACTCCCTTCCCCCCTCCATACGGCCACTCCACCCCCGTTGTTTTTCTTGTTGTTGCTTTTACCCTTCTTCTTGCGCCCGAACCCGCCGCCTTTGCCGATCCCGCCTTTGCGTTTGGAGAGGTGGTGGGGGGAGGGTGGTGGGGGTGGGAGGAGGGATGGGGATGGGGATGGGGATGGGGTAGGTGGAAGTTGCGTTGCTTCTAGTGTGCTGAGAAGTAAGGATGATGGGTCATGGGTGCTGGGGGAGACGGTGAGAGTGGTGAGGGTTAGGAGGAGGAGAAGGAGGAGGGGGAGGAGGAGGAGGAGGAGACAGGATGTGGTGTGTGAGGGCATTGTTGTGGCGGGAAATGGGAGAGGAGGGTTGGTGATTTATTTTTGATTCTAAAAAGTAGGAAGAGAAAGAGGAGGAGGAGGAGAGGAGGAGGAGAAAGAAGAAGAAAGAAGAAGGAGAATACCAAAAGAACGAGCAAGCATCAATATATATCCCCTCATCCGATCCTTCCAGGTCGTGAACTCATCAAATAAAATGATACCACCCCCTCATCGAACTGCGCCTTGTCCTCCCCACCACAGTGCTGATGGATGGGTGTGCATTCCTGAAGAAGACGGGGAATGCTGGGGTTTGATAAAAGCTTCATCTCCTGTTCGCTACCTGGTAACGGTAATGGTATTGCACCACCTCGGCATTGTTACACCTTTCTTGGTGTACCGTTTTTGAGAGTTTGTGGCTGTGGGGTGGAATTTGAAGGCGGGATGAAGATGGTGGCATTGCATTGATACGGGATTTTCGTTGGAGATGGTAGAGGACAGCAAATGCCTTGTTTAGCATCTTGCTCCACACATGCGGACGGGTCCCTGCAGCGGGGATCTTGAGTATAATGGGTTGCATGGTATTCGTACGGGAGGCAAGAGGAGTCTGGGCCCAAGATCGGATTGTGAAATGTGCATGTTCGGGTGAGTGAGGGAATATGATGGTGTACACCCATGCAATGCTGGTATATCTCAGGAACTGTTAATGCTCAAGAATTGGTGATGATACAGAATTTGTCTATCCAATCGGTATATCATACAACACCCCCAACGGCTTATCGTCACATTGCCACGCTTGGTTCTCCTGCCATGGCCCGTATGGCGTCCCAACACCATGTACCACATCCCTTCAGCTTCCTCCATACCTGATCAAGACCTCCCAGTGCATTCTCAATGACCCTTCCCACTCCAAATCCCACACGCACTCAGCCCCTCGTCCACCCATAGTTCCATCCCCTCGCACCTGGTGTATCCGTGGGGATCCGAATATCAATTGGGAACGTGCCGATATCCTTCTTGGACAAGGAAACACGATACAACCGCCCATCGGTCCTTGCGAGCTCCTCACACGCCTCCCGGATCTTGTTGTATTGTCTTTCCAGTTCTCGCTCGCGCGACATGCGCTCGTTGCGCTTGAAGAGCTGCCAGGCGCGGTGGATGGTCCAGTGACGGAGCATGCGCATTGTACCGAATTTTAGGGGCCGGGGAGTGTGCATGTACGGATGGGTGAGGAAGTATTTGATCAGGCCTGTAACAGAGTTAGAGAGTGTGAATTGATTCCAATTTGGAGAATTGAGATGCTGTAGGAAAACATACGGATCCTGGTGTCTCCAGCTCCTTGCTTTTTGCCCTTCTTCTTCCTTCCTCCACCGCCCGCGGCCATCGTTCGCACTTGTTGCTGGATTGGCGACTCAACAACTGGTCCTACTCGCCCAAGGAGCTGGGAGGGTGCCGGGAGGGCGGCCCGGCTGGCGACATTGGCGACTCGGGGGAAGGGACGGAAGGTGCCGGTGCGGAAGAGCATCGTGAATGTGGCGGAGGAGTGGGAGGAGTGGTGTCGAGTGCCGGAAATTTGGATGTGGAGGGTAACCGACGGTGGGGCAGGGACAGCCGCCAGAAGACGCCATAGACGTCTGGCGGCAGGATGTCTCCACCACGTGTGTGTCATGTTGAAATACATGATTCTACAGCTCGTATTCAAGATTAACAAAAAATATACTCATTGCATCGTCATTACTCATTATGGGAAGGTATCTCTCGTCTTTCAAGTTTCTTACTAGCCTTGTGTGGGAGGTAGGCACCGCCACTGTTCCGAAGGGTGGATGAAGGTCTGACAAGGCCAGTCCCCTTTCAAACAAACAAAAGTATAACATCTTGAGGAATTCTTCTTCTGTTGGTTCCGCAGCGTGAGGCTCTCTGCATCAGTCATTTCAAAGGCTGGCCACGATCCTCCACAGCACAACCCACCCCACACCTCATCGACGATCTCCCGACGACAGCCCACGCGACACTCACGAACACGCCCCCCGTTGAATCGGCCTCCCGAATATCTGGATCAAACATAAACCCCGTTCGCCTGTCTGCTCATCGACCAGCTGCGGCTCTACTTCGGACATCCGGTGCCATCTCCAACACCACCTGCAGCTTTCGTCGCACTCCCGAACGGCGACCACTTATTGGGCATCGCAACATTAGATACGCACTGACACTGCCCTGCTGTTTCTCAAGATTCCTGGTAAGTACATAGATACCTTATCGTTATATCAACCAGCACCCACCCACCAACCAACCCTAGCTCAAGATATAGCATCCCTGCTAATCCTGTCCAAGCAGCTTGCCACGCCTCGAAGCTCTCTCGTTCGCGCTAGAAGCACCAACACCCTGACCCTTCATTCCACCTCGACCGGCGGCGCTGCTGCCGGTGTACTTCGGGCTTTGCTGAGCTGAACTACACATTCAACCACCATCATGTCTGGAGGGTGAGTCTCCTTCCTCAATCTCACTGGCTTCCCAAAAGCATTTGGACACTTAATTGACTCGGCACAGTACCGTCAAGGAGCTGATTCGTCTCTTGAACGCAGCACTATCTTCCTCGCAACCACAATACCCTCTTTCTGACGAGCTCACTGCCGGGATCCACGCATACATTGACCGTCACCTACACATTGATGAGAATGAGGCCGAGCATCTGCAAGAAGAGCTGCTCAAGATCTTTGAGACCAAGGTGCAGGGGAATACAGACAAGTTTGCTGTGTTCCTGGGATGTATACGGACATTGCGGCCGGTCATCATTAGCAAGGATAAGCTTTTGAAATGGTGGGAAGTTTTGGTGCGCCCGACATTCGACTCGATGGGACAAGCGAAAGCTGTCATTGCAGATGCACGGGCCATTGTGTTGAGCGTCATGGCATACGATGAGGACGATGATCCCACTGGGGAACGGGAGGCGGCGTCAAATGTCTTTACCGACAAGCTCTTGGACATTTACCTCGATACAACAAGGGCTACCACAGTCAAGAATGGAGGTATCAATGCTGAACAGACGTACCGGTTCGTTTCTCAGAACGTGGAGGCCGTGTTACTGGCATACGGCAAGAGAAGACCACAGGTAGGCATCCGAAGATCGTGCTGTGAAATTGTATTGACTTGTTCAGGCATTTCTTGAAAAGATTGATTACTATGTGACGCACAAGGAGTGTCGGCTCCAGATTCTGGGCCTCCTCTGCAGTTATGTTCAACTTCAAGGTCCTCATTTGTACTACATCTTGCGAACACCTCTCTTCGATCATCTCTTACAATGCTTGGAGAACGACACATCGACGACTGTTATTTCTTTGGCTCTAACCATTTTGATCATGTTCATGCCGCATCTTTGCAACTCTCTCGGCCCATATCTTCCGCGTCTCTTTGTTATCTATACCAGGGTGCTTTGCTGGGACAAGTTTGGTGTTGTTCGACTCGATGTGCATTCCAGCTTGAGCAACTACTCCAGAGCAGCATCGCCCCTCTCCATGCAGGACTCGGATTCCGCAACACAAGGAGGAGCCAGTTCCAGTGGATGGGACAAGTTGGACTCCTCTTTTGAAACTGCTACCTCCACGACACCGGATGTCAGCGACTATTTCAGTTTTCTCTACGGTCTCTATCCAATCAATTTCCTGGCCTTCATTCGTGAGCCTTATAAGTTCTTGGATCGATCAAACTACAAGGAAATTGACCAGTTGGACATTGATGAAGAGACTGTACGCGCTCGGACAGCGCCATACCGTCAGAGGCACATCCTGCACCCCAACTTCTTGACATTGACTGCCGAGACTGAGTTGAGCGATCAGAACAGATGGATGAAGGTGGAGCCAGCGGACGTGACAGCACAATGTATCGGGCTTGTCGTTAACAACATGCCTGCCATTTCGGCTCCGCGTCGCCGTCCTCCCATCCATACTGTATCATCTTCAATACCAGATAGCCTTATCCCTGATGAAGACATCCCGGCTGCCAGTCTGCTGGACACAGACCCGGAAACAGCGGAAGCGGAGAACCAGCAACAGGCCGGAAGTGATGAACCAAAAACACACCAGCGCAGTACTGTATCGCCCCGCGACTCTCGATACCATGACAGTCCTACGATACCCGCCTCTCTCGGCACAACCGAACAGCAACACCTCCAAAATATGCTGGACCTCCAAGAACAACTCCATGCTGGATTATATTTCTCCAAGAACGGCAACACACCTACTCCGCCTCTCCACTCCTCTCTCCCTCACCCTTCAGGCCCACCACCAACCTACCCCGGCAGCGCAGCCGCATCTCCTCATCTCGGTGCCTACGCACACACCTTGGCCCACGACCTTATCCCCCGCTCGCCTGCCCTTCGTCCCGCACGTTCTGACATTGAAGGCACAATTGCATACCTCCAACGCGAAGTCATGCTTCTCAAAAACGACCTCAACTTTGAACGCTACCTCAAACAACAGCATCTCTCGCACATTGGCCATCTCCAGAGGAAGCATATTAAGGATTCATCTGCAGAAGCCGAGACGCAGAATCTCATCAACACGAACCGCAATCTTAAGGCGAAACTCGAGGTGGCAAAGGAAGCATACCAAACTCTTCGCGAGGAATCCACGAAAATGCGATCACAGTCAAAGAAATGGGAGGCCGAGTTGAGTGCCAAGATTCGTACTTTGCGGGATGAGCAGAAGGCGTGGAGGGCCGAAGAACAGGCAACCAAGAGTGGGCTTGAAACCGCGAGGATTGAAGCGGATAATCTGAGGAAGTTGTTGGCGGAGTCGGAGGCTGATGGTTTGAGGTTGCGACAAAAGCTGAAGACTTTGGAATCCAAGATGGAGGAGGTTAATAAGCTGAAGACGTCTGTGGATCGTTTGAGTAGGAAGGCTAGCGAGTATCAGGCGAAGGCAGAGGAGTGTGAGAAGAAGAAGTTGGAAGCAGAAAGTATGGCGACCATGGTCGATGAGTTGAATCTCCGCTTGAAAACCAGGGATACGGAAGTGATTGAGATGAGACGGTATGTTATCAATACTCACAGTTCCAATCATCATTGGCTGATTTACCTAGTGGATACGAAAGTCGAATCCGCGAGATGGAATCCTGTCTCAACTCCCTCCCTCAACCTCTCCCGGCCAGTCCCAGCCCTAAATTCCAAGGCATGCTCGACGACGTTCTTGCAGCCACTAACTCCAAGCTCTCAACACTGAAGAAAGCACACAACCATCTACTCCGAAAGTACACAGATCTGGAAATCAAACACATGGAGCTGCAATCTCAGTATGAGGCGCTTGTTGGAGGAGACATGCAACGGCAGTTTTCCTCTGACAATGAGGGAGTTGGGCTCGGAGTTAGGCGACACCCAATCCATTATCAATCGGAAGATGGAATGAGTCCAGGTGGTAGCTATGCCGAGTCTGTAAGCAGCTACCAATGTACCACCCCACTCGTTTCCCATACCACCTGAAAACAACTGACATTTACTATAGATGGGCCACTCAGCGCCGACTCAACATCGCACTACTCCGCCCCCGAGTTTCCATTCCCCCGAGCTGCTACCAGCAACTACATGCGTGTCGGAAACTCAAACCTCAAATCCTCCTCCTCCTTCCACGGCTTTTCAACCGGCACCAGCGGCCTCGCCACCTCATCCCCACCCGAAACCATCCATGGCGATGACCGCGCCCAGCAGAACGACGAAACCCGCAGTGTGAGAACTGTTACCTCCACTACATCGTCGGAACGCCGGAGAGCGGAAAAGGTGAAACCGCAATCCGAGGTTCGCATTCGCGGGCGTGGAGGTAGGCATTCTGAGTTTTTTTTGCTGTGTGATGTGTATGCGGTGCTGATATTATGGATTAGGTGCGCAGAATATCGGTAAGAAGATTAAGGATAAAGACGGAGACGAAACGCCGCCGAAGCAGAAGAAGAAGTCGAGGTTTGCAGCTGGGAGTGGGTTGGCTGGGATCCGGTCGTTTGTGTAATGGGTGAAAATAGCGTTGGGAGTTGGAGTGAGCTTTGATAGTGACTTTGATGGGTATTTTCATGTGGCTGGGTGTTTTAGCGGGGTGGCATTGTTATCCGGTATGGGGTTGTATTTTTATATTCCGTGGATTTGCGGAGCTGGGCATATCAAGTTTGTGTATGATACGGAACTTACATTGCGGACGAATCATCAATCTGTAAATCAAACATTCAACGATACAACAACCTCGCTGGCACCAAATTTGGGATTGATACAATGAATGTCACTTTCCGTTTCATATCCAACATGCCGTGGTGACTCGAGAAACGATTGACCAATAGCACCAAACATGATCATTCCGTCCCACCAGATATCATATCATACAAGTTCATCCCTCGCTCTACCCTTCTTTACCCCTCACAACCCACATCTCCCTCACCGCCCACGGCTCTATTCCTCCTCATGCACAACCTTGATCTCCTTCTCCACTTCTCGTACCGTGATACTTTCCTGGGTCTCACCCTTCAAGATCTTCTGCGCCAGCTCCGTAATCTCCGCCTGCTTATCATCGAGATCCGGGTTCTTTCCCTCCATCCGTGCTTCCCGGTAGTTCGCAATTGACTTGTAGAGCTCGTTATCCCATCTGGTGAAAAACGGTTAGTCACACAAGCTATCCAGCCCATACCCCAGAATCCCATAAATGCTCCACATCCCCCACTCTCCCCACAGCAATCCATCCTCGGCACTCCCACAACCACCCCAAGAAAGAGATGACATACGGTGACAAATCCTCCGGCTCAGCAGGATACACAAACGGGTTCTCCAGCTCGACCGTCATCCTCTTGATACTAGGCAACCTCTTAATCACCCTGTACCCGGCCTGTCTCGACGCCTCCTTCAGCGACGGCTGGATCACGAACGACCGCACCGCCTTGACTCGCACATTATAGGCGTGCAGCAGGTAGTCACGCAGGTCGAGCTTGTTGATGTTGAGCGGCACTTCGAACTGCGCAAAGTTCGGCGGGAGATGGGGGGTTCTGAGGAGCGCGACCGTGAAGTTGGGACTAGTGGTTTTGGAACCGGGTGCGGTGAGGTTAGCTTGATGTTGTGTGTTTGGGTGGTGGAGGAAGATGATGATGGCGGGGTTCGTGGAGGAGGAGGGTGGGGACCGACAGGAAGACTTTCTTGCTGCCAATTCGCGGGGGTCGGAGTGCCGCCGCCATGGTGAGGCGAAGGGTGTAAGGGATCGGTGGGAGCGGCGAAGGAGGGGCTGGGTTGGCGGCGCCGGAGGTGTGGGCGCGGAAGAGGTGCTTCGGAGGTGTCGAGAAATTTGGCCGGGGGAGGGTAAGTTCCGAGTCTATCACCATCACTCGGTCGCAAGACAACTAAGGTGTTTGCCCAGCTTCATAATTCTTGGACCATTGGTCTGTAGTTTCTGTCAGGTGTAGGTCGGTGAGAAGCAATCCTCCCATCGCCACAACACTTGTCTTGCTTTCTTCCTTTTCGTTGCCCAAATATGTAAATATGTACTGGCGACAGTAGGAATACAATTGAAGAAAGCTATGCAACACCAAAGATATACCCCAAGACCTCATCCTGAGCTACCATGGGCGGATACTTAATACAAATAAACAACGGGTATTGTTAATCGAGAGTATGTTTACAATTAAACCCCAACACCATATCTGAATCGCAACCCACCTATCTACCCCCACCACCAATGCTTCTTCTCGCGCTGATCCTTCGCTTTTCCTTCACAGTCGCCGATTCAGCAGCATTTGCAAGAGGAATAACTACTTCAGCTTTCCTTTTCTTGCTTGTCTCTCCTGAATTTGCTTTGCCCGTGTCGTTTGTACTGCCACTATTATGGCTATTGTCTTGCTTACGACTTTTGCTTTGATTCTTTTGACCCTGAATGGGGTCATTGTCACCCCCGGAGGCGTGATTCGTTGAATCATGTGTATCTCTAGGATCCCCTCCATGGTCCTCGTTGTCCATGTTCAAATCCAATCCCGATTCATGCTTTTCGTTAAGCTGCCGTGGTTTCAAGCGCCGTGGTAAGGGGTCCTTGACGAAGTTTGTGGACTGTCTAGGTTGTCTCCCGCTGGTACGTTTTGGCGGTTGTGGGGGTATTTGGGTGTCTGCGGCTGGTTGATCGATATCAGAACCACCGAGATCGATTGTAGGCACGGCTGAGGGAGATGTTGAGTGCGGCTGTAAAGGTTCTGGAGGAGGGGGCGGGGGTGCATGTCTCTTTCGAGATGCCGATGATGAATGTGTCCGAGGAGGGTTTGTAGCTGTCCCCGATTCTCCCCGTCGGCGGGGTTTCCAGAAGTCTTGGGGAGAACTAGTATGAGTAGTTCCGTCGCTTTCTTGTGAGTCTGGAATAACCTTTCTTCGCGAGTCCATGCTATTCGTCCTGGTGTCTGTGAGTTTAATGAAAGGCTGTTGCTCTTGTTGATATCCTCCCCGAGATCCCAGGGCCTCAGCATCCGCATCCATCCCGCCCATTTCCATGTCTCCATCACCTGCGCCGGTGTGCGCCCAATCTTTATCCATCGCTTTCCCTCCGGCAGCAACATCCCCACCACCCCTCAGCTCCTCCATTTCGGCTCTCAACATATCCAACTCCTCTTTCATTACAACCATAACCCCCATAACCTTCCCAATCCATTCCGGAATGACCTCCGGTTCCGGATGTAGATATCGCATCAGACTGGGATCCACAACCACTGGCATCGCTTCCAACCCTTTTTGGGCTGCGCACTCCGTCCCATCTCCTTCACTACCACTAGGGACGCTACTACCACCTTTCTCCTGTCCAAGACTGAAAATTGCCAGCTTATCGATCGCAATGGAATATTTCTCGAGCAGGACGTTCATCTTGGGTGTCGTGGCGACATAGCGCCGCCCGATAGTGGCATCGCAGCGAGGGCAGTGGAGCGGGAGGTACGGGCAAAAGGCATCAGGCGCGGAGGCGGGCGGGAGAACTGGGTTCTGAGGTTCTGGCGCGTGGTCCACGAGCGCGTGGGTGAACAGGAGCGATGTGATGGTAGGGTTGTAGGAGAGGATGGAGGCCGACGAAGTAATGGGCGTCGAGCAAGATGAGCAGAGAAATACTATGGGTGGGATTGGTGACGTGGAGGTGGTGTTGTCAGAGGAGGAGAGGGAGGAGACGAGTGCATCCATCGAGGCGTGGTGGTGTTTGTCCAGTGAGTGAGGATGCGCCGTGGTGGTCTATGACGCGTGCGCATGTGACGTTCATCTTATCTGGTGTAACCATGTCTATAAAGAATCGAACGTGATACGTAGGGTTTTGTATGGAAACATTGGGAGCACGTAAATCTGAGAAGCACACTGGAGCGCCGAGTTGAACACAAGATAGCAAATCACCCAAACCGAAAGGACAAGCGCCTTGATAACACCTGGAGACGATGCTCACGGAAGCTAGATCATCACAGCGCCCCGCATATTGACTTTTGGTAACAAATCAAAGCCGTGAAGATGAACAAGAAAAAATGACCCGATACAAAACACCAGCACCCAAATTTACCGAAACCAACCATCTAATAACGCTCCTTCCTCCGCAAGTCATCCGAGAACTCCTCCAGGGGGGACCGGACGAGCTTGGTCTCCTTCCAGAGGTTGGGGGTGAGGAAAGCATAGGTGTTAGAAACAGCGGAGAAGGTGGCCTTGAGAGTGTTCTCGAGGGTCTTGGTGGAGCCGGAGGACTGAGTGTAGGCATCATGGATACCAGCGAGCTGGAGGAGACGCTTGACAGCGGGGGAGGCAACGAGACCGGTACCGCGGGGAGCCGGGATCAACTACATCACCTATAAGACACAATTCCACTATAAATCCCAGATTCTAGAGAACATACCCGAACAGTAACGGAACCGCACTTGCCAGACTCCTTGGCGGCAAGAGAGTGCGGCTCACCGAGAGACGAACCCCAGTAACCACGGCGGACAGGGAGGACGGCGAGCTTGGCGATGATGATGGCGGCACGGATAGCAGTGGCGACTTCCTTGGAGGTCTTGATACCGAGACCGACGTGACCCTCGCTGTCACCGATAACAACGATGGCCTTGAAGCGGGTGCGCTGACCGGCACGGGTCTGCTTCTGGACAGGCTTGATCTGTTTTCCCAAAAGCCGTCAGATTCCTATTCTGCCTAGCTCCACCACAGCTCCCAAATGTCCTCCTCACCTTCATGACCTCGTCCTTGAGCTTGGGCAAGAAGTAGTCGACAATCTGGTACTCCTTGATCGGGAGAGAGTGGAGGTAGATCTCCTCCATGCTCTTGATCTTGCCGAGCTTGACCAGACGGCCGAGCTTGGTGACCGGCTGCCACTCCTTCTCCTCGCTCTTTCCAGCACCACGGCGACCACGGCCCCGTCCACGTCCACGTCCACGATCGCCTCCACGACCACGGTCACCACCGCGGGATCCGAATCCACCACGTCCTGCTGCGTCGGCCATATTGTCGGGTTGTCGGGGTTGGTTTCGTCGGGGAAAGGTGCTGTCGGGTGCTCGAATTGGCGGCGCGGGGCGGTCGATGGGGAATTCTCGTTGTCAGCCTCTCTCGCTGTGGTGCGGGCGCCGTCGTGAGCGTCTGTGTGGGTGCCAGGGCTGGCAACCAGCGAACCCTATGTCTTGGCCAGATGCGCAGCGCTCGCTGTCAAAAGCTGTACTGCGCATATCGTGTATCACCCCCCAACGTCGGCTGGGACTACTAGATGACACAGATACAACTGGGAGATGAAAGATGGTAAAGTGCATCAAACGTTGCAACTAGAGATCGGGATTGGGATATCTTCGTCTAGAACATCAAACCTCTAACTACCTTCAATTCCTACAGCCCACCCATGTTCACAATCGAACCTTCTTGCTCTCTCCCAGATTCCCCTCAGAGTCACGACCCCATATCTCCAGGCTCATACCAAGCTCTTTGAATTCGGGCTTTCTGAACAGTGCGTCCATCCCACTTTGTCCAGACAGTCTAAAGAGCCAATCAATAAACGCCACTGCCCAACTTCCCGGTCCTTCGACCCCCTCTGCAGCCCGCATCGCTGCATAGTTATAGACTATGATGGCCACAATGACGCTGAGAAACTTGCAGTTTCGGTTGTTTGCAATCATGGTAGCAATGACCGTTCCCAATGAACAACCTGTCCCAGTCACCACCCCTTGGAGCATGTGGCCGCCTGAAATTGCAATGACTGATTTCCCATCAGAAACCCAGTCAGTCACCCCAGTCATGACAACGATGTTCTTGTGTCTTTGAGCAACGGTGGACACCAGAAGCGCCTTCGTTTTTGAAGATTCGCCTTCATCGTCCAAGATCGTGTCCACAGAATCAACACCCCTCATCTCTACAGTCTCCCCAGCCACCGTCCGTATCTCTCCTTCATTTCCTTTGATCACATCAATATATCCGGCGCCGAGAATGACTGCCGTTGTCGACCGACGCAGCTTGGATGCTCCAGCTCCAACAGGGTCGAAAACCACCGGATTACCAAACTGGTTATTGCTGCGGATAGCTTCAAAGAAAAGCGGGTGCGCATCTGGACTCGCAGTGCCCATGTTCAGCACGAATGCTCCGTTGATTCTTGCAAGGTCGGCTGTTTCCTCAATGTTCTCGCTCATGATTGGTGATCCACCAGCAGCAAGACAAACGTTTGCGGAAAAGTTTTTGACCACATCGTTTGTAATATGATGGATCATGCTCTTGTGCTCGTGAACGTTCTTCAAAATGCTAGAAATATTTGTGTATACTTCTGCAGCGTCGTCGAGCTTGAATTCGTGTTGACTGAAAGCAAAAGCCGGCGGCGCAGTGAGCAACTTTCGGAATGATAAACAAAGGTCTTCTGGATCTTCCGAAGAGATGATTGCCGATACCACTGCTGGCCCTTGAATGCTCATTCGTTCTTCTCCCGATGCGGCCCATTTGATCCACTGCAGATTCCCCGTATTTACCCCTCCAATAACGACAATTGGAATCTTTGAAGGGAGCCCTTCAAAGTTTTTGCGCTGAAGAAGATCCCGGAGACCGCTGATCCCCAAAGGAGGATCATGGTCTGGCTTGGTGTTTGTCGCATAGATCGGTCCAACACCGAGGTAGTCGCAGTCAGCTCCATGGAGTCGCGATAACTCATCCAAGTTCGTGATAGATACACCAATGATCTTATCCGGGCCGAGCAGTTCACGAGCGGTCTTGACATCTGATAAAACTTCAGTGATTGGGCAATTTTCAGATAGTGTTGGCACATACCACAATCATCCCATCCAACATGAAGACCTTCCGCATCTACAGCTAGAGCAACATCGACACGGTCATTGATGATCAGCGGAACATTGTATTTCCGCGTAATTTCGTGGATTTCACGGCCTACATAAAGTTTCAATCAGCAATGGCATCAAGCCGATCTTGGAATTCAATGCACCTCGCTTGATGAATTCCGCTGTGGATAGTTTCTTCTCGCGCAACTGAACGACCGTAACGCCACCTCGGATGGCGCGCTCAACCTGTTCGGCAAGAGATCGATTCTTGGGGAGGAGCCCCGAGTCCGTGACCAAATACAGCGAGTAATCAACTGACGGACGAGGCATCTGGGCGTTGTATCAAAGAGAGTCGGGTTGACGTGCAAGTTGATGTCCAAGTCTGTGGATGTCACTGGATGACTCTTACATGCGGGCTCCACCAGCTCTATCCCAGTCCTCTCGGTTAACAACGTGAGTTCCCATTACAAAGCTTTCATCCTTGAGGATGTCTTGGCAACAAATTTGTATTCTATTGTTGGAGTGACTACGGATGACTAGTTCCTCAAACAGCTCCAAGAAGAGTCTTGAACACGTTTATCCAGAGAATAGTCCCTATCCATGGGCCTTGTGTAAAAATTTTAAAATAAGTGATGCCCCTTTCTTTTTCTCGAGCATTAGACGTTGAGGGTCGTCATGTTATTGATATACTTTGGGATATTTAGCTTCAGCCTCAGTATAGAGTTTGTGGTAAGGTATTTAGTTTCTTACCCGTATTACTTTCAGCTGTGATATGGACATGGTGCTATGGTATTCCAACAAACGATGAAGGTAAAGACACTAAATACACGCTGCTTAGGCGGCCTTCCTGCCAATCGCCAAAAACACTTCCCGCTCAATCTTGATCTCCTTTCCCTCATCATCCTTACTCAGGAATGTCACCCCCTTACCACCTCCACCTGGAGGGCCGACCTCAAGAAACCTCACATCCACCAGCCCGGCTTCCGCAAATAGGTCTCTGACCCTTTGCTCAGAAAACCCATGATGAGCTACCACATGCTCAAAGTGCTCCATCTTGCCATGGGGTTTAAACTCCACGATCGCCAACATGCCAGTCTCGGATTTCAACCGCTCGGCAATCCTCTTCACTGTCAAGCCCGCGTCCGCAATATGATGTAATGCCAGCGAGCACACGGCAACGTCGAAATCCTTTGCCTCAGGCAACAACTCTTGATCGGAACACAGATCCCCTACAACTGCTTGCATCTCTTCTTTCGATAATCCTTGATTCTGTGCCGCGGTGTTGAACTCGTTTACCATGTTGGGTGATAAGTCGATACCCGTGACTGATGCTACGTGGGGTAGGAGGGCACGAGAGATGAGACCGGGACCACATGCGTAGTCCAGAACTCGTGTGGTGTCTTCAGAGAGAGCGGAAGAAAGGGCATCGATGATGGCGGACGCAACATAACTGGCTACTTTGTTGTGGGAGTGGGAGTGGGCGTAATCGTGTGCTTGTTTGCTGGGATGGAAAGTGAGCTTCGGCACACGTTGGGGACGCGGAAACGTTAAACATACTCGAAATGATCCTTATTTGAGGAACTGAGAGCAGTGTGGTCATGGTGATGGTGATGATGGTGATGGAAGGACATGGTGGAAAGCGTAGTTGGTTTGATAGAAGGGGTGCTGCGACAGACGAAGCAGATGTGGGGTAGTCAATTTAAATGCAAGCTTCAGGAATGATGGGGATCCTGTGAAGGAGCAAAAGCCCGGGATTCAAGGGGGCAGTTGGAGCTCAGGTGAGCAGGATTGAGCTGTTTGAGGAGATATTTCAGTTGTTTTTGGCGTTGGAGAGGTTCTCGAGGGGCGCGATGTGGGGACGGGTCATCGGGTGCTGCTAACGAGTGATCGACCATGCGTTCGCTTTATCCCTGTGCTCATGCAACAGTTCACTCACCATGAATCACAAGCATTGGGCTGAGTAATGGTAACGTTAATTCTTTACTGTTATCTATCCACCACTCTACAACTGGTATCCGTTGCCATCTTCATAAGAGAAAAGCGTACACATTCCGTTTCATCATGCCCACTATGACCCAAAAGCGCAAAAAAATCAACTAGACCAATGCCCAACACCTACAGTATGATGCTCGCTACAAATATTTGAATCCCACAACTTCGTCCATCAGATATCGATACCCTCCTGCAATGGATGATCCCCATCCGCCGCCTCCTTGTTGTTGCGCTTGTTGAGCAGGTTTCGCAGCTGGGGCCCCTCCAATCCAGCCACTCAACCAACCATCCTTCTTCTGAAACGCAACCTGCTTGGGCGCCAAAACTTTGGCTCCAGGAACATGTTGCGAGTATTCACCATTGTTACCTAACTGCGGTTGCCGACCAGGGGTACCAGGTGTGAAGCTACGAGCTCCCACAGCGCCTAAGCTATTGCGTCGTCCAGTGCTATTCCTCCTCCCGGCGCTGTTTCTCCTATCTATGAGTGCATCAGTTGGCGGTGCATCGAGCTCCATGGAATCGTCATATACAGCCTGTCCAGAGGAATTGGTGTCCCACATGGCAATCGTCAATCGGCGGCCTCCAATCATGAACTGTCCAGACGCCGACCCAGCAACGGCTTGTTCAGCAGCCTCCCGGTCCTTGAATGTAATTCGCACCCAGTTTCCCAATACTTCATCAGTACCAGTGCATGGCTGGGTCATATTTCGAACCTTTTCGCTCAAAGATTCGCGAGGATATATCTCAGGATCCGGGAATTTGCACTCAGATTCAGGTAGTCCAGAGTAGGCTTCAAGGATCGGTCCATAGTAGCGGCGCAGCCCCCGAACGACGTCATTAAACCGATTGTTGGAGAAGCCAGAAACACGGACTTGAGTCGGCGTCATGGAATCCACGTTGCCGGAGTTGATGGTGGTGGCAGCATCAAAGGGAAGGTCGTCGTACATGGATGTGAGAGGTGGGAGATTGCCTTCAGAGGTTGTTTGGTCAATATTGAAGTCTGGAGTTGCAGAGTGGCGGGCTCGCGTTCGTGCTGCTCTATTTCATCCGTCAGCAGCGCCCAAACAAAAATCAGGAGAACACGAACGGTCGAGAACCGAACATGGATTTCGGCCATGCTCCATTTGAGAGTGGCGGAGAGTTTTGCGAGGTTGAGCGTTTCAAAGGGGGTTTTCTCCTTGATGCCTCCGGAAAATCTGCTCCTTCGGAAGTCTTCAGTGTGTTGTCAGTTTGGGAGGGTCGATTGTCATATATTACGTATAGGCATACCGGCGCATCATTGTTCAGCGGAGTAGCTTGGTGTGCAATTTTTTGGAGGTACTGAGACGTGGCCGAGGACTGGATCGACGTTTTCGAAGCGAAAGGTGACGGTTGGCCGGCAAAGGTAGAGTAGTCTTGAGGAGCGTTAATGCCCTGTTTCTCATGCCAGTTTTGAAAAAGTTTTTGTTTTTTCTGTTCCGGTGTACCAGCGACTGCTCCGTTGTTGGGAGTAAAGCTGGAGCTGGCAAAGATCGAACCGCCAGACATGGTTGAACCACTCATGACGAAGTCGCGAAGAACCGGGGATGATCGTCGGTTGTAGTGCAGAGGAAACTTTGGAAGTGGTAATACAAGTTGTTCCGCGGGATTTTGAGTGATCGGAGGAAGGCCGCGACGGCGTCGAAGTTGGTGTGGATTCGAAGCAGCAAGATGATGAGAAAGTGTCGCGCTGGGAACCCAGACGCGGTCTTACTCACGTGGGCATGATGTGCGTTGCCAGCAATTAGTCATCCAAATTACACCAAACCGTACCTAAAACAAAAGATGTAAAAAAAAAAGCCTCACGCGGGGCTCGAACCCGCAACCTTGAGGTTAAAAGCCACACGCTCTACCGATTGAGCTAGCGAGGCTGAGCTTGGCTATTATTCCTTCACAGCAATATTTATATAAATGTTTATCAACTTTAACGCGCATGATGCTGGAAGCTGGAGTCGAAATACTTCCAGACAGAACCATAGAGCCGACAATTCCGAAAGATAGGATACACGTTGCCGACACAGAGAGAGCCTCAGCCATAGCTTCCCAACACGCAAACCCACCGAGAGGTACTCTAATAATCTGGACAGACGGGTCACGTAACTCCGAGGGAAGTGTCGGGGCAGCCACAGCCCAACTGGACCCTGAAGAATAATGGCAAACGAGACTATGGAACTTAGGGTCAACAAAAGAGGTTATCAATGCAGAACTGTTCGCCATATCCGAAGCATTACGCAACGCCCCACAGAATATGCCGAAAAACGGAGAAGGAGACCCGGCCACACGCTCAGAGTCTTCACGGACTCCCAGAGCGCATTGAGAAGGATCCAAGCAACGGAACCAGGACCAGTCTAACGTTGTGGAAGATATCAGAAAGCACCACCGAAAGCTGAAAGAGGCGGGTATAGAGACCCACCTTCACTGGGTCCCAGGGCACGGTATTGAAGGAAACGAGGTTACAGACGAAGCTGCAAAAGCCTCCAGACAGAGCCAATACAAGTATACGGGGCGCTTCGGGGTGGCCTCAATTACCCACATCACCCGGAGACTGAGAGAGAAAACGGAGGACGAAGAGAGAATGGGCAGCCAAAATATGCGGGAAATATTATCCACAACAATTCAAACTCCCCCGAACCCGGAAACCTGATCAAGCAGCAATGAGGGCCGGCAAAAGCCTCGCGAGCAGATATTCCAGATTCGCCACAGATAAGGGTCTAACTGTGGTATACCTGAGAAGAATAGGGAGAGCTACGAGCGACGAATGCTGGTGGTGCGGAGACCCTCGCCAGAACCACATTAGCATAGATTTCAGTGCGGAAACTAAAACCATACACCGAAGATTGGAATCGGAGTGAGTAACCATGACTTGTCTGATGTGTTATGCTCCCGTCCTCTCGCCTGACCACGAAGTCGACCATACCTTTCACCTCTCTGCCGCCAAATACTGCGACTTTCTTGCCGCACTAAACACGTGCGACGCTCGCAACTTCTCGATCAAGGTCGACACAGAGCTACGACTCTTGTGGATGATTGCCATGGCTCGAAGTGACCAGTGGCCGCATGCACTGCGCGTTCCTCGTCAAGATCACAGAAGGGCAAATATAAAACGAAAACGATCTTGACGGCTCTGATGATAATGCTTCTGTTGACATGACGAGCTCTGGGATTGAGCAGATTGCGGAGAATGGAAGACGTTCCATAATGTTTAGACAACATTTGGACTTTAGAAGGTCTATTTTGTTCTCATAAGGGAAGTGAGGCAAAGCCGAGATACGGACCTATGTTGGCTATTGTGGCGAGAGACCCGCAGTGGGGATTGAGATTTAGAAAGCGAGTCTTCCGAAACCTTCGCTCTGAGTTTCTCAAAAGGATGTTCTTAACACCGTCATCTACTCCTCTGCAGGGATTTTCTTCCAACCACCAATGGTCAACCAGACAAAGTCTTCCCTTTGTTCCTTGACAAATGTGTTTCCTTCTCGGCGAAGCAAAGAGGAAGCTCTCTATAAAAATGCCTTGGGCCTGGAATGTCAGAAAGAACGCAGGTCCCGACTATGTTTAGGATGAGGCTTCTAATCCCGGTTTGCGCATTTGATGACTGGTTTTCAGATAGAATTAGATTCCTGTAAAATACATGTCTGGAATGATGGGTAGATAGCGAAACTTCAATCCATGTCAAAGAAAAACAGAGCTTACCCTTGATTTCATCTTCATTACCTATCACACTATCCACATTCCGTCACTCGAGGAATTTCAGCCTTGCGGCTCTGCGTCGGATCCCCCAGCCCAGCAACAGCGACGACGCAGCCAGTTCCTTCCTCTACACAACGCTTGGCCACCTCTCACCACCATCCCCCAGACATCCTACCAAACTCAACACCACCACAATCAGCAATCAACAATCCCTAAAACTCGCGCCACTCGAACCGGACCTTCTACCCTATCAGCAAACACCTGACACTGTCAATATACACATCTTGACCGTGGAAACGGAGCAATCCAGAGCTGCGCGCACCTTCCGGTACTGCGGACACCGATTGGTACCGCTACCACCGTACAGATCCTCAGTCCACGCGACGACGACACCTAGAAAACTGAGAGCTTGGCTACGAAGATCACGACGGATATTGTCTCCAGCAGACTCACCAACTCCTTGGCCCTTCGCCGATTATAACGATCTCCCTCCTCTCCGCCTGCTTCGACTGACATACTTGCGACCGGAACAATGATCATTAAATTCCCGCGCACCCTACCATTCCCGGTAATCATCACCAAGCTCCTCAAAGCACCAGCCGACGATGTGGAGCGGCTACAACCCCTGCTCTACTACACGTACCGTGCCAAAGTAACAGAGATGCCGGAATTTGGAGTGGAGGAAACTGTGGAAAGAGAGTTTACGGAGCAGTTTGATGCTCCCGAAGAAGGAACGTTTGTGAGATGGTTGGTGAGCGTGGGGGCACAAGTGGAAAGCTCGAGTGTTGGAATTTGCGAGGTCGAGGAGGTTTGCTCGCACGATGTCCAGTTTGCTGGCTTGTGCGCGACATGTGGAAAAGATATGACAGTGTGAGTGATGGCCCCTGAAGATGAAGCAGGTGCATGGCTACGTGACGGAGGGGATTCTGGAGTGAATATAATCGGAGAGGATGGATGTGATGCTGATTGGAATTTCTGTGTGAAGAAAGGATTACAATAGCGGCCCCGAACGAGCGATGATACAGATCGCACATGACAACACCGGTTTGAAAGTCAGCGAAAATGTAATTCTCCATGAGCTGATTGCAAAGGAACTCGCTAACCTCTTCTTTTATCCTACAGGAAGCAAAACGATTAGAAGAAACCTCGAAGCGTCGGCTCCTCAGAGACCGGAAGCTTTCTTTAGTCGTTGACCTTGACCAGACAATCATCCATGCCACCGTAGACCCCACTGTGGGTGAATGGAAAGACGATCCGTATTGTATCAACCACGAGTCTGTGAAAGATGTTCAAGCCTTTAAGCTAGACGAAGACATCTCCGGTGGCCGAGGAACATGGTATTATGTGAAGATGCGCCCTGGTCTTCAGCAATTTTTAAAGGCCATCGCACAGCTTTACGAGCTTCATATCTACACTATGGGGACCCGTGCATATGCCATGTGTGTGAAAAAGATTGTCGACCCAGACGGAACAATATTTGGTGAGCGGGTGTTGAGCCGGGACGAGAGTGGGAGTATGACGCAAAAGAGCCTACAGCGATTATTCCCCGTCGACACCAAGATGGTAGTCATCATTGACGATCGAGGAGATGTGTGGAAGTGGTGCGATAACCTTGTCAAAGTAAAGCCGTACGACTTCTTCGTTGGTATCGGAGATATCAACTCCATGTTCCTCCCTAAACGCCAGGACTTCCCTCCGACCTCAGTACCAGGCGTAACACCGACGACATCTACCGAGACAGTACCCCCAGCCCTGGAATCAGTTCCTATCGAGAAGAAGGAGGAGATTGAGGAAGAGCTGGCGGAGGAAATGGCAGAGACTGAGGCATTTTCGGAAGCCACAGCTGTTGCTGCTCCTCCAATAAGCACTTTGGACGCGCTCGTCACTATGAGCGGTAGCGACAACCGAGAGTTGATCACTGATCAAGCCGAGCAGCTGGAGAAAGCGATTGAGGCCCAGAAAGAGCAAAGGCCCCTGGCAAAAATGCAGGAAGAGCAGGATAAATTGGATGAGAAAGCGGCAGAACAGGGCCACATGGCCGATAGTTCTAATGACACAGCAAGTGAAGGGGGAACACAGAAGCACTCAGTCCTGCATGACAATGATCAAGAGCTTTTCCATCTTCAGAAGCATCTTACCGCGATCCATCACAATTTCTTCGAGGTGTACGACCGCGACAAGAAGATCGGGAAGGACAGAGTGAGTCAGTTGAAGGATTCAAAGCGGAATCCAAGGAAGCGGTCAGCACCAGATGATCCCGATGGGTTGGATCTGAGTGCCGTCCCCGACGTTGCTCGTATCATGCCCACAATGAAACAGGAGACGTTCAAGGGCGTGGTTTTGGTTTTTTCGGGGGTAATACCACTCAATGCAGATTTGCGCTTGTAAGTTTCTCGGATTCATATCTACAAGTCATAAACAATACTAACTCTACTAGCGCCGACATCGCCATCTGGGCTCGTTCTTTTGGCGCCGTGGTTACAGATGTCATTACACCCCGTGTCACCCACGTCGTTGCCGCCCGTCAACGTACCGCCAAAGTCCGGCAAGCCGCCCGTTTCCCTCAAATCAAGATAGTCACTCTCGAATGGCTCACCGACTCCATTTCACACTGGCAGCGCGAACCGGAAGACAACTATCTTGTTGTCGTTCATGAATCTGATCGCAACCCTGCCGCCTCCCCAAATGGCGATAAGAACGATCCTTACGTGCTGAATATGCTCTCTAGTGAAGACGAAGATTCGGAAGACGCGTCGGATGATGAAGATGACGAAGATTACGATTCCGAATTCATGAGCTCGCAACCGGCTGATCCGGTGGATGATCACCTTGACATGAGCAATGTGGGCTGGAAGGATGTTGACGAAGAGTTCGCGGAGTTCTTTGGGGATGAAGATTTCGACAGCGATACCGAGAGCGTACGCAGCGGGAGGAGCACAAGAAGTGAGCGCACAGATGTCGATTTGGCGAAACGAAAGCGTGCTGAGCTGAGCGATGCAGACGATCCAGATGCGGATGGGTCTGAGCTGCCTAGCAGTCAGGAGAGCATTGAATCAGCTACGGTGGGAGAGGGGAGTCGGTTGGCAAAGCGACAGAAGATAGCACGCGAACGGGCTGAGGAGGGGAGTGCGCTCAAGGTGGTTGAAGGCGCGGATGCCAATAAGGAGGAAGATCAGGATGAGCTGGACGCAAGGAGCCTAGAGGAGGATTTAGAACGAGGACTTTTGGAAATGGACGACGAGGAGGAGGTAGAGGCAGAGAAGAAGGCAGCAGATGGTGCTACATGATGGGAGAAGGCGTCCGTGAGGACTGCTGTACATACTGTTTTATTATTTCGTTTGGAGTTGATTGGGTACAAGGCGTGTTTTGGGCGGGTTTAAAGGTATTCTTTTTTTTTTTTTTTTGATATTGCGGTGTATGGTCTAGAGTCTTGGGATTAAACAACATGATTTCATTGTCATTGCTGTTATGAAGTATGGTTCTCAATGGCGGAAATGATTACAACATGAATACATCCTGAATACAACAATGGCAGATCACGTGTATGATGATTCATCGGGTGTCGGAAGGAGCCGCCTCGCGCTAGTGAATCGACCTGCATGAAGCGGACGTGCGCATTCACAGCTCTCGTGCTCCAACTCCCTATCACTACAGTCCGGCCTCCACCTCTACCCACGCCTTGAATGTCATCGACAACGACCACCGCATCCTCCCTCCCCTCCGGCTCGCTCGTCCTCAAGAAATTCTCCTCCTCCACAATGCCCTCCGGTACCACCGGTGGGCCCAACGCTTCCCCAAAGGTAGCGAAAACAAAGCTCCCTTACATACCTACACCGACCTATTATGGCTGCGGTACGAGACCTTCAACACACCGCGACACCGCCGGATATGGGCGCGCTAGCTGGACGAGACGGTGACAATGCTGATGGGATACGCTAGAACATATCGGAATGATGTTTCAAAAAAGTGGTCCCGGTTGCAGAAGTTTCTATACTGGCGCAGCCAGGGTCGCATTGGATCCGGAAAGACTGCCAGCGCAGAAATGCAATGGCTGCTCATACACATTAACGAGAACGTATATGTGTATGCAATGCCCAATGACGCATTGCCCGAAGCATGCACTGGAGCATTCGAGCGTTGCAAAACACAAATTTGGTGAGTAGTTACCAAGTTGGGGCCAAGCATGGAGAAAGCTAATCAGATCCCCATGAACTTTATTGCAGGCGTTGATTCTCGAAACGGGCATGTCTACTGCTTTGCGTGCTCCGACTACATCTATGACCCCACGCTAGAGGAAATTCGGATCGAACAGGAAGTGTCGCTCTACGGTAGGAGTGCGTTTTCTTTACACCCTGTTCTGCCTTCTCCTGTTCGTCAGTCGCTAAAGTTATTTCCATCACTCAGGGCGTAAGAAGCGCCGACTAGACGATGCTAAGCCCTCTTCCGACGACCTCGAATACATCGATAAACACTCCTCCTATGCCCCATGCCGTGCGACTGGCCTGAGAGGATTCCTTAACATGGGCTCCACTTGCTTCATGAGCGTTATCCTACAGAGTCTTGTCCATAACCCATTGCTCCGGAACTTTTATCTCTCGGACGGCCACAAGCGATCGGATTGTACAGTACAGCATTGCATGAGCTGCGCCATGGATGAGGTGTTTTCAGAGTTCTTCACTCAAGATAAGGTCGAGGGATTTGGTCCCGTAAATCTTCTCACAACAAGTTGGAAATGTGAACAAGTAAGGCATTCACATTGTCCTCTCCTCTCGAACGCGAATCTCATAACCCTCCTCCAGACGCTAGCAGGCTACCAACAACAAGACGCCCATGAATATCTCCAATTCCTCCTCAACCAACTCCACCTCAACCACATTTCGACCCCACACTCCACTTCCTCTCCCTCCCCCACCGACGACTGCACCTGCATTATCCACCGTGGCTTCTACGGAAAACTCCAATCCGACGTCACCTGTTCCTCATGCCACAACATCTACACCAAAGACGACCCCGTAATGGACCTCTCCCTAGACCTCCGCATGAAAGCCCGCGTCAAATCAAACCCCAACAACCCCACAACCCTAACCGTCAGCGTCTCTACCGCTCCCGCAGTCCAAACCCTCCAAGAATGCCTCTCCCGCTTCACCAGCGTTGAAAACGTCGCCGAGTATTTCTGCTCGAATTGCGGTGGATCACGCGAAGCTACGAAACAGTTGACGGTGAAACGGCTACCCCCGGTGCTGTGTATCCAACTCAAGAGATTCGAACACTCGGCTTCTGGTTCTGCGAAGATTAATACCGTGATACGCTTTCCGATGCAGTTGGATATGACCCCGTTTACGACCAGAGGGAAGCGGAAACGAACTGCTGCGGCTGGGGGAAATACACCACAGCAGCAACAGCAACCAGAGAGGCCGTGTAAACCGTTTATATACGATCTCTTGAGTGTAGTGGTACATAAAGGTGAAATCAACTCGGGACATTACATCAGCTATGCTCGGCAGAATGGGCAAGTGAGTTTTTTGGTCTCCATATCCTTCTGCGTGGAGTGCTAATGTGCGTTTTGTTAGTGGTTTCAATTTGATGATTCCGTGGTTACTTTGGCGACGGAGAAGCAAGTGTTGGCAGCACAGGCCTATCTGCTGTTTTACATGATACGAACACTGGCATGATGAGTATTTTTTTTTTTCCCGAGCATCGCCTTTATTGTTGCGTTTGATTCAGCGGGGAGGGGCCGGAACACATCACAACACGTATATATACCCCCTCCTAGATGAGCTATGTATGAAGAGAGGGCATCAAGGGTTGGGTTGGACTGAAGTTGGGATGTTTTTGTTTGGAATTGTTTTGTTCTTGTGCATGAGTTTGGGATAGCAATATTGGATTCACGAATGGCGTCTAGGCGTGTTTTAGGGAATAATTTGATTTTGTTTGGTAACAGTTGTGGGTGGGGTGTACAAAGATCAATCAGGACAATACAGGAAGAACATTGGATCAGTAGAAGTATGCATATTTCAAGAGTATAGGATCTCTGATACCTATTTTCATCCCCCCACCTATGTCTTCATCTCGCAAAGCCCACCCGCTATGTTATCAAAAGATATTTAACGCCCGCTATCAACAACAATAAAAACCGGATATATCAACAGTATAACCAACTACCCACCACATCACCGTCTTCCAGTAACTCTTTTCCCACCCGCCAACCTCCCTATCCCCACCAACCCACCCCTCCCCATCCTCCCCTGCGGTGGCGGCGCCGGCACACTCGGCGTCTCCCTCCCCGCCGGCGTCGGTGCTCTTGACTGTCCCTGCACCTGCCCGGACGTCTCACCTCTATTATTCCCACCCAAACTCATATTACTCCCCATACTCTTGACCTGGCCGCCAATGCCAGCACCACCACCACCAAAGCTATTCGCCGCGGCGCCTTGTTGCTGCTGCTGCTTCCGCTGTCGTTCCTGCACCTGCTTAAATTTCTCCAGAAGCTCCATCCACTTGATTTCATCCCCGCGACCTTTGAGACGGCCCCGTGATTCCGAGTAGCTGCTCTGGTTGGAGGGTGGAGGCGGGCGGGGGGCGGTGTGGAGGTACCCGATTGCCGACACTGCGTTGAGGCGGTTTTTGAGGGTTTGGAAAGCGGAGGATTGCGGCAGGAGCATGAGGAGGCCGTAGAGGCATTTGTACAGGTATGGGTATTTTTCGGGTTCGAGGAGTTGCAGGCGAAGGTAGGTGAAGACGGGGGATTCGAGGAGGTGGACGAGCTTGTCGATTTGGATGAGGAGCGTGACGGTGATTTCGAGTTCGGCGATGATGGAGAGGAGGTTGGAGGCTTGTTCGTAGGCTTGTGCGAGGAGGCACAAGGAGAAGGTGGCGACGGCGTTGTGGCACCAGCTGCGGAAGAGGGAGACGAAAAGGGCTTGCCCGTCCTTGGTTTCTAAACTTCGGAGTCGTTTTCGGAGGTCTACGAGCTCTGGGGCCGTGATGAGGTTGTTGTTGAGTTGGAGGACCATGATGGAAGCGAATTCAACGTCTTCGTCTTTTTCGAGAATGTCGGCCATGGTACGGAAGATGCGCTCTGGGTTGAGATTGACACAGAGATGGCGGATGATGAGGTTGCCGCGGGTTTCAAGAAGGCGACGGTCGGTAGAAAAGAGGGAGAGGAGGGAGTGCATAAAGGAGGCAAAGTAGTCATCTTCACTGTTATGGGAAATTTGGGAAAGCAATTGGAGATCACGAGTCACGACTTGTTCTGAGGGGTCGGAGAGGGTTTGAAGAAGTGCAGGAAAGGTGCCATCGTTAATGGTGAGCATCTGGAATGGGGTGTTAGGGGAATAGGTGCCAGGGCATGGTATGAATACCTTTCGTGGAGCCTTCCGATGGAGCATCAACAGCCACTCCAAGGCGGCGACTCGGGTTTGCTCGTGCTCGTTTAGGAATTGAAGCGTAAGAGCATTGACTGTCGCGGCGTAATCCAGATCCACCGATGATGGTTGCGGAGTTGCGGCCTCTGGTGTAGGGGTAGTCGTTGGACCTGCTGCCGTCGGTCCTAACGTCGGTGTTCGTCTCCCAGGTTCTTGGTCCCTTGCAATTCCCGGCTTTGAGGAAGAATCTCTTCTCCCCTCAGCAGGTACCTCTTTCGGGGCTGGTGTCAATCTCTGAACTTGTGGGATATATGGCGGAGCCGACGCCACATCGTCTGCTAACGACATAATCAAACCCAGCAATGAGGTATTGAGTTTTGATGCAGCGTGTCGCACCAAGTCGGTGGGATGAGCGATGGCAGGGAGCACATGGGCCAGTAGGCGTGGAACAAAGGGTACAAGTTCTTCAGGACCAATCTCAAAGAAACTGTCCACCCATCTCAGTGCAGTGAGCTGGACCTCTTCTTCGACATTGTCGAGAAATCTGAGCAAAATTTCCAGGATTTTTTGATGGTCCACAAGGACATCCTGGCCCGGTACCCATGTTCCATCCACTCCCGAGTCATCATCCTTCTCATCTTGCCGTTCCTCACCATCCCCAAGACTGAGCCTTTCAGTAGCCTTCAAAGCCTCATCTGTAATCCCACTCCCGCTTTCGCTCATAGTACGGGAATGAGCTTCTCTGGTCGAACGATACTTTTTCGCTTCTTCAACTCCGCGCTTGAGCTTGGCGATCCTCTTGATTTCAGCAAGGAAGCCCTCCAACACCTGCTGCGTCGCCACATGGACATCTTGGTTTTGATCGCTGAGAAACTCAATCAACCCGTCTAGGAATTCCGGAAGATAAGTGACCAGCTCTAAATCCGGTATGGAATCAAGTAATGTTATCCAAGACACCAGGAACATTCTTGTAAACGGGTTGATGACATGTATCCGCTCTTTCAACAGCGGTATAAATCTAGGGAGGGAGAAAGCAGTTGGAAATGGTGTTTGGTCTGCATATGTTGGTGAATCTTCATCCTCGTCTGAGCGAGAATCGGAGTTTTGATATTCTCCTGTTTGTAGTATCGAGACATATGTCGCCGCTGATTCTGCCACAATATCTTTGATGAGCCGGTCAAGTAGCTCTGCGCCATTCTTTACCGAGAGCTCCGAGTCCGCTGCCAGCTATTCCAACATTAGCATTCCAATTCAAATCCTCTATAAGCTCCTCCACCGCTCACCTTTGCAAGCGTGTCAAATATCTCATTGAAAAACGGCAGTATCTCTCCTTTCGCGACCTTTGCAATGTTGTACATGCTCTCGCACGCATAGTATCGAACTCTCGCATCCTGATCCGTAAAGCAGGCCAACACCGGCGGTACGATTTGTTCAAGATACTTCGCAACGCCCTGCGAGTTGCTTAGCTTGTATATCCATGATATTCTCAAATGTATTCGTCGTCGCTTACCGGACCAAGCGCAATCGATGCCGCGGCCAGTCCGATTAGACCGCCGTTTCGCGCGTGTGGTTGATGGACAGCGTAGGCGTATTCATGGCATAGCTGGTCGATGATGGCGTGTACTCGGTCGTCCCGGTCGGCGAGGATGGCTTCGCGGACGGTTTTCTCGAGGCTATGGAGGAAGATGATGATCAGCTTGGTGAAAAAAAACATGGGAATAAGAGAAGTTGAATGGGTCAGAAAGAGGTTTGGACTTACTCGAGAGCTCCAAGCTTTCGCCGATCGTACAGCTTATCGTTCAAGCTCCGTTGTATGGATGGATCCATGGTCTGTTCTTCTGCAACACGCGTTAGGACAAGGCAGCTCAGAGAATCGAGGGGAGGCGATGGCAAACTGTGACAATAAAAAGTGGAGGTTGCGCAGTCTGGAAGTGGATGCGGACTTTGTGTGTTGAGGGGCCACCCCGCTACCGATCAGCTTGAGCCAGCTAGTTCTGCAGGTTCGTTGGCCGTGATCATGTGCTTTGGTGTGATGGGAGGGGCCAAGTGCGAGGCGATACGGGGTGCTAGAGGACGGGTGGCAAGGACGCGGATGGTGGAGGTCGATAGGCTGGAATGATTTTGTTTTCGCGGGCGGCGGATGGAACTGGAGTAGGCGATGTCATTGTGCGGACGAGCTGTGCGGCTCTGGGAGCGTCCTGCGCGTGCGAGATGCGCAGGAGCAGCCGTCTGCTTGTCCCTTGATGATCTCAAGTGGTAAGCATTCCAGGGTGTTTGTTTGTTAGATAGTAATAGATACCGAATAGAAACATCCCAACGGTCTCGTTCGCTGTTGTCTCGTTCGCTGATCGGTCTGTGTGGTTCTTTCATCAATTTTAAGATCAAAGTTCTAATTCTGTCAGAGAACGCTGATAGCACAAAGAAGGCCCTGTCCAGAGCTCTTGTTATGACCGGCCTTTACAATCCTCATTGCTCTGCCATCCATGAATCCAAACACCGAATCTTACGCCTCCACGGAACTCGTCCATGGCATCTTTCCTCTTCTGGCCAAGTGCGCGGATGATCCACGCGCTTGCACTGGGAAGACAAAAATCTCCGAGCGATAATTGGCCCACCACACCCCGCCTTGTATAAACCATTCTCTGGTCCATGCTCCTCCGCCTCACCCACCGTCTCCCCCTCCCACCAACCCTCCACCGTCTCAATACCATCACCATGTCATCCCCAGAAGCAAAGCGTCTCAAGACCGAGGCCGCCAAAATCGGCACTCACAAGTTTGTGCCCTCAATTGCTTCCTCCAGTTCATCCAACTGATCATCATCAGTGGCCACTTCCACGCCGATGAAGCCCTAGCAGTCTACATGCTCCGTCTCCTCCCGAGCTTCAACAACGCCGCCCTCCTCCGCACCCGCGACTCCGCGGCCCTCGAAACCTGCGATATCATTGTCGACGTCTCCGGGGTGTACGATGGCACTAAGCACTTTGACCACCACCAACGCGGCTTTACCGAGACCTTTTCCTCTTCCAAGCAAACCAAGCTCTCCTCAGCCGGTCTCGTGTACAAGCATTTCGGGCGCGCCATTATCGCCCAGCGGCTCTCCCTCCCCGAAGACCACGCCTCCGTCGAGCTCCTCTACCAAAAGCTCTACACGGAATTCGTCGAAGCGCTTGACGCCAACGACAACGGCATTTCGGCGTATCCGCGGGAGATCGAGCCCGCCTTCTCCACAGGCGGTATCACGCTCCCGAGCCTCATCGGTGCGTTTAACCCCAACTGGAACGCCCCTGTCGATCAAGCCGGGGAAGATGCGCTGTTCGAGAAGGCGAGCAAGTTCATCGGGGATGTGTTTTCGCAGAAACTTGAGTACTATGCATCTGCGTGGCTCCCCGCGCGAGAGTTCGTCGTGAAGGCGTTGGAGGAGCGGACAAAGCATGATGTCGATGGAAGGATTTTGGTGTTTGAGCAGAGCATTCCGTGGAAAGACCACTTGTTCACTCTGGAGGCTGAGGAGGGGATTACCGATGAGGGGAAGAAGCCATTGTATGTGCTGTATGGTGAGGGCGCCGGGAAGCCGAATTGGAGGATCCAGTGTGTGCCGGTTAGCAAGGATAGCTTTGAGAGCAGGAAGCCGTTGCCCGAGGCGTGGAGGGGATTTAGGGATGAGGAGTTGAGCAAGATTAGTGGAGTCCCTGGAGGCGTGTTTGTGCATGCTAGTGGGTTCATTGGTGGGAATACGTCGTATGAGGGTGCGTTGGCGATGGCGAAAAAGGCATTGGAATTGTAGAGGTGTAATTCATACGTTACTTGTGTTGCCAAATGACCAGCTGAGATTGTCTAAAGCTCCCTGTATCTAAGCTCCATGTGAAGTTCTTGAATGTGAATGGGCTCTGGAGGTTGGCATCACACGTAATCACACGTTGGGTAACTCAGTGTTGGATCACAGTCTCTTGCATTGAATCAATTCCATCCCCATCTCTGTATCATATCCCAAACATAAACTCCCCATTCTCGTTTCACCCTCTAAGCCGCACCACCCCGTCCACCGACCGCCTTCAAACTCACCTTCGCATCCTCCGACAACTCAATCTTGGGCAACGCCCTGACCCCCTTCTTCTCCGGCTCCGGCAAGAATCCAATCGCAATCAGATACGCAATATAGATTCCCATCGTCTCGACACTCACACCCGCACCCTGTGAGAGATCTTCACCCGTCCAGACAGCATCTAATTTCAGTGCTGCAACAGTGTTGGTGTCGTCCAGCTCGGGCGCTTTAGTGGATGAGGGAAGATCCTCGAGGACGAATTGGACGAGGGGGTAGCTAGAGTATGTTAGTAAGTGAAAGGGGAAAGTTGGAGAGATGGCTTACAGAGCGTTATCTTTGCTCAACTCAAAGACATGGTGTTCGAGTGCCTTTCGCCAAGGGATGTAGTCCACCTTCTTCACATCATACCCATACAGGCCGAGTGTTCCCAGGAACTCATTCATCCTCAACCTCGGATGGCTCGTAACATGGGCAACACCGAGTGGTTTCTGTGGCGCGAAAACCGCGGCCGCGACGACAACCCGCGCAACATGGTCGACGGGAACCATATTGACGGTGTTGTAGATATCCGGCATTTGGCCGAGCTGGGCACAACCCTTCACCATACGGATCAAAAAGTCGTCTGTGTTGGAAACACCGGTTTGGGAGTGGCCAGTGATGTAGCCAGGACGGATGATGGTGCCTGTAAGACCACGACGGCCAGCGGCGCGGACAATGTATTCCGCGGCCCATTTCGATTGGCCATATCCGGTCCCGAGACCGGTAGAGGAGCCTTCAAGATCGTCGGATTCGGGGATACCGCTACCGCCGGAGTTGAGGATGGTGTCAGAGAGTTGGACGTAGTGGTCGGTGTCGACGACGGAAGTGGAGGAGACGAAGGCGTAAGATTTACGTTTGCCCTGGGTGGCGAGAAGGAGGGTATCGACGGTTCCCTTAACGTTGGCGCCGTGGAGGCGGTTGTAGTCTTGGAGCCAATGGACCTGAATAAAACGTCAGTGACTGATTTTGGACTTTGAATTGCGAGATATACCTGAGCACCGTTGTGAATGATAACATCAACCTCATCAACAACCTTCTTATAGTCGGCATCGCTCAAACCAAGCTTTTCCTTGCCAAGTTCACCTACGGCCACATCGATCTTGGAATTCCACTCGTCCCTCCACACACCATAGGCCTCGCAGCTCTTCTTGACACGCTCCAAACCCTTCGCATTATCCGCGGCACGGACATGGGCGATAACCTTCTTCACATCTGGGTTCTTTCGCTTCATCAAGTCCGCAATCAAGTAGGCACCCAAGAAGCCAGTAGCACCGGTCAAAAATACCGTGATACCAACCTTGTAATCGACTTTCTCGAGGGTTGGGAATTCCTTGGGAAGATTCTTTGCAATCTTCCTAGCATCACCCGCGTAATCAATCACCTGTGTTTCCTCCTCTTCATCGGCAATCGCATTCTCGTTATCGTCTGCCAGATCCTGGATGGCAAGATCACGGTCACCGCCAACACGGATCCTCTCAATCTGTGCGGCCAGAGACCCGAGGGTAGGGTATTTGAAGACAGCCCCAAGCGGAACATCAGTCACAAATCGCTTACGGACCTCGAAAATCATTCTAGTAGCCAGGATAGAGTGACCACCAAGATCAAAAAAGTTATCCGACAAGCTCATGGGCTCTGGAGCATGCGGGAGAAGACCCTTCCAGATCTCCGCAAGCTGTGTCTGAACAGGGCTCAACTCTGGACGCTTCCCAGCCTCGGCGTCCATCGTCGCCCTTCTATGGCGAGCGGCGGCCGCAAGCTGTGCAGTATCCGGGAAAGGAAGCGCAGGCTTATCGATTTTCCCGTTGGGGTTGAGAGGCAGACGAGTGAGCGGAACGACCACAGTCGGGACCGCATAGGAAGGAAGGCGAGCCTTAAGATACTTCTTGATTTCGCCAATGAGACGACGGTATTTGCGGAGTCCCTTGACAATTTCATCGCCTTCTTCAGAAACTCCGGCTTCATCGGCGCTGACAAGATCATTAAGATCCGCGGTCTGAAGTGGAACAATATAGGAAACCAGGGTCGGCTCCTCGTCCTTGTCACGCCGGACGAGGGTGACGTTCTCACGGACCAGAGGGTGTTGAGAGAGGTGGGTGTCGATTTCACCAAGCTCGATACGGAAACCACGGATTTTGACCTGGTCATCGGCACGGCCACTGCACTCAACCTGACCATCGGGAGTGTAGCGTCCCAAATCTCCAGAACGATACATCCGATCTCTTGGCCCGAGGTAGAACTCCCTCCATGGCTCATTTCCTTGCTTATCCGAAGACCGCTTCTGCCAATGGTCTTCAGGGACATACCAGTTCTTGATGAACTTGAGGGCCGTCATATCCGGAAGCCTCAGATATCCCTCCGCGAGACCAGCGGCACGAACATATATTTCTCCAATCTCTCCGACGCCACACACTTGCTCACGGTTGTTGCGGTTGACAACGAGCAGCTGGACATCCAACATACCCTTTCCAGCAGGAATGACATCCTTCTGGGACTGCGAGAATGTCGGGTCATTGTTCAAAGACGGAACCTCAAAGTAAGACACCGCGCGCTGGGTCTCAGTGGTTCCGTACATGTTGACAACGGCAACATTGCGAGCCAGACTCTGAAGACGCAGGCAGTCACGCTTGGTGAGAATGTCACCAACGAAGAAGGCATGGTGGAGCGAAGGAATTGACCTTGTAGCTTGGGCAGAGAGAAGCTGACCCATAGCTGGCGTCAAGTGGGTAATTGTCGCTTTGTGGTCGTCCATCCACTCGGCCAACCGTCCTGGAGTGCCAATATCGTCGGAGGTAGGGACCAGCAACTTGGCACCCAAGAACAGAGGAGTAAAGATATCGCGCTGGATAGGGTCATGGGCGATACCACTTAACATGGTGAACCGATCATTCTCGGAAAGACCAAATGTCTCAGCCATCCATGGGAAATAGTAGGTCAAACTGAAGTGACGACCACGCACACCCTTGGGGATACCTTCACTCCCAGAAGTGAAACTGAGAGTAGGGTTCGAGTCGGGGCCAACAACAACGCCGGTTCCCTCGGACTTCTTCGCAACTTGATCCGCCAACACATCCTTGCCATCAATGTCTCCACCGAGAAGAGTACCATCAGCCTGGATGGCGAGCGCCGGAACCTCAGTGAGGATATCGAGTTCATTTTTAATATAGTCTCGAACCAAACTGCTAAGCTTGCCAGCCTTCTGAATAACCACAAGGGCCCTTGGCTGCGCTACTTGGAGATAGATGTTTTGTCTTGCTGGGGGATATGCCGGATCGATGACAGAGAAAGTTCCTCCGGCCTTCAACACGCCCATAACAGCGACGACCAAGTCCACACCACGGTATGCGTAGACCATTACCACATCTCCGCGCTTGATTCCCTTCGCAACCAAGTGATGGGCCAAGATATTCGATGCTTCATCAATCTGGCGATATGTGAATATCCTTGCCTCGCCATTCGGTTGGTAGATCTCTGCCGTCTCAACAACACACTCGCGGTCTGGATGCTTCTTCGCATTGGCTGAGAAGATATCGTGGATGGCGCCGCGGAACTCGCCCCAGTTCAAATCTCTAGTCGGGTCTGGGAGAATCTTCTTTTGCTCTTCCGTCATCAACGGGATACTTCCAATCTCAATCTTGGGGTTGGCAGCTCCGAGCTGCACGATTTGCAGGAGCTGATCAACCATCATTGAAATACGCTTGGTGCTGAAGATCAATTGGTTGTAGTGTGCACTGAGTGTGATCTCGGGCATCTGAGGAACGAAACGGAGCGAGGAGGCGGGTTGAGGGGCGGTGATAGAGACGTAGATGGAGAGGTCGGTGGTGAGTTCGTGGGAGGCGAGGAATTGCTTGGAGGGTGCGTCCGGCGCATGGTAAAGGGAGAGGTTGAAGAGACGGGGAGCTTTGGGGGATTTGGATTTCTTTTGGAGGTGCTGAATCAGGTCGACGAGAGGGACGGAGTCGGCGGATCCTTCATTCTCGAGCTACTTGTGAGTTAGTAATGGAACTTGAGGGAAATTGCAGAAGACTCTCATACATCCTTAACTCTTGTCAATAGTGACGAGAAAGAAGTCTTGTAGTCAATTGGTAGCCGGAGCACAAACGGCTCCTTGTTTTCTCCGGAGGTGCCAATTGAGATGTCCTCATCACCAGTAAGGCGTGCTGCAAGAACAGCAAAAGCTCCCAATAGAGCAGTAAAAGGCGAGACGGAAGTAGAACCATCAAGAATAGCAAGCTGAAGAAGAGCTGTTCTTGTAGCATCTGGAAGTGTCACCGAGTGCACGGCTTCAACAATGCGTGCATTCTCGGGACGGACGTAATCGGTGGTGAGGGATTGGAGGGTGACAGATCGCAACCGGGCCTCCCAACGGGCCAGGCGAGCGTCGAGACTGTCGTCTTGAGTGGCCATGAGGAATTGAGGAGATGTTGAGTGAAAGGGACGGGAGAGAGCCCGGGAAAGAGGCGAGGTGTGGGCCGGGGTGAGTCAGGGCGCTGGGAGCTCTCCCGAAAAATCATAACCCCGCGGCTATTGGAGATGCCCCGCCATGGAGGTCCGGATGATCGCCGGGAGATGAGATGGATGGCGATGCCATAAAGATTTTTGTACCAGGCTATCAATACCACTATACAAACGAAGGACACTTCACATGGGAGCTCACGATGGAAATACCACCCTGTGCTTTAGTTTCGAGTTGCCCCGCCATGGAGATCCGGAGGTCGTGAGGTCTGGCGGGCCCACCAATGCACCAGGTCCACTCGCCTATATACCATATAAATGAACCATGTATCAGAATACAAGTCCATTAGCCGAGATGTAGACGAAAACAAAGGCATAGCCCTCTTGGTTCACTTTTCCAGTGTTTGCGGCATGTCGTATGCTGGAGAAACACGGAGTGGGAGTGTATGGTCACAGTGCTGACATCAGATATAGATCCTGGGAATCATTATGTTCATTATGTATTTGCTCTTCATAGCATATACTACTTGCTATCCACACTTGCTCGCCGGAAGCCCCATCACCACGACATTTCCGTGCCCAAGTCTTCAACCCTTGACGATGGTCATCGCAGACTTTCGTTTCGCGTTGTCCTCATGAAATCAGGTGAGAGAAGGTGCTGGCGTCAAGATCCCCAATTATGATCTTCGGCGACCGCTCCTGGTGCGTAGATTTCCCATGGCGCGGTGTGACATTTTTGAGCAATGGAATGAGAGGGTATATCAAATGAAGAGCAAGGCTTGTATGGAACATTTGATTCCATAATTTAGAGTAGATCCCGCTTCCTCGCAGTCCTAGGCGCAGAATCAGTACATGTCACTGTGATATTGTTGTCGATGGCACATACCTTGTGTAGTTGGCTAATCTCCACTCATAATCGGCGTCCTTGTTGTCCACAGTTCCTAACCGAATTTCAAAGAGCTAGATAAGTCAGCGAGATGTTCACAATTGAGTAATAATTGCCAACCAACCTTCATCTCCATCCTTGGACCAACTTCAGCCAACTCCACACTGTTGAACCCTGTCCGCACATAAACGTGATGCCTCACACTGATATAATCCCCATCCGCCAACGCAAAGGTCACCACCCTATTCCCCTCCTTTGCCCTGGTAGCCTCTCTTGGCGGGAAAAGATGCTTCAGTATTGTCACCACCCTTTTACCCAGTGGCGTCGTGAAACCCTCAAAAATCAAATGCGGATAACTCTCGCTCACCGTCCCTCGAGCACTGTCCGGAATATCGTGTCTCAGCACCACGTTGTGTAGCGAGAACATGGCCGTGGGTCCATGCGGGAAATGTGATATCGTCAAACTTGTGGGTGTTCCTCGATGCTCATGTAACAAAACCAAATCAGACGTGCTTGTGGCTAAACAACTTTGGCAGAGTGTTGGCAGAACCGTGTTTCCACGATTCAGCCGTATCGAGTTTGGAAGCAGTAATCTGATTTCTTTTGCAAACTGCATCAAGCGGGAAGAGGGGTCTCGTGAAGTGGTAATAATGATTTTAGGATCTACTATGCCGGACAGAGCAGCATATTCGTCGTCGATGAAATCTGCCTCATCCTCTCGTGACTCGTCGTATTTGAAGTCTTTTCTGAGTTGTGTGTCGTCGGCAATTTCTTTGGGGAGAGGTTTGCCAGATGCTAACGCTGCCTTGAGTTTTGCTCGTCTTTCGGCAATTTGGGCTTCTTGGAGTTCGAGTTGCTTCCGGTAGAGGAAGTCGCGGCGCTCACGGGCCTGGCGCCTAAGCATTTTAACGGCGGTGGATGAAGGATACTATGAAGGAGAGAAGGCGACTAAAATTTGGTACACGGCCGGGGTATCAGATATGTGGGGAGAGGCCAAATTCGTTTTTTCGGAGGTCTCGAGGTCTATGATCGGGGAATTTTGGATTGCGACAAGTGACTGGAAAGCATCAGCAATCGGGCCATAACAAAACAGACGACAGTACAGCAAGTCAAGAATGTCTGGGTCAGAGAATAAGTGTATTGCCTCCTCAGCGCTCGTAGGTTCAGCAGACACCAATCCAGACCGAAACCTGGCGGGACATGCATTGCCGTGCTTGCGGGATAGGAATTGCAGAACTCTATAGGTTCATCATAAAGACAGGGAATAGAACATTGAGGGACATACGCACAGAGGAAGAGGGGAGTGAAGGTGGCGTGGAAGATTCGTGTGTGTGTGTGTTTTGTGGAAGAGCTGGAGTTGACGTTTTCTCTAAATTTTGAAGACTGAGGATTCATGGTCTTGGCGCGCACGGACCAAGTCTCACAATCATGTGATCTCACCCGGATCACTCGAGGTTGCAGGCCTTTGTGTGACTGGACTGGATGGTACAAAACGGATATAATTGAGTCAATGGTTCTGCAAGCGTCGCTGAGAAATTTGGGCCTGGACCGTTTGTCTTCTATATTTCCGAATGTCTATAACCAATCTCCTCGGCTATCCGAGTGATGCAAAGAAAGATCAACGCAGTGGATGAGCTGAGAACACCGATTGCAGTTTTACAGAGCTTGAACAGGATGGAAACTGAAGAGGTTCAGCAATAAAATATCAGTTACGCCACTGTAGAGTAGACAGCTTGCCCAGCACCTCAGTCCTCAGCCCTAAGCCCTATGCTAGCTGCCAGCACCAACCTCCATGCATGGCGGGCATCGCAGCTCAGCGGGGAAGCAACCCAAAACATGCCGCCAAATATGACTGGACACATACACATGGCTGAAAAAGATCTTTGGCCAGACATGCAGGAACAAAGATTCTCCGAATGCATCATCTCTGCTGGTGTCCCCCCGAAACTGTAAAAGACTCATCGCTGCTCTCCGCCAGCCACAACCCCTCGCCCTCCACCTTTATATCTGTTACCGTACAAGCTCTGGGAGCTGTGGCAATTCTTCTGAAGCCTGAGAATTGCACCTCTTCTACTCAACCAATCCACCATGGCCTCGCCGCCCGTTACTCTCCCACTCAGCGCAGCTGCTCGCCGTGCCGCATCCATCAGTAGCGGTCGCCCCCCCACTCCAGTCCCAGACAGCAATGACGACGAATGGACACCATCATGTACGCTTCTCTCTCCTCCTCTCCACGCTCTCGTAACGCTGTCTGACACCTCGTCCAGCATGGCAATCAAAACCAATGCAGCAAACCGTAACCTACCCCGACCGTACCGGCGTCGAGACCGCACTTCGGAAGCTCGAGTCCCTCCCGCCACTCGTCACCCCTACGGAAATCGTGCGTCTTCGAGAAGCTCTCGCTGAAGTTGCGGATGGGAAAGCCTTCCTCCTGCAGGGCGGCGATTGCGCAGAATTGTTTGACTATTGCACCGAGTCGCAGATTGATGCTAAGTTGAAGCTCTTGCTCCAGATGAGTTTGGTGTTGATTTGGGGTGGAAATATTCCCGTGGTGAGGATTGGGAGGATTGCGGGCCAGTTTGCAAAGCCCCGGAGCAGTGCTACAGAGAAACTGAAGGATGGGAGAGAGATTCTGAGCTTTAGGGGTGATAATGTTAATGGGTTTGATGTGGATGAGAGAACCCCGGACCCAGGGAGGCTGGTGAAGTGAGTTCCCAAAACCATGGCTGGTAATTTAAGTACTGACATCCTTTTCCAGTGCCTACTTCCACTCCGCAGCCACCATCAACTACCTCCGCGCCCAGCTCGCCTCCGGCTTCGCCGACCTCCACTATCCCTTCGAATGGACCCTCTCCCACGTCCAAGACTCAGAAGCCAAAGAAGCCTACCAAAAAATCGTCGACTCCATCCACGACGCAATCCGCTTCATGCGGACCATTGGCGCTGACAAATCGCCCTCTCTGGGTTCCGTTGATCTCTACACTTCCCACGAGGGCCTCCTCCTGGAATACGAGCAGTCTCTCACCCGGCTCTTAAAACATCCTTCTACTGGGGAATTGAAGTACTGGAACACGTCGGCACACTTTTTGTGGATTGGTGATAGAACACGACAGTTGGATGGCGCGCATGTCGAGTATTTCCGCGGGATTCAGAACCCCATTGGTATCAAAGTCGGGCCGTCAATGAAGCCAGAGGAGTTGGTGCGGTTATTGGGGATTGTTGATTCCAGGAAGGAGAAGGGACGGGTTACATTGATTACCCGCTATGGATGTGATAAGATTGAAGAGTGTCTCCCGAAACACATTGAGGCAGTGAAGAAAACCGACCACAAGGTTGTCTGGCAATGTAAGCCCACCTCAACACCCATCTTGTATCTGAATTAACAAACCCTCCCAGGCGACCCCATGCACGGCAACACGCGCACGGCAACTAACAGTTCCGCTGCCTACAAAACACGCCAATTCTCCTCCATCATTTCCGAGCTTTCCTCCGCACTGAAAATCCACAAAGATCACGGCTCACAGCTCGGCGGTGTACACTTGGAGCTCACGGGAGAAGCGGTCACCGAGTGTGTGGGTGGCAGCCAGGGACTGACTGATCAGGATTTGAGCCTGAATTATACGAGTTATTGTGATCCAAGGTTGAATAATAAGCAGGCGCTGGAGGCGGCGTTTTTGATTGCGAATTATTATAGAGAGGGGACGTTGATGGAGAATGTTTAGGGATATGTGGTGGGGGAAGGATTTGGATGGGTAGTGTATTGAAGGCATTGAGTTGAGGGAATGGAATGTCAATCATCAAGCGCACCATAGAAACGTCCAATGATATGACTGTTCAGGTGAGAATTGTAATCACCCCATTTTACATTTTAAAGAAAAAAACTCGTAAACAGTGGTTCCGCAAGCATATACTCGTAATCTGAGAATCAAACTTTTTACCAACATGCGGAATTCGAAAGCCCTGTAGTAGAACTACCCAAACGTGGTAGAATCTGAAGTACATTAAGTAAACCGACACTATTCGTGGTAACACATTAGAAATCTATATTTTTCCCAGCTGGCAGCATCTCCCGCTCCTCTTCGTATTCAATCTCCACTCTCGCAGGGCCTGTCGACGAATTAGCATGATTCTACAGTGAATGCGATAATGGGAACTTACGTTTCCGGGGCTTGGTGACTGGTGCAGGCCGCTTCCTCTTGTCGCCAGAATCAGGTTTCTTTGTTAGTTCAGGTTCCTCATCGCTCGACTCATCTTCAGAGTCCTCGTCCTCTTCGTCCGAGCTGTCCTCCTCCTCCTCATCCTCGAAATCGCTTGCCCCACTACCAAGCCAGTCCTCAATGTCATCCAATCCCTCCATCTCCGCCTCCAACTCCTCGTCACCGCTGACGTACTCGACCTCAGCATCCTCCTCCTCTTCATCCTCGTATTCCTCCTCATCCAATTCCTCCTCTTCCTCATCCATATCCTCATCCCGCTCGGCAGCTCCCTTCCTCTCTAATCCCCGCAAGACCCTCTTCCAGATATTCTCCTCCACATTCAAAGGTTGTTCACCATAAGCGCCACTTCTCAACCTCTCAATCAACTCCTTCTCAATCTGTCTCTCCAACTTGGCAGCCATCAGGGCCTTCCGTTCCCTCGTACTCTCTCGTCTTCTAACCTTGGGTGCAATCTTCCCCACCGTCGTCTCTCCCATCCTCTCTTGCTCCCTCGCCAGCCTCCGCGTTCTCAGCGCAACCTGTGCCAGCCTCGTCATGCGCTGCTTGCATTTGTGGATGAGGAATTTCGGCCAGTAGATCAGCCGCTCGTCGATCTGGGCCAACGCCTTGGCGTAGTCTTCCGAGAGTTTGATGCGTTCCCAGAGCTTGGAGGGCATGTGGGCGCGTTCGATCGTCTTCATGTAGAGATAGAGGATGCCGTTTTCGCTGCGGACTGTGGCGTAGCGAGAGTTGGCGAGGGGGCACGATTGCCGGTTGCAGAGACCCGTGACGTTGTATTCATTGCGGCAGAAGTTTTGGCCTTTTGTGGTCCTGGAATAATCGTTAGAAGTGGAATTGTGGGCGTGGGAGGAAAACAGACTTGAGCTTGAAGGCGCAGAACTGCTGGTTGATGACCTGCCAGACGATTTCGTCGGAGGCCATGGTTGCAGAATTTTCTGGCTGCGGCGGAGGAGGAAGAAGAGGGTTCGGCGATCCGGAGAGTGTAAGAAGAGTAGAGGGGGGGGGGAGATGTGGCGGGGGAGTTCTGAGAGAGTGGAAGTGGCAGAGGCGTTGGATGGGAGCAAAAGAGTGGGCAACGACTTTTTCGGTGCAACCTTGCACTCGCAGCCATTTCTGGCTTAGCCACGTCTCGCGCATCAACACCAATAAAGATCATACAGACTGCCATCGCGACGCCCATCGCTATTCGACCAGCCGGAACACCACCGTCCGCCGCCTGCACGACCGCCGCGAGAGCACGCCGGAATACACAATGGGTGACTTCTATAGGAGAGACGGAAACAGACGTCCGCCGAAGCGACGATACAGAGACGGTACGTCGCCATCGATCAACCAGAGACGCGTTTTGACGCCCCCAGAAGACGAAGAGTAATAGAATGGACGCTGATGAGCCTGGGGTTATCACAGATGATGAAGACGGAGATTATAATAGACGCGGAGACCGCTATGGCCGCGATGACCCGCTGAATCGCTTGAAGAGGGAAACCATCAAAATTGCCGAATCTGTGAGTTGTATTGGCGAGGGTGAGGCGAGCATAGAGCTGACGGTCCTGGCAGGCACTGGTGAAGATTGAGGACAGTATTCAGCAGCTTGCCGATGGCTTTGTCAAGAACTTTGACGACGAAGAGTTCCGGGCCGGTTATCTGGCCGTGTTGCATGACCTGTGAGTTTCGAGAACACACTGTGACGGAAGACACAAGCAACTGACTCGATATTGCTGTCCAAAGTGTCGTCGAGCAGCCGTTCAAGATCCCCTTCGTCGCTACAATCGTCCGGATCGCCAATGTCGCGAACGAGGCTGTTGGGAAAGCTACTATCGACCACTTCGGCGCCGAGTTGCACCGATATTGGAAAGGTGGCGCTTTTACACAGTTCAAGCTGATTCTCCGATTCTTCACCTGTTTGGGTGATATGGTGGGCGCGGATGGCGTCTATCCTATCTTGGAGCAGCTCTGGACGAAGTTGGAGACGTACAACACCGAGGGTAACGAGGTTAGTTTGGCGCTGGTGAACTCTCGACATATTCTGACGAACGAGCTAGGGACTTGTTCTCGCCATTGTTTACATGATCCTCATTACGCTTCCATATGCCGCCGTTTCCGGGTCCGAAAAGTTCTCGAATGAAACAATTACGGAGATCCTGGGAAAGGTGGAGAAATACGCAGATGTTAAGCATCCGCTCCAGACTCTGTTGGATCCGTTTTCTGGAAATCAACCACCATATAACGAGCCGCGAGCTCAAGGTGTCCATGTCGGTTCCCCCACTGGGTTTCGAGGTGACGATTCTAACCTAAACAGATGGTCAGCGTGTTGTTCCAAAACATCCAACTGTCTATTACAGAGGAGCCTGCCAATGACTGGTCTGGCACAAACTGCCTTCCGACCCCGTGGAAAGATATGATCACCACCGGAACAGCACAGACATTGCCAACTTTGGAGCTTCCCGAAGATTTCCCCTTGGATAAGTCCACCATCTTTCCGGAATATTACTTTTCAGTATTTGCGGATCAACCATTCAAGGTAAAGGGCCTATTATGAATACCTTTTTCATTTGCTGACCAAACAGACCGTCCCCAGCTGTATGGATCTCTCAAATGCCATCTTCCGCGACGCCATAGTTGACACCATTAATCTCCTTGATTGCAACCGTCTGACTGTGTCCCGATATCTCATTGAACTCGACTGTTTCTACAACCCTCGGTCATTTATCAGGCGTGCCACTCCGTATGATCGAGTCAACGACGCTGCTGCAGCTGGGACATCTACCTGGAAGCCAGAAGATATCGCCGTTGATGCCATCTTCAGCCAACTCTTCCGCCTCCCTACCCCTCAACACAAACTTGTTTATTATCATTCCATTCTCACTGAGCTTTGTAAGCTCCAACCCGCCGCCATTGCGCCTTCACTCGGCCGTGCCATCCGCTTCATGTACCGGAACCTTGAAATCATCGACACCGAGCTTATCTACCGCTTCGTCGATTGGTTTTCCCACCATCTCTCCAACTTTGGCTACACATGGAAGTGGGCCGAATGGAGCGAGCACCTCAACTTCCCCGATGTCCACCCCAAGAAGGCCTTCGTCCTAGGTTCCCTGGAGAAGGAAATCCGGCTGTCTTTCGCAACAAGGATCAAGGGAACTCTCCCAGATCCCTTCAAGGAGCTGATTCCAGAGGAACGTGAAAAGGAACAACCGGTATTCAAATTCGATCTCCCCGACAATCCTTTGGCAGATGTCGGCAAAGATCTACTTACTGTCGTGGCAGAGCGGAAACCCGAACCAGAAGTCAAGGAAGCCTTCGAAAAGGTCGCCCTGGCTGCCCAAGAACGCGGCCTCATCGACGACTCCGACCCAGGAGCTGTCACCAGAGACGCATACGTCACAGTCATCTGCCACATCGGCGCGAAGTCCCTCTCTCATGTGTTATCCTGTATCGAACGGACAAAGGAAACCCTCCTCGCTCTCGGAACAGAACACCCCGATGCTCGCCGCCAAATCGTCGCCTCCGTCTTGTCATACTGGAAAGACCAACCTGGTATCGGCGCGAACGTAGTCGATAAGCTTCTCAACTATTCCATCATCTCCCCCATCTCCGTCGTCGAATATGTTCTCTCCGATGCCGGTCCCGAAGCCCTCTCCCGCGTACATGCCTGGGAGATGGTCGCAACAACAATCAACAAAGTTAACAACCGTTTGAAGCAGATTTTGGCCGCAAAGGATAGTGTGCTGGGAGCCGAGGGGGTGTTGCCAGAACAGATTGCGGTGTTTGAAGAGACTTTGAAGGGTGCGAGAGAGGAACAGGAGGCCATCTTGAAGTTGGTGACGGAGAGACTTGGGAAGTTGGCGTCATCCGAGGAGGATGAGGGAGAGGGGGATGTCGAGAGTAGGGCTTGGGTTATGTGGTGGGCAAAGGGCTGGTTAAAAGCGTTTAGGAGGAAGTTTGGAGTGAAGGATGAGGCGGATGTGGTAATGGAGAATGATGATGAGGTGGCTGTGTAGGGTATCGGGGTCGTGGGTAAACAATTTAGGAATGTCTCACTGGGGTCTAGGGAGATGTGGTATAGATTCGTTTGGGGTGTATTTTTATCGTAATTGCAATCTTCAAAAGGTTTCGTCTGGCCTGGTAAAGCAAAAAATAACCTTCGCCGCCGTGAGAGACAGTGGAAAGATTTTGGGCTAGATACTTGCCGTGCACAACTTTCAATTGACCTTAGGAGTTGAGTGGAGGTTCAACCTGAAATATCAAGTTGTATGGTGATGCGAGGTGATTATTCAACAAGACAGCATAATGGGATCAGGGAATACAAGCCAATCAAAAAACAAACTCGGTATCCAGAAAGCACATTAACAGGCTCATAAAAACAACATTCTTTAGGTAATTACCGATTTTCATGAGAATGCAACGCAATGTAATTTGATTGACCATCTGTTCTTGCCCCGACGGCTTCAGTTACTGATACCCAAACCTGCAACCCTCATGCTCCCTCTCCACCAACAAGTGGGAGCTTCCTATTCGCGCCTGTCTTGCAGGTCGCCCTGCTGTCATCGATGTTGAATGTAATTAGTTAACATTTGTGATCAACTTCTCAGGACTGCTCCTAACGTAAGTACAGGTTCATGGTAAACCCAAACATTGTGCGAATATTTAACCCAAGGTCAAATTCGAACTCGATGATCTGGAAAAGAGGTGGACTATCCAAAGGTAGGCGACGTAACGCAGGTATTTGGATGGTTTTATACATGAAGTGCTGATGTTTTGGGAGTAGAATCACTTCAATTACATCCATTCACAGCAAGTGGATTGAATTATTCCGCGTCGCCCCTCGCTGGGCAACGACAGTGATGCTAATTGGGTCGTGCTTCAATAGGCATTTGAACATGGGCATCAAGGACTGGCCACGCTATACTACTCAGATATACAGGCAACTATAGTCAACGCAGAGACTACGTGAACCTCATGGATACTGATCCTTACTCTCTACCAGGCATACCGCGCCAGGGAGACGAGTTGAACTTGTTGGTGAGTCACCTCTCGTGTTGACGAATAACCAAACATACACTGATGGCACTTCCAGAACACACAATCGATCAGAGTTACTCCGATGACGACACACTGTTAGAGGAAAACTCATTCGGCGCCTACTGGATTGCTCTCTGGCCATGCTACGAAAAGCTCGGTATCAACTGGCGCCGCCACGGTGTACACTACCAGCGTATGCTCGAGAAGACCGGTTTTGGGGATGTGAACATCTACACCTTTAAGGTTCCAATTGGTATACTTCTGACACCAAGTCGGTAATCTGGAATAGTGACGCTAGTCTTAGATACTGTAGGGGGTTGGGCTCGGAACAAGATGAGAAGGTGAGTTTGAGTCCCAAGTCAATACTTCTTGACGATGATACTGATCGGTGTGATGATCACAGACTTGGTTCAATATTCGCAGAAGTTGCGAGCACTGAAGGTGAAGCCTATGGCTTGGGCATGCTTACTTCGCTGGGGGGATATTCTGTCGATGAGGCCACGGAATTGGTCAAAAAGAGTATTGCCGGACTGAGAGATCCTAAAGTCCACGCCTACTACTTCGAGTACGTAATTCACATTTCTGGTAGTTGTTTTTCGAAACTAATGATCTGTTGCAGGTATTACATCACGGCCCGAAAGCCGGAGTAGAGCAATTGTGACGAGTCGTTATGTGGACTTCAGAAGCTCTGTTGAGGACGTCAAGTCATGAATTACGGTTGTATATATCAATGTCGAAATGCCAGATGATTTTCCTACGATATCTATTCGATGAAATTGAAGGTTATACCTTTTAGCCACTGTGCACTCATTTTCAAGACATTGACTTTGATTCATCCAACTTTGGCCCAAATCCATGTTACCATGTCTTCTCAGAAGGGACACATTAATCCACTGCCATACTATCGTCTCAATTAACATCTACACAAATCCTCATCACTGACATTTGCCCTTTCCGGGTTTCACAGCCCAATTTGCTCGCCCTCAAAAGACAAAATAAGGGCATTGCGTCATCAAAAACCCAATTCGTCTAGACTACAATATTACCCTATTCATCCCAACAGCGTACTCCCAGTACTCCCCACCTTCACTCACGGGAACCGAAACCAGCACATCAGCTCGATAATTCGCTAGCTATACACAGAACAATAATGTGGTTGGATTCGCTGCAGAGCTACCGTGTGGTTTACTCGAGGCGGGCGGGGAAAGTGCCGTTCTCTATTGATCGAAAACACATCAGGCGTCAGTATCAGTCACTTTCGTACAATATCAATGACTTGGGACGAAACCAAGCATGACAAATGATGAAATGATTGATGAAACAAGGAATACATACCGCGCTGAGTATCCCACCTCTCGAGCCAAGCGTTGGGGCACAGCGAGCGGAAAGCGTAGTAGAACTGCTTGCACGGCGCAAACTCCTCACCCTTGGCGTTGACGCACTTGTGGTAGTCGACATAGTTTTGCCAGCACTATTTCATCCGAAGCGAAGGGAAACGAGAATCAGCGTCCGTGCTTTCATAGTTCTTCACCTCCAGATGTCTCCCCCCCGCTCTGCTGGCACGCCATATCCACATTTTTTTGAGCGATAGGCCATGTCGACTGGGTGAATTGAGGGATGGGCCGTGATTGTCGCGGTTGTCATAATCGTTATCGGTGACATTCGCTACCGATGTCGTTGATCCACCGGTACCAACTTCCCAGCAACATCATGCCACACCAGGCCCAGCAACCACCATCCACCACCTCAACGACCACGACCACGACCAATTGCGCCCCCAGGAAACGGAGATGAAGAACGTACGTGCTTAGTCTGGTTCTGGTTGGGAAAGCGCGCATCGAAGCCTGTCCATGTCGTCATCAGCCACAATGCCATCGTTGTCTCCCATCATCGTCATCGTCATCAATCAACATCTCATCCTCCATCCCATCCTCTCACCCGCGGCGCAACTCACCAGCGGTCACAAACTTGAAGGGCTTAGTCTCGCGTTCTTCGTCAGACATGATGGCGGTTGTTTGTCGGGTGGACTGAGTGGAGATTGAAGGGCAGCGAGGAGGATTGTTCGGTGGTGGGTGGGGTTGCGGGAGACTTTCGTCGGCAGTGCACGGGAAAAGGCGAGTCGAACGATGATGCGGAGGCTCGGGTGGGTGATGCACTGCTGAGTCAGCCAAAAACTGTTGCTCGATGAAGTAATTTTGGCCGTCGAGTGATGATTGGGGGAGATGCTGTTACGTTACCCGGTCTTCCCGTGGTTGAATAAACCAGCTGTGTATTTACCCGGCTTTTGTAGTGGACCTGAGCACGTGCCAGGGTTCTGAGCAACATCGGACCATCCAGACCCTGTCTTGACCACCGTTATAACCCGGATGTGACCGCGAAGCATACACAATGACGACTTTCAATCCGGTATTATCGGCACTTAGGAGGGGTGCTGCTGAAGCTACGAAGGGAGCAACTCCGAGAAGATGGTTTTCTGGTTCGGCAAAGCGGTGGGCACAGGAAGCTCCGAAGGTACCTCCGACTGGAACAACACAAGGTGGAATAAGGCCGGACTTGAGGAGTAGATATAAGGAGAAGAATAAAGATCTGCTGTACTACACATTGAGGCGAGTTTTCTTCCATTCCATTGGCTGAACCGGACTTCATGGATGGAGGATGTGACGACAGAGACTCTTTCGTCGAATGTAAAGGTGATATAAACATGGCTAATACTTTTCTCCTCCAGTCTTGGAATCTTTACTCTCACTGCATCATATGCCTCTGTTCCCCTCTACCGCGCCATTTGCCAACGGACCGGTTACGGCGGTATTCCAATTACCGATTCCACACGTTTCACCCCCGACAAGCTCATCCCCCAAACACAAGCCAAACGCATTCGTGTTACCTTTGCCTCGTCTGTTTCCGATGTTCTCGACTGGAAGTTTGTCCCCCAGCAGCGAGAAGTCCGAGTTCTTCCGGGTGAGACGGCATTGGCATTCTATACCGCGACCAACAAGTCCGACCACGACATCATTGGTGTTGCAACATATTCCGTCACGCCCGGCGGAGTTGCTCCTTATTTCTCCAAAATTCAGTGCTTTTGCTTTGAAGAGCAGAAGTTGAGCAAGGGAGAGACGGTGGACATGCCGGTTTTCTTTTTCATTGATCCGGAGTTCTTGAAGGATCCGCAGATGAAGGGGGTGGATACAGTAACGTTGAGTTACACGTTCTTTAGTATGTGGCGTCCGCGATCGAGTTGTGAAAATGAAATACTGACAGGTATTGTAGAAGCGAAGTATGATGACAACGGTGTCACGAAACCGTTGCCTCAACCGCTGAGAGAATCAATGCCCGCGACGTCGCCAGCGCCAATAACACCCACGGCGACAGCCTGATTAACGAAGTAATGGGGATGTACAATACACGGGCAACAGGAGAATTTTTGTGGATTGGAGGAAACCCGTATGCTCTGGGGTGTGAGCGAATTGTATTATAGACAAGTGGTAGTCAGCCATACACACTATACCAACCTGGTTCGGTTGAAAGTGAGCATGTAAACTCAATGTACGCCCATAAAGATACTGTTTGATATCAGTTCATTGGTGTTCGGGTTTCCCTCGGATTTAGAAGCCATCACTTGAGCATGTAACTATACAAGGTGCCTGTAATGTTTAAAACCATGACTCATCTATATTGTTTTCACACTGGCATTCAATACATCCTCTACTGTCGTTGCTGGTCGGCCGTCTCGTCCTCCAACATCTCCGACCTCCTTCCAAAATTTTGACAAATGTCTCGTCCCGGAGTCACACAATATTGTGACAATCCTGGTTGGCGTTGGTTCTCCTCCCTCCTTGTACGTGATCTCCTTCTTCATCCTCAATGCAGTCTTTAAAGACGCAACGAGATTCACACAACTCGAGCTGCCCAAAAACAACCCTTCCCTCTCAACCATCAACTTCGCCATTGCCATCGCCTCTTTATCAGTTACCCTCACAGCATCTCCCACAAGCTCCAAACCAGCTGCGAAATTTGCCGTTAATCGGTTACACCCAATTCCCTCGACAATGGTATCCACCTGATGCCGTCTCCTTGTCCCTTCACGTTCTTTCAAATCAAACATGACCCCATGTCGAACCTTATTGTACAGCCCGGATCCTTCTGGATCAGCCAACACAATTTCAGTTCTCTCATTAGGAGGGAGATGTGTCTGTCTCGAATGCAGATATCTCGCAACACCCGAAATGGTTCCACCAGTACCAGCGCCCGCCACGAACGCATCAACCCTCCCACCACACTGCCGCCATATTTCCGGGCCCGTGCTCTTTTCGTGTGCTTCGTAATTCATGTTGTTCTCAAACTGATCGACAAAGTATCCTTTCCCTTCGACACCCTCTTCCCCAGCTTCCCATGCTGCTGTATGATCCGCCGCGCGCCGTTCGGAAAGGTTGACGAAGTGATTGGGGTCGACTATTGGTGCTGGAGGTACGAGCTCGACGGTTGCCCCGAGTTTCCGAAGGAGGGAAATCTTTTCTTGAGATTGATCGGAGGGGAGAATGATGTGGGTCCGGTGGGATAGAGATAGGGAGAAGGTGGTGAGGGAAAGCCCAGTTGAACCGACAGTGCCTTCGTAGAGCGTGGAGTGCGGAGGAAGAGGGACGGTGGTCAGAATGTGAGAAGCGACGCGGTCTTTAATGGAGCCACCTGGGTTAAGGAACTGAGCGGACGTTAGTGACTGACATATGGTACGGTAATGGGAGAGTGGAGTTGGGGAGTGATAATTCCTTATTTCTCTCCGCGCCATTGGAGGTTTCCCACAACTATGATAAAGCAGTACAGGATAGAGGATGATGGTTAACATACCTCACATTTCCCCAAAATCTCACACCCCGTAAAGTCCGAAAGACTATTGATCCTGAGCAACGGTGTGTTCCCGACACACTCTGTCAAGTTCTTTCTGATATCTTCGGTCCCATAAGTTCCGTCATCCAGGATTGTGGTTCTGCTGTCATTGCTGATTGGTACCTTTGGGTCACATGGCGATAAAAGTTTTTGAGCTGCCAGTGTGCTGAGGATGCCAATGGCGAGTCCTCCCGTAAGGAGGACAGCTGCTGAGGAGGTAGCTGTGCGGTCCATGACGAAGGTGAGTCGGACACATGGTGGGGCTTCCGTGGAAAGGATGACGTTGTGAGGCGTTGGAAATTGTGTGAGCTTGCGCTTACCCTGCCACTAGCGTTAATTTGCTACTTGAATTGCACAAGTTGTTCCCACAGAAATGTCAATGAAATCAAAGATAAATGACAACACTAGTTAGCGCAGCAGTATGCTCCCGGTTTTAATATACGCCACTTCCACGTTCTGTTCTAAGTAATAGCTTTACTGAATGCATTAATCGTGATATGCTCATGTCATGTCCAATTCCCTTCCATCGTATACCATCCAACGGGTACTGAATCATATACACAACCAACCAATTACCATCAATCTAACCATCTTCCTCCCCAATGAAGCCCTTGCCCCTCTCTTCGTATCACATTCACCACGTCTGCCGTACTTCATTCACGTTCAATCAGATAACTTAAAACGTACTCCCGGCCAGCCTACTTGCAGCATTCTTCGCATCCAACCTGTCACCCTCTTCTTCCTCCTCCACAATCCTCTCTCTCTTCACTGTCTCCTTTACTTCTCTCGGCATTCCAAACTCCCCTCTCTGCACCCCCTTCGCCCTTTCCACTCCACTCCAAGCATCCCCCTTTGGTCCCTGGCTCGCCGCCAGACTCGCTCTCCGAGCCGCCGGAGGAGCTTCTCTCCCAAGCCTACTCAACCCACCACTCGCATCAATCGCCCTAATATCAGGTCTTACCGCCTCCAGTGTAGCCAAAGTGCGTCTTTCAGCTTCAATTTGGCGCAGAGTGAAGTCCCTGATGGCTGCGCGAAGGTCTGCGGAAGTTCGGTGAAACCATTTCCTCTGTTCTTGAAGCAGATTATTCGTTACTCGGCGCACCTTTGCGTCGAGGTGTGATTCAGCAGATTTGGCTTCCTCGAGAGCGGCGAGAGCTTCATCCACTTTGTCACGGCGTAGGGATGACTTGGCTTTTAGGACTTCGGCGGTTTGGAGTTTCGAGCGTGTCTCCTTTCTCGCGGAATCGAGCTCGCGCATGAGAATTTGACGGTTAGTGAGGATTTCTTTGACGATGAAGGCATCGGAGGAGTGGTAGTTGAGTGGGTCAGCGAGGGTGGTGGCTTCAGCGGTAGCTTGCATAGCGTGGAAGTCACCAACGGATTGGACAGTCCGGGATAGCTTTTTGAAGGCATTTGCTAGCCCTGGGTGGGCTTCTGGAGAGGCAAGAAGGAGAAGATTCTTGCCAAATTCTGCTTCCGCGAGACCAAGACCGCGACGTGCTTTAACGACGCGCTGAACCTTTTGGCCAGTCTCCATAGTGCCCAGGTAAAAGGCTTTTACAACCGGGCGGGCAGCTTCAAGCTCGGGAGTGTCGTCGGGGGGAGGTGCGAATTGCTTGATTACCTTACGACGGACACCAGTGGCGGGCTGCTTCCGATGGACCACCGGAGAGTACCCAAAGTCAGACTCGATGAAAAAGATGATTTCTTCATCGTGTATTAAGACAGGGTTGGAGCAGATTGTATTGAGCCAGCGTTGCATATAGGCGCGGACACGAGTCTCATCTTCGTCCGTGCCAACGCCGGCAGAGGTCGACGGGGGCGGGACGGCGGGGACGATACATTCGGGGTTGGAGGAAAGAAGATGGTGGGCGAGTTTTTGGAACTCGGGGTGGGTGCGGCGGACATCACGGAATTGGGTGGTGCGGAATTTGGGAAGGTTGGTCTATGGTGGGCTGTTAGAGGAATCGAGGAAGCAAGGAACGGGGGAGAGTACGTGGACGTCAAATTTGAGGATGGGGTCTTTACGCCCAGTGCGTTCAAGACCGGTGATCTTAGCAGTGAGACGGTATTGAGGTTGTGGGCGTTGGTGGGGAGGATGTTGGTTTTTGTATCGGGCAGGTTGTTGATGAGGGTGTTGTGGGGGAGAATGAGGGTGTGGTGGGGATTGATATTGTTGCTCGGATGGATGTTGCTGGTAGTATTGTTGCTGTTGCTGGTGGTGCTGATCTGAGGACTGTTGCTCCTGATGGTGCTGTTGGTGTTGCTGGGTATACTCGTCTCTTTGATCATGCTGCCTAGGTTGGGGAGCTCTGTCGTCGTCCCTTCCACCAAATGGGTTCTGCTCCATCCCGGGGCTTGTTGGAGAATGTACTCCTACACCAGGCGACCTGAACCCTTGGTCCTGGAAGCCTCCTGAGTTGGAGGAGTCGCGCATGGGATCGTACGGCTGGAAGTGCGGGTCATCAGGAAGGTGCTCATCGAAGATGCTGTTCTGGTGGCTCCGGGGAAGATTTCCCGGCTGATTCGCAAACGGAGACTCTTCTTCTTCGCCGAAGCCAGGCCCAAGGGAGGAGTAGTCCATAGTGGGGGGTTGGAGGTGGCGGGGTTAAGAGTGGCGGTTGAAGGATGTGGTGGTGGTGTTGGAGGTTGGTGAGTAGGTGAGGTGACGGAGGTGGAGATGCGGCTAGGCGGGGAGACCCGAGATGGACAGTGCAGTGGATGTGTACTGATGGGATTCCATAATAATTAGTGATGATTAGTTCCTATGTTTTCCAGCTTCTTGTTTGATATACTGTGGTATTACTTATTGGCGGGCGGTGGAGCAAGCCTCTGGACGATGGGCGAGCTGCTCAAGCCGTGTCGGAGGTTGAGGCACAGCTTGAGCTAGGTGTTTGAGCTCCGCGAAATGCACAGAATACTTTCCCGACTCCTCTCGTGGGCTCGTGAGTAGCATCTATTGTATTTAAACAGACTCTGTTCATGATGGCATGTAGTGGGAAATAACAATGAAAATCATGAGCTCTATCTGGAGAGCATCTGGTAAGGGCACAGGGCTTAGGGTCTAAGTTGGCCGGGTTACGGACGCGACCCTGACACCCTGAATCGATGGCTATCGATCTTATTGCTCATGGCTCCACCTCCGGTGTAAATCGTGCGTCTCTCAAACTCATAAAACTAGTCAAGGCTAACTACTAACTCATAAGCAGTGTAAATTTGATGATTCACCAGGCTCGACCCCCATCTTTCCTGTCTCGTCGTCGTCATTCTCATTACTCAGGATGGAGGAGTTGAGTATTGATATATACCCCTTTGGCAGTCATCATGTGGCTTCAGTCCTCTACATCTTCTCTGCACACTCTCTCTGAGCTCTCCCCCATACTACCCATACGATAGTATCTGTATTGTATCGTATCGTCCACACGTAGGACACACATGAATAACCAGGTTTAAGTGAAAGTATTGGATTATAGTATCGTAAGTCGAAACCTGGAGGAATAAACATCGCTTTCAGTGAAATTAGCCAGAAATAGTTTAACCCTGGTTCTACATACCCAAACGCAATGTTTCGTCGGGGGTCCATCACACTTTCTCACCTACGGCAATCATTCTCAAGCAATAGTGGCGGTCATGTAATGTACATAAACACCAGCATTGAGAGAACGAATAAATTTTTGCACGTTCACTCTTGTGGGACTTTCGAGACCAGTCTTTCGGATCCTCAAATGATATGGGTGGGTTTCCCCTTTGAACTTTCAGTTATTTTAGGTCAAGATCATAGGATATCTCAAAAACGTCCCTAATGGCACCTAAAATTACCACATGATATTTTCTTTAGTTCAAAACGTTCAAGTTATTGATTGCCGTTGAAACTAGTGCCATGCCAGATACGTCCAACCAAGTCGGAACTCTTTTGCATCCCATAGTCAATACATTATATTCTATCAAATTGTTCCAAAATGCCTCTTGGATAACAGTCTTGCTCTTCTTCCACAAAAAAATCGATGGCCAGATTTGGGCGTGCCCAGCGAGCTTGCAGGCTGTTTGGCGGTCTCGTCATGTTACATGGTGGGGCTGCTGATTAGTCATGCAACTACGTGCCGGACGCGATGGTCCAAGCATCAACCAGTACACCAGAGCATACGACCACTCTCCTTCCATCACAACCTACCTCACGACTCATCTCTAAACGCTCCGTACCACCTCTCCCATCATCCATCATCCTCTACGTCCATCTCGGAACCGACTTCCCTCCTCCCTTTCTCGATAATCGGCCACTCCTTCACCTGCGATCATGCCCGGCCTCACATCTGCATCTGGTCTCTTGGGGCTGCTGAAAGAGCCCGATGACCAGCTTCGTTGCTATGCTCTTCAGAAGCTCGACCAGTTTGTCGACCAGTTTTGGGCTCAAATTGCGGACTCGATCCCGGATATGTGAGCTTCCCACGGCTTGTCATTGTCCTTCAGGATAGCTCTGGCTGGTGGCGCCAACTGGACTTCATCAGAATCCATCCAAAGCTATCACCTCTCCATCACTCCCACATGCTGATCTCTTTTGCGAAACAGAGAAGAGCTTTATGAGAGTTCAACGTTCAAAGAACGCAAGCTGGCTGCTCTTGTGGCCTCCAAGGTTTACTACCATCTCGGCGAATATGACGAGTCGATGATGTTTGCGCTTGGTGCGGGCGATCTATTCGACATCTCAGCAGGCAGCGAATACGTCGAGACCATCGTTTGTGAGTTTCCGCGCCGGCTTCAAATCATCCAAAGCGTCGGACAGTGCTAATATCTATACAGCTAAATGCATTGACGAATACATTTCTATTACATCATCCAACGACCTGATAGAGCATGCCGAGCGGACAGGCGAGGACAGTACGAAAGAGCAACAACGGCCGATTGATCCTCGACTTCAAGATATCGTTGAGCGTCTTTTCCGGAGGTGTTTCCAAGAAGGCGATTACAAACCAGCAATTGGGATTGCGATTGAAGCTCGGCGATTAGATGTTGTAGAAGAGGGAATCAGGCAAGCTGGGCAGAAGGGCGAGAAGGCTAAAGCGCCAAATGTTGAGGGTGTTACAAAGTCTGTGGCAGTGGAACTCATGGAGTATGTATTGAACATCGCCATGGGTGTGGTACAAGAAATCAGTTTGCGGGAAAGGGTGAGTGCTCTTCGGCTTGTGATCCGTAATACTTCTCTCGCTGACAATGTCATAGTTACTACGCCTTCTTGTCCGGTTGTTCCTCGAGATGCCATCCCCCGACTATTTCTCCATTGGGAAGTGTGTCATTCATCTTAATGATACCGCTCTTGCAGCCAAGATTATTGTGGATCTCCTCGAACAGGAAGGAGAGAAGTCGCGACACATTGCTTATCAGATTGCTTTTGACCTCGAGGCGTCTGCAACGCAAGAATTCCTTCAGAAAGTTATTGAGGACCTTGAAAAACTCATCAAGGAGCGAAAGGGATTCAGTTTGGAGGAGGAGGAGAAGAAGGACGAGGAGAAGGAAGACCAAGAAGACACGGACGATAAGGATACCAAATATCCATGGAAAAACATTCGCTCCATCCTTCGAGGGACGAAATCGATAGAACTCCATCTTGAATTTCTTTACCGAAATAATCGAACCGACATGGACATTCTCAACAAGATCAAAGATTCGTTGGACGCCCGGAACTCAATATTTCACACGGCACTCACCTTCTCCAATGCTCTCATGCATTCCGGGACGATGGTGGACACCTTTTTCCGGGAGAACCTAGAGTGGCTTGGGAAGGCCGTGAACTGGTCCAAGTTCACTGCTACCGCTGCTTTGGGGGTAATCCACAAAGGAAACCTCAAATCTGGCAAAAAGCTCTTAAGGCCATATCTTCCCCAATCGAGTGCATCATCCGGATCACCATACTCTCAAGGTGGCAGCTTATATGGTCTTGGTCTCATCTATGCAAATCATGGTTCTGACGTGTTGGACTACTTGCGGAAGGAGTTTGTGGCAAACCAGGACGAAGTAGTTCAGCATGGTGGTGCTTTGGGGCTTGGCGTTGCTGGCATGGCCACCGGGGATAGTGCCTTGTATGAGGAGTTGAAGGTTGTTCTGTGGGGCGATTCGGCTGTTTCTGGAGAAGCGATTGGTCTCGCCATGGGCCTTGTCATGCTGGGAACTGCAGACTCGGGAGCTATTTCGGACATGCTCACATATGCCCACGATACTCAACATGAGAAAATCATCCGTGGACTTTCTATGGGAATGGCTCTGATCATGTTTGGACGTGCAGAAGGGGCGGATGAGCTAATCTCACAGCTTCTGGACGACCCCGATCCAATCTTGCGGTATGGGGGTATCATGACAATCGCCATGGCTTATTGTGGAACCGGAAACAACAAGGTTATCAAAAAGCTTCTTCATGTTGCCGTCAGCGATGTTAACGACGATGTACGACGGGTTGCTGTGATGAGTCTTGGTTTCATTCTGTTCCGGAAACCCAGTGCGGTCCCTCGGATGGTAGAGCTCCTCAGTGAAAGTTACAACCCTCATGTTCGGTATGGAGCTTCCATGGCTCTTGGAATTGCGTGCGCTGGAACCGGTCTGGACGAGGCTACTGATCTCCTTGAACCGATGTTGAAGGATCCTACCGATTTTGTTCGTCAAGGCGCTCTCATCGCCATGGCCATGATTCTTATTCAACAGAACGACCAAATGAATTCCAAGGTTACTGAAATTAGGAAAACATTTGAGAATGTTATCGGAGATAAGCATGAAGACGCCATGGCCAAATTTGGAGCGGCTCTGGCCCTTGGTATCATCGATGCTGGCGGTCGGAACGTCACAATCGGCCTCCAAACCCCCACAGGAAGTCTCAATCTCCCAGCTATTGTCGGCATGGCAGTATTCACGCAGTACTGGTATTGGTTCCCGTTGACACATTTCTTAACGCTGAGTTTTACTCCGACGGGCCTCATCTGCCTTAACGATCAACTGATGGTATGAAATACTATTCCGATTGCGTCTGGAGTCATTCTAACAGATATAGGCACCCGACTTCAAATTTGTCTCCAACTCGAAACCTTCGCATTTCGACTATCCTCCCAAGATTGAAGAGGCTACCAGCAAGGAACCTGAGAAAATTGCCCAGGCCATCCTTTCTACTACAGCCAAAGCCATGCAACGCGCCAAGCGTTCCGAGAAGGAGAAAAAGGAGAAGGAGGCTGCGCAGAGGAAGGAAGATGATTTAATGATGATCGATGCGCCTGAAACCACACCCGGTCCTTCTGCTGAGGGGGATAAGATGGACATTGATAATGAGAAGGAGGAGAAGGAGAAGGAAGAGAAGAAGGAGGGTGAGCCTGACAAAAAGAAAGGCGCGGACAGGACGAGGATGGATAAGGAGAAGGTTGGGTATGAGCTGCAAAATCTCTCACGTGTTCTTCCCGCACAGCTGCCATACATCAACTTCCCTCAAAACAGTCGCTGGGAACCTGTTAAAAAGGTATGTTATCTGTTTTTATTTTTTTGTATTAGGGGTTTCGCTAATACTTTATAGCCTGCAATCGGCGTCCTCATTGTGCATGATCACGAGAATACATCTGAAGTGACATACATGGACATGCTCAGTAGGAAGAAGTCGGAAACCCAGCCGGCAGCGGCTGGTGCTCCCACAACGCCCCAGAGGGAAGGTGCCGCTCCAGAAATTGGTGGTGCTGCAGCAGCGGTACAAATTCTGAACACGGAAGATGATGAGGGAGAGGATGCTCCTGTACCAGATCCTTTTGAGTATGAGACGGATACAGAGTAGATTAAGAGGGCTTGTTTGGGTTTTTTAGTTTTGCGTTTGTGGGTTACATTTGTTTTTCTTTTTGAGCATCATGTAATTAGTTAAGAGGGCATGGCTTGGAGCGTTGATGGGGAATTAATGCGTTTGTCCATCCTGATCTTGCGAACGTTGTGGTCACGGCGGAATTGAAGCACGATGCCTTTGAAATGGCTTTAGGTTGCCTCTGATCATGAACAGAGCTTTTGCAACGAAGTTGGCAGCGTGTGTGCAACAAGACCCAATACGTCTCAATATGACGGGAGCTGTCAAAACGTTCGTTGCTCTCCATCACCTCAATCCAGGCTCCTCCATGCTAAGCATGGAATAATCGTTTTTTTCAAAGTATGAGGAGGAGAAGATAATTTGACCAACGCAGCAAAAAATAGTACCATTCTAGTACTAAAACTCATATCCAATCAAGAGCCAGGGACTGTAGAATTGGGTCGAGATAGGCTGGTACCCATGACACCAGGTGGATTGGGCCGGACTAGAAAAAAAAAAAAATATTCCACACTCCGCCTGCACAGAAGTTGATGTCGAGGTTGGGTTGAGTGTTATTTCTCGGATGTTTACAGCACTAGATATAAGTAATCTCACAGTTGAAATCCAGCACAATCTAATCAATAACTAGCCCAACCATGTATCTAGTTCATGCTCAAACATCTTCCCACAGCACGACCATCGTGACCACCGTGAATGTGAAACTTATCCCTTCCTCCAACACTAACCCCCGGAACACCACCCCAAGTTCCGTCTGTTCTGCTCTACACTCCTTCCCCGGATGATTGCCACGGATCGGAGTATTTCTTCCCGCATACACTGCATGCGGGGAATATCGATGGTATACTACGGGACCCCACGCTCATCTATATTCTCCGGAATGGTGTTCCGGGATGCCGGGCTTGGGGCTGCGGCGTTGTGGAAGGTGAGTGGTCAGTAACTTTTGGGGAGTTATTGGGTATTGTATCCGTAGTTCGTGGATGATGGTCAGTCCTTTTTCCCAGATCACTGCACCCGGTTGGGCTAGTGAATATGCAACAGGGTTAGGGATGTCGAGTCAGATCAACAGGTCTCAAGCAAAGTATTCCTCCACAGCAACATGCAAGGTACGATCCATGTGTACATACAGCCCCCTGTATCAAACTCCCGGGCCGTTAGCAACGTTTCTCCCCGCAATCCTGGTGTACCTGCGTATTATATCCGACGGTTCGTGCGGGCCGATGGGCAGCAAGATCATATGATGTTTACCACATTGAACCAACTCCCGTTCTCCTGTGTCGAGAATTCGGACAAAGAGGGTTTGATATTCAAGTCTAAGGGATCTTGGCGAGCCCTGAGCGTCGAACTGTCGATCCGGGGATTGATATTGCGGGGAAGCGGGTCCAGATGCACTCCTGGTTTGTGTAGCGTAGGACCGCGGGACCATCGGCCCGCTGTGTGCAGTTGATTCAACGTCAACCACTACTGTTGGAGATTTCGAGGTTTTTGCAGTTGGATGAAGATGTTGCGGCGGAATGGACGGTCCAGGAAACCATTGTGTAGGAGGTTTAGACTAGACTCTGGTCTCGAGAAGATGGGATATAAAGAGTCCCGAGTATCTCTTTGAAGCAGCTCTTCACCAGCAGCGGTAGCCTGAAAATCATCCAAATCCTTCTCGGCTCTTGATATTATCCCCTCCTTTCCACAATGAAGTCGATTTTCTTGCTGGGCTTGATAGCCGCAGTTGCAGCGCAAAGCGACGAAGCTGGGCTCTACCAGCAATGCGGTGGCATCAACCATTCCGGGCCAACAAAGTGTGTTTCGGGTTCTACTTGCACCGTCATCAATGACTGTCCGTATCCCATTTCCATCTTCCTCGTACCCTAGAAATCTAACATCCTGAACCACCAGATTACCACCAATGTCTCCCCGGCTCCAACTCCAACCCGGGTACAACACTCTCCACCACCACAACTGCTACTGCGCAACCTCCCACCACTACCACTACCACCACCCCAGCACCAACTCCAACAGCCCCCGCCGCCGGCAACCCCTTCGCCGGCAAAACGCAATGGGCCAACCCGTACTACGCCTCGGAAATCAGCAGCCTCGCAATCCCCTCCCTCATCGCCGCGGGCAAACCCGCGCTCGCCACGAAAGCCGCCGAAGTGGCCAAAGTACCCTCCTTTACCTGGCTGTAACCCATCCCCCCTTCCCTCACTACTGCCTCACACTAACATCTCCCAGTGACAAAATCTCCAAAGTCCCGAGCGTCCGGGAGTACCTCCAGCTGATCACAGACTCCGGCAAAGCAAGCACGCACATTGCGCCGTTCGTGGTCTACAACCTCCCCGACCGGGACTGCGCTGCGCTCGCGTCAAACGGTGAGCTCGCGCTCGCGGCGGGCGGTGCGCAGCGGTATAAAACCGAGTATATTGACGAGATCCGGGCGGCGTTGCTCGAGTTCCCCGATATCTCGATTGTGCTGGTGATCGAGCCGGATTCGCTAGCGAATATGGTTACCAATATGGGGGTGGCGAAGTGTGCGGGTGCGGCGGAGGCGTATAAGGAGTTGACGGTGTATGCGGTGAAGCGGTTGGCGTTGCCGAATGTTACCATGTACTTGGATGGGGGGCATGGGGGGTGGCTGTGAGTGAGGATACTGGGAGAGTTTTCTGGGGGAGTGTGCTGACGAGAGATAGGGGATGGCCGGCGAATCTTCCGGAGGCTGCAAAGATCTTTGCACAGATCTATAAAGATGCTGGGGCGCCCTCACAGCTTCGTGGACTTGTGAGTGTATCTCCTAACTCCGTAACCAGCTCCTAACGGCACAGGTCACCAACGTCTCCAACTACAACGGCTGGGACCTCGCAACCTGGTAATCCCCGCATCCCTTCTCCTCCCAATCCCCCACTAACTTCTCACCAGCCCCGCCATCACTTCCCCCAACCCCAACTGCGACGAAAAACGCTTCATCAACGCACTCGCCCCCGCGCTCGCCTCCAACGGCTGGCCCAACGCCCACTTCATCATCGACCAAGGCCGGTCCGGAAAGCAGCCGACGGGGCAACTCCAACAAGGCGATTGGTGCAACGCAAAGGGCACTGGATTTGGTGCTCGCCCTGGAACTGCGACGGGGGATGCGCTGGCGGATGCTATTGTGTGGGTGAAGCCGGGTGGTGAGAGTGATGGTGAGTCGAACACTCTGGAAAATAAGGGGATGGGAAGGCTGATGATGATGATGCACAGGAACTTCGGATACGACTGCAGAACGGTATGATGCCCATTGTGGGTCGGAGTCGTCGGTGAAGCCGGCGCCGGAGGCGGGGTCGTGGTTCCAGGCGTATTTTGAGCAGTTATTAGTGAATGCGAATCCAGCATTTTAAGTGCTGGAGTTCTGAGAATGTCGGAATGAACGGGGCGGGGTTTGTAAATATGGTTTGGGTTTTGTACATATGGATACCTGAAATTGATTTTTGCTTATTGGTTTTCATGATATTTGCTGTTGAACGTCGTGATTGTGCCTGAAGTGTTTTGATGAGTTGTTTCCATACGAGGTATATGATGAAACCGGTCAGTAAATGGCATATAAAAAAGCCTTCATGTAGCGCAGCATGGCCAGTTAACTCAGTAGATTAGATGGCAGTATAAGTATCAACATAAAATCAAAATAAATAAAAAATAAAAAGAGAGAACCAAAAAGAAGAAATACCAAAATCACCGCTCCCGATCCCTCGCGTCCATCTCCATAGACCGTAGTCTCTGCTCTTCCTGCTCTTCCCACTCGCGCTCCAAAATCTCCGGGTCAACGGGTTGACTATGTTGCCTTCCTGCTCCGGAAACATGACTCTCCCCCGTCATCGGCCTCTCTTCGCTCCCCACCTCTTCCGAATGTCTACCTTGTTCACCTCCCCTCTTCCGCTGCCCACCGTCTCCAGCAGCACCCGGCGTCTCTTCCACACTCCCCGACCCCGTCGCACTCCTCCCCCTCCCTCTATGCAACATCCCCAACACCACCTCCCCCAAGCTCCCCTTCCTCTTCCGCCCGATACCACCCGGCCCCGCGCCAATATCACCATCCCCCGTAACCCGTCGTAAACTCCCACTCGCTCGCATCACCTCGCCGATTTGGTACCCTGTCATCACGCCCGGGATCATGGCGTGTTCAGAGGGGCGCCGGGAAGGTGTGTCGATATGTGCGCCTGCTATCGGGGCGGGTGAAATCGAAAGGGTTGATGATACGGCTGTTGAAGGTGCGCGGGGGAGTAGTGGGCGAGTTGGTGTTGCCGGCGGGGTGAGAGTGAATTCTGCCGCCGCGATGGGACGGTCATGGGTGCGATGGAGGACGGTACCAGCTTCAGTATCGTGATGTCCTTCGTGATGGTGATGTGATGTGTTCTTTTGGCGGCGAGAGGAAATTAACCATACCCCGATGAAGGTCAAGCCGCAGCCGCTCACGAATTTCCGGACGCGCTCTCCAGTTACGCCCTCGAAATCACGGTAGAGGACCGCGGAACCCAGGATCACGCTCAGGGTGAAGAGGACGAACTGGGTTGGTATCACTTGCGTGCTGTCGAATCTCTGTAAGGCGCGGTTCAAGTACTTTACTTGAAGGATCGCGGTAAGGGCGAGGATGAAGGTAAACAGGTATGCGATTGGGTATTGAAAAATGTGGTAAAAGGAAGAGGAGATGAGGGAGGAGAGGGCTTTGGTGGAGAGAACTGTGTAGCCGCCGAAGATGCCGACCAGAAGAAGATCAATGAGGAGGGTGCGGTAGCCATGGGTTCGTGAAAGGTGGAGGAGAGGAAGGAGGAGTAGAAGGGTGGCGAGGAGGTAAATGAGGAAGGCGGGTTGCGAGATGGCGGTCATGAGTTCATCGGGTCCGAGCTGATATTCACTGTCAGTACACTGCTTCTCAAAAATCTCAAAATAAGCCCATACCTTAACTTCTTCCTTCTCAGCACTCCACACAACCGTGACCGCGCCTGCAATACTAACCAACACGCCCACCGCATCTCGTGCCCGGAATGGCTCTTTCAGCATCACCGGCGCAATCACACAGTTGCTAACCAGAGCGACCACACCAAGCGGGCTGACAATACTCGCCGGAGCAAATCCATAAGCCAGAAAATTCCCACATTCACCAAAAAACATCAAAATCAACCCCAACCACCAAAGGGGGGAATGGATATACGATGTATCTGGCTTCGTCTTGCCCTCATCATCATCCTCCTCGGCCGTATTTCTCTTCCCAGCCCCATTGCCATTCCCCATCTCGCCGTTGCCATTGTGACAATGGGAAAGGAGCGTAGTATTCTCATCTTCCCCATCATCCGACTCATCACGGTCCAAAATTCCGACCCCTCGGTTCCCACCACCACCACCAACGGCAACGCCGACTCGAGGCGCCTGATCAATCTCGCCTTCGGCCGCAGTGGCAGGTGCTCTTTCCAGAAGAACACGTTTCCGTGCTAACCGCATGTGCGCGAATTTCTGAACGTTGAGCGCAAGAGATATAAGAATATTGCCAGCGATCGCAATGCAAATGCCGATGAAGGAGGACCAGCGCTTCATGTTTTCTTCGTCGTCGTCGGTGAGGGGGACAAGGAAGGCGGCGAGGCTCCATAGTGCTGACGTGGGTGTGTGTAAAATAGCTGGTGATGGGACGGCGGAATTAAGGACGGTGGGTGCTGTAGAAGTGTAAAGATAGCTGGCGGTCGAGGCTGGGGAGGGGGCCAGGGAGGTGGAGTTGATCAAAAGTTGGAGGGGACTTTGCAGTCCTGCAGATCCGGTAGAGAACGACATCGCTTCTGCTTCGAAAAGGAGGCGACGAGAAAGTGGATTATGTCGATATTAGTCGGCCGATCATGATGGTTCGGAGGTGTGTCGGCGGAGGAGGAGGTCAACGAGGCACACGTAGGTTATTGCGGTGGTGGTGGTGGTGGTGGTGGTGAGGTGAGGTGAGGTTAGTGGCTCTCGGATGATGCGGGACCGAACGAAGAGAACGAGGGTCGGCGTTAGGCGTCTTGGGATAATGCACCAAAACAGCTGATGACGAATGCGGTATTCTAAGGGGAATGAAGAAGTGGAAAGGACTGTGGGTAATCAAAGACATGTTGCAAAGGTGGAGAGCTGAGGAGGGTCAGTGTCACCGCCTCTTGGAGGCCACGACAGCCTCAGGAACTTGAGCAGGCACCATCATGGGCATATATCCTCATCATGCCTTGTCGTTTCACACCACATGCGTACTGCCTAGGTCGTGTGTCACTGACATCATCGTTCTCATACAGTCTCCATATATCGTGGTCATATAATGCATTCAACCGCTCAGAAACCCAGACTACAAAAAATCAACATGTAACTAAGTCATGAACAAGTAGATCGCCCCGTATGATGCCAAAAACAAAGATGCAGACTCCAAGGCCCAGGAAACCCCAATCACCAACGCTTCGAACGCCAAAGGAAAACAAAACTCGGACACCCACTACATCTTCAGCCTGTCCAAAATCATCTCCAATCCAGGATTCCCCCCAAACCCCGCAATCATTTCCCTTGCTTTACTCTCCAACTCCCTCAACACACCCAATGTGTAGTCAAAGCTCCCCATTTTCCTCATGTACTCCACTGCATACTTCTTCACTTCAATCTGAGTTGTCTTGTGTTTCAGTATGTTGATCAACTGAAGATTATCCGGGTCCTTCCTAATGGCATGGATAATCGGAAACGAGAACTTTCCCTCAGTAAGGTCTTCACAAAAGCCCTTGTTGTCTTGGTATTGGGAAGATTGAAGATTAATGTAATCATCTCTAATCTGAAAGATAAGGCCAATGTGGTTGACAAGTGGGATAAAGTCGTGTGGTGAGGTAGAGGAGGCCTGCATGAGCTTGATGGCGAGGCGGAAGAGGCCGCCAGTCTTGTTTGACACCATCTCGAGGTAGTCTTCAACAGTAGGACATATTAGGTTATCACGCCAGTGAAGCTCGAGACCCTGGCCGCGATGAAGGTTGAGCAGCTCCTCTATCACAACCACCCGTTAGCAAAATGATATGACACGGCCGTTCCATCGCATACAGATGAGCTTACCGGTATAGATCTGCAGGCACTCCGGCTTCTGCAACTTGGCTACCTCTGCTAGCGCGCAAAAGTAGACGTAATTCGCAGTATTGATGGTCTGCGCGATACCGAAGATGCTGTGCGCAACTGGCGCGCCACGACGCAGCTCGGAACTATCTTCGACATCATCGACACTACACCGCATCGTCATCACGGTCAGCTTGACTGTTGCCTTCGAACTAGTGGGATCAGTATGAGGGACCGTACAGCAATGATGCAGTGTGTAGTTTTGAAATGACGCTGACGATAATGTCCAGTGTCTCAGGCGGGACCTGGAGCCAGTCGTTGAAGGCAGCAGCGAGCTGGCGACGGATGTCCTTTCCGGGGTTTGCGCAGAGGTAGTCGTATGGTCCCAGGAGGATCTATCAGGCATCAGCGTGGGCACTCTGAGTTGGAGGGAGAGGTCGGACCTTTTCTTTTGTTGGGCTCCAGACGGGTGTTTGTGAAAAGTCAAAGTTGTGATTGGAGAGGACCGAGTCGAGGGTGCGTCCGTTTGATGCCAGGAACTTTGGAGCTTTGTTCTCGACAGGACCGTCGGCGTAGATGGTTTCTATGCCAGGCTGATGGTGTGGGAGGTGCTCTGAAGGTGGCATGTTGGCGGGGCAATGAGCTCCAGTAGGCGTTGATCAGAGGATGACGGCGGGGGTTGGTGGAGGAGGAGCTCAGAGCTAGCTGTTGCGCAGAAAGGGTGACGGTTGCTGACTGGAGCTTGGACGCTTGGTGGAGGATGACAGAAGGCAGCTTCGTCCGGGGCAGTATGACAGAGGAGGGGTCTCTCTGGGGGCCTTTATGGAGGGAGGGGAACAGAGGTTCGCAGCAAGGGCGCCAGGGTGGGTAATACAGCGGAGGTCATCGTTTCTCTGATGGCAGCGTGCTCACGGTGATCCACGAACAGAGTCGACGCGACATGGGCAATCGGCGCTTGCAGCTTGGCTGGCAGGGGGTGGGGAGCCAAACAATAGCCCAGCATAATAATACAAACCACCGTGCTTCAGAGTATGATACCGGTGACAGTACATACCGGTATCCATGCTGTGTTGGCCATGTTGTGTTCCGGCGGAGGAGTCATGGTGGTTGATGGTACGATCTCGTGCAACGACTCTTTGGTCATCCCCGCCCCATCACAATCGCACTGATGCAGCATTGCAGCATTGCAGCTGCGCGTGCGCGTTCACCAGCCACCTGAGCCACTGTCGCCTCACGAGCGAGTCCCCGTGACCGAGTGCTCAAGGCGTGTGCATCAGCCACACAGCTCAGCCACACAGCTCAGCCACACAGCTCAGCCCCTCCGCCTCCATTGGGATGCTCAGGGCACAATGTGAGGGCTTCACTGCGACGTCGCTCGTCCGGCGCCATGAAGCTCGACGTCTCCGCTCCCGCTGAACATGTCTACTTCAACGCCAATGCGAACATCTGCACGAAAACGCAAACCAGCCAACTACGCCGTCTCTGCTGCTTTCAAAGATCTTGCCGACAGCGATGAAAACCCCGACACTGGCCCAAATGCCGAAGATTCCGAGAGCGCCTTCGAGGCTGACCAGGCCAACGCTGAGAACAATGCCGCCGATGAGGAATCCGACGTAGAGTCACTCCACTCCGACGACTCTATTATTGGCGAAGATAACGACGAGGACGATGTTGGGTCTATCGGCTCTACACCTCCCAAAAGAAAACCTGGCCCTAAACCAAAAGCGAAAGCGCCCAAAGCGACACCAAAATCAACCTCCGCTGCTACTAAATCAGGACCAACCCCCGCTTCCGTCAAAGGAAAACTCCGCCGACCGAAAAAGACCAAGTCTGGGCCTGATGAACCAAGATTCCAGGACCCAGCCATCAGGGTCACTTACCGCCAGGGTATTGTCCATACAGCTAGTAAAAAGGACAAAGTGCAGCAAATATTTGGAATTGATGACGATGAGCTGGTGAAGGGCGTCCGAGTACGAGATCGGGGGATGCTCATGCCGGCAGTACCCATGAAGGAACATTTGGCTCCTTCACCATGGGCCAAAGAGGAAGAGGAAGAGAAGAGCGGCGACATGGAAGACCCTACTTATGGAGCACAAAATGCCCGCTGGGTTGACCTAGAGGACGTGGAGGGTTATCTTCCTACCCCAGGAGAAACCTTGTCTGTTTACTTGGGACCTATTGTAGAGCAAAAGATTGTGACGTTTTCAAGATTTGGGGTGCATCAACTAGAAAGTAACGGGGGGGCAGAGAGAAATGGCGCAATGTTCCATGCCGGCGGGGCGGTCTCCAGCCTCGATTGGTGTCCACACCGCCCTCAAGGTCTGAAAACTGTATCAATCCATGGATTAGGGACTGATTATTAGTAGGCACCCAATATCTTGCTGTCTCTGCCCTTACCGATGATCCAATAAAAACTGCCGAATCTGCCACAGAAATTCCAGTTGCTTTCGAACGCCGTCCTAAGAAAGATTGCATTCAGATATGGCGATTTCCTGTCGGTCCAGGCGGAAAAATTCTTAAGCCGTCTCTTGCGCTTGTACTATGCCATTCTTGGGGTTCTGCTCGGGATCTTCGTTGGTGCCCAATGTACCGACCGAAACAGGAAAAAGAGCTTGGTTATCTAGCAGGTTGCTTTGGGGATGGCGATGCGCGAGTCATTCATATAACCCTCCCAGAAGAAGATGACGACAATACAGCTTTCACTCATATCCGTAAGTTCAAAATCCGTTCACCAACTTGCAATCAAAATTGTCTAACTCTCTCAGAACATTTTATCTCACCCGCCTATCAGCTTACTGCCCCCTCCACCATTACAACCCTGAGTTTTCTTTCCCCCAACTCCATTGCCGTTGGCACTTCCCTCGGCTACCTCCTTACCTTCCCACTCTCCCTGGACCCCAAACCAGACCCCATCTTTTTCCACCCTCTCCACCAAACTCACATCACCAACATCACCACCTGCTATCCATCCTTCCCAAACCACATCCTCACCAACTCCCTCGACGGCTACTCCCGCGTCACCTCTCTCCACGCCCCCGACACTGACTACCTCAATACCAACCGCTCCCGGCTGGCCCCATCCGCCATCGCCTGGCTCGACCACCTCCAATCCGCCATCACCTCGGAAGAAGCCTCCGCCATCAAAGTCTTCCCCCTGCGCCGCTTCTACTCTGCAACCTCTATTGCCTCCCACCGCGGCGTCGTCCGTTCCATCTCCACCTCGCCCTACCACTCCATCGTTCTCTCCGGCGGGAGCGAGGGTGAAGCGATATTGTGTAATCCCGGGAGAAGGCTGTTTCATTCCAAGGTGAAGAATTACCAGCAAACGTGGTTTTTGGCGGAGTGGAGTGAGAGTGCGCGTGCGTTGAGGATTGTCGATGGGTTTAAGATGGAGGAGGCGGAGCATGCGGGAGTGAGTGCGAGACGGCAGGGAGCGGCGATGAAAGGGTATCAGGTGTTGTTGGCGGTGTATCCGTGTGAGGTGAGGGTGGAGGTGGTGGCCTGGAATAGGAATTTGGAGTATGGTGGGTGGGCGTGTGCGGGATTGGGGTGTGGGTTGGTGAGGGTGGAGGATGTGGCGTATTAGAGAGAGAAAGTTCCTTTGTTAGGGATCCCAAATGTTGAGGAAGGGCAGTATACATTACTTTTTGAATATGGAATCTGACTAGTCCAGTGAGAACGACAACTATTGCTTTATTGTGCTTCTGACCTATCATACAATGGACCACTGAGGTCTCAATTTCCAGATGACTGTAGTAGTGGCGATTCGAATCCAACCGTTTTTCAAATATATAGGAACAAAATACACTTACTTCTACTGCGCCTTCACCTCACTCTTCCCCTCATCCCTCATCTCCAGCCCATCTCCACTCCCCTCCTCTTCCTCCTCCCCACCTCCCATCCCCCTACTCGTCCACCAAAACCCGACCGCCGCAATCGCCAACAACACCGCCGGAACCGCATAATTCCACTCCAACAACGGGTCCTCCGCCAGCGGCACAAACGCCTGGGCCAACAAACACGCCAATGCCGCCATAAACAAAAACACCGCCATCACAAGACTCTTCATCGTCTCTGGCGCCTGCTTATACGCATACTCCATCCCACTCGTGATTGCCAACATCTCACTCAACCCTATCATCGCGTACGGGCCAATCTGCCACCACACTGTGATGTCCGTGGGCGTTGGGCACTTGTTTGCGTTTTTGCCGCACGGGGAGAGGAGGTAGATATAATGTTGGATTACGGCGGAGAAGACGAGTGCGAGGGAGGCGGTGATGTATCCGACGGTGATGCGGTGGAGGGGGGGGATGGTGAGGTGGAAGCGTTTGCGGAGGTAGGGGAAGATGAGGTGTTCGAAAAGTGGGATAAAGATGATGAGGGAGATGGGGTTGACGTTGGAAATGAAGTCGTTGGGGATTCCGTGAGTGTTCATGGTCGCAGCTTGGGAGACGAGGTTGTTGTTCATTTGGTTGTAGCTGAGCCCTGGGGGGGAAAGTGAGTTTTTTGATTTCCAGGTTACTTGAGTGGAGGGGGATTACAGTAGATTGGATACCAGAGGAAGATCTTGCAAGCCCTCAAACCACGAGCCAACTCATCAACCCATTTATCATCCAACCCCATCATCCACTTTGGTCGTCTCTCCTCAGGAATGTTACTCGGCTTCGCATGCTCCCAGAAATCCTCCGAACTCATCCCCTTGAGCATCTTTATCAGATTCCAGCTCCATCGGCCCTTCATGGCAAGTTTCCACATTTGGTATGCCTGAACCAGCACATTTCCACTCGGTGGAGCCTTCGCGTATCGATTCCGGCACCAGAACATGACCAGCGGGCAGGTGAGGTACATTCCGGTCGGGATAATGTAGGCGAGGTAGAAGCCGACGTATTTTTCGGCGTAGATCATGGCGGTTTGGCCGACGATTGCGCCGACGTTGAGGAACATGTAGAAATAGCCGTATCTGTTGAGAGAGTAAGAGGGGTGGCCCATATGAAAATTGGGGGGGGAGAATACAATCGGGTTACGGTAAGATCGTGGTCGACTATGACTAGTTCACCGCTTTTGAGGACTTTGATTCGCGGCTTTTCTTTGGAGAATTGTTCAGCCATTAATGGACTGGTTGGTTAGAAGTATGTCGAACATAACGATAAATTGAGCTCACCTGATGTTGGCTTTGAACCCTCCCGTTGCGAAACCAATGATGATAATACCGATCAGCAAGAGGGCCAGACTTCCTTTGTTGTTTAGCACCAGCAATGGCGGTAGCGCCGACATGATCAAACACACATGTCCTATGATAGCGGCAAGTGCAGCCATCTGGATAGTTTTATAGCGTCCCCATTTGGTATCCGCTACCCAGCCGCCGAGTAACGGAAGTGTATATGACCAGAAGGTGTCGAATGTTGTGATTGCAGTAGATGCACGCTGACCCATTCCCAGTGCACCGGAATGATGTCCAGAGTCATGCCCAGCACCGGTTATGGACCCAGGCGGCAGAGGGCGCTGGATGTAATTCACAACTATGACATGTCAGCGTCACATTGTCAGATTGAGACATCCCAGAATCACATACAAACTGCAATCGTTCCACAATAACTCATCCTTTCACACATCTCCACAAATGCGACCGGATATATCAGCCACGGAAGTCGCCCGGCCACATGTCGTAACCTCTTCATTTCCTCCTTTGTCGGAACTCTCCCCTCGTCTCCAGTCCCGTCACCATACCCGGCTACGTATTCCTTCACATATCCACCACTGTTTACTCCTGAACCGCTGCTGGAAGATTTGCCATCCGAGTCGCGGATTGACGAGAGGGAGCCTGAGAGAGTTGGAGAGCGAGTTTCTGTGACTATGCCCTTCTCGATATCGGTGGGGACGTTGGAATCCGATTCGATGGTTGGTGGAAAAACAATAGACCCCAATTCATCCTTCTTTTCTGTTCCTGGGGTTCCAGGCATGGGTGTAGGAACTCGAGAGAGTCCTCGTGGTGGCGGGTCTGGTCGTTTCCCGTCTCCGGTGTGTCCTTCCATATCCAAGGTACTGACGGCGGCCGGGGAGGAAAGGTCAGTCGGGAGAAAAGAAGCTATGTTCGGTCGCAAGTTTTGCTGAGGGTATTTTAATAAAGGTTGTTGGAGTTCAAATAGGAGTCAGGCTGCTCCCCCGCGTGTCTCGATATACAGTTTTTCCGCTGATATCAACTGCTGGCCCCTGCGTGGGATAATCCGATAAGAAAAGGGCTGGTGTCTGTTGCTTTGGCTTCAATCAACCACTTGATGATGGACTGTGCGTGGGGGCCGATAGAGGTGGTGGTCAAGTCCTAGGGAGGTCAATGCCTGAATGATGATGTAGGAAAATAAATCGTAATCTTCAACGAGTAGGTCAACTATCGTCGTGTATAATTTGGTGAGAGACTGCGGAGAGCCATTCGAGGAATAGCTCCTGATGAAGAGCCAGATCGTGCCAGAGATGGTGGTGGTCGCCGTCCTCGCTGTCGACAACCTCCCCCGGAATCAGTTTCTGCTGTTTTCCCAATCATCAAAGCGTCTCGATAGCCGTCCTAAACTCGTTCATCCGCACGATACGGTTCCATTTCCCGTGTTGTCCGCTTGGCTCAAGTCCTCGTGTGAAATCATTCGATCGGAACCTCTCCAAATGCGTACGAAATGCCGGGTCGTGAATTTCTTCGCGGCTTGCCGACAGATTGCCTTGGGGTCAACACATAAGGGATAGGTTCAAGTCGCTAGGACCATAGGCTTAATTGTCTATGTGATGTTGGGAGGCCATTATCCACTGACCTCCGCTGAAGTATGCAATTCATTCTTGTTCACTAATGGCTTCCAAGGTCGTCTGGTGCGGTAGAACATCAAGCATGGGTTAATAGTGTTAAAATGGGCGCTACAGGTCATAAGGAGGGCGGGGCAGTGGCATGGAGGGAATTGGAGCTGTCATCTGTTGTCAGTTGCCTTGTGATGTTGATGGCGGACCGAGTGATTCATTGTTTCCCAGGTTGGGGCGCACTCCAGTTACTATACAATTCGCCGAGCAACATAATCCTCCAATATCGTCACCACCATGGCTGCTTAGCAATGTTATTACAGACAAGTCCGTATAATCATCCTCCACTCTGTGGTGAACATTCTGGAATGAGCGACGGGCGGCGCCGAATACGTGCAGATGGATGACGGCGCCACCAGAAAGTGGACACCTCTCAACTCCGCGACCGTTTCAACGCTCTTCTCAACACTCCGCCTCGACGGACCATCATCCACCTCCCTTCGTTACTCCCGTCCATCTACCAGCCCGTCGTTCCACTGCTTCTGCATTCCAGCCCCCGAGTTCAGCTTCCGCTCCTTCTGCGCACATTTTGTACGCCTCCAGAGCTCATCAAGCTCGCACTTCCACTCGGGTAGCTTCACCTTTCGATCAGAGACACTCCACGGACCCCGCATCTACGGTCATTTCCCACCCAGCTGCCATCTCTGCGATTCCGCAGCTCCAGTATGGATCGCGCCTATGCCGCATCCAGCGAGGAAGTGCTTAACTTCTTCAAGGTCGATCCGGCGAACGGATTGAGCACCAAGCAGGTTGAATCCGCAAGAGAAAAGCATGGAAAGAATGGTGAGCTCGGAAAGACATCTTCTCATATCTCAAGGCTCGTACTGACCTGGTGGTTTTCCTGTAGCCTTGCCCGAAGATCCGCCGACGCCGCTGTGGGAGTTGATTCTAGAGCAGTTTAAGGACCAACTCGTCCTCATATTACTCGCTTCAGCTGGTATCTCTTTTGTCCTGGCCATCCTCGAAGGCGGCGAAGATAAAACAGCATTCGTGGACCCCGCGGTGGTACGTTGACAACCTTGTGTTAGCGTAGTGAAAAATCGTTGGTGCTGACGCAACTCTTTCAGATTCTCACCATCCTGATCCTCAACGCCGTTGTCGGTGTATCGCAAGAAAGCAGCGCCGAAAAAGCCATTGCAGCCCTCCAGGAATATTCCGCCAATGATGCCAAAGTTCTTCGTGATGGTCACCTCCACACCATCAAGGCCGAGCTCCTCGTCCCTGGAGACATTGTCGACATTGCCGTCGGAGACCAGATTCCTGCCGATTGCCGTCTTCTTTCCATCCAAAGCAACAGTTTCCGGGTTGATCAGGCCTTGTTGACGGGAGAGAGTGAGAGTGTCGGCAAGGGCGTCAGCGCTGTGAAGGATGAAAATGCAGTAAAGCAGGATCAGACGAATATGTTGTTCTCTGGCACCACAGTTACGGCTGGGCATGCGCGCGCAGTTGTTGTCTTGACCGGTAGCGATACCGCGATTGGCGACATCCACCAAAGCATCGTTTCACAGATTTCAACTCCTACCCCGTTGAAAGAAAAGTTGAACGACTTTGGCGATGTGTTGGCGAAGGTTATCATGGTTATTTGCATCCTTGTCTGGGCTATCAATATCAACAACTTCAATGACCCTTCACATGGTGGCTGGGTCAAAGGAGCTATCTATTATCTGAAGGTATGGATTTCTGGCCGATTGTGATGGATTAGACTGATAAAACCCAGATTGCTGTCTCTCTTGGTGTCGCTGCCATCCCCGAGGGTCTTGCAGTCGTCATCACCACCTGCCTTGCTCTTGGAACTCGAAAGATGGCTGCTCGAGGAGCTGTTGTTCGTAGTCTCCCTTCGGTAGAGACCTTGGGAAGCTGCAGTGTCATTTGCTCTGACAAAACCGGAACTCTTACCACCAACCAAATGAGCGTCTCCCGAGTCGTTACGATTGGCGAAACCCAGACGGAGCTTGACGAACTGTATGTCGAGGGAATCAACTTCTCTCCTGTCGGCGAAGTCAGGACTCCATCCGGCAATGTCGTTACCTCTGCTACTCAATCTGTCACGATTAGAAAACTCGCCGAAGTCTGTGCTGTCTGCAATGATGCTGCCTTGGCGTTTGACCCCAAAAACTCGACCTTTTCTAATATTGGTGAACCTACCGAAGGCGCCTTGAAAGTTTTGGTTGAAAAACTTGGTACTCCCGAAGGTGTATTTGCCAATGGTAGTGCAGCCACGAAAGCTACTGAAGAACGTATGGATGAAGTCAACCGGTACTATGAAAGACGTCTTCCCCGGCTTTGTACCTACGAATTCTCTCGCGATCGTAAGAGCATGTCTGTCTTGGCTGGTCAGTCCAACTCGGCGTCTCTTTTGGTCAAAGGCGCTCCGGAGTCAATTTTGGACAGGTGCACTACGGCCTACATTGGATCTCAGGGCAAGAAGGTTACATTGGGCGACAAGACTCGTGCAATTCTTGACCGTAAGATCTCTGAATACGCGAATCGTGGCCTTCGTGTGATTGCTTTTGCCGCCGTTGAGGACATCTCCTCGAATCCGCTCGTCAAACGCGCTACCACCACCATGGAATACGCTCAATTGGAACAGAACATGACCTTTATTGGCTTCGTTGGAATGTTGGATCCGCCCCGTCCTGAGGTTGCAGCTGCCATCAAGCGCTGTCGTGAAGCTGGAATTCGTGTTATTGTCATTACTGGAGACAACAAGCAAACTGCCGAGACCATCTGCCGCCAAATTGGTGTTTTTGGAGAAAACGAGGACCTTGGTGGTAAATCATATACTGGTCGCGAATTCGATAATCTCAGCGAATCCGAGCAACTTGCTGCTGCCCAAAGAGCGAGTCTCTTCTCCCGTACCGAGCCTCTTCACAAGTCCCGTCTTGTCGACATCCTGCAATCTCAAAGCCATGTCGTTGCCATGACTGGTGACGGTGTCAATGATGCCCCGGCTCTCAAGAAATCCGACATTGGCGTTGCTATGGGTTCCGGAACCGATGTTGCCAAGCTGGCCGCCGATATGGTCCTCACTGACGATAACTTTGCTACAATAGAGTCTGCTATTGAAGAAGGACGCAGCATCTATAACAACACACAGCAATTTATCCGTTATTTGATCAGCTCTAATATTGGCGAAGTCGTCTCCATCTTCCTAACTGCTGCTCTTGGTATGCCGGAAGCCCTCATTCCCGTCCAACTTCTCTGGGTCAACCTCGTCACCGACGGTCTCCCGGCCACTGCTCTCTCCTTTAACCCAGCCGACAACGACATCATGCGCCGTCCTCCTCGCGCTCGTGATGAGGCCTTGGTTGGCGGCTGGCTCTTCTTTAGGTACATGGTTATCGGCACCTACGTTGGCGCCGCCACGGTCTTTGGATACGCATGGCACTTTATGATGAACTCCCAAGGTCCGCAGATCGCATTTAGCCAGCTTGCAAACTTCCACCGCTGCTCTCGCGAGTTCCCGGAGATTGGATGCGAGATGTTTGGTAATGAGATTGCAAAGACTGCGAGCACCATCTCGTTGAGCATCTTGGTAGTTATCGAAATGTTTAATGCTATGAATGCTCTCAGCTCGAGCGAGAGCTTGTTGACCATGCCCCTGTGGAGGAACATGAAGCTTGTGGCGGCGATTGCCTTGAGCATGGCGCTGCATTTCATGCTGCTTTATATCCCGGCTTTGCAGGTATGTACTCTCATCTTCGTACTTGATGTGACGATTGCTGATTGAATATAGTCTCTCTTCTCTATCACTCCCCTCAACTGGCATGAGTGGAAGGCGGTGCTCATCGTTTCTGCCCCCGTCATCATTATTGACGAAGTGCTTAAGTTTGTCGAACGTGCAGCATTCACACCAAAGACGTTGCCAGCGCAAAGATTGAAGGCGGAGTAGAGTTGATCGTTTATGTCCACGTTTATGATAGAGTAGGACTGTAGGAGGAGTGAAGAACAGGCTCAGTTTTGGAAAATGATGTGATGGGTAGGAAGAAGGACAAGTAGGAGTCCGCATGTGTATAGATAGTAGACCCAAGAGGCTAGAAGGAGTCAAGCGGGATTTCTGGGCTAGGAATAATTTCCGAGTGTTCAACTCGGTCGAAACTATTGGATACGGAGGAGTGGAGTTGAGGGATTGTTTTTGCATTAAACACGTTGTGTACCGTATCTAATGTGTATTGAGTGGTGAATATGCACTGAGAAATGGTTGAACCGGCATTGGACTTCATCACATCATGAGTGACCAGAGGTTTGTCCTCCTCGCAGATCAGCCAGGGTATTCATACATACATAAACTTTTCCTGTGTAAAACAGTACAATAAACCCAACCCAAACGCCAAAACGCATAATATGCCACAATAAAAACAAAAAACCAAACATCCCACCAACTACCGGAAATGTATGCCATTCGTGTTAAACGCATACAACAACTTGAGGAAATCCTGCTCCCCGCACTTTGTGGCGCGCTTCTCGGCCATCCCAGTCTCGTTCAACACCTTCTCCACAATCGTCTTGACCTTTTCCAGATTCTGACCCTTCTTCTTCTTCGGCACTTTCACCTTGACCACCTGCGCCTCTCCAACACCATACTCATCATCCACCTCCATATCGACCACCTCCATCTCTCCCGTCTCCTCCTCCTCCTCCTCCTCCTCCATTTGCGGCGGCGGCACATCATCCATCTCCATATCGGTATCCTGCAAGGCCCTCCACGTGGTCCAATTCTTCTCCACCATCTCCATCACTGCCCTGCTCGCAAACGCACTCTTAATCGTCCTATTCCCCCTCACAAACAGAATCCTCAACATCCCATCCCACTCCTCATAACTCACGGTCGGCCTCGGATTCTTGGGCTCAATTCTCACCACCGAACTCTCCACTTTCGGCGGGGGGCGAAAGTTATTTTTCCCCACCTTGAGCACATGCGCGACCTTGGCCCACATCTGGACATTCGCAGAGAGCCGGCAATACAACGGCTCCCCAGGCTTCGCGACTAACCGCATCGCAAACTCGCGCTGAAACATCAGCACTGCGACCCTGGGGGGCGGGCTGGCTTGCAGCAGCTTAAACACGAGCGGCGACGAGATCTGGTACGGTGTGTTGGAGATGCAGACGTCGAAGTACGGCAGCGGGGCTTTAATGACGTCGCCGACGGTGATTTGGAGTTTCTTTTCCCACTCGGGTGTGCCTTGGACTCGTTTTGTTAATTCGGCGGCCATGCGAGGGTCCATTTCGACTACGTGGAGTTGCCGCACGGATTTGGCGAGGATTTGGACTGTGAGGTTGCCAGTGCCTGGGCCGACTTCGAGGACAATATCGGAGGGCTTGAGGGAGGCTTTTTCGACGATTGCGGTGGCGACGCCGGGGTTCTTGAGGATGTGTTGGCCGAGGGTCGTGTTGAATTTGAAGACTTTGTTGGTCGAGGAGCCTGTTTTGTTGGTCGAGTAGGGCCCGGTCGCCGCGGAGCCGGACTTGGATTTTTGCGCTTTTGGCATGGTGGAGGTGGGAGGTGCGCTGAGGAAATAGGGACGGTGAGGCGGAGGGATGGTGGTGAGGTCGCTGGAGAAGCTCGAGTTGCAGAGGCTCTGTGGAAAACTTTAGGTCGGTGGGGCTAGTCGTCAAGAGACTGCGCATGCGCGTGATCCAAGAACCCTTCCATTATTTAATATGCAAGATATAATCCCAACGCCACATTAAAAGTCTTCTACAACGCAATCCCGCCGCAAATACACCTTCAAAGGTCGCTAAACGTATATACACTCATATCTGCAATCACAACGTCACAGGTTCAGGAACGGTAGCCCGCTCGATGCCTGCGAGCTGCCTTGTCGCAAATGCGCTGTTGAGTTATGGAATAAACTCTTCCACAGAAATCTATACACTAGTGAGCAGGGATCGGGTAGATTGATTGGAAACTCACGCTTCGCTCAAAAGGATGCCAACTTCTTGGTCCCCCCAGCTCTGTGTGGGGAGTGCTTGCAAAAACATCATTATCTCCTGGATAACAGTCAGCATGAGATAAAGTGGAGCATCCGCCATGGCCTACCTGAAAGTCCATCTTCTGAAGTTGATCTGTCCACTTCACCAAAAACGCCGCGCACACGTAGAGATGGAACTCCGAGAAGCCAGCGGCGCCCTCGGCCTAGATGCCATTAGTTCGAGCCCAGTACTCGCAAGACTAGAACCTACCATGTATGTGTCCCACATTCGTATCGTATTCTTCACACTCAATTCTCGCATCAACATGCAGTTCATCCATCGAAAACTGAACTGGATAAACTCAACGCCGTTCTCGCTGAGATGCCGCGCGAGGGGCACATCTATTCGTGATACGAGATCTCGCAAGGTGTTCACCTGCCGCTGTATACCAGGCTGTGTGTGAATGTAGTTGTCCTGGATACCGTCCAGCAATTTGGTGAGGCACCAAAACGAGTCTGCTTGCACAACATCCAAAACCTCTTGTGGTAATATCCCGGGGTTAAATGTTTCAACATCTCCCTCTATACACAATCAGTGGCTGAGACAATAGCTTCAGTCAATGTCAAACCTACCGACATAGGCAGATAGAAACACTTCAAAGAATGGAGTCACCAGGTCATTAATTCCCTGAACATATCCACTCGCCGGGTGCCTTATCGCCCACACGTATAAAATCTTCTCTAATGATCTTTGGGCTGCTTCATAGCTGTAAAGGGGTAGATGTGGGTTCGTTCTAGGCACGTCGATGGATATCTGATGCCATATCGTCTGATCTAGCCCCGCCGTACCCCTGGAGAACGCTTGCTTCACACCATCCAAAAACTCTTTCCGCTTGCGTTCCAGAGTGGTTACTCGTCGGTCAGCATTTGTCGGCAAGTAGCCCAGGAGAAGCTGCCAGGACATTGGCCTCAGCTCCTCTGGTATTCCATTCCATGCCAGCTTCCGGAGTTCATTAAGGTCGACAGTCGTAGCCTGTAGAACGGCTTTGAACTTGTTGATTCGGTTGATGCGTGAATTATTCCGGTCGATCTCGGCCGCGCTGTGGGTTTCGGGAGAGAAGGTAGGGTGGTGGATGAGGTGGAGGGAATTTGCCGGATCTTCAATGGAGTTTAGACTTCAGTTCCAAGTTCAGAACAAGACCATAACTGCAAGACTGGAAGGGGATCAACTGACCCTTAATGATCCCTTGCCATTGACTACGTAATGTCTGGGTTCCCTTTGCCTTCGGGCTTGGATACGACGGACCAGTAGAGCTCGGTGTCGGAGGTAGTGTGGAGTGCAAGATTGTGGTTGATCTGGCTTGGGGTGGCGGGGTGTAGCCAATTGCTTTCGGAGGAGGTATCTTCCCCGTGAGGAAGTCGTCGGTGGCTTCATCGTCCACATCGGGATCCCAGTCATCATTTGTTTGAGACATAAAGTCGGTAAAGTTCTTGCCGGTCGCGTGAGGTCTGCCGCCGGAGCCTGGGAGAGAAGCTGGAGCTGAACCGGCAGATGGAGGGGTACTTGGGCGAGCGGTCCTGCCAGATAATTAGCGAGAGATCACAGCCTCAGCCATGAAGCGTACAAAGAGTCGAGCTTCAGAATGTCGGCGTGCGAGTAGGATGCTCCAACAATCTTGGCTGAATCGCGGTTTCTACGCCAACGTCAGCATCCAACCACACTCTGTAGCACCCAAAACCAACCTCGAATCGGTTGGCCCATTGAGCCGACCCTTCCAGAACGGTGATGAGGCCCTGAAGAAGCTTCAGCATCAGTAAATATGGGGAGCATGGAGCCCAAGTGGGGTTTACCCGGAACGATCTTGCCGGACGCGACAGTGTTAGCGCAGAGAGCTGGAGCTCGCGAGCTTCACGGATAACCTACCGACTTGGATCATCTCGGGCTGTGGGCCTCGTCAGTAAAGGGTCCGGGGAGAGCTGAATGATGTAGCTCACCTGGGTGCGGTGCTTCCCGGCCATTGGGACGCGGGGGTGTGGTGTCCGAGAGAGTGCAACAGCGGAGTCGGAAAGCTGATGAGGGCGTAGGTGGTAAATCTGGAGTGCAGGAGACTATATAGAGAACCTGGCGTGCTCAAGGAGAGGTAGGAGGTCGAAGAGACGGCGGAGGGGGTTTTGGTTGGTGGTGGTGTTGAGGTTGAAGCTTGCAACTGAGCACGAGATTCGCTCGGCGGTTAATCACACGATATCACCCATTGGGTAGCACAGGTTGGTTTATTGTTGTGGTTCGGGGATGGGGAAGACTGTGCTCTTGTGCCACTGGCGCTTCTCACGCTGGCAGTTCAGGAGGAAGGGATGACTCTTTGAACGGTTTCCAGAGTAGAGGTCAAGATGGTTCAATGGCTGGCCCCAATGATATTGAGAATGAAGCGAGTAGTGCAGTAATCATACAAGCTGCCAACTACAGATACAGGAAAGGCAAGTTGAGACATGGGCTGAGTGGGTGACAGGAGAACCATAGGCGAATAACTTCTGGTCAGCATCCTGTCTCACCTCCACACTACAATACCCTGCGGTGGGGATCAACTCGTAGTCGCCCTCCTGCAGTTCCAAGAAACCCGCACGGATGACGTCCGGTGCTCAGCGCACCCCGTAAAACACCAGCTAGACACCAGTAGCTGCTTCGGTAAGCTTTATAGGTAGGAGGTATACAAGCACCAATATCATGATGCAGGGCGGGAAGTCGTAGCTCCAGGAGAGAAGGGAGAAGGGAGGGAAAGACAGCCTGATACCTGTTGAGCTCTGTCTGCAAGAAGGCCTTCCACAAAGGCGCGTAGTGGCGTGAATTGGCGCTCACTGCCGCTTCCTCACTCCACCGTCCTCTACAATCTTTCTCTCTCCCTGATCCATCGTCCTCTACAAGCTTTTTCGCTCCCTGATGCTCCATTGCGGTCCAGCAGATAACGGTGTGTGGTGTTTCTAAAAGCAGGCGCTGGTGGCCACCGACATGGCAACGGCCCGGCTGTCAACGCCCCCCAACCAAGCAACCGGCCATCCACAGCCCATCCCATCCCATCCCATCCCAAACGCCCTGGACCTGTTATGCAGTCCCTTACCCACCACTGCCTCTCTACCTCTCCGTGCCCTCTCGCTCATGACCGTCCTTGATCGCTTCACGACTGCCTACGACCCTTGAGAACGACTTCTTCTCCCTCATCATCTATTTACAATGTGCGCCGCGCAATTCTGGACTTGATGAGAGCATTTGTTGACCTCCGGCGCAGTTTATGACAGCTACGACCAACCCTCGCCGTTAGACTCCGCGCATTCCTCGAACTCCACACCAGATTCCGCGACCCCAAACCCCCCCCCCCCCCGATTTCAATAAATCAAATTCCTGAGTCTCCACTGAGCCTGCAACTTCTGCCATGACTGGCGGCGGATTCTCTGCTGATGGACGACCACCCGTGTACGCATTGCTGCCGATCGTTGGCCATTGAATTGCGACTGATATCTCCACAGCTACAAAGCGGTCGGTGTGGCATTGGCGGTTGCCAGCGGTGTTTTCATCGGCGTGTCGTTTGTGCTGAAGAAGAAGGGTCTTTTAGCGGCCAATATGAAGGACGGCAAGGAGGCTGGAGAAGGATATGGGTATCTCAAGAATTGGTGGTGGTGGTCAGGAATGATATTGAGTGAGACCAGCTTTGCCAGATTTCTTTGCGCGACTCTGACCCATTGTACAGTGATTATTGGCGAAATCTGCAATTTTTGCGCGTATGCATTTGTTGAAGCTATTCTGGTTACTCCTTTGGGCGCTTTGGTGAGCAATGCCATTTCATCAGCTTGGGGAATCTTTGCCAATCGTAACTTTTGTCTAGTCTGTCGTTATCACAGCCATATTATCGTCTATATTCCTCAAAGAACGGTTATCATTTGTCGGCAAAATAGGTTGCTTTATGTGCATTGTCGGATCAGTCGTTATTGTCATCAATGCTCCGTCGCAATCATCCGTTAGCACAATTCAGGATATGAAGGGTTTCATCATACACCCCGGCTTCCTAAGTTACGCTGGTGTCGTGATTGTGGGATGTGCTGCGATTGTTATATGGGTTGCACCCAAGTACGGGAGTCAGAGTATGATGGTCTACATCACGGTTTGTAGTTTGATTGGGGGGCTCAGGCATGTAACTTCCGCTATTTGGGATAGAATCTGGACTGACAAAGTCCAGTGTTGTTGCCACCCAGGGCCTAGGAGCAGCCGTGGTGAGCCAGGCCAGTGGAATCCCACAGTTCAACCAATGGTTTTTATACGTTCTTCTGGTATTTGTTGTGATAACACTTCTTGTTGAGATCATCTATCTCAATGTAAGATTTTCCCTATCCTTAGGCCCGCCAGAGCTGAGACATGTGCAGAAAGCCCTCAATATCTTCAATGCCGCATTGGTTACACCCACATACTACGTTTGCTTCACCTCAGCGACGATAGTAACGTCGGCTATCCTATTCCGCGGCTTTAAAGGGTCGCCCAGCGCCATCGCGACTGTGGTTATGGGATTTCTCCAAATTTGCGCCGGCGTCGTCCTTCTCCAGCTCTCCAAATCCGCCAAAGATGTACCCGACACCGAGATCTTTAGAGGAGAGCTCGACCAAGTTAAGCTCGTCGCCGAGCAATCCGAACCAGAGTCTGAGCCCAAAGCTGATACTATCCGCGGAACGGCTGCGATCATTCGGCAAATATCTGTTGCCCGGAGAAAGGCGGAAGAAGAGGAAGCCTGGAGAATCCATGAGGAACGGATGCGGGATTACCTTTCACCACATCCTCCTGGCGAGAACGTGGAATGGGACGGTGTGAGAAGACGAGTCACCTTTTCTGACCGCACCAAATCTTTCAGCGAGCGAAGGCGGAATACACTAAGTGGACAACAGCCGCCGCAACTTGGAATCAGCAGTGCAATCATTAAGGAAGATCCCGAAACCACTGAAACCGGAGGCCGTCGACGTAGCATGTCGGTCGACGAAGCCATGCGACGGAAGATATACCCCGACATCGAGAACCAACTGATGGATCAAGTGCCCGAACACGTCGAGCACACTGAACAAGACACCTTCCTTGGCCGTGTCCGCAATCTCTTTGTGACCAAACAACGCAGCAAATCCAGTCTCCGCGATACCGATATCGAACTCCCAATCTCCATCACCGAACACCGCGATCTCCGAGACGCAACCCCACCAACCAGCTCCCACGGCCACCGCCCAAGACTAAACACCATCCCCTCCTCCGACGGTGGGCGCTCACCCTACGAATCCGCCCCCCACTTCGCCTCACAATCCTCCCCGCACGTCCATTTCAACACCTCCCCCGATCACCTCAAGCCCATTGAATACGACCCTGGTTTGTACCGAACCGGCGAATACGCCGCCGTGCCCACCGAAGCGCCGGACTACCGACCCGGCAGCTCAAGCCGAAACAGCGCAAAGCGACAGTTCAGCTTCCAATCGATACTACATCGTCCAAAAACCTCACCGACGACGGAACACTACCCCCATCGCCCGCATTTATGGCACCGGTCCGGGAATGGCTCGCATGGAAGTAAGGGCAGCGAGGAGAGTAGGACTGAGGAGGAGATGATGGGGCTTGTGGTGGGGGATGCGCCGGCTGCCGCGGTGGAGAAGGAGTTGGCGGGGGAGGAGGAGAAGAGGAGTATACGCATGGTGCAGGATGATACGGATGATACGGGGAGTGAGCGGGGGAAGTGGAGTGAGAAGGCGTGGGAGAGATAATGATATGATGTTAACGATGTTGATGAAAGGCGTTGGGTTAAGATTTTTGCGCATTTTACCGGTACGCTTTTTAGGTAATTTGGGGGTTTTTTTTTTTCTTTTGTAGCTGTTTTTTTTATGAGGGTTATGTTGTTTTGGGTACGGGAATGCTGCGTTATATATTGGGTTTGAGGAGATTTTGAAATTGTGATGTAATATCTATGCTGGATACATTTTTTGGGACGGATTTCTGAGCAGTTTACTTGCATTTCGGGGAAAATAGTGTAGTTATATGACAAGATATTGGGGTTGAAGTTGAACAGCGCAGTCAGGCGAAATTTATTGGATCACCAACTCAATGTGATGCCCATATGAGCGGAATGGGTCCTCTTATTTTGCGTCTGAACTAGCAGTTAGACTCTTCTCTCAAACCTTGGAACATTCAACGTTAGATGATCTTGAATGATGCGAATTACCACGTGACTTAACAACCTGAGTAAGCAGTTCCCAAGCATGACGCGTGAGTCGCGCTTGAGCCTCTACCTGCTCAACATCTTTCTCCGTGACTTCTACCTGTCATCTCTTCAATTCTCCTCATCCTTCTCTTGACCCAAACAGATTCGCCGCCTTTTCGACCTCCCTACCTTACGATCACTGCTCATCCCACAGCTATGGACCCCACCGACGACAATGATGACCTCTTCGCTGATCTGTGCGCTCGAAACCTTCAGCTCCAAGTGGGGATCATGGCAAGCTGATTGTTCTCTAGTTACGGTGAAGACGAGCCCCGAAAGACCGAGCAGCCGAAACCTACACCCGCGCCAGCAAGCACAGCTCCGCAACCCGCTCCTTTAGAGAAGAAACCCGAGCCTCTGGTTCCCCAAGCTCAGTCAGCAGTACAGAAAGCGGTCGATCCTCGACAATCACAGGGGCAAACAGCTCTCGCAGCACCAGAAGAGCCTAACTATGATGACCACACAGAAACGCAAGCACAATATAGCTGGGGCGCTCCCACTCAAGGAGCACCAAACAATCAGAATAGGGGGGGTTATGAGGAAACTAGTCATGGCGAAGGAAACAATGGATATAGTGGGGGTGATCACGGAACAGGCAGTCCAGCAATCAAAGAGGATGGGTGCGTATTTACGTTGCATCTGGCTAGCCTTTGCTTTATTTCTTGGAGAGAGGAGGGCATGAGGGTACGGGGGAAGGTGTCGCGACGCTGTCCGCACCATGGTACTGCTTTGCAAGCAGTTGCACCATTGGCGCAATCCGGGCCGGTGGCGAGGGGGGCGATTGGGGCCGATTACGAGTGGCGTTCCAGTACTTTATACACACCAACAGATACTTCGATAGGAGACCTAGCTCTTGAGGAGGTGCTGCGCTGTCGCTGCAGCAGCAACTACGAGTACCTAGCTAGCACTTCCGACACCAACTTAGCAGCCGCACAGGTGGCGTGTATACGAGAAGTTACAAAATGGCAATGGATCTTTGATTCTGGCGATCACTCATCCGCGCGTTATATTGCTGCTGGAGCTTTTCGTCAACCTCACCCCTGATCGGACTCTGCACGTTGGAATTGTATCCATCGTCGCCCCGCCCGGATTCCCCTGTCGTCGACTGTACCCTCATCCCGATGTTCTGCCTCTCTTCCCTTGCTCATCTCGTTGCTTTTCGTCGTTTGTGGTTTCTCGCGAGTGTGATGAACATGGTTGACCAATCTTGATATAATATAGTAAAATGTTCATTGGTGGGTTGAATTGGGAGACAACCGATGGTGAGATCATTCGAATGCATGACAAAACCACATCCTAACTGTAACCCGCAGAATCGCTTAAGGAGTACTTCAGTCAGTTCGGGGAAGTTGTCGAGTGCACCGTTATGAGAGATGGCCCGACAGGACGATCCCGTGGTTTCGGCTTCTTGACCTTCAAGGATCCCAAGACCGTCAACATTGTCATGGTCAAAGAACATTATTTGGACGGCAAAATTGTAACATTCCGTGATGGCTGAACTGAGGATATGAAGTTGACCTGTTGTACAGATTGACCCGAAACGTGCTATCCCTCGAGACGAACAAGAGAAGACTTCGAAGATATTCGTCGGCGGCGTCAGCCAAGATGCAACAGAATCCGATTTCCGGGAGTACTTTACGCAGTTTGGTAGGGTTCTCGATGCTACGCTCATGATGGATAAGGACACTGGTCGGCCCCGAGGATTCGGTTTCGTCACTTTTGATAGCGAAGCTGCTGTTGAAAATGCCCTCAACCACCCTAACCTCGAGATTCTGGGCAAGGCGGTAGGTTAACTATCATTTTTGTGTCCTTTCCTGGTCTAACTGCTCTACTAGATTGAGGTGAAGAAGGCTCAGCCTCGTGGAAAGACCTTCGACGATCGAGAATCGGGATTTAGAGACCGTGGCCATCACAACCGCAATGACAACCGCGACAACTACAATCAACACAATCAACAAAACCAGATGGCACCTGGGTCCGCGGCATACAATGGTATGACACCTCAACTCATGGCCCAGTACTGGCAAAATATGCAACGCTACATGGCCGCCATGCAGCAACAGATGGGCCGTGGAGGTCCAATGCCAGCCTTCAATCCCACAATGATGAACCCGGCCATGATCCAGCAGATGCAAATGCAGATGCAAATGATGCGGGCTCAGCAAATGCAACAAGGCGCTCAAGCTGGCGGAGCTGGAGGTTTCCAAGGCGGTTATGGCCAACAACAGCAACAACAAGGAGGATATGATGCCCAACAACAACAGAATCCGCAGCAAGCCGGAGCTGGAGGATACGGCGCCCAGCAACAGCAACGGGGATTCCAGTCGCATCCTAGTCAGCGCGATTACCAACCCCCGCAAGCACACGCAAGCTCATGGGAGGGAATGTATGATGAAGCCCCAGCCCAACAGCAACCCTCCCAACAAGCACAACCTGCCCAAGCACAGCAACAACCACATCACACCGTGGGACCAATCCGCACTGGTACAACCCCCATATTCCCCACGCTCTCATATCATCCACTAACACAATCCCCAGGAACACCAACCTACACCCGTAACGAAGGCCCACCCCCCAACGCCCCCACCGGACCGAAAAACGCCCGCCCTGGAGCCTTCCGTGGCGCTGGCCGCGGTGGCCCTGGAATCGGTGGCCCTCGTGGTGGGCCCGCGGGTTTCCGTGGTGGTGGCGGGTACCATCCATATGCGCGCAGCGGGCATTAGTAGAGCCAGCCGAAACGTCAATATCGATCCCCTCCACCTGAAGCGGACCGTAGATGGTATCGTTTTTGTTCACCTTTACGTTCACATTCATGGGAGCGGGAGCCGGAGTGGAGGAGGCGGTGAAGTGTTGAAGTGGATAAGGGAGAGTGGGAGAGTCTGACTTTGACTTTGGGTACCATGTTATTGTTACGTTTTTCTACGTTTTTCTTTTTCCTTTACCTTTTTTTTGTTTTTGTGGCTACAGATTTGCTACCCATCACCGCCGCCATCGCCTACCACCATTACGACTGCTACCACTTGTTGTTCATCGTGATTATTTTTGTCATTGTTACTGTCATTGTCATTGTCACTGTCATTGTCATTTTCATTGTCATTTGTCATACTGTTGTCGTTATCGAACATCACCCTCATCATCATCATCCGTTGTTTTTGTCTCCAGCATAGTTACTGTAACTACCTAAGAAGTGTTTATCATGATTCTGGCATATAGTGTTGTTCGTACCTAGACCTAGATGCCTAGGTAGTTTGAACGGAGTGCAAGGAGTCTTTGTTTCACTAGAAGTGTTTTTCAGCATGACATGGTAAACTTGCGGGTTGACGAGGTGATATGGACGACAAAAAAAAAAAAAAAAAAAATTCCCACACAACCGCGACTCGAACCCACGACCCACCAAATCACAAAAAAACTGGTTAAGCTCATCTTTGTGAAGCGTGTCGTCCTTAGTGCAGGGGCCATGCTAATCTTCTCTGTATCGTTTCAAATTGACCAAGTGTCCACAAGGGACATAGGTATGATGGGAAGGATGTTTATAACAGGCTATAAGTGGGTATGTTGGGAGGTATCAACGGCCGCAACCCTCTTACGTTACCGTCAGAGAAAATACGCTCTTCGGGCCCTGAAGCTACCGACAGATCACCCCTTGGCAATGATCACCCCAATGGAGTCATATAGCATTGGGCAAAAGAAAGCAACCAACCTGGGAAGGACTCTTCGGGACTGCATTCATGACTTAACAGATATGTCCTTTGGCGCTGAGAGGGTACCCCCGCATACTGCCAATCCGGTACCCCATAGCTCAATACATATCGAAGAACGCGAGAAGGCTATAAGAACCGCTAATGTATACGAGCTCAGACCCCTGGTCCCCGACCAAAGACTGGTGGAAGTTTTCTGGACAGACGAATCAAAGAACCGGGAAGGAGACACCGGGGCAGCGGCGGCATGGCGCGACGCAGACGGGGCCTGGAAGACCTATGGCTGGACCTTAGGAAGGAATCAAGAAGCCATCGACGCCGAGCTATTCGCGATTGCGGCGACCCTGAAAACCATGTCACCAAGCGCATGGCCTGACGAAATACGGATCTTCACAGACTCCAAACTTGCGCTGGAAAGAATCAAGTCATTGGACCCAGGGCCGGGACAAGAAATGGCCAACGAGATCCGGAAAAGCTACGCGGAACTAAGCAATAGAGGAGTAGACGTGCATCTACACTGGGTACCCAGCCATCAAGACATTATAGGTAATGATACAGCAGATAAAGCAGCAAAAGAAGCTGCCACCCGTAACCCGAATTCTCGGCGGACTCGGAAACCCTCATTAGCCCATATCAGCCGGCTGATCAACGAAGCCAGGCACCAAGAAGAGAAGCAGTGGTTTGGGGAGAAGCGCCAAAAGTACTATCCCCAGTGATACAAGCTCAGGAAGTCTACCAAAGTGGACCCAACAGCTGCAAAAGCTCAGAAAAAAGTTGCTCTTCAATACTACAGGTTTGCGCCAGACCGCGCAGTCACAGCGGTCTACCTAAAATCGATAGGAAAAAGAGACAGCGATGAATGCTGGTGGTGCGACGGACCCCGTCAGACCCGCAACCACCTGTTCAAGGAGTGTAGAACATGGAGAAGGGAGCAAGAGGAGCTCTGGAATAAGCTGAGGAAAGAAGGGTTCAGGAGGTCGCACGCGGTGTCGTCAATATTCGCTGAACCAAGGGCTACCACGGCGTTACTGAACTTCATCGGGAACACGCTTGTGGGAAGATCAAAAACAGAGGAAGAGGACCGAGCCAGAGACGAGCGAGAGCACGAGGAATGGGGATGGGAAGAAGAGGAGGCAGACAGTGGGCAGCGGGGGTTGAGGATACATATGCATAATGCTGAAGAAGAAGACAATGGAGGATACAGGAGAGCCTAAGTACACAACAGGGTACAGCTCAAAAGGTAGCCGCTGCAGAGGCAGTAAGGTTGGCGAGAAAATGGTTGAAAACGGATGAAATAGTGCTTGGATAGATGCAGTATGATGCTGCGGAAAGGGGGACGTCTGTATGTTAGTTTCTCGCGCCATATCCCAAAGGGACGCATGTGCTAAAATGATTACAAACAAACAAACAAAAAATTGGGAGGTATCAAACTGGAAGAAGCAGGAATCGACATTCACCTCCACTGGGTCCCAGGGCACCACGGGATCGAGGGAAACGAGGTCGCAGATGCCGCTGCGAAAGAAGCCACCAGACAAAGCCTACACCCGGATGCAAGACGCTTTGGGGCAACCTCAGTCACCCAAATTGCCTGGAGCCTGAGGAAGAAAACGGAGGATGAAGAGAGAGAGTGGGCAGTCAAGACGTGCGAAAAATACTATCCGCATAGATTCAAGCTCCCCCGAATCCGGAAGCAAGACCAAACAGCGATGAGGGCCTGCAAAAGCCTAGCGAGTAGATACTTCAGATTTGCCACAGACAAAGGACTAACTGCGGAGTACCTGGAAAGAATAGGGAGAGCCACTAGTGACGATTGCTGGTGGTGCGGAGACCTTCGTCAGAACCGGGAGCATCTGTTTAAAGATTGCAGACACTGGAGAAGACAACAAGAGAAGCTGTGGAAAGACCTAAAACAGGTCGGCCTCACGAAAAGACACGCACTCTCTACCGTATTTCAGAACGGAAGGCGACAGCGGCCGTTCTGAACTATTTGGAAATGACGGATGTGGGAAAGGTAAAACACGATGCGGAAATAAGAAAAGAAGAAGAGAGGAGGGCGGAGGAGTGGGGGTGGGAGCAGCACGGAGAGGGGGAGGCGGAAGCAGAAGGAGAGTAAAGCAGGGGACGCTGAAATGAAGGAACAGAGAGCAGAGGAGAGGTGGATTATATATCACAATGACACAGAAAGAGGAGAGAGCGTGCTTAGCAGACTGCTATCACAACTCAAAAGGCGGTCATCGCCAGTGCGAAGGGTCGGCGAGAAAGAGGGTTGACAATGGACGAACATCATGTTTACAGAAAGCCTGTAAAGAATTAGAACCATAGGGGAGGGGAGGAGGGGAGGGGAGGGTGGAGGTTGTAGAGTAGTTGCCGCGCCATATCCCAAAGGGACGCATGCGCTTAAATGATATCAATCAATCAATCAATCAATTGGGAGGTATCAACCACAATAATGAGATCTGTTGCTGATTCGCCCCGTCCAGTTGTTTGTTGAAGAAGGCTATGCTCTCAATATATTTTCTCTCCGTGTGTTGGGGACATTCGGGTTTCGGTGATCGTAAATCGAATTGGAAGGGCTGTTTCGGAGACTTTCGAGTAATGTGATGATCAAGAACGGGGATAGGATGCGTGCGAAGCTGGCAGAAACACAAGGGAAGACGAAGAACTAGGGTTGGAATGGAGTATGGGAACAGTGATTATTTCAAGGGCTATGAGGAGAAAGTCTTGTGCGTGCTCTGTGTTTTGGAGAACACCTGATACTGTAGTCCTCAGATGTCACTCCGAAGATTCTGTGATGAAAGTGGTCTAGAACAAAAGTACACTCTGGTCCAATAATCATTGACCAATCAGTTATATGTACACGATTGGGACGGACATCCATGGCTTTTATTTACGTCTATTCAAAATGTTTTTACATCTGACTATAGCAGATTCTCGACCTACTGGTTGGCGCCAGCAGCCTCAATGCGAGCCTGCTCGAGCTTGGCGTAGTAGCTATTCATTGTCAGTATTCTTCTGATGCTGGCGGTTTCGATTTATCTGCGAGGAGGATGAGGAGAGACATACGCATCGCGTTTGCGGACATTCGGGATGTGGTATCCTAATCAAACTCAGTTTCAATCCTCCAAATTTACGCCGAATTGGATTTTTTTGTTACTTACCGTACCAGAACCAGTAGCCCATTCCTACATGTCACCGTCAGCCGATCCCAATCCCTCTCAAGGCCGCCAACCGTTGAACCCTCCACATGTTGAGATAATCACTCACCAACACCCAATCCGAGGGAAACCGAGAGGTCCATGACAAGACCCTTCCTGAGCCTTCCGACGATAGGAGCGACAGCCATTTGTGCTAGTTGTTTGTTGCGAGGAGTGGAGATGTGCTAGTATGGGTGTCAGTTTCAATCGTCGGTATGTAGGATCAAAGGCTTTGATCGGGCGGGGACAAGGGGGCTGACTTTGACGACGGCGGAGGTGGAGCGAGGATTGCTGTGATGTCAGTTACCGGGAACATGGGCGGGATACAACGACCAGCGAGCATTGCTGTTGTTACCCGCTCAACGCCATTCCCGCCGCCCCATTGAGGCCATCCGCGACATCTCCGATACACTCCAAACACCGACCATGACCACAGAACCACGGAAACGGCGGCGGCGAAATCTTGTACCCCCAGCGCCTACATACCCAGATGCCGCCGTCATTGTGTCGGAGGACATTGCAGCCTCAATCCTGCAGCGCTCGATAGCACAGCTGTTGCTCGCGGCCGGGTTTGCTGGAGCGGATCCGTTGGCACTGGAGGAGATGCGCAGGTTGGCTGAGCAGCGTGAGAAAAAAAAACTCGAGATTCATTATAACGGGATTTTACCTGACTATTTGATCCCTCCACAGGCTTCATTACGCTCCTCCAAACCCTCAGCCTATTCACTGGCTCCCACCGCCGTACCCGAGCCACCATCTTCGACTTTGAAGACACCCTCAACCTCCTCCATATTCCTGTTTCCGATCTTTATCATGAAGCTCGCACCCATTTTACGCGTGCCCAACCTACCCTCCCTCCTCCTCCGCCTCCGCTTCCCGCCGAGCTGCCACCACCAAACCTCGATAACCTTCTCGGTGCCGAGTTGAAAGTCCCCAAGAAGAAGAGACCCTACAAACACCTCCCCGATTTCCCGTCATCACACACATGGAAGGCTACACCGGTGTTTGCGGAGCGACCCAGCGAACCCCGCGAGATCCGGGAGAAGGCAACACAGGAAGCCAGGTTGGCAGAGGTAGCACTTAGGAAGTTGCTTGTTGCGGGGTCAATGGGGCGGCATGGGATTGAGGAAGACAAGAAGGGAAATGATACCCCTGAGAAGGAAGTGGCAGTTTCGGGGAGGAAACGGGAGCGGGAAAAGCTGTGGGATCTTGCTGTCGAAGAATTGGAAAAAGAGAGGAGAGCTGGGTTTGCAGAGATCATGGATGGAAGCGCCGGCGGAAGCGATATGTTTTCGGATGTGGTGGTGAATGCGGAATCCAAATACTGGAGGAAAGGAAACGGGAAGCGGGTACTGCGTGCGTGAGAAGAGGATTTTCCTTCCTCCTTTCTTTCTTTGTTTTCCATTTGCTTTGCAGGATTTTACTGGCATAGTTAGTCGGAGTTTGGGTCCGGAGTTTTTGCGGGGTGTTTTTCATAGCTCAGGAAAGTTTACGTCTTTCTTCATTTCTCAAAACAATTAATTCAAAAAATGGTTTACACGATACGATGCCGAACTCATTTCCCCTGCAATGGCGCAAACCCCGCCAGAGCCAATGCTTCGGCCTGTGACTTCTGGGCCTCGTATTCCGTCACCTCAACTGTGACATTCGGACATCTATTCCCCCCAAGCATCATCATCCGTTATATCAGCACTCCCACTCAACACCTCCCTTCTCTCCCACTCCACCACATCACGCAAACAAAAACCAAAACAAACTCACCTCCGAAACCACCGTTTCACGGGCCAACATCTCGTCACGCCTCCGTCGGCCTCGCAGTTCCACTGGGCCATTTCAACCAACGGGCACGTTTCCAGCGACGGTACTCGGTCCTTGCGTCTTCGGCCAGTGGTCACGTCGGTTTGGAGGTGCTGGGGGAGGGAGCTAGCGGGGAATAGTTCGGTGGGGATCATGACGGGGGAGCTTGGGCGGAAGTTTTTGAGCGAGTGTGAGAGGATGTCGTTGGACCAGGTGAGTTGAGGTTGAGCTTCGTGGTTGGCGTGCGCAGTGGTGGGGTCATGAGATGTCACCATTGTGGTTGTTGACCAACTGCACTTTTTATATTGTGCTGGGGATATTTGGGGCGTTGATATAAGATTGTTTTACCTCTTTCTGGGAAATAATTTCTGACATTTTCCCACTTTCAGCTCCTTCTCAAACTCCACCCACCCTCTTTCCTCCCCTTCACCGGTATCCCAAATCTCGACTCCATCATATCCTCCTCTCTCTCACCCTCAATCTCTCCTCCACCCCTCATCGAGCTCCTAAGCCCCATCGACTCCTCCACCCTCCGTACAACCCTCATATCCCACATCGCCTCCACAGCATTACTCCACCGCTCCTCATCCGTACTCCTAATCTCCTGTTCCCCAGGCGGCATCGACCTCCTCCAACTCCGAGAGTTCCTAAAATCCTCTATCTTTTCCCTGGACACAACTCCCTCCAACCTCCCCATATCAAATCCCACCTCTACCAGCACAGAGGGAGCCACAACATCCGCAGCCATCGCCGCCCTCACCACCCTCGCGACCATCCAACGCGCGACCGCCACCGCCTCATCCCTCCTCGACCACCTCCACCTCTACACCGCCACCACAATCCCGCATCTCCTCTCTATCCTCGCCTCAGCACCATCCTACCTCCTCTCTTCCAACCACAACTCCCAACACCGGCTCCTGGGAACCATCATCCTCGATTCACCGGATATCCCGTTAACGCTGCATTTATCCACCTTCTCGTCAACCCCGATTGCGGCAAGGGAACTCGCGGGAAAGGTGAATGCGGAGGTTGTTGAGGCGGTGCAGAAGCTGGGGAGGGCGGTGGGCGCAGGGAGTGTGGTTGTTGTTGGGGGTGGGAGGGTTAGGAGGGAGGTGGGGGAGGAGGAGAGGATTATGGGTGGAGTTGGCGGGGTGGGGAGGTATGGCGGTGTGAGAGTATGGGTCGAGGGGAAGGGTGGTGCCATGGAGGGATGGGTGGTTGGAAGAGCAGGAGAGAAAGTGGGATTTGGGGGGAGAGTGGAGGGGGGACGAGTGCTGGTTGAGGGGAGTTGAAGGTGGATTGAGTCTGGAGGAAAAATTAGTTGGACACTTCTGTAATTGGAGGAGGATTGGTTCTTACACTTTTAGTTACTCAGATCTGTCTTCATGATCGTTTGATCTCTTCCTATAATGTAATCCTTTTCTTCTGTGCCTCGCCTGAGTATTCAATTGGAGACCGCATATATCAAACGGTGTTTTCCTGATAAACAAGAGCATCCGGACTCAGCAAAAAGCTCGTGGGTATGAGACCGGATAAACATTATCGGGCCCTAAACGAGTAGTGACAAATAAAATAACCCATCTATACAACCAAACCCGTGAAAGACAAACAACACCAAAATAAACGCCGTACACAAAATCGCCCACAACACGGCCAAAATCCCACGGTATCACATCGACGTTCCGGCGTCTACTTCTTCGGCTCTACCTTCTTGAAGAAACTCGTCATCTTGGCCATCCCCCTCGTATTCACTTTACTCAACTGCTTCACCCCTTGAGTCACCGTTTTCTTTTTCTTTCTTTCTTCTTCCTCCTTCTTCCGCCTCTTCTCGGCCCGATCATCGGCCTCCTCGTCAGCCAATCCACGCTTCATCGAAAAGTCCGAAGACCGGACTGCGGCGAGTTCCGCTCGTTGGCATTTCAACTCGGCGAGGTGTGTGTCGAGGACCGTGAAGTCGTGTTGAGCGGCAAAGTGGGCGAGGAAGGTGGATTCAATGTGGGCGGGGAGGTAGGAGGCGGAGAGGAATTGTGATGCCGTGCGAAGACGGAGTAGCTGGTGGAGATGGGTATCATTGTTGTCTGCGGCGGTGTCCGTAGAGGTGGTTGTGGATTCCAATGGTGTCGATTGTTGTGTCTCCGGGGGTGTTGGTAATGCCAATGTTTCTCCTGCTGATGACTTTCTATCCTCTCTAACCTCCAAAATCCTTTCTCCCTCTCCATCAGCCGTTGGTGTCGGTAATGGAGCTGCGGGCGCTGGGGCAGCCGTCAATGGCTTCACCAGCGGTTTAATGACAAACTCTTCTTCCAAACTTTTTGGCAGACCCCCTTCAACCATGACTTGACACTTTTTCATCAGCACATCCATCACCTTTTTCTCGCTGACTCGATATGCCTGTCCACCTCCGACATCCACGCTGTCACAAACGGCACGAATTCGCTGCTCAGCGTGACGTCTTGCTACTGATCCCGGTGCCAGCAACGCCGTCCAATGTGCCAAGTTCCTATCAGCTTTCTCGGTTAAAGCATCGATGATGTCGTCAAGCGGGACAAACCTCCCTGCTATCGAGGCGCTGGACTTTTCTGGTAGGAGGGCGGGAAGGAGAAGAAAGAGTGGGTCAAGGCGGGTGCTGATGTAGAGACTGCTGTCCGAGAGAACGTGGCCTGAGGAGAGCCATGTCGTCGAGGTGGAGGACGTGGACGGGGATGTTGGGGCCAGCAGCCAGGAGCGCGGGGCAGATTTGCGGGAGGGGATGAGGGTGAATTCGTGGAGGCCGAGGGTTGGGTGGAGGAGGTAGCGGGTTGGGGCGGAACAGCGAGGGTGTGGGAGGGTTATGAAGGTGATGAGGTCAGTGGTTGTGGAGGAGTCGCTGGTGTCGGCGGGGAGGAGACATATTTTGGGCGCCATTGAGGTGGAGGTGGATGGATTGGAGATGGGTGATGACTTATCGGAGGAGAGAGGGCAGGGTCCCGGCAGTACCTGGTCATGTCGTGTACCGGTAGAGGAGGACGCGTTGGGTGGTGGTGGTGACGCGACGCGACAAGGCTGGGGCAAGGGACAAGGGATTCAACAAGAGCCTTGCAGCCTGGCCACACCAATGATAAACGCACGTTGGCAGTCGTGTTTCCCCCCCCCAAACCCAAAACACAACAGCAATGTAAACACCCCCCACAGCAAAGTGTTTTGTGTATATTATTTGTTGTTACCTGACAGGCTGCACCAGCCTTGCCTGGGCAACGGCTGGTCACTCTCTCGCTCTCTCTGTGTGTGTGTCGCGTTTCTGGGCTGCCTGCCTGTGTGTGTGGGCTGCCCGCGCCTCCCACCCCCCCATGTTCCCACTTCTCCTCCACGGCCACAATGGCTGCCTCCAAAGGTTCTCTTCTGCTTCCATACATGTCCCGACACCCGTCCTCATGTCGCTCGACTTGCTGACACTCCGCTCCGAAATAGAAGCAATTCCATGGCCTCCCCAGACAACCCAAGATGTAATAAACCTCACTCCCCGCCGTCGCCGACAGCAGCAGCAGTCCTCCGGCCAAAATGAACCTCCCTCGCCCTCCCCCCTCAGACGCTCATCCAGGCCCTCCGGCCTAGATGGCGCTGATGATACCGACTCTACGGAATTCGAGGGTTCCGAGGACGAGGAAATGCTCAAGCTCCAGCTGGAGCGGATTGAAGCAAAACTGCGGTTGAAGAAGCTCCAAAAGCGCGCCCGGAAAACCGCCTCCTCAGCCACCATGAACGGAAACTTCGCCGGGTCAAGCTCTAACTCGAATACATCTTCTCAGACGCAAGAGTCGCCGCACAAGAGACTCGCTTCTTCCTCGAAGGTGCTTGTTCCAGCGTCTCCATCTTCCCGTTCTTCGGCAGCCCAGGCTGCGGTCCAGACATCGCCAAAGTCACCGTCGAGGGTATTGTTGGGCATCGACAAGGGACTCACTGGCCGCGATATATCTCTCGCCCCGCCACCTCAGTATCGCAGTGGAAATAGGCACTCCGCTGTGACGACGGCCCGGGCAGCAGCACGGCCACCGTCTTCCATCAGAGCAACAAAGACCTTCAGCGAGCGGATAGCTGAGCAACGAAATATTGAGCGGGCGAAAGCCGAGAGAGCACAGGTTGTTGCGCAATCACGCAGTAAAGGCTTTGGACTCAAGGTACCCGAGCGTGGTGATTTCTCTCCTACTCTCAGTGCTGCCGCCGCAGCGGCCCAAAAAGCGACCCAAAATTTTACAAACATCCTCGCACGATATGACAGCAATAAAACTTCTACGACCTTATCGTCAATCCCTGATCCATTTACCGATACCAAAGATACCCACGACGAAGCAGGCTTCGATTCATTTTCCGGTCTTCACCTCAGCAAACGCATTACACCGCATACCACTGTCTCCCGTCACCTCTCTCAAAAACACATTTTTCTCTTCCCACACCTTCTCAAAACTGTTGTTTCTCCCAACTACGACCCGCCTGATGTTGAAGGCGATTGGATTACCCTCGGCATCATTGCTTCCAAGTCCGAACCCCGCAGCGTCGGTCAAAACACCGGGAAAACGAACCACAACAACGCAAAATACATGGTAATGCAACTTACAGACTTGAAATGGGAAATCGAGCTTTTCCTCTTCGGTGGCGGGTTCCAAAGATATTGGCATCTCCCCGTTGGTACAGTTATTGCGATCCTCAACCCGGGGGTGATGAAGCCCCGCAACATTGATTCTGGGCGGTTTTCGCTTACCCTCGCCGACGACGCTGCCGATGCAGTCCTGGAGATCGGTTTCGCGCGCGACCTAGCCTTCTGCAAGTCAATCAAACGCGATGGGAAGCAATGCGGGGCATGGATAGACCGGCGCCACACCTCCGTTTGCTCTTTCCACGTTGAACAAGCCGTCTCCAAAAACCGTGTCTCCCGCCCGGAAATCAACTCTGTTTCTCGCCTTTTCTCGCCCCCGAGAAAAGGTTCAAACCAAAGACAACCAAGTAGGAGGTTTTTGTCCAGAGGCTCAGCGAAATCGAGAGATGATGGGTTGTTGAATGAAGGTCCCATCTCGGATCTACCAACCCGATTGGGGGGTGCAGGCGGGAATGTGTTTATCGCCCCTGGAAGAACGACTGCACAGTTGATTGATAACGAACTGGAACCGCATTTGAGGGGTACCAAGGAGGAGAGGCTGCGGCAGAGACTTGCAGACGCGAAGAAGGAAAGAGACTTAACCAAGCGCCTAATCGCAGCGCAAGGCCGTGATGGAGGAGTAGGCGCACAGTATCTCAAAACTCGCCATGGCCTTGGTAGTGGTGATGCAATGAAATCAGCAGCAGCAATGGAGGAGGAACGTAAAGCCGCTGCCAGCAAGGTAATAAATAGTCCATCCATCACCAAACTTGAATATCGAATACTCACTCCTCTCCTCCCAGACCGCCGAAATCCTCTCCTCCTTCTCCACCTCTTCCACCTCTCGCGACGTCCGCCTTTCCCCAATCAAACGAAAACGCACCGACACCTTCTCCTCCCTCTCCCAACCCACCATCCCCTCCACCTCCTCATCCTTCACGCAATCCCAACCCACCTCAACCTCCTTCACCTCAGCCTCAACCTCCTCATACCACCCCCACCACGCCCGCTCCCCTTCCCTTCCCTCCGCACTCGCAAAACGCTCTTCCTCCTTCCTCCACTCAAGCACTGGCGCCGGGTGGGGCTCGGGTGCAAAAGACGCCGTCAACGCGCTTTTACACCGCAGCCGGAATATTGTTTCATCTAGCCGGAGTATGCGGGATATGCGGGGCGTCGGTGGTGGTGGTGGCGGTGGAGGACGAGGAGAAGGAAGAGGAGAAATAGTGGAGTCGGCAAGAAGAAGGCCAATGAGTAGCCGGGCGAGTAGTTTTACTGAGGAACCGGTGAAGAAGAAGACGAGGTTTGCGTTGGTAATCCCTGGGGGCGATTCGGATGATGATGGGTTGGATATTGTGATGGGGTGAGGTATGAGGATGGGACGGCATTTGGTTTGTGGATTAGAGCACCTAGGTATGTTTGACGATGATGAACAGGGAGTTTAGCATGAGAGAGTTCGGCAGGTACGGGTTATATAACGTTATGCTATGTTATTGGGTATTGGTATACGGTATCGGTATCGGCGTCTTTTATATCATTCCTTCGTTTTATATTAGGAAATGACTTTTCACTTTTTTCATTTCAAGGTATCCGTGTCATAATGATTGTTGCAATTTCCATTTGTTTACTTCAAGAGAAGAAGTCCAGTCTAATACATGACATACACGCTCTATAAAACTACCAAACCCCACACCCTATAACGAGACAACTAAAACCACCATAACGCCATGAAAATGCAAGCTACTATACAAAATATCCCGGCAGCATCACGCAACCCTACTTCTTCCCCTTCTTCTTCCCCTTCCCCTTCTGCTGCGGTTTCTCTGCAACCTCCACCAAGCCCTCCTTCACATCCTCGCCGGCATCCTTCAACTTACTCTGCGCCTCCATATAAAACATCAAATCTCTGACCTGTTCCTTCAAATCTGCATTCTCTGCATTCTCGGCCTTCAACTTTTCCTCCAAAAACTTAATCTTCTCCACCAATCCCTCGGAAATATGCTTTTCCTCCTTCCAATTCTTCTCCATGACCCTTGCCATATCCGCGAATTTCGCCGCTTTTGCTTCCGCACGTTCGTTAGCCCGCCGGAGAGAGGGGATCGTGTCCGTTGTAAGTTCATTGAGTTTTGCGGTGAGGGTCGTGACTTGGGATGTTAGGGCTGCTGCTTCTGCAGCAGCTTTTTCGGCCGTGGAGACGGCGGCGGCGGCTTTGTCTGCTGCTTGAGCAACCTTTCCCTCGAAATAAGTGCGCTGGTTTTCTAGTTGGCTGGTAAGTAGAGAGGTGTACTCTATTGCCATAGAGTCGAGTTTTTCTTTCGGGATAGAGTCGTCGCCTTCTGATAAGGCGGAAGTGGAGGGGAGTTCGACAAGTTTTCCGTCGGATTTGTTTTGGATGAGCCGATGAACGTAATTATCGCCCACGTAGTCCCAGACACGCTGGGATTCAATGTCCATCGAGTATGCATGTCCGGTTTCCTTGTAGTGTTGGATAGCATGGCCTTTTTCGTATCGTCCGCACCCGATATTGCCGCATATGAGGCAGATCCAGAGGTTTTCGAATTCGGCACAGCCGAAACAAAAAACGTCTGAGGTCTCATCCGGGTCGTTTTTGGTGTTGGTGAGAGTGTAGCGACATACAGGACAGGATGAGTCCCGCCACTTCGAAAGACAGGCACAGTGGAAAACATGTTGGCAGAGAATTGTCAGGAGGCCGGCCGTGTCGTCCATGCGCTCGAGGCAAACAGGGCATGTCGGGAGCTCGATCAGGGAGGGTGTTGGTGGCGGTGCGGGTTTTGCGGATAGGATGACAGAAGAGGTTGATGGTGCTGGCGGAACTGGTGAGTGTGATGGTGAAAATGGGTCGTTTGATAGGGATGGAAAGACGTCCGTGGAGAGCAGCGGCACGGTCGTGCCAGGTGTTGGGGAGATGTATTCAATCTTTTTGACATAGACAACTTGACAACTTTCAGGCTTCAAGTGAGTTAGTAGTTTTCGTGGAGTGGAGATGAGTACATACATCCATGCTGTTGAACACCTTGCCATTAAACTCCGTCATAAACTCAGCGGCCTTTTCCTTTTCCCGGAACTTGATCAAGGCCATGTAACGGTTCAGCTTCTCCGTCTTGACCATCCGGATGTGCGAGACCGAATCGCTAATTTCCGCTCCCACGAACCCCAAAAAATCCGGTGCATTCATATAGCTTGGGACTGCCAATATGGCTATGGTCTTGAGTGCTTCGTCATCAAGTTTCTCCACATCCTCAACTGCATTATCCTTTACAGCCTCAGACGTAAGAGCAGTAGAATAGAGTTTTGACGTCTCGTAGCGGTCCCGGTAGAGGTGAACAATCCCATATCCAAACTCCGTGTACTTGGTGTCAACTGGCAGGAAACGTGCCTTTGAGGCAGGCGTTCCAGAAGCGAAAGTGGCAGCAGCGTCTGGTACGAGGCCGTGATCTGGAATGGGTTTCTTCGTGGACATATCGATTGATTCGACAGAAATGCGGCCGAAGCGATAGTCGGGGTGGGGCCCGGACAGATCGTTCGAATGGGTTGCAGTGGGCGAGAGTGTGAGTGGTTGTTTGCTCTGACTCTTCTGGCGGGCGTGCGCGGGCTTTGAAGAATGCAACGGCCGTTCGTGGTGAGGAAGGTCCGTGGAGAAAATGCCGGGGGTGTTGGAGGTGCTGGGGATGTAGTACGGAAGTGAGGCGGCGCCGGTGTCTGGAGCTTGGGAGATCTCGGGCAGGGTTCGGGAGAAGGGGTGAGAGGGGGGATAGAGCTCAAATGCCAGATGAAAGAAGAAGGGTGGCATTGGAGAGCATGGGAGAGGAAGATTTGGCGGAGCGGTGGCAGATGATGATGCTGGTCGTGGGAGAGTTTGGCGGTAACTGGTGAGGGAGCTGTGGAAGCTCACTGTGCCCCGCGGCGTAGTGATTGAGGGCAAACCAACCCACCCTCTTAGCAAAATGTACGCAAACCCTTGTTAAACTCGGGGGAGCTCGGAAACACATTGTCTAGTCCATCATAGTTTGTATATGGCCCATCCAGACCAGTAATGGTACATATCAGTACCCAACCAGGCTCTTTACGCGCCTCACACTCGCGACGCGTTGTCCAGCGCCCTCCTTTCGAGCACCCCTCCATCCATCCCCTCCAACGCCATAACACCCATCCTCACTCCCAAATTCCCCCGCCGCAACCGCTCCGCCCCTCACTACACCTAATTACTATCCACCATGTCTTCCCCGGTGCTACCCCCGTCTTCACCACCGCCCATGGAGGTCAATCCCCGAAAGCGAGGACATCGCGACGACGATGAGGATGAACCTATGAACGATGTTCCCCCGTCTTGTATGTCCTTCAACCTTTTACCTATGGTGCATGACAGGATCTAACGTATTACAGCACCGGGCGGTTTTCCTTCTACGCCGGCTGGTTTCCGTTCCTCGCCACCAATCATGGATATTGAAGATGAGTTTGAAGAACGGGATGGGGTGAGGAGTTCTTGAGAGCTCTCAAAATTGCGTCTAACGATATTATAGGTCCAAGATTTGGACGAATTGGAGGAAGAAATGGATGGGGTTGATTTGATGGAGACATTTGAGCAGTACGTTCCCTTTTGGTGTTTTGAATTCATCGCTCACACTATGTTAGGGACTACGAAGACAATGCCAAACTCGACAAATATGATCAACGAGATATTGATGATACGAATTACGAAGAAGAAGATGATATCGCAGGGCGTCGACGTGTCACCGCCTTTTTGAATGAACGTGATCGACGGAAAAAACAAGCCCGCAGAGCCGACTTCATTCTCGATGACGAAGATTCCCACTTCAACATCAATGACCTGTTAAACCGACGCCAAAAATTCCGGAGAGGGGGCATGTATGATGAGGATGAGGACGAAGAAATGGATCCTAATGCTGGAGATCTTACCCTTGAGCAACTTGGTGAGATCAAAGCAAGGAACGTTGCTGAGTGGCTTTCAGTACCTCTGGTTCACCGCAGTGTCGCCCAGCACTTTGAGAACTTCTTGACCGAGTATGTGGATCAAAACGGAGTTTCAGTATATGGAGAGCGCATCAACACCCTTGGCACAAACAACTCCGAGTCTCTCGAGGTATCATGGACACATCTTGCGGAGAAGAAAGCAACATTGGGCCTCTTTCTTGCGAACGCCCCAACGGAATGCCTGAAAATCTTTGATGATGTCGCCATGAAGGTCGTTCTCCTCAAATACCCTCATTATGATCGAATTCATTCGGAGATACACGTTCGGATTTCGGAGCTCCCAACAGTCTACACGCTCCGTGAGCTTCGCCAATCGCATCTCAACTCTCTCGTCCGAGTTCGCGGTACCGTCACTCGTCGCACCGGCGTTTTCCCTCAGCTCAAGTATGTCAAATTTGACTGTGTGAAATGTGGTGTCACACTCGGCCCATTCCAGCAAGAATCCAACATCGAAGTCAAGATCAGTTTCTGTCAGAACTGTCAGTCCCGTGGACCTTTTACCCTTAATACCCAAAAGACGGTGTACAGGAATTATCAGAAGATGACTCTCCAGGAATCCCCTGGAACCGTTCCTGCCGGCCGTCTTCCTAGACACCGTGAAGTTATTCTGTTGTGGGATTTGATTGATTCTGCAAAGCCTGGGGAGGAAGTTGAAGTTATCGGCATCTACCGCAACAACTACGATGTTCAGTTGAATAGCAAGAACGGATTCCCCGTCTTCGCCACCATCCTTGAAGCCAACCATGTGATCAAGTCACACGACGAACTTGCTGGTTTCCGTCTCACAGAGGAAGACGAGAAGAAGATCCGTACCCTGAGTAAGGATCCCGAAGTTGTGGACAAAATCATCTCCTCTATCGGGCCGTCCATATATGGGCATCGCGACATTAAAACCGCCATAGCCTGTTCGCTCTTTGGAGGTGTCCCGAAGAATGTGCAAGGCAAGCATCAAATCCGCGGCGATATCAATGTCCTCCTTCTGGGTGACCCGGGAACAGCAAAATCCCAATTCCTCAAGTACGTTGAAAAGACCGCCCACCGTGCTGTCTTCGCCACTGGTCAAGGTGCTTCAGCTGTGGGCCTCACGGCCTCCGTCCGCCGTGATCCTATGACAAGCGAATGGACTCTTGAGGGAGGTGCCCTCGTTCTTGCAGATAAAGGTACCTGTCTCATCGACGAATTTGACAAGATGAACGACAAAGACCGTACCTCTATCCACGAAGCAATGGAACAGCAGTCAATCTCCATCTCTAAAGCCGGTATTGTCACCTCGCTTCAAGCACGTTGCGCCATCATCGCCGCAGCAAATCCCATCGGTGGCCGATACAACTCTACCATCCCATTCGCACAAAACGTCGAGCTCACCGAGCCTATCCTCTCCCGTTTCGATGTCCTCTGTGTTGTCCGGGACACCGTTGACCCAGAGGTCGACGAGCTCCTTGCCAGCTTCGTTGTGGGATCTCACGCGCGCTCCCACCCAGCTTCTGTTGCCGACGATGAAAACACCACTTCCCCAACACCGCAAGCATCACTTATCCCCCAAGATCTTCTAAGAAAATACATTGTCTATGCCCGCGAACACTGCCAACCAAAGCTGCACCAAATGGACCGCGAGAAAATCGCCCGCCTTTACGCCGACATGCGGCGTGAATCTTTGGCGACCGGTAGCTTCCCGATTACTGTCCGTCATCTGGAAAGTATCTTCCGTCTGGCGGAGAGCTTTGCCAAGATGAGGTTGTCCGAGTTTGTAAATGGCATTGATATGGATCGTGCGATCAGGGTTACGGTGGAGAGCTTTGTGGAGGCTCAGAAGGTGAGTGTGAAGAAGAGTTTGAAGAGGGCTTTTGCCAAGTATACGTTGCCGGCGGGAGGCGGAAGTGGGAAGGGAAAGGCTGCGGTTGGTAGACGAGGCGGGAGACAGACGGCTATTTCTGCATAGATTTTAGAGTCAGGGCTGGAGGGTAATGATATATCCGTGTTATGTGTTGAGGATTGGATTATGGGGAACGGTTTTCTTGTTTTCAGGGAGGGATAGTCTCCGAAAACACGGGTTCCTCGGAGTAAAGATACCCTGCCTGTACACTCAACAAAATTGAAGAAGAAAGCGCACTTATGAGGAGGAGTCGGTTTATTAGGCCGTTGCATGATCATTTAATTACACATCGCTACAGAGCGACTCTTTCTGCTTGTGCATGTGGGTAATTATTGTTATTCCAAAGGTCATCTATCCCCCGGGTATGCATGACTAAAAACCCACCTCTATCGTACAATGTCAAATAACTATTCCCCGCTCTGTCTACAACAAATCCCCCAGCAATGTGTACTATACAGTATCCACCCAGCCTACCCTCCATCACATCATCCCCTCAGCAGCTTCCTGATCTTTTTCTCCAATATTTGCTCCCTCGTCAACTTCACCTTTTTCTTCTCAGGTTTCGGTTGCTCCACGATCACACTCTTCTTGGTTTTCTCTAGCACTCTCCCCTTCACCATGGGCACCCTTTCGCGGCCGGCCGCTTCGGTATTAGGGGTTGGATCGTCCAAGTCCTCCCCATCCTCATGGAATGAGGTCCCTGAAGCATCAAAGAGGAAAGGCCTGAACGAATGCTCGCGCACGATGTAATTCAAAACGAAATCATCACAGACGCTCTCGCTACCAAATATCTCCAGGAGCTCTGGCGGATGTCTCACATCCATCATATTGAGCCATTCTCGAGCCTCAACCGTCTCACCTGCGTCGAGAAGTAACCGAATCCCGGCGATAATACTTATTCTTGAACCTCCTTCGACCCCAGCAACGCGATACCAATCTAGCGCGGATTCAAGGTCTGCGTTTTTGCCCTTCCGGATCTGAGAGTAGAGGTACCCGAGGTTATGGGCAGCTGGGATAATTCCGGATGCTGCAGCGGTAAGCAAGCATTCTTCATGATCGTTGAATGTCTGGGACGGTTCGAGGACGGTCGAGAGGCGGTAAAAGGATATATGGTCGTCGCATTCACAGCCGAGTTTCCAGGCTGCTTTGGCGCCTTCTGTGTCTCCCTTTTCGAGCCGAAGGTTCCCCAGGTGAGCCCATGCTCTGCCGTGCCCAAATCGCCCAGCGAGTGCGTAAAGTTTGTTAACCCCTGGTGGTTGGGCCGGTGTGAAGGCTCGGCTTTCGAGAATCCAGGCAAAGTTGAAAAGAGTAATTCCAAGGCTTTCCATAAGATCACGTTCTTTGTTTTTGAACTTCGTGTCCTTCTCCGTTGTGTCCAAGTTACTATCGGTGGCAGGTGATTTCCATCTGGCTTGCGTCTCCCACACTGGATCAGCTGATCTCTTTTTCTCAGCCTCGAGCGCAGGTGTAAGATCTACGGCGTTAACGTCAACTGCGCGTAGTAACGGCCCCGCAGTCGGTGATAATAACCCCAAATCTTTCAGGATAGTCTTTGCGTGGCTTTTGACATGATTCACAGCTTCTGTTTCCCATTTTTGCCGGTAGCTGCCTTTTCTTCCACCATCCTCCTTGGGTAATTCATCCCTTTGAAAGCTCTCAAACAAAAAGTTTGCCGAAGTACGATCACCGACAAGCATGGAGCTGGCCATGAAATGACGGGCAGCATGCTGGCGTTCAAATGCATGCTCCTCCGAACCGGCTATTGCCTTTCCAAGAAGTAGACCAATCTGGTATAAATCATGGGGGTGAAGTTCGGGATGCGCCCGGAGAACGGTTGAGGCCAGGTGCTGTGAAGGTGTGTACGGGAGAGCGATGGTGGAGTAGGAGGTGAGAAGGTTGTGGACAGATGTGACGGTGAGCCTTGGAGGAATAAAGCCAGCCGATAATGCGGAGAGAATGTATGAGACAGGGAGAAGGTCGCTGGGAGTGGCATTGGGGTTGACTCTGGGTGCGCTTCGCTGGGAGGTGCGGAGAGAAGGAACAGCTCGAGAACGTTTCACGACATAGTGTCGACGGTTGGATGGGAGGACGACGGTGGCTCTTTCGGGAGCGTATAGAGGAAGACAGGGCCGAAGGGGTGTCGAGGGGTGTAGGGAGGAGAGCCGGATGAGGCGCGGGACCGGGGGACGGCGTAATGGTGGTGGGAAAGACATGATGGAGGGGCAGTCTGACAACGTGACGGTACCCGCTGGAGATAATGTTGTGTGATGCAGTACCAATTGGAGGCGAGGATGACCTCGACAATCCCGAATCTATATGTGGACACCGGTTATCGGCATCGGATTTGCTCTCGCTTTCACTAACTTACATGTAAATAAATCAAGAGCTTGAGGAAGGGAATGGTGCAATAACTTCAAAGTTCAACTGAGAACTGTACAATAGCCTTTCTCCCGGGAATCTTCTTGGGAATTAAGGTGTAGCGAATCAATGATATCTGCTGACGACCATGAACTCTTCTATCTTTCCAACGTAATCATACACACCCCCACCCTCTGGAATATGGTACAGTATCTACATCCTCCCATAGCCTCATGATCCTCCCACTCTAGCCACCGGTAAATCCACCTAAGCCTCGGGCTTGGCTTCACCCTTCCTCAATGGCTTCCCCTGTGAAATCCAGTCTGAAATGTGTCTGTTGATGATGTCCGCCGCGGCTTCCGGAGAGTGCTGCCGACCAAGGGCTTCAACAAAATCACCCTCGGGATCTATCCAGACAATGATTAAACCAGGATTCTCATATCAAAAGGGCACAGGAAGACTTACCCATGAGATAGAAATAGATGGAATGATCAACAAGATAATCTTCGCCAGGCTTGATATCAGGAGGAGTTGAGAAATAGACACGATGGGCTTTGCAGGTTTTCTTGATCTCGTCATAGCTGCCCGTAAGACCGACAAAATCCGTGTGGAACTCGTCAAGATATTCTTTCATCACGGCCGGCGTATCTCGTGCTGGGTCACAGGTGATGAATATCGGGGTCATGACATTGCCATGTTTCTTCTTCACCACTGTGAATCCATCAGATAGGTTTAAAGGATCTTTGACGTGTTGAAAACTCACGATCAATCATCCCGGCCATCTTATCGAGTTCCTCGGGGCAAATATCTGGGCAATGAGTGAACCCGAAATAAATCTAACCCACTCCCCCAACGTCCATCAGCGCTCCCGCTCCGCCCTCCTCCAAATGTCCCGAACGTGGGGAACTCACCAAACGATACTTTCCCCGGAAATCCTCATCTGTTCTGGCGATTCCATTCTGGTCAATCAGGTTCAATGGACCCCCGACCTTTGGCTGTCCAACGCCTTTCGACATTTCGGCGACCCGCTGGCGCTGCATCCGCGCCTTTTCATTTTGGAAGTAGAAAGTGAGACCAATGCCCGAGGCGATGAAGAGGAGACCGGCTTTCCATGAGAAGGGCTATTCCTGTGTGAGCTTGAATGCTATGATGACTGGAATTGGGGATTCACTCCACTCCGATAGCGCGACTTTGCTTCCTCGACGGTCTTGTATTTGTTCTGGCGAGGTGTGGCATGGAACGATCGCTGGAAGTTGGTGGGGTATCTCTGGAAGACGAATGGCCTACATGGGGCCCCGGTAGGTCTCGCAATCACTGGTGCGAGGCGGCGAGGAAGGATGGAGCTCATGATTGAGTGGACTGCGGGGCGTGGATGGAGCTTCGGAAGTGTTGGAGTGGGATCATCTCCGTCGCCGACGTTGCACAGGCACTTGAAGGCCCGCACCTCCACGTCCCCAAGGCAGAGAGCAACGTTTACTCCTTCACTACCAGCAAACACTTCAGCAGGCAAGCTTCCACTCCTCCTCCACGCCCCACCTCCCCCTCCCCCCTGAAGAAAGCAGCTCTAACGCCCTTCCAGACACATTCATGGCGAGTCCACGGCTCAGCACCCCCGTCAGCCCTCCCCCGGCTCTTCATCCATCCACTGTCGAGACCTACAACTTTGCGAACACCTTCATCCAGCGCGCGCGCCCATATCTGACCTCCTCGCAAATAGATGGCCTCCGACCGCGGGAGACCACTTATGAATCTGGAGAGATTTCCGTTCGTTTGAGTGCATGCAGCTGGATGTTGCAGGTTGGGAGAGTGTTGCTACTGTATGGCTACGTGAGGCAGAGCTCAGGATTCTTTGGCTGATGGTGAACATGACAGGCCAATACGGACTATCACGACGGGGATGGTCATGTTCCATCGTTTAGTACTGTTCAATAATCTTCCGGGATTGGAGCACAACTGGACGGTATGAATATCATGGCGTTACTGAGGAGCAATGGAGAAATTGACACAGGGTATAGGAAGCCGCAGCCGCAGCTCTCTTCTCGGCGTGTAAGATTGAAGACACGCTTAAGAAATCACGAGAAATACTGGCAGTCAGCTACAACATACGCCACCCCCAGTCTAATCCCATAAACCATGATAATTTGGCATGTTACTCTCTTCCACGCCTAGCAACAACCTTGTTAACATAACTCCACAGCTTCTTGACGATAGCCATAAGAGAGTTCTCGGAATGGAGCGCATGATTTTAGAAACAGCATCCTTCGATTTTCGGAGTCGGCATGCTCAGCCGTTCCTGATCAAACTGTGCCGAAAATTTCAGATGACTACCGAGCTGGCCCACCGTGCTTGGAACATATCAATTGATGCATACCGCACTCTTGCACCGATGCAGGCAACTCCTCATGTCGTAGCATTGGCTTCAATTGTTCTGGCGACAAGATTAGAAGGGAAGGATATTGATATTCCATATCATGAACTCGAGGCTAAACGTGATGATGTTCTATGTAAGTCATTCGTCGTGCACAAGTTTCACCTGCTAACTAGATGTTGCAACAGCTGTTGTGGACGACCTCCTAGAATTGTATACCTATTACTCTCCCCAGACATTAGTCGGCCCGCAGTTCGACAACAATGTCTACCTCAACATTCGCATCGACCTGAACCAGGAGCGGAAACAGCTTGCTAACGGACACAGCCACGCAAATCACAAGAACACAAAAGTTCCCAAACTAGTGTCGACAATTATCCAAGACCGTGGCACTAGTGGCGCTATTCGGTTTATGATTGATCCTGAGAGAGAGAAAAGAGAGTCGTCATTGTTGGAAGGAGCTCCGGACGGCGCGATGGGGAGAATGAAGGAGGTTATGGTGTCGATGGTGAATGGGGTTAGCCCACCGCCGTGAGGATGCGCGGGAAGGAGATGATTTGAGCTTCATGTTTTTTGCTGTTTTTTTTGGCGAAAATGCATTGGGATGGCGTGACGGAGTTTTTATGACAATTACATCTTTTTTTGGCTTGAGGCCGTAACTTACGTTACCGTATCTGTCATTAATACTAGTTTTCCCCACGGTCGCCTGTCCAGGTCTGAATCTGAATCAATTCAACATGACTTTCAATCCTCATTTGTATTAATCCGGCAACCAGATGGTTCTTCCACTAGGCTCCGTACCTACTGCAACACCTCCTTTTTTATAGTCCTATCTGGTCTCTTCTGTTAACGAAGGCACGAATCTCGGGTCATATAGTGCAATGGTATTTGATGATAATAAAATTAATTCCACATCTCTGTATCCCTGCAGGGTATTCATTATATTTCGTTGTGGTAACAATATTATGTTGCGCTTGAAGTATTATAGATACCTCGACGTGGAACCAGAGATCCGCCTCTATTCACATCCGTGACCTCAATGCCTAAGCTTACTGTACACGGACCATTTACTTTCTTCGCTGTATCGTACAAACACCCCACTCTACTGCTCGCCCCAGGCCACATCTTTATCCCCCAAGCCTGAAAATACATCCGCAAGGTTCTGACCCGCCAAAGCTCTCTGGACCTGCAGCAACTCCACATTCTTACTCGTACCCATTCCACCCCTCCTCCTCTGTGCCAACCTCTCCACCACACCCATACCCCTCATGCCCCTCAATGCGCCCTGGATCGTTGCAGTCAGATCCTGCTCCTTGAATGCCTCATCAATCGCATTATCAAGCTGCATTTCGGTGACAATAAAGTTCTGCGCCTGTTCATACAGCTTCAACACCTGATGGCGCCTCTGATCCCTCTTGCTCTGTTGGTGGCTGGCAAACTTCTCCCGAGCAGCTTTCAGCCTCTCCGCCCTATTAGGATCTTGCAGCGGTCCGGAATCCATGCGCAGTGTTGAGAGAACAGTCGGCAACGTCAATCTCACATCCTCTGCGATCGCCTGGTTCAATTTCTCGTTCCGCTTGTCGGCCCGGGCCTTCAAGTTCTCTTTGAGAGCTGTTTCCTTTGCCTCTTTCCGCTGCTTCAGGATACTGAAACCCTCACGAAGGTGCGATTTTCGGACTTCCGCCATACGCCGTTGCCAATCCTGGTAGGCTCGAACTTCGGCCTTGGCCGCGGGTTCCGGAAGAGGTGCGGTTCGTTTTGGAGTCGCGGCGGCAATGAATTCGGGGGATCCTTTGTAGGGCGCGGAGCGCTTGGGGAAGAGGCTCTTGGGCTTCGGAAGGACACCCTTAATGTATGGTCTGGGGGCTGGGTTGGGAGCTTTCGAACGAGGAACTTCGATGAACTCGGGGGACTCGGGTGGGATATGGCGGGTGGTCCAGGTGCTACCCAGAGAGGGAGATTGAGGGCCCTGGCCATTGAGGGTGCGAGCAGTGGTGGTGAAGGAGCGCCGGACGAGGGCGCGGGCAGCGGGAGGAGCCATGGCGGCGGAGGGGCGGACTGATCACGTCAAGAGGGGGCCGGAGGAGAAGGAGGAGGGGTGTCTGGGTGGTGGAAGTGGGAGATTTTTAGGGGCTTGGCGGTGTTGCCCGGCTGTTTGCTGGCGATGGTTAGAAAGCTTCAAAGGAGAATTCGTATTCATCACCTCCAAGACTGTCTTCGAGCAGTAATTATGGTAAGATTGGTTGGAGTGGTAACATAAAGCGTGATGGGTGGTGAGAGCATGGGTGTCTAGCTGTCAGCGATGGATGCGCAAGTTTGCATCATGTGCTAGTAGGTATATCCTTATAAGTTAGTTGATCGTGGGATAGTTGTCCCTCGTGGACACTTGGTCAATTTGAAACGATACAGAGAAGATTAGCATGGCCCCTGCACTAAGGACGACACGCTTCACAAAGATGAGCTTAACCAGTTTTTTTGTGATTTTGTGGGTGGTCGGTTCAATTCGGGATGCCTGTTTTTATTTTGTTATTTTCTTTGCCTTTCAACTTTGAAAACTATCTTTTGAATGAAACATGCAATTTAGAATACCCAATTCAATGTTTCAGCTCTTTGGATCCTCTTGTAGGTGTGTGTTTTTGCCGCCTGTCGTTGTCTCTTCAGTCAATTCGAGTGACAGGTGTGAACCTCATCGACTGGTAAATTCCATATTCGGTAGCATCCAAGTGCGCTAGACACCACCGAGGTTGACGTGAAGTCATCAACTCAGCTCCATCACTTCCCCCGCCCCTCGACTTCGGTATCCTTCAACTCGAGACAGAATTGCAGGTACGACATGATACTTGTGTTCTTCTAATGCACGTCTCGCTCACTGTTATCGATATGACCATCTAGCCACCGCCTGTCTTCATTGAAATATCTCGTGGACCACATTGGAGCTGAGCTAAGCTACCAGCTCAAGACCTGTCATCTCCCAGACTGAGCTCTTTCCACCCCATCCACCTCGTCCACCTTTTCAAACATGACGAGCTCGAGTTACAACCTCGACGAAATAATCATCACCTCCTTCAGTGTCCATGATGTCCGATTCCCAGTCAGTTCACTCCCAAGCCTCCCTTTTCATCTTCATCTTGTTAACCCCTCCAGACATCCCTCGATTCCACCGGCTCCGATGCGATGCACACAGCTCCCGACTACACAGCCGCCTACTGTATCCTCCACACCTCCATTCCCCTCAGCGGCCACGGCCTCACCTTCACCCTTGGCCACGGCACCTCCCTCATAACCTCCTGCATTCAACTCCTTGCCCCCCATCTCCTCCACAAGCCGCTCTCCTCACTCATAAACTCCATCCCCAACACCTCCGCCTCCCTTGCCACCTCCCAACTCCGCTGGCTCGGCCCCAACTCGGGAGTTCTACATCTCGCCAGAGCAGCGGTTATAAACGCTATCTGGGACCTCTGGGCGAAAGCCGTGGAAAAGCCGTTATGGCAGCTTCTCGTCGACATGCCGGTTGACGATCTTATCCGTCAAATCGACTTTCGGTATATCTCAGATGCGATTACACCGGAAGAAGCACGCAACATATTTACGTTTGAGGGCTACACTAAAGAGCGACGGTATTCGCGTGTATATGCCGAGGCGAAAGCAGTACGCGGGTACACTACGTCTGCCGGATGGCTTCACTACCCCTCCGATCGTGTTCGCCGGGAGCTGGAATCATCACTTTCCAAAGGATTCACGCATTTCAAGATTAAAGTCGGCGCGAATTTGGATGGCGATAAGGCGAGGTTGAGGATGGTTCGATCTGTGATTGGTGCGGAAAACACGATCATGATTGATGCGAACCAAGTCTGGGGGACGAAAGAAGCCGTTGAGTGGGTTTCGGAGCTGGCGGAGTTTAGGCCGTGGTTTATTGAGGAACCTACTTCACCGTATGATATTCTGGGGCATAAAGCGATCCGCGAAGGACTAAAGCCGCATGATATCAAGGTCGCTACAGGTGAAATGTGTGCTAACGCTATAATGTTTAAACAACTCATTACATCGGGGGCTGTCGATATCGCACAGATTGATGCGTGCCGGCTTGCAGGACCATCAGAGATTCTCGCGGTCTTCGCTATTGCGCGGAAATACGATATCCCGGTTATTCCGCATTCTGGTGGCGTGGGGCTCACGGAACTGACCACGCATTTTGCAATCATTGACTATGTTTTGTTTAATGGACGCGGTGGGCTGTTGGAGTATCTTGAGGAAGAGGGGGGTGGATTGCATAGGCATTTTGTGGATCCGGCACAGTTTAGCAAGGGATGGGTCATCACGCCGGTTGTTCCTGGAGGAGGAGGCGAGATGAAAGAGGAGAGCTTGTTGAAGTACGAGTTCCCAGGAGGTGAGTATTGGAAGAGTGAGGAGGGGAGACGGGTAGCGGAAAAGTGGGTTGGAGAGGTATGAGAACATGGCTAGTTAGAAACCACTGCAATTTCGCACGAGTTGATGACAAGAAATACGGGATACCTTAGGTCAATTCAAAGCTCAAGGAACGGCCCAACGTTGAATAGAAATTCCTTCCGTCATAAATGAAGTGAGAAGATCAAGACGAGGTTTTCGTTTGATCATGGAGGCGACAAGAACCTTGGTGCTAACGTTACCCGAAACTATCAAGGAGAGGCGCTTCAGGCCCGCCACCCCACATCATGAAATGAAATCCTTCTATCACACTTTGAATTGTCCATCTAAGAACACAGTGCTGGTCAATTCTATGCCTCCTTTTGGGTGGCGACATTCCACTACCGGTATCCCATGAAACCGCCCCGTCATGTCTATTCTTCCACTTTTCACCCCCACATACACAATCTCTGACTGCCCAAACCCAAACCCGCTCAGACCCTTGTGAATCTCATATGAAAAATGCAACAGAAAAACAACCAAACAAGAAAAAAGACGTCATTATCGCATGCCTTCACACAAAATGCATTCAATTCGCAGTCAAAACATCACTCTTCTGCGGCTTCGTGAGCATGTGCTCACGTCCGGGGCCCACGCCAATGTAGTTGATCTTAACGCCAATGAACTCCTCGATGAATGCAATGTAATCTTTGGCTTCTTGTGGCAATTCCGAATAGTTTGTGAGTTTGGTGGTGGGCTCCGACCAGCCCTTGAAGGTCTTGTAGACCGGTTTGCATTTAGCAAGGATATTGAGATCAGCTATCGGTGTTGTTAGCAATGCTATCGAGAAAAATCAAGTGTGAAGGAGCTACCTGGGAATGAATCGATTTCTTTTCCATCGACTTCGTATGCCACTGCGACCTGGAGCTCCTTAAGCCCATCCAAGATGTCCAGCTTGGTGAGGTTAAGACTGACAAGGTCATTAGCGAGTGAGCCAATTAGCAACGGGGATGCCATTGTATCGCCTTACCTCGTGTATGCATTGACGGCGGTTGAATACTTCAGGATCATCAGATCCAGCCAGCCGCATCTCCGCTTTCTGCCGGTGGTAACACCGAACTCCCGGCCAACAGTTTGCAAATGTTCGCCAACCTCATTGAACTGCTCAGTGGGGAACGGGCCAGACCCCACACGAGTGGTGTACGCCTTTACAACTCCGATGATCTCCTTGATTTTGAACGGGGAGATAGCCAGACCGGTGATAACACCGCCAATGCCAGCATTGGATGAGGTGACAAAGGGGTAGGTACCATAGTCGATGTCAAGCATCAAAGCGTTGGCACCTTCGACGAGGATCCGCTTGTTGGCGGCGAATGCCGATGCCATGAAAAGAACGGCATCGACGACATATTCACGGAGAGTTTCGTGGTATACCTATGCAACCGTCAGCATCACCAAACTAGGTCTAAGGTTCACGGATGGGGACATGGCATACTTTGAAACGCTTCAACTCTTCCTCAACGTCGTACACCAGCAAGTCTCCGAAACGCTTTCGGAACCCAAACTCCAACTGGCGGACCTTCTTCTCGAACTGGTCCCATTCGAAGAGCTCACATACCCGGATTCCAGAACGCGAAGCCTTGGTGGAGTAAGTTGGGCCAATACCCTTGCGGGTGGTACCAATATGTGCAGAGCCGAGTTCAACCTCTTCAAGGCCATCGACCAGTTGGTGGAGGTCAAGCACGATGTGGGCGCGGTCGGAAATGAAGATGCGGCCGGTTGAGTCGAGTCCCTTCTTCTGGATAGCGCCAAGCTCAGCGAAGAAGGACGGGATGTGAACGACGCAGCCGGTTCCGATGAGATTCAGGCACTTGGGGTTAACAAGACCTGTGAAGGTGAGTCACTGTCAGAATGCGGCGATGACAGCGGGAAGTGGCAGGAATGAGAAGGTGGGGGGGAAGATGGGGCGAAAGAGGATAGCAGGCAATTGAGCATTGTGATAAAGGTATGAATAGGAAGGTCCGCAAGTAGTAACTTACCAGAAGGTAGGATATGGAAGTCGTAGCTCACACCATTGACCACAATGGTGTGTCCGGCATTGTTTCCGCCGGCGGAACGAGCGCAAACATCGACCTGGTCGCAGAGGATGTCGACGAGCTTTCCTTTGCCCTCGTCACCCCACTGGGAGCCGAGCACGACGGTAGCCATCGTGGGTGAAAAGACGGTGTGTCGTTGGTGATTGAAAAGTTGTGTGGCAGTCAAAGTGGTGGTTGGTTGTTGACAGAGGGGGTGGAGAACAGGAGCGTCCCAAGCCAACGACGGCGGAGGGGGAGCGGGACACGGCGGGGCATGGCGGGGCAATTTTCAGGGCGGGCCTGGGTTGCATCTCCGGGTGCTGTGGCGTTGTCGTCTTCAAATGCATGGAGGGTTGGGAATGTCACGAGATGGAAACACGGGGATGGAGATGGGGTGCTGAATGAATGGATAGATGGATGGATGGATGGATGGATGGATGGATGGATGGATGCATCTGGTAGATGAACATATGAGATGTACTTTTGGTGATCTCGGCGGAGGGGAGCTGGTGAGATGAACACTGCCATCACGAAGAGGGATGACCACCACCTCAGCCGATGGACCCGCTTACCTTGGTATCACGGCCACAGCACTCAGCATACATCATTGTCATGGAACATCACTAGTCACCAATGAACTGCATGCCATTGCAATCACTGGCAGTTCGCCTTCACCAGGACCATTTTCCATTGTGAATCATCACGCCCCTCCCACAATGCACATCAATTGACCCATACACACCAGAACCACACAATCCGCAAAGATTTTTTGATAGAATAACCCACAAACCCACAAAACATTACATTGTATCCATTGGTATAAACACACAACCCACTTGCGCCACACACGCCGGCTAGCCATCCATCTCTATGTCTCATGCTTGAGCGCCTCTGCCCATACCTACCTCACACAATCAGCACAGTCTTTATTCCCTTTCAGAAAAGCATTACTCACCTTGTCTGAATCATACACGGTTCCTAGCGCAGGTGTACTCGGACTTCGATGAAATGGGCTCAACGGCAGACTTGTGAACAGCCCCCCCTTGCTGGTCGGTGGATCATGATGTTGCGCTGTACCCGGCCTCAATAAACCTGCCTTCTCTTTCTGTTCGTCGGTCCAGTCCAACACGCTTGCTATCACCTGCAAAGCCTCATACTTCTTGGGGTCTCCCCTCCCAATGCTCTGAAACTGTAGGAACAGGTTGGTAACAAGCTGCTTGTCCACACGGTCTTCAGAGTTATTGCGCTTGAGAACGCGCATAGCTTTCCGAAGATGGTCATTGAGTGTGACTGCTTCATGTCGGAGCTTTCCGATGAGCAGATCTTTCTCCCGGACTTGTGATTCAAAGGGAAGAACGCGTGCTAAATCGGCTTGTGCGGTTGCCAGTGACGCTTCTGCCGCTTTGGCACGTGTTTCGAGGCCGTGGCATTTTGTAGTAAGGGCCGCAATTTGATTTTGTGTGTTCTCCACCACCTCCCGAAGCTCTTTCTTTCGTGCTGTTTACGGCGATTAGTATATTCCCCTTTGGCCGAGATAGTCTCGCAGCCTACCTTCTTGTATCTCTTCCAAGGCTCTTTGTAGCCCTATTATTGTGTTCTTGCTCCGGTCCCTTTCTGCAACAGTGTTTTCCAAAGTTTCCTCCTGGTTTTGACGCTGTTCTTCAAGCTCCACTACTCGTTCCTCTAATGACTCGCGTACAGCTCTCTCTTCCATCGCCACCACTTCCCAATCCCGTAAAGCCTGACGTAACGACTCCAGTTCCTCTTGTAGCCGGCGCTCGGAAGAAACCAGCTCGTCTCTTTCCTGGGTCCAGTTCTGTTGTGACAGATTCAATCTTGTCCTGAAGCCTGAAATTTCCTTGTCTTTCGCATTGCGCTCCTCTACCCCCTCGTTTAGTTGCGACCGTAGCGCTTCCACCGCATCATTAAGTTCCCGGTTCTGGTCCTCCAGCTCCTCTATCGTCTGCTTCGCTTGTGCCAGCTCTTCCTATACGAACATATTAGCAATCTGTAGACAATGACCCTGCGAGCATATTTGGGCACAAACAGCATCCGCCTTCATCCGATCCCCAAGTGTGCTTCGGATCTGTGTCACCCGTTCTCTTAATGTTTGGTACTGCTGTTCAATATGCGCCTTTGCGTCTTCTGCTTCCTCGATCCGCGACTCCGCCTCTTCTTTCTCCCGCGCTCGCGTCTCTCGAAGTTCTTCAAGCTCAGATCTGAGAGCGGCAACCTCGTTGGCCTGAGTAGACGTTGCAGATGGCTCGGAGGGTGGGGGCGATTTCTTTGATAGCTGCACTTCCAATTCTTCCCGTCGCTCACGTTCGATCGCAAGTTCGGCGAGCAGGCGTTCTAGCTCGGGGGCAGTTCCATTTGGTTGCTTTTCGCTACCATTCTATATCCATCCGTGAGTGAGACCGTGTCCTCTTTTCCGGGGTCCCTATACAGACGGGAGCAGATGCATCGTATGAATTGAAAAGCGGCATACCGTGGTGCTATGCTCCTCCACACCCACATCGGATTTAACATCACTGGCATCGACGGCGGTGGCGCTGGGTGTAGATGCTTCGGAAGCAGAACTAGTAGATTTCTCCTTGAGGTTGGACTTGGACTTCTTTTTTTTCTTGCTCTTGCCGGCTGAAGAATCAACCAGGAGTTGAGGTATTAGCTTCATGAAACGGTGATCCGGGCTGTGGAGTCCATGCGGACGGGTGGTCTCGCAGCGGGAAGGGACAACTGTTGAACCTACTAGAGGCTGGAGGCGCCAGACCGGAGTCCATTGTGACTGGTTCGAGCTAGGGAGAATCGATGGACAAGGCGGTCGAGCGTTCGGGGAGGTGATAGAGCTGAATCTGCGCGTGGTCAGACTGCTCAGGACAGAGCTGGACGGAGGTCTGGGGATTCGGAGAGTCCAGTCCATGCGCATGCAGGACAAACGACACCAATAGCGGACGAGGCGCCGACCACACGCGGCAGGGCGCGGATCAGTGGCGCGGCATGACAATGATCATTGCATGAATTGTTACAATCATGTATGATTTTGTATATTAATTCATGTGCTGGGAGTTTCCCTCACCTACTGCTCTTTGGTTCCCAGAGTTGTTCTGGCGCCAAACGCGGCTATTAACATCTCACCTCAATCTCTAACGCCACCCTTTCTGCTACTATCGTGACCCTCCTGTCATGGCAGAAAAGCCCTACGCAAACGTGAGGTATTCAAAAATCACACCATACAGCCCCAGATCGCTTGATGACCGAGTCTGCCAGCGAGGCAACCATGAATGGAGCAACATCATCTTTTACACAGACAAAATGGGTTCTATCGGGCCTTTGATTTCAGGTACAAATTCCGGAAAGAAGGAGGCTCTCGGCGTCGGCGTCGGCATGAAGAGGAGTGAACGGAAGTTGCCCATAACACTCATCAGTGCCCACGAGCAACGGTTATCCAATGGCCCATCTCTCATTTCGAGCCACCAATGCGCACCGAATGGGTGTTATTTTGCCATGAGCCATGGACTCGTGTAATACAAATACAAGACAAGAATCACCAGCAAACGAAGATGTCCTCTTGTCGTGGGTCACAGTTGATTGACGAGTGCGCTCTCATGAATGTGTGCCAAGCCCCATGTTGTGACTGCTCCAAAGGCAACCCCACAGTGCGCTTCCCAGTTCAACGCGATCCAGCAACGCGAAAGTCCCGACTGAGAGAGGCCGTCAACTCCGCACCGCTCACCAACACTAACCAGCAGCCATGCCGGTACGTTCATCCCGCTCCCTCGAATCGTCGAATTTGCGCCCCGATGCCCTCCCCGATCTCCGAATCGAATTCGCCCGACAATGACCGTTTTTGCGATCGAAATGGTGGCTGACGATGCGCTGGGTGTAGACCAGATTAACGAAGACGAGGAAGCACCGTGGTCACGTCTCGGCCGGTTACGGTCGTGTCGGCAAGCACCGCAAGCGTACGAATCCCCAATTTTCATACACGAATTTCTGGAGCTGGTGGAGCTATCAGAGCTGGAATATGGTGTTGGATAAGGCCAGGAGTGGAGACAGAGCATAAGGACGGTGCGCTGACGCTTCTGCTCTACAGACCCCGGTGGTCGTGGTCTTGCTGGTGGTCAGCACCACCACAGGACCAACATGGATAAATACCATCCTGGTTACTTCGGTAAGGTTGGTATGAGGTACTTCCACAAGCAGCCGGGACACTTCTGGAAGCCCGTCATCAACCTCGACAAGGTGTGTTTGCGCAATTTACCGTTTCCTGAGGATATCTCTAAATAGCCTTGACAGCTCTGGTCCCTCGTCCCCGCCGAGTCCCGCGAGAAGTACCTTAACGGCAAGTCTGGCGACAAGGCCCCCGTCCTCGACCTCCTTTCTCTCGGCTACGCCAAGGTCCTCGGAAAGGGCAGGCTCCCGAACGCTCCTATCGTCGTCAAGGCCCGCTATGTCAGTGCTTTGGCGGAGAAGAAGATCAAGGAGGCTGGTGGTGTTGTGGAGTTGGTCGGCTAGATACGCTTGGTTTGTGTGCGTAATTGTTCGGCAAAATTCAAAGCATCTGGTTCAAAAGGGTGTTATGTTCGTTGGTTACTTCGGCTTGTTTTTCATGGGGTCTTTGGGCTTTTCTCTGGGTTGGGCGAATCTCTTTCGAATTCACAGAATTGTGAGCTACAATTGGCACTGCGGGGCTGGAGGTGTACCAAGACGCTGCTCTTGTTGGGCATGATATCTGAATCTTTTCTTCCTCTCCTGATCCTGATTCGGCCGTTCCAGTCTCCCAACCTACAGCTCGTTACGAGTATCTTGCCATCTTGAGCGCTCAATGGGACCGGAAATTCGTGTACCCTTTGGTATTGGGAGCCTCAAGCGATAACGTTATGTGAAAGGTATCTTCAAGATTCAGACCTGCGTAATCACCCATGGTCTGTATATATACCAAAGGCCGTTCCTGTATTGAAGAGGATTTCCCTACCCTCGGAGCAGCGCATGCACTTTGGTGGTGTAGTTGTAGACCAACATCCTGTCCCTTGGTTTGAACAGTTGAGACTTTCTAAGTTTCACGTGATAATTAAAATCACGTGACTTGTCATCTGGCTAGCCAAGTAGAGCTTCCAGACTTTCGTTTCGCGACTGCACACGTCTTGACTTCACCACACCTGAACACCTCTCACACCAACCCCATACCCATTGCTTACCTAGGCACCCATACATTCACCGACCATCTCATCCCTAAAGCTCCACCACCCGAGAGACCGCAAACGAAGCCATGGACGACACTTTTGACGAGATGTATGGGTCTGATCGAGGACGTGAGCGCGCCCGCCACCTCCGGCTCCGCATCAGCACCCCATCTCTGACCGCTTGTGTACAGCGCAAATCACGATCAAGGAGGCCGATAATACCCACGCCCAGATAGCTTTATCGAACTGCGATCTCAGGTAGGTTGCTGAAGATGCTCCCGCTCACACCACCCTCCAATTCCCCTCACCTCGCGTCTCCACCTTGAAGTCCTCTGCAAAAGGTCAAGATTTAAAGCTGATCTTTCTCTAGCTTCGCCAATGCCTTCCGTCGAATCATGCTCGCCGAAATCCCCACTATCGCCATAGACCTCGTATTCATCGAAGCCAACACCTCCGTAATCCCCGACGAATTCCTCTCTCACCGCCTCGGCCTCATCCCTCTCGACTCCGCCAACATTGACGACAAGCTTGTTTACACTCGTGACTGCGTATGCGATCAGTACTGTGAACGGTGTTCCGTAACCCTCACCCTCAACGCCCGATGCACTTCCGATGTCCCCATGACCGTGTACGCCCGTGATCTCGCTGTTCAAGCTGGCGCCCAGTGCGGCCAGCCGGTCATAACGGATCCGGAAGGCCTTGGAACAATCATCGCGAAGCTTCGGAAAGGCCAGGAAATCAAGCTCACTTGCGTCGCCAAAAAGGGTATAGCAAAGGAACACGCAAAGTGGTCACCGGTGTCTGCAGTGGCGTTTGAGTACGATCCACACAACAAGCTCCGTCATACCTCCTACTGGTACGAGGAGGACGCGAAAGCGGAATGGCCGCCATCCAAATTCGCAGATTGGGAGGATCCACCGCAGGAAGGGGAAGTGTTTGATTACGATGCGGTGCCGAACACGTTTTATATGGATGTGGAGAGTGTTGGATCTATGGCCCCGGATGAGATAATGCAGCAAGGAATCAAGTATTTGCAGCAGAAGTTGATGGATGTCATGAAGGGACTGAACGGGGAGGATCAGATGGAGGATGATGGTGGATTGAGGAGTCCAGGCGCGGATGGGGGTGATTATCAAATGGGTGGGATGGGAGGAGGTCAAGGTTATGAGACACCATTTGGAGGGCAAGATGGAAGGACTCCTTATGGCGGAGGTTATGGGGCAACAACACCGTATGGGACTAATGGATGGGCTTGATCTGGGTTGGAAGGAGAGGCTGCATATAGGAGATTAGGAGGGTGGCAAAGTCTTGACAAGAATGCAGTTGGGAGATAGACCAAACAAAATGGCATCTGTCGGCGAAAATGGTACTTGACTAATCAGGAAAGAAGTATATCGCATGAATCAGCATACATGGAATTGAGCAACCGCTGAGAGGCAATGATCTGATAGATATTACTAGAAATACCGTACGTTCGGTCGTGGTTGAAAGCCACCATCGACTCTTCTCTCTTGTACCACGCTCAATCATCGCCCGAGCATCTAAGTGTTGATCCACTGTGAGTAGGTGTGAAACTAAGAGTGTCATCAAGCACAACCCTGAGTACCGTCCGCACGACGTCTCTCGCGCAAATAATTGAAAGATGATGACCTGCGAATATAACCAAGCAAACCTCACTAAACCACTCTCCAATTAACTCCAAGCTTATCCGGCTTCCCAATTACCCAAATCCATCTAAATGACCCTCGACTCAACAGTGAAACTTCAGGCTGAACAGACAAAGGAAAGAACAACAGCTACAAAAAAAAGGGAAAACAGAATGATATGAAATGCTGTGGAAGCAGTGATGACTGGTGAATTTAACAAGGAAATGCCAATAGCGCAAAGGACGGACTATCGCTCTGATGAGAACCAGGAGACAAGAAGAAAACAAAAGACCGACTATGTGAATGACCAAAGCAGAAAAAAAAAACACGGCGTGATACAAAACAGACACATCCTATCCAAAAGCAACCAACTTCCTATCCTACATAACCGCTAGAACGTAAACGGGGACACCGTGGATCAAATGTGTAGAGTTGTGAGATTATGAGAAAAATACGGCTCTCGGATCTACCGGCACGGTTAGAATCCAACTTTTCAAACTCTAACGAATAACCTTGAACTGGAATAAAACTCACCTAAAGGCCGTCCATCAGGACCAATCCCATTTTTGGCCATCTTCTGCTCCAAATAGATTCTTCGTGCTTGATCAAAGGTTACCCGCTTCTTCTTCATAATGCCCAAGATTTCGGACTTTGCGTTTGCATCCAGACCTGCACGGGAGTCTCCGTCGGTGACGTTTCCAGCAAGAGAAAAGCTGTCGCTGGAGAGTCCAGCTTCAATATCGGCTTCGAAAGACGACGGGTACGGCATGAGGAGGGTGTAGGCGTGTTCTGGGATGATAGGTTCGAGGAGCGGGAGCCAAGTGGAGCGGAAAACAAAAAGGCCTGTGGGCGACGTAGACCGTAGTGTCAGCTGGCGTTGCTTTGGAGGGAGGAAATGTTCGCTGAGCTGGGGGGGAGGAACTCAAAAGCACGGCGGGAAGACGAACCGGTTGATATGACCATGAGCACAAAGGCCCAGGAGTAGAGGACATAGTGGTCGGTAAGCGCCATGGTATTTGGTGGTTTGGGGAGGTTGGAAACTAAGGAGCGTGGGAGAGTTGGAGGTTTCTCAGCAAATGGTGGAGGGATGGTACCGCCCGGTTGGTCGGATGCCGTTTGCGCCGTGTGTGTGCTTGGGAAGTTGAGAGAGCAACGGTCAGCTTGGGCCTGTAGGAGATCTGCTGATGACGACGGTGTGGCGCAGCCGTGCCGCGCGATGTCATGTGATCTTCGGCCCAGCGTCTGACAACGATAGCGCGCGCCCGTGAAGAGTAGAGTACGAGTCTGACATCGTCCTGGGCAGCACACGGGCTAGTTTGTATGACAATAATTGGTACCAAATGCCAATTATTGTCTTACTGTCATATTATTCAATCATTTTCCCCCATATAGATACTTTGCACAATGCTGGTGATGCCACAAAGACCACCATACGAACCCTCAAGTACCAGGACGTGGCACTTCCACGTCTTTGCTCAAGTACAAAAAAAACTTGAGCAAACGCTTGGGCGGCACAGGGTAAGTATATTGTTAAAGGGGGGGTTCCCGATGGCCTCTCTAGAACCGTTTCAGTTCTCCCACGAAAACGAGTTTCCACGTTTCTGGCCGCTGGCAACCAATACTCGTATATCTTTGTTGGCTTCCTTCGGATCCTTCTTGCACTGAATCTCGCTTTGAAACCGATTAATACCAGCAACGGATTTGCGCGAGCTCAAACACCATGCCCCTGGGGCCCCTTCAACAGCGTCTCAAAGAGTCATGTACTCCCTATCAACCAGCGAACCAGCCTCTGGTCTCCTTTCTTCGCGAACGCCATCGAGTCACAATTTGCAGAATCGAAAACCCGAACAATTATATTCCAAGACCACTATTCAGGGGCCATTAAACAGCTCGTTAAATTCATGTACACTGAGTCCTATTCCATTGGGTATTCGGTAATGTCTCGGGGCAACCTCCTTCGAACGGTATCGACAATGGCTTCCCGTCCTGGTGGTACCATCTCGAGGTCTACAGTCTGGCGGATATGGTTGATATACCCGATTTGAAGGAATTTTGTTTCAAAAATCTCAAAATCGAGTTGTCTATGAATAGCCTAACCCCCCTGGATACCTCCATGAAAATCGACAACTTCTTGGACCTTATTATAAAGCTGTATGAAGTTACAGGAGAACGGGATGGATTTATGCGAGACATGGTCGTTACTCACGCAGTAAAGCCCAAGTCCTTGCACAAGAATTCAAAATCCATAGCCGCGCTTCAGGCACCAGAGATGTCAGAGTTTTTGACAGCTTATGTTCATGAATTGGTGGAACCACGCCTCACCAGCAGCTAGAAGCGTAAAGTATCCCGGTAGTTACGAATGCTCAACTTCAGTGACAGGAGATGTGGTCCCTGATGAACAGAAAGAGCGTGAAGGGTTAATAGATATATTCTAGTACATTTGTGACGGACTTGGAGGATCTGGAACTAGGAATATGGTGTTGAAAACGTTTTCGTGTGATTTGGCACTGTTATATTTGTTGCGCATTTGGTGAGAACCTCGTTGTTTTGGTTTATCGATGAGTTGGTTCTTTTTCTAGAGAAATGCATCGTGATTGCGAGAGTCTTTATAAACTGATAGGTCAGGTCAGCTACCAGCCTTTATATGTACCAATACATACCGATGTGGCGATTGTAAATGAAATAGAGTGGGTGATCCAATGAGATTGAAATGGCGTGTTCAGCAATGGCTGACCATGGAAGTTGCCTAAAATCTTAAAGATGAAGGCGTCGAGAAGGTGTTCGACTGACATTGACATTATTTGATGCAATGAAATCGAGACTATTCATGTTTGCCCCACCTGTGACTTGTGGAGAGAACATTTACTTGACTCAGGCCGACTTCTTGCAAGATATGAAGGTATCCTGTACAAATCACTCGACATCATTGCATGAAGTTAACCTGAGTCGAGTTGGTAGAGATTGTCTAATGGCTTGATTCAGAATTGCAAACACATCTCTTGTACAATCCAATCTATTTAATCACATCATGACCCTCCGTCTACAATTTGCTTACAGTAACCTTGTCCAACAAACTCATCCCCACGTACTTCTCTAATTGTTCGATGGCTTCATGGCTCTTACCAATTTCAACCCGAATAACGTTAAATCCGAGCGCCTTGGCGGCCTTAAGATTTGTTCCGATGTCATCCAAGAACACTATCTCGCTCGGCTCCTTCACTCCCAATTTCTCCATAGCCAGCCGGTAAAAACCTTCTTCAGGCTTTCGCATCCCGCTCTCAGTGCTGCTGACGAACACATCAAACATTGCCCGCAAAGCGCTAGTGTCGGCGTGTGGATGATTTTCCGGATGCTTATAATCATTCGTCAAAGCACCCAACCGAAATTTTCCACTTTTTCGGAGCTTTTCAATCGCGTTGACCATGAGCGGATCGAACTCCCGACTCTTCGCCATCATCCTCCAGAACAGAGTTTCTCCGTGAATGGCCGGCGGGTTTGGGGTCGCTGGTGTTCCGAGCTTTTTGGCCGCATGGAAAGCCTTCCACATCGTCGGATTGCGGAGGTCCGAGGTGAACTCGTCGTAGAAGATATGGTTGAGCGGGATCTCGTTGCGTTCGAGCTTTTGCCAGGCACCCTTCTTCGTCGCCGCAATGGTGTAGTTGATGTACCCAGCGGGAATGCCGAGTTCCTGTTCGTACTCTGCAATGCCGATCATGGGGGAGCGTACAACTACTCCGCCGATGTCGAAGAGGCAAGCTTTGATTGTCATGGTATTATAACCAGTGTTTATGCTCGATGAACGTAGATTGCGCGGGAATCTCGTGGATCGGGGGCTTCAACACGGACAAGCGAGTCTGCTGAAAGTTTGAAAAAGGCTTGGGGCGGTGAGGAGCTGGTGCCGGTGGTGAAGAAGAGAAGAAGCTCATGGTGGAGAGGTCGATCTTGGGTAGAGGAGGGTGTTGAGCAACCGAGGCATCGGCATGTTGGCGGTAAGTGTTGATCCAGCAGGAGCTAAACCGAGATGGATGAATTTGGCAGCCGTAATGGTGGCGGGGGTCAAGACTGTGATGAAGTGTCAGCGAGGGAGGGGGAGTAGCGATGTCCCTGAACATTCATTCAGGTTCTGATATCCGACTGCTGTTGACATCAGCAGGGAGTGGGGCATTCGGCTCGATCCGCCATGAAGAGGCTCTTGCTCAGATCTGACGAGTGATATTAGAAGATCGAGTGATACCTAGATAGATGTATCCTTTTCTCTCTGTTACTCGAATACATGTTCGCTGCAATCCTGCTTGTAGGATATGTTTGGATAAACTCTGGCTTTCTGGCTTTAAGCTGTTTTTAAAAGTCTAGTACTGTTTCTGTAGTCGTGTATCACAATCCTTTCTGAGGACTGGAGCATGTCATCAATTGGCTTCAGGACAATCAACAATGGACCCGCATGCACCGGAACGATGTGAAATTGAATGCGCTCATTGTATCCGATAATAAAAGGTATTGTATCTTAAATCGTATTCACAATCACGGTTGGTGAAGGATGAGGAAACCATATAAACACAGTTAGTCTACCCACATGCTCCTAGATGAGTGATTTGGGGTTTCTGATTCCATCGTTTGGTGCCCATGGCCTAGAACCAGAATGTTCAACGAAACTTGACATGATTATGTTGATCATTCCTGGGTTCACAGTTTCTCACTCTCTTGTGTACAGCCTGGATCAAGAATACTGGAGTATGTGAAAATCAAGGCGATTATGATATATCGGAGGAGCGGGGCTTGCGCTGATGACACTATGATTGGTATGGCTACCCCAATTGTTTCATTCCCACACACTCTTTTGTAGCTTCTACGGAACCGATGCGTGGTGGGATTCGTGGGCCAAGCCCCGCTGACTGAACCACCGCCCGCTGCAGCCAGGTCTTTCTCTCCATCGCGAGGTTGCCCGCTCCCACCGTCCACCCCTCTCCGCTCTCCGCCTTACCGCCCCTCCACCCCCAATCGCCTCACAATGTTCTCCAGGGCTGCCCGACCGGTCGTTCAGAGGGCGGCCGCCGTGTCTGCCAGGTGCGCTGCGCGGGGGCATCGCTCTCCTCCCACCTCCACTTTCCCGGCAGACCCGCTAACCGATATCATCCATTGCGCAGACCGGCTCCCTCCAACAACTATGCCACCCTCCGTGAAATCGAAGGCCGTCTCAAGTCCATCCGTAACATCGAAAAGATCACCAAGACCATGAAGATTGTCGCCTCCACGAAGATGAACCAGGCTCAGCGCAACATGGTCCAGGCTCGGGTGTACGGTGCGACCAACAACAAGGTCTATGAGGAGGCCGAGACCAAGCCGGAGGAGAAGGGAAAGACTCTTTTCATTGTTTCCTCCTCTGATAAGGGTCTTTGTGGAGGTGTGCACTCCAGCTTGTCCAAGGCTGTCCGTGCTAAGTTGGAGACCAACCCGGAGGCCGACCTCTGTATTCTTGGAGAGAAGTGCAAGGCTCAGCTTGGCCGGTCTCATCCTAAGAACGTCGTTATGAGCTTCTCTGGTGTTGGAAAAGATGTCCCCAGCTTCGCCATGGCTCAATCCATTGCCCATGAGATTATGTCCCTCGAGAAGCAGTACGAGAACGTTGAGGTTGTCTACAACCACTTCAATTCTCCTGTTGCGTATGAGGCTTCTGCCATTGACGCCTTCTCTGAGGAGTCCATCAAAGCTTCCGGTGAGTGTCCACATGTCCATTACCACCTTTATTTTTGATCACTATGATGTAATATTTCGGATGTAAATTACAAATTTCCGAGAGCGCAAAACCTTGTGGAGATATCCGTTGCCTTCCTTCTGATTGATCAAATGTTAAAACATTGTTAGTTGCATGATTAGAGAGTCAATTGCTAATATCAGATGATTGTTAGCCAACTTCGCTGCTTTCGAAGTTGATGATGAACAGCTCCCCGATCTCCGGGAATTCGCCCTTGCCAACTCCATTTACTGGGTTGGTGTTCCAATGTTCGTGCATGACGGCATCAACTGATTTTGATAGGGCCTTGCTGAGGGTTATGCCTGCGAAATTGCTGCCCGCCGTAATGCCATGGATAACGCTTCGAAGAACGCCGGCGAGATGATCAACAAGTTCCAGATTCTTTTCAACCGTACTCGCCAGGCCGTCATTACCGGAGAGTTGGTTGAGATTATTACTGGTGCTGCCGCCTCCGCCGAGTAAACAGGTTGTGGTTTATGGATGTATATCAAAAATGATCGGTGGCTGGATTGTATGTTAGTGTACAATGGGAGTTCGGAAGTAAATAGATGGTTTTCTAGCGTACATCTGTGAATTTGCCCTGCTTTGGAAGTGTTGAAATTCAGGTCATTCACGGTTTAAAACGTTAATTGGTTACTGGCAGCACAAATGTCAGTCAGGATGATTTGTAATGTATTTATACAATTACTTCAATGAATCGATGTGGTTAATATCATCTGGCAAACGGTACCAAAAATACAGTCAACATACCTCATCACATGATCATCAAACTCTAACGGGATACACGTGACTAAGCTGCGCGCTGGACAACATTCTTCGGACGTGCTACCAGAGCTTGGCCAGCTGTGTGCTCAACCTTCACCAACTCCGCCCTTCGACGCACCCATGGCCACCAAACGCAAGCTCGACTCAACCGTGGAAGAGGAGATCATAGTGTGTATTCCCCTGCATAAACCACAATCGCATTTCCGGAGTCCTGCTGACACTCACCACTCGCCAGGACGAATCAGATCACCTCAATTTTATTTGCCTCGGTGGAGGCAACGAGGTTGGACGGTCATGTCACATTATAGAGTACAAGGGCAAGACTGTGATGCTTGATGCTGGACAACACCCTGCCTATGATGGCCTCGCCGCGCTCCCATTCTTCGACGAGTTTGACTTGAGCAAAGTGGACGTTCTACTCATCAGCCACTTCCACATCGACCATGCAGCGAGCTTACCCTATGTCATGAGCAAAACAAACTTCAAAGGCCGGGTTTTCATGACGCATCCTACCAAGGCGATCTACAAATGGTTAATTCAGGACAGTGTGAGGGTTGGGTAAGTGGCACACCTAGACTGTAAGAGTTTTGCTGACGATGGTAAGGAACGTCCATAATGAAAACACAGAGCCCCTTTACACCGAAGCAGATCATTTGTCATCTTATGGCCGCATTGAAGCCATCGACTACCACTCAACAATAACACATCAAGGAATTTCCATCACACCTTATCACGCTGGCCATGTACTTGGTGGGGCGATGTTCATGGTTGAGATTGCCGGGCTCAAGATTTTGTTCACAGGCGACTACTCAAGGGAAGACGACCGGCATCTTGTCTCGGCAGAGGTCCCTCCTGTGAAACCTGATGTTCTCATCTGCGAATCTACATATGGAACGGCATCACACATGCCTCGTCTCGAGAAAGAGGCACGTTTAATGAAAGTGACCACAGACGTATTGAATCGTGGAGGAAGGGTTCTCATGCCTGTGTTTGCCCTGGGGCGTGCTCAGGAATTACTTCTCATCCTCGATGAATATTGGGAGAAACACCCACATTATCAACAGTACCCGATCTACTATGCTAGCAACCTCGCTCGCAAGTGTATGGATGTCTACAGGACTTATATCAACACAATGAATGATAAAATTAAGCGGGCTATGTTTGAAGGCGAGGGCCGTAATCCATGGGACTTCCGGTGGATCCGCAGTCTCAAGAATATCGACCGTTTTGAAGATGTCGGTGGTTGCGTGATGCTTGCAAGCCCTGGTATGCTACAGGTATGCCCGCTTTCGTTTCCTTTTTTGTTACTGTTCCCCATCGGCTTTGATGGTTGGAACAAAATCACGCACACTGGTCAAAACAGGGGGCGGGATGTATATGGATTTGGCGGAGTTTGTTGTATCCCCGTATCATGTTCGTTAGCCAATATATCACATCACATTCATCTTTTCCTGGCTTTCCTTCCACAAATCCGTCCTCCTCCGTACTTGATCAGTTGTGTCGGCTCTCTCCGTTTTTGGTGTTATTGTGATAATCTAATCACTCGCTAACTCACTCTGACCTGCAGAACGGTGTGTCTCGCCAACTCCTTGAAAAATGGGCGCCAGATCCCAAAAATGGCCTTATAATCACTGGCTACTCTGTTGAAGGCACAATGGCGAAACAAATCATGAACGAACCCACCGAAATACCAGCGGTCATGAGTGCTAACCGGTTTGGATCTTCTCGGAGAGATCCGGACACGCAAATTAAAATTCCACGCCGTATGAGTATCGAAGAGCTCTCCTTCGCCGCACATGTCGACTATGGGCAGAACTCGGGCTTCATCGAAGAAGTAGGAGCGAAGGTTGTGATTCTGGTGCATGGGGAGCAGAACAATATGGGACGGCTGAAGAGTGCTTTGCTGAGCAAGAACCATGAACGGCCAGAGAAGGATAGGTGGAAGATTTATAACCCTCGAAATTGCGAGGAGTTGCGGATTCCCTTCAGTGGTATCAAGTTGGCAAAAGTAAGTTATCAATCCATTTCCATACTCACTGTATCTGGATGGGTGCTCACCTCCGTCGTTATTAGGTTGTAGGAAAACTTGCTCGGAAACCACCGCCTATTCCTCCTACCATACCTTCAGCTGCCCTTACAACCATTCCACCAATATCAAAGAAACCTCATATAATTTCTGGCGTTCTCGTCCAGTCAGATTTCAAATATGCCCTCATGGCCCCCGATGATCTACGCGAGTATGCAGGGCTCACCACCACTGTCGTAACCTGCAAGCAGCGGGTACCAATGTATGCAGCCGGTCTTGACTTGATCAGATGGAGTCTGGAGGGCATGTTCGGAGCTGTCGTCAATTTGGATGATTTTGAAGAAGAGGACAATATCCCACAATCAAAGCAGAAACAGCTTCCACCGGTCCCAGAAGATGACGATGATTACGACCCTGAAAAGGCGCTTGTTGGGGTTGAGGATGTTAAAAGCGAAGATACCGCCACGAAGAAGAAATTCAACGGGGAGAACGGTGATCATGGCGAGAGTCTTGGGGAGGAGGAGGATGATAATGAGAGACTCTATGGCAGCAAGAGCAAATTTTCTGGAAAAACATTCAGAATTATGGATTGCGTAACTGTAAGGTGTAGACAGGGATACGTGGAGATGGAGTGGGAAGGCAATGTGTTAAATGATGGTATTGCGGATGCTGTGTTAGGGATCCTCACTGGGCTGGAGAGCTCGAGGGCGGCTGTCCGGCGTAAGTTCTATCGACTGTCTTCTACTCCTAGTCATCTTATAACTGACTGGTCACTCCACAGGCTCGCATTCCCCCCATCACCATCACGATGAGAAAATTTCCACTTCAGATACCGAGAACTCCGCCCTCTCAAAATTCCTCAATACCTCTCCCCACGCACACATCACTCCACAGCAGCGTCTTCAACGGGTCCTCATGTTCCTCGAGGCACAATTCGGCGACTGTGTGACGCCCCTCGAGCCATCATCCACCAATCTCGATCAAGACATGTCCGAGACCGACCTGGTTCGTCAAGGCGACGTAGACGTATTCAAGCCCGGGGTGGAAATAGTGATTGATAACTTGTCGGCGAAAGTGTACTTTGAAACGCTAGAGGTCGAGAGCAAGAATGAAGGGTTAAAGAGGAGGGTTAAAAGTATCGTGGAGAGAGCGGTGGAGACGGTGGCCCCGTTTGTGGATCTGGTTGGGGATTTTTAGTTGGATGAATGGCTTAATAGAAAAAGCAAAGGCCAGTTTAGAAGATAAGAAGTATTTACAGAAACAATAGACGAAAAACCAACATGAGCTGGGATCTATTCCGAACAAAAAAAAACAATACCCCACAAACCAACGCGCCCAAACTCCTAACAATCTCATATTACACACGTTACTTTTCGCCGCCTTAACTCTTTTTGTTGGCAGACTTCCACTGCTGGTCACGGTTCTCCTCCACCCTGCTCAAGAATGCCTGCCGTTCTAGATAACCCTTGTCTCCCTTATTCCACTTTTGCAAATCGTCCCCAATCCCTTCTTTATCAACGAACCCAGCCCAGTCCAATCGACTCTTCTCTAACGTATTAAGTTTTGCCGGGGCGGCGGGTTTGGCTCGCGAAGCAGCGGCAGCATCAAAAGCGGAGGCTCGTTTCTTCGGTACACGACGTCGAGGGGGGGCAGATGGGTCGCTGCCAGACCCTGGGGAGGGTGTATCAGATGCGGTCGATGATTGGTGAGCGCGGGCGGTAAATGAGGAAGCCGGAACAAGCTTTTCCTCTCTACGAAAAGTCAGCAGCTGGAGTAGATCGGGTTCACATTCCATACGTTATGGTCTCTCCTGCAAACTCATATGTTGACTTGATAGCCACCATACGTTCTCCAGTGGCACTCAGAACCTCCTTTGGCTGCTCAGTGGCCGATTTATCCTTCCCTTCTTCATCCCGCGACGTATCCGAAGGCGTTTCTTTGGCTGGCAAAGCTTTTCGTATCGGTGTCGCATTCATTTCCGCCCACAGATCGTCCACATTTGATGTAGCCTTCCCTTCACCAACACCACCGGCCTTTGATCTCTGCTCGAGTGCTCTCTGTGCCCGTGTCTTGATCAGACCTCCCTCGCCACCGAAATCGTCATTTGAGTATGTCCGTTTGCGTTTCGTCGCCACTAGCTTCTCTTTCGTCTTCGTCCTTGCTGGTTTGGCTGAATCCGCATCGTCATCGGAGGAGGAGGAGGAGGATAAAGCAACGTCGTTGGCGGGAGGAGCTGCGTCGGGATCGAAGTCGGAGTCTTCTTCTGAATTATAGCTTTCGTCTTCAGCCAGCACACCTTCATATGGAGGTGGGAGGGACATGCCAGCAACAGTGGAACTGGGTGCAGATGCAGTCGCGGAGACGTTCGAGATAAAGTGTGTTGGGGTGAAGGAACCAGTGATGAGATGCGCGATTGGTCTTGGAGATACGCACATCAATTCCGATGCTGAGTCATGCATATCTTGCCCTCTCATCAGTGGGGAATTGTTGGAATGATAACGTGGTATTGTAGACACTCAAGTAGATAAAGAGTGCGGTTGGGGCGAATGAAAAAAATTCAGGGTACTTTCTTGTAGCCCATGGTAAACCAAATGTGATTTTAACCTAACTCAACTCGACAGATAGAGTCTGAAAACAGTTTAAATCATGTACAGGTTGTTGATAGCAGGGGATGTTGGCAAAGTAAAAAAAAATAAAAATCTGATACCATACAGCATTCCTCATAGATCCATAATAGAAAGGTCGAATACGCCACAGAAGAACATATCCACAACCCATCCCATCTTCACCCTTCTAGCTATCAGACCAGCGAAACTGTGTTCAAAAACAGTAGTTAATCAAACGTCAATAATAGAAACGATTCATCATCATAGCGGCAAGAACAAGTGAACTGAAAAAGATGGGTTCATGCCCAAAAGCCAATTCATTCCTCGAGTAGGTTGGAAACAGCAGAAGAGAGCTGCCTCCCCCGATCGTGAGCTGGTATCAGTTGAAGGGAATTCCATCAAAAATGACACTGTGCATACTCCTCCAGGTCTGTCTCTGAGGGTATGCAAAGAAACAACATAGACAATAAACATAAAGGCAAGAAAGGATAGACATATCAAAAAGGCAAAGACAAGAAAGACAAAAAAAAAAAAAAACTAGATCTTTTGGGGCCGGCCCACATAAATTCGAATTCTTCAGGTATTGTATGTAGATGCGGCCCCGATGGTCCGAGTTGTCAGAGATGAACAGTCGCAAAAGGCTGTGGATGGTACAATAGCGACCCAAAATGATCCAGCCAAACTATACAATTTTTTGGATACTTTGGGTCGCTAGTGAATTTTCCACGGCCGGTTATGACAGTTCACGTGAGCGCAAGTGCCGCCTCTAACCCACTTGGACTATGAGTTGTCGGCACATGAGAAACAACCAGACCCTTTCTCATTGACCATGGCCTTGACACTGGAGTACAAACCAAGCACCATGATCACGGAGCCCATGCACATGATGCCTGCGTTGAGTACCGTCAACATCATGTTCCATCTGGTTGCCCAGAGACGTCCCCAGTTCATATACATCCAGAAATAGCCACTGATTCCGTAGGTGAACCAGGAGAGGAAAAGAGCGGACTGGATGGATATTGTAAGCAATTTCTCCTATAGACTATACACATGGGATGGGAAACGTGGGGAATGGCTTACAATGAGTCCAAGCAGATGGTTGAAAACCGGAATGGCAGAGGCAATAACCCAAGCAACGATCCAGAGGGCGACAAGAATCCCAATCCAAAGAGCATTAGCAGCAAACCCATTTGAAGAGACAAGGTGGGGACGTTTCTTTGCGAAGATCATGAATAGGAATTTCTGAGGTGTGGTGTTAGCCTATTCAGCACCAATGGTTTTGGCGCGTGGAACTTACAACTGCAACATGTCCATTGATGATTCCTGCAACCACAATAGTTGGGCTAGCAATGCCATACGCAATTTTAGAGAGAAGAGGAGACGTAGATCCAAGTGCTGGAGACTTGACGCCAGAACCTGTAAACCGATATATGACGATAGCTGTAACCGTGTAGAGGATGATTTCGAGGATTTGGAGGGCATATAACGACTACATTGGCCAGATCAGACATAAACCTTTTCGTAAACGGGATTGACTGGCTGCTTACTTTCCAAAAGTGCTTAGGTTCCTTCATCTCAGAAAACACCATGAAAAATGCGACATGACCGGCTGCAACATCCCAGTCAGTGAAGAACGAAACGGCGGGGAGTGGAATTGCCTACCGTACGCAAAGATAATGTTGGTAACGGCGCCAAACGCAGTATAGAACTGTGTGCCCCGATTAAACCATTTGAAAGTGACGCTGTTTGCACCTGGTGCAAGGCCGACACCAAACATGCAAATGAAAACGGCGCCTAAGACCGAAGCAGAGGAGAGATAAGACATGAGCACAGTCCCCTTCATGGTTCTCGGAATAGTCCCAAAAGCGGATAACGCCAACCCAATTGCTGAAAAGATAATCGTGCACATGCTGTGGTCGCTGATAACGTTGCACATGATGGAAAAACTGAGAATATGTGCCGCCATAATGAACACTATGCGCCGTGTCAACCCTCTTAATCCCGAAGATGCTAGAAGTGAATTACCCAAGAATAAAACTTGTCCAATGGCACAAATATAATAGCCGGGTGGCCCGAAACAAATCATTCCGGCATCCGCAAAAGTGTGTACCTGTGGATACTTCAGTTTGAACTGGCCAAGGACGTAACCTGTGTAGGTAGCAATGATTCCGAGTGATATCAATAATATCACACCTCTAGAATGAGGCGATCTGGTCAGTTTATCTGAGGATGAATTTGGGTGGATGGCTCTTACGGAATTAAGCCCACAGCATCGAGTGTGCTTGGAAGACTCAAAATCCCGAGTGATACTGTCTCTGCAATCAAGACAAAAGCCGTTTCCCTAAGTTGCAGTGAGCTTTTGTGTGATAAATCAACCGAGGAAAACTTACACCCAGCCCATTGTCTTGTACTGAACCTCCGCATCTGTCTCATCTCCAAAAACATCGTGACCGCCAGCCTCAGTCTGATCCCCAGCCTTCTTCACCGACCCTGTATCGACATCTGTTGAAGAATCCGGGCGAAGCGTTCCACCATCCTTCGATATGTCCTTCAATTCTGTTGCTGACTCGAGTATATCGTCCCTTGGCTTATTTGAATCCATAGAAAAAGAAAGGCGGTGAACCCAGGTATAAGCGAAAGTGGAGGATGTAAAGGTGGTCGGGCGTGCACAGGAAGTCGGTGGACTGAAAGAGAGAATTGTAGAAAGCAACTGAGAACGACAAGCTATAAGAGGGGGTTTGCCCTGTTCTCTGGTGCTGATAGCTCTCGGATAGTAGGTTCAATCTACAGAACGTGCGTCGATACGCAATGTCAGCATGAAGTCCGTGAATAGGATTGAAACTCCCAACCAGTTTGATATCAACTCCGAGTCTGGGATAGGCACACAAGAAGACCATTGGCGCACTGACTTCTGATAGGCTGAACGCTGCTCTCAAGACTCCCTCTGGTGGTATTCAAAACTGTGAACGAACGTTAAAAAAGTACTGCTCTATCCACCTCTCACTTATGTGCTCGGTTTGAAAAACTCAATTCGGAATGCCCAATTTCCGCTATGATATGGTCAAGGCACAGCACCTGATAGGAACCCGCTGATAAGTCTCAATGTTGTAATATTTACATCGCCCGGTGGGAGTCGCCATGTCTCGTGCCCGTCCCCAGATGTGGGCTACAATAACCAACCCAGAATATGAGACCATGAGCTCAAGGAATTTCAAGCTCTTGCACGGACCAGGAAAACTTCCCCGCATGATACGTCGAATCCATCCACGCGGGCTTAAGATAAAGCAGCGGAGCCTTGATATGGTGCTTTGGTGCGTATATAGCCGACGACTGTCCGTACCGCTCCCAAGAGTACACCTTTCACAAACATCTCCAAGTTCTGGGTTTCAATCTTCATCGGTGATGAACAGGGTATTCACCTCCCTCACACGATCGCTGTGTTTTGCTGGTGTAGCTGTGGAGCATCCCTCGGAAAATTCTGTCAACGTGAACATAATGAGTACCCTAGCCCTAGGCCCTAAACCCTATCTGCACCAAAAACACCGCTCTCTCCCAAAACAATTGTAATGGTCAATTACTTAGCAGTACTCAGATATCAACGAATGTGAATACAGCACATACATATTTGGAGGGACAAATAAATAACGAGAGCATTGGTGGGTGGGAACTTAACTTACCCGCCCATTCTGGCCCCCACCAGGATACGTATCACAACCACTCCTGACCTTCAACAGCTCCAGCTCCACGGAACCACGTCTGACATGTCTCACCACGCCCGAATTGAAGAAGTCGAGGACTCCGATCCCGAAGAATCCGATCTCTCCCAACTTATGAACAAGCCATTTTTCGATCCTACAGCCCGCGTCCCCGCATCCCAATTCAACAATCGCGAACCTGGCGAATCCTCTTCCTCTTTTGCTCAACCGGCAGCTTCATGGCCCCCTCCTCCGAGTGCTCCTGCCCCGTCTTCCTCCCGCCCATCCGGACCGACCGGGAGCTCCGTTCCACCTCCGCCCTACCCCGCTGAAGAGGTTCATAAACGTGGTCGCGTAGGCGCCGCCAATCTCTCATGGGCTGGTAATTCCAACACGCAGTACGTTGCTGCTTCACAAGCGAGCACGTATAAACATTATCAGTCGCTGTATCCCATCTACTTTGATATTACCAGATCGAGACAAGGCGGGAGGAAGGTGCCAAAATCGCACGCCGTGGAGAACCCGCTGGCAAGGGAGATTGTGGATGCATGCGCGCTTCTGGGATTGAAGGTGGTATTTGAGCCTGGGAAGACCCACCCCAAAGATTGGGCAAATCCGGGACGGGTGAGAGTACTATTGAAAGGCGAAGATGGCCTGCCGATGGTGCCGGGTATTCAAAACAGTGAGTTTACGCCGACTGTTTCCATGGATTGGCACTGATGAAATCGTTATAACAGAATTCGTGCTGCTGTTGAAAGTTGGGGAATACTTGAAAGCGAATCCCGCGACGGCTGAAACACCGCTCAAGCTCCGTATGGCAGGGATCCCGTTTGATCCTGCGAAACCACCCCAGCCGAGTGCCGTCCCCAGAGGCTGGAAGCTCAACCAAATCCTCCCGCTTCACTCGCCGGCTCTCAGTGGTGGCGGTGTGAGCGAAGACATCTTCAAAGAGATGATGGCGGGTATGGGCATGGGAGATGCGTTCGGGGGCGCTGGACCAAGCACACCAGCCGTGAAAGAAAAAGGAGAGGGAAAGAAAAAGAAGAAGCGCTGAGGAGCCTTGGAATACATGTGTATGTGGTATTAGTCCGCAGAGGGCAACTAAGATATAATGAGTATTTCCGTGATGCTGGTCTTTGCGTAGGCGGGATTCGGCGGAGAAGACTCTGTGACGACGATGATGACCAGGGTATATATCTTTTTTGTCTACATAGTTCATGGCATGGACCCGGCGTTACATAATGCAGGTTTTGATTGCGAGTTCTGAGTAGGTGTCAACAACGTGTTGAAATGTGAACGCGCAGAATGTCGGTGGTCAAGCCCGCATTCCAAACATCTTACTGGAAATTTTCTACTCTCCTTCCCAGGAATTCATCCTTCCAGATACCGATACCCATTCCTCCACCCCCTTTATTACCACATCCTCCATTTTATTCACCATCACTTCGTGGCCCCAGACCGAAATTTGGTCAAACCGAGCAAGCTCATCTACTGCTTTTACTTCGACAGGTAAATCTGCGTCTTGTTCGAAATCATCGTCTTCATCTAGTCCTCGCTGACGACCATCGCTGTTCGATGTGGGAAGAATGTCCTGAGTAATGTCCAGGACTGCGCCGGTGTGTGTCGAGGGTAGGACAAGAGGAGATGATACGAGCTTTCGGCCACGGAAATAAGCGGTTTGTTGAGCTGGTAAATACAAAGTTAGCATTGGATTCGGAGAACAGCGCCTGGTGATACCTTTGCCGTCTGTTTCTACGATCCAGTGCTTCGAGCTTGCATCGCATGGACCAGTTTGGGCGATGCGACAAGGGAGAAGATTCAGGGAGCAAGATGCAGAGGAGGAGGGGGAGGAGGGTTTCTTCGTCGAAGGCCTTATTGAAAGCATTGCGGCAGGGTTGGCTGTCTTTTGGGTGAGGAAGGGAAAGGCGGTACCGGTATTGGGAGAGTCGCGCCTTGTGCGAGAGTGATACGCGTAGAGGTCGTGTAAGGTGACTGCATGCTGAACACGATGGAGCGCTAACTCCCTATGTCTGTAAGCTAACTAAACGCGCGGATCACGGGACAGGAACAATGCGGCTCTGCCTCTTCACCCTCCACAGTGTTGCGCCGGCCTCGTTGCCCATCATCACCCACCCCCAGCCTCTTTCACCCAACCTGCTTCCCCCTTCACCAAAATCTGCTACCACTCCTCCGTCCACCCCGATTTAAATCACTTTGACTCTCGAAGCCTCTCTTCTACCGCTCTGATATGGAGTCCCGGTCCCCGTCTCCCATATCCGGCTCGCCCGCGGCCACTCCTCTCCTCGGACAAGGCCAGCACTTTCACACAGCACCAGCCACAAGCAAGCGCGACAAACGGCGAAATGCCCTCTCAGACAAGCTTGTGGCCCTTACGGCGGCTTTTCACAATCCTGCGAACCCGCGCGTCCGAGAACAGTATTACCGGGCCCAATTATCTTCTCTTCAGGTGGACATGCAGTTGATTGCAAAGGCCGATGTTTCGGGGCAGAACATGCAACTTCTGGATGACTCGCCAGACACCATTCAACGAGAGGTTGAGGCCATGTTCGCTGGCACTCTATTGGGGAGAGATGTGATCGCTGACCAAGGAATGGCGGGAAAGCTGTATTCACAGTTTCTGGAGGAAATCAACAATGCCATGGAAACCCGTGATACAGATCTGGCGCTGCTCTACGTAAGGCTTATCCTGCCCTTTACAGTTTATTGAAATCGCATTTTTAGGCTCCAAGGCGAACACTGACATAACTTGTCTTCCAGCAAGCACACTGCACCAAGGCCCGGTCGATTAGTCTTCAGCACATGAGAGCGCTGGTCCTCGCCAAAGAAGAACATCGAGCACTTGCGCAGACTATCCAACAACGAATCTCGACCCGCTTAAAAGCCCAACTCCGCAAGATTGCCGCAGAAAAAGAATCCTCGTCCTTCTCGGCCAATGCCCTGTCCTCCTTATCGGCCGGCGGCGCATTTGACATCACGGAAACCAATGCTCTCCTTCTCCATCCTTCCCAGTTTGGATCTACTACCGGCGTTGGCTCTCCTCGTCGCCATGGAGGCCGCGAAATTTTTGACGACGATAATGACAAAGACACGACCCGCCGCAAAGCTCGTCGCCGTGGTGAAGTCGAGGAACTCATGGGATATAGTACTAGTATGACCTTCGACTCTCCTACCACCAACGGCAAGCGCAAACGCCGCGGGCAAGATGTCGACGAAGTTCCTACGCCCACTGCCCCTGAATCTGTCTCCCCCATACTCCCGACCGCAGAATTCCCCCCAGTTCCTCCTGATGATGAGCCCGGTAGTCGTAAAATCCGCGAAGAGCTTCTTAAGCAAGTTTACACACCAACTTACTCTCTTGAAAAGCTCTTCAATGATAAAGAGCTTCTCCATCACGGAAACCTTGCCAACCTTGCAACGGTCCGATATTTTTCAGAACGCGGGCATGAATATTCTCTCAACGCCCCAGACCCCACCACCACTGGCGATGAAGGCACGCCAGCTCCATCAAATACCCCCCTTCCACCACAAGGAGGTGATGATGACGACGATGATACTCGGGAGCACAATGGAAGTCCATTTGGGGATCTTCCTTTTGCGAATAGTCGCATGCCTGGTGTCAACACCCGCAGCAATCCGCCCAGAAATGGTGATAAAGATGCGGATAACCTTGCAGTTATTGGTCTTCCACCGGTTGGAATGACTTATGTGAATAAGTCGGGACTAGCGCCTCCACCACCACCTCTGAGGTCTGAGGATGCAGATAGCGATTTGGCAGCAATATCAAAGGCGCTGGGAGAGAAAAGACCGGCAGATACGAGCGGACCACCGGGGAAGAAGCAGAGGAGGAATTAATGGCATCATATTGCGCCTGGTTAGGCCATGCGATAGTATTCACTGCGGGTAGGAGCTGTGAGGGATTTGCCACTTCTAGATGACTGTTTATTGCTAGGGATTAAGGCGTTTGGTTGGCGTATCGGGCTATCTGTAAGGCATATCACTTTGTTAGCGATCTTTTCTTGTTTGTTTATGTGTATGTATTATCATCGTGTTTTCTACTGGCGGTCTATTTTGGTAAAAAATTTGAACACGAAACCACTGCGTTTGAGAGCACTTCCCTGAGTAAGATCTAGACTACATGAGAACTGGCTAAGGGAAAAAGCTGAAAGGAGTTGAGAAGTGAGACCGGTGGATGAAAACAAAATCAACTTGTGTTATTGAAACCAGTGGTTATAGTACAATTCCAACCGCCCATTGCATATTATACAGTACATTTTGTGAGTTGATATGAGCAGGCATATTCTAGCTACCGCCACTAAAAACCTACTTCTCCTCTTCGTCTAGCTTCTCATAAAATGGTGCCCCAAATGGCCCCTCACATTCCATACCGACCTACCAGAACTTCCACCAATTTCTCTCTCCCTTCAGAACCTCATCCAACGTCCCCTTCTTCCCCTCATGCTTCTCCACCTCCTTTTCTAGCAACTCTCTCTCCATCCTATCACTCGGCAACTCCACACCAAGTCCCGCCTCAGCCTTCAGCTTCTCCATCTCCTTCCTCACGGCCAACTCCTTCACAGCCTCCAGCTTCTCAGCCTCCCTAACCCTTCCATCCTCCCAGCCCTCCTTCAATTTCCATCCTCCGAATCCCTCCTGCTCATCTTGGCCGTGTTCCTTCCTAAACTCAGCCCTCTTCTCCAACTCCTTTCCAATTTTCTGATGCTCCTGATGCACTTTCATACTTTGCTCAAGATAGCTTGTCCTCCATGCAACCCAAAACGAGTTTACACTCGCAATTGGCCTTGACCATTCCCAGAATACTGTATGTGCATACGGATTGGTGCGGACGAAATTCGAGTAGGATACGATACCCCCGAGAACGGCCAGGATGGAGAGGGAGAACCAGAAGTGGAGGCGTCGGGAGGTTATGATAGAGTGTGCGAGGGTATTCGGGGGTGGGAGAGTATGTGGGTAGTGCTTCGTTGGATTTGAGGAAGTTGGGGGGCCAGGATAGTTGACGGGATCTTTAAGCGGCCGTCGGGAAGGATGCGATGGCGGGACGAACTTTGAGGGTTTGGTGAGGCGAGCAGGATTGGGTGGCGGTGGTGTAGAATGATGGCGGAGAGATACCCGAAGGAGGGAAAGATGTGGGAGAGGCCGTAGTGGTGGCATTGTGGTTGGTGTTAATTGGTGGTGAGGAGGATGGCGGGGGTTGGTGGGGTGTGATGATGGAGAGACGATGGATCTCGAAAATCACCACTTCCATTGGAGCGCCAACGCCCGCTGGTCTCCATCTTCCCCGCCATCTCCGCTCTACACTGGTACCCGCACCCCGTCCTCGGTTCAGATCTCAGTACCGCTAACCGTGAATCAGCCCCTGACCGAATGATTGTCTGAACCGAACCTTCTGCCTGCCATTCTGGAGCCATCGTCGCCCCCGGCAAACCCAGAGCTGCGTTGATACTACCCACTACGACGATTGATTCACACGAGCCAACTCTCTCATCTCTAATTGAGGCCATGCCACTGCGGACTTTGCGCCCGCCACTATTCAAGTCCAATAAGCTGCATGGCGGTGCCCTTCCGAGTGCAGTATGGTCGGTGCATCCTCGTTGTTTGCATTTATCGCAATCCTCAGCCCTGAATGAATCGCCAGAAAACGGTGAATTCACTTCGCGCGACTCAAAGGTCCCGGGGGACGACTCCAGAGAGCCGAATAGAAAAGATAATCCCAGGTTGCAGCCCACGTCTAAGGGATCGGCACGTTATATGCTTGGAGAAGACTCGTGGAGGGACGAGGAGTTGGCAATGGAGGTGTGGTTGGAGAATCGGGCAGATAAGGATTTGGAACGGAAATCTTCTCCGCCTGGTGAGTAGCTCTGTTACTCGTGCAATTGAGGACCTCATCCAAACTAACTGCTATTTAAAGGCAGTTTAATATCATACTCCACCAAATTCCAACCATCCAATACGTTGCGGCTAGGTGGGGTCGGATTGTCCTTGAAGGAATATGATATCAGACATTTGGTTCCTCGGAAAGAGATTATACCTGCTTTCAGAGACAGCTTCGACATTGTGCGAGGTCCAGTACAAACGATCATCCATTCCGGTCTTCCCAGTGTTGACTGATAGATAGTGAGTGCTGTTCGGGATCCGAAGACATTGGCTCAAGAGCCTTTCTATCAACTCGAGTTCGAGTCAGCTAAGGCTGCCAAACATTTCGCCGAAAAACATACTGCAATCTTCAGCAAGCCGGTGGAAGAATGGCCCCGAGATATCCCGTTTCCTCCTGGATCAAAACCCACCTTCGCCGTCCTGGACACGAGAAGCACACTATTAGAGAATCGCAGAGTTGTGAAGCGTAAAGTATTCATTTCGCATGCGGGCCCTGGGGAGTGTGTTCTTCTATCTGTTCATGGTCCCGGGCCGGCGGGAGGGGGAAAGCATCGACGGCCTCCGAAAACGGAAGAGATCTGGAAGCTGTTGGAAGATAAAGAGATTAAGCTCTGCGATGTGAAGTCGACGCAGAGAAAGGGCCGAGGGGTGGAGATCGTGGATACGGACGGAGCGAAGATAATCACAAAGTCTGGCATATTGAAGAAGTGGATTGTAAGGTGTTTTGATCATTCAGAGGCACAGAGGGTGGTCAGGGACTTCCATATGAAACGGCCGTGGGAACCATCTGAATGTATGCTTTTGGCGGAAATCATAGATTGAAGACGAACATGGTGCAATAATGGTGCTGAACTGGGTCTTTGGCCTATTCCTGGGATTACATTTCGGCAATGATCTTGCCCCTCAACTATCCGCCTGCCGATGCCGACAGGAATTGTCATACGCCTTCTTTCGCCCAAAATTACCAGGAAATCCAAAAGATTCGCATTAGATTATGCTGACTCAGGGTTGGATACTTACAATACGGACACGTGAATTGTTTGACCTTGTCACATCTCGTCGGCTCTATCGCGTCCTGCAGAAGCTCTCTGTCAACATGAACCTCACATTATTGGATCGCCAACCCCGACCCCAACCCCAACCCCTCCCGCCGCGAAGATGGCCCCCTCCCGCCGCCGCACGTTTACCGTCGATACCACCATCTTTTTGCTACTCCTGTCGTTCCGTATCCTCAATGCCGTGACCACCCGTACCTTCTTCCAACCCGACGAGTACTTCCAGTCTTTGGAGCCAGCATGGGACCTGGTATTCGGAAATGGCTGGTTGACTTGGGTATGTGACTATCTGGCCCCCTCCTCTGTCAAATCTTCTGGCTAACTGTACCCTTATCACAGGAATGGCATCATCAATTGCGCTCAATCGCCCACCCGTTGCTCTTCGCTGGCCTATATAAGCTCGTTGCCGTCCTCCCTATCTCACCTGCAACTATGGAGTCGCTTCTCGCAGTCTCCCCCAAACTTCTCCAGGCCTTCTTTGCGACATACGGAGACTTTGCAACTGCAAAACTCGCAGGACGCTTATATGGACCTGGTGCTGGATGGACCGCACTCTGGTTGAGTATCGGAAGCGCGTGGAATTGGTTTTGCTCAACCCGTACCTTTTCCAACAGCTTGGAAACGGTACTCACTGCCTTGGCTCTGAGTCTGTGGCCTTGGGAGGATGTTGTTATGGGCAGCAATGGTGGAAAGGGAGTGCTTAGAGGATACTGGAGGAGCTTGGGGCTGGCAGCCGTGGCTTGTGTTCTGAGGCCCACTGGAGTGGTATTTTGGGGAGTTCTCGGTGCATTCCGGATTATTCATTTGAAAGGAATCGCTAGGAAGGTGAAGCTGATGGTATTGGCGGCGATCACTGGGTATGTCCCCTAATCTCATGCGCCAAAATCATGGCCGAAGAAAGCTAACAGTTTTACAGATGTGCTGTGTTTGGCGTTAATGCTCTCCTCGATAACTGGTATTACGGCGTTTGGACCTTCCCCCCAATCACCTTCCTTCGTTTCAACCTACTACATAACCTCAGCGTTTTCTACGGCGGCAACCCTTGGCATTACTACCTGTCACAGGGCTTCCCTCTGCTTCTCACCTCATACTTACCTATCACCTCTTTCGCTCTGTTCTCAGCGCTGCTCGCCTCGGCATATCGATCTGCAAGCTTTCAACTTGCTACTACCGTTACCACCGTAACCATTCTTTATTCGACGATCGATCACAAGGAAGTCCGTTTCCTATATCCACTTCTCCCTGTTCTTCATGTCCTTCTTGCCCGCACATTACACTCTGGCTTCGAAAAGCCGCTTCGCAAGAAAGTATTACTGGGAATGGTCCTCCTCAATGCTCCAATTGCTCTCTACGCATCTCTCTTTCATCAACGTGGTGTTGTAGATGTCGTTTCATACCTCGCCGCCGAAAATGCTACAGATGTTGGTTTCCTCATGCCTTGTCACTCCACGCCGTGGGGTGCTAATGTCGGTCGCTCTGTGAGCCCAGGTTGGTGGGCGCTTGGGTGCGAGCCTCCTGTGGGTTTGACCGAAGAAGAAAGAACGGGGTACTTGGATGAAGCGGATGTGTTTTATCAACATCCTGAAGCGTGGTTGTGGAGTAATATGGCGGCAGGCATAAAAGAGCCGGAGAGGCTGGTGATATTCCAGCAGCTTGAGGGGACAATAGCGAAGGTCTGGGGGGATGGGAGCGACGGCGAGACTGGATATAGGGCTTGTTGGAGGGGATTTAATAGTCATGTCCATGACGATTGGAGGCGAAAAGGTGATGTGGTGGTGTTTTGCAAAACGGCGCCGGCTCAAGGAGGGGAGAAAGCATGATTGTTTAAATTGCAGTATATACTGTATTGTTAGAAAGCCTTGAACGAGTACAAGGCATGGTGTACTGTAATGTTTAGATATAGACTATATATTCCCTTTAGTTGGGGTCGCTTGGGATGTAACTATAAAAACCATGGCGTTTGTTGTGTTAGTCAAGAACTGTTCAAGACTGTTGAATAACAACTGAAGCAGAAGTAAAGGATGCCAGCCATTATGGACAGACAGCTGCTCAGCCTTTCCACGTGCCAGCCCTGTCACGCGTCATTCCAGCCTCACGGAGCCGCAGCCGTGTCCCAGTTCATCAGCTTTGTCGATTTTACACCTTTGGACTATCTATTTTAACTCCACCACCTTCCGCCTTGCAAGTATTCCTCCGCTCGCTAGTGTCTTGCAGAACGCTTCCTTCCACAATTAAGCCCTCGTGCCGCACGTTCATTCATATACTTTCCACCCGCCATCCGCGCGCCATCACTCATGGCACCTCCAGTTGTCCAAACCTATGACACTTGGGGACTCTCAGGCGACTCCACCATCGCAGTCGACGCCAAAACCGCCTCCTCACTCCCCACAGCTGTCCCACTTCCTGGCCAACCAAAGAAGCGAGTAAGACCTCCGTGATTTACCTCAGAAGCTCAAGCTCATCTTCTCACGCTGCAACAGGTCTCCTACCACCACAATGCTGCTGCGGAAAACCACCACTTCGGGTCCGCGCACCCCATGAAACCCTGGCGGCTCACTCTCACAAACCAACTTGTCCTGGGCTACGGCCTGCACGAACACATGGACTGCTATTCTACACGTCCAGCCTCAGAAGACGAGCTCCGGTCATTCCACTCTTCCGACTACCTTGAATTCCTGAAACGCGTCACCCCCGAAAACGCAGATTCCTTTCTGCAACAACTCCCCCGTTTCAATATTGGCGATGACTGCCCTATCTTTTCAGGAATGTGGGACTTTTGTTCCTTGTATGCTGGCGCGAGTCTGGATGCCGCCTCAAAGGTCTTGAATAACCAATCCGATATCGCGATAAACTGGTCCGGAGGTCTACACCATGCAAAGAAATCAGAAGCTTCGGGCTTCTGTTACGTCAATGATATTGTTCTCGCCATCCTACAGCTTCTGAGACACCACCCAAGAGTCCTTTACATCGACATTGATGTGCACCACGGCGATGGCGTCGAGCAGGCTTTCTACAGTACTGACCGCGTCATGACGCTAAGTTTCCATAAATACGATAAAGACAACTACTTTCCTGGCACGGGGTCATGGGACGACATTGGTGGAGGAGCGGGCAAACATTACTCCCTCAATGTGCCGTTGCGCGATGGAATTGACGACGAGAATTATATCAGGTTGTTTAAATCCATTGTTCAGCCAGTCATTACGTCGTACCAGCCATCATCAATCGTACTCCAATGCGGCGCCGACTCCCTGGGCGGTGATCGACTCGGTTGCTTCAACCTCAACATTGCCGCTCATGGTGCCTGTGTGGCATATGTCAAATCATTCGGTCTTCCTCTGTTACTTGTCGGTGGGGGTGGGTACACGCCTAGGAATGTGTCCCGCCTGTGGTGCTACGAAACGTCGATTGCAACTGGGGTGGATGTTGGGTTGGAGCTCCCAGTGAAACTGGGGAGTCCGTACAGGGCCTATTTCGCCCCGGATTATAAGCTTCATCCGAGCTTGGGGAGAGATGGGAGGTTTGAGAATAAGAATACGAAAAAGTATCTTGAGAGCGTGAGGATTAGGATAATGGAGCAGCTCAGGTATCTTAATGGGGCCCCTAGTGTGCAGATGATGGAAATCCCGCCTGAGCTGGGGAGGTTGCAAAGTGAGTTGCAGAACGGAGTGAAGGAGGAGCAGAAAGCATAGTGATGGGGCAATGTCTTTCTGTTGGGCAAGACACCTACATTGTGATCTGCATTTATGAATCGTTCGGCATTGTATTTTTCAAAAGGGTGTACACGGAATTGATATCTTTGTGGTTGCATAGTTGAGCGTTAACCTGTTCTATTTGCTTTGTACTTAAGGATCTACTGTAAATGGCAATGACTGAATATTCGACCAACATCTAGTATGATGGATATAATATGTAGGTTAAGGATTAGTCGATATGGCATATCTAAGTGAAATAGATGTCCACTGAGCTGAACACAGGGCGATATCAAAATCACCACATTCAATTCCAGACAGGAAGGAGTAAGAGGCCAGGTAAACGGAAGATGAGAGGTATAGGGAGGGAAACCCGATGGACCGAGCTTTTGTGATGCCTCAACCGCTCAATCGCCATGATGAATACGAGATTCAAGTTTCCACAGCAGTTAAAAAGGCTTGGGAGGAGTCTGAGCCCACGGGAGCCGACTATCTCTGTTGAGTCAGATTCAAGCTTGCAATTGCTGGCGTACTGCTGTAGACGCTTACAGTGCAAGCTTTACTTCTTCACAACATAATCTTCCCATCCACCCGTTTCCAATCTCTCAATCTTTCCCTGCACTTCCTTCTCCATATCATCTGTATACTTCTCCAACTTCCTCCTGACCTCGTGTCCAAGCTCGCTGTCTTCCGCCGCCAACACGCGCAATGCCAGCAGCGCTGCGTTGGTAGAATTATTGATAGCCACAGTGGCGACTGGGATGCCTCGCGGCATCTGGACGATGCTGTGCAAACTATCCACTCCATCCAGCACACTGCCCTTCACCGGGACTCCAATGACTGGGATTGTGCAGTGCGCGGCAGTCATACCAGGGAGATGAGCAGCACCTCCAGCTCCAGCAATGATGGCCTTAAAGCCCCGTGCCTGGGCTTCTTCAGCATAGCGGACCAGACGGTGGGGTGTGCGGTGGGCCGACACAATAGTGAGTTCAAAGGGGACATCGAACGACTTGAGGATCTGAGCGGCGGGCTTCATAACTGGGAGATCGGAGTCAGATCCCATGATGACGGCGATTAATGGATGGTCTGGTGTTGTCGTGTTGAGAGGGGCCACTGGTGAAGCAGCAGTTTTGTCAGCGTCGGCGAGTGCTACCAGAGGAGCGACGCGATATTCAGCTTCCGACATGGAACCGGCCACAACTGTAAGATGACCCATCTTGCGGCCGGGCTTCGCTTCATGTTTGCCATAAAGATGGACAGTTGCGCCTGGGGTCGCAAGAGCCTTCTTCGCAATATCGGTGTACGAAGGACCAAGGAGATTGAGCATGATGGCGGAGGTAGAGGGAGTGGAGAGGAGGGTAGAGGCAGGGAGAAGAGGGAGGTCGGTGATGGCGCGGAGGTGAGCTTCGTATTGCGACGTTGCACAGGCTTCGATGGTGTAGTGTCCGGAATTGTGTGGGCGTGGGGCAAGTTCGTTAAGCAGAAGAGAGCCTTGGAGATATCAATATGAGAATTTCGAAGAGACCGGGGGTGACACTGACCATCACTTAACAAAAACATTTCAACTCCAAAAACACCAGCTCCCCAGAAGCTAGCAACGGCCTTCTCGGCCATTGCCCGTGCACGCTCTCTGACACCATCAGGGACCCTAGCAGGGGCATAGACCAGCTTGCAGATGTTGTTTTCGTGAACAGTCTCCACTGTTGGGTAGCTGACACATTTTCCATCCTTCGTCCTGACCACCATAACCGCCAATTCCTTCACAAATGGCGCCCATCGCTCAGCATACAGCGGCCGATTCTTCAAGGCCTCCAAGGCCTCAGGGATCTTCTCTGCATTGGAGACCACAAAGTTTCCACGGCCATCGTAGGCAAGGGTGCGCGACTTCAACATAAACGGGTATCCGAACTTTGCGCCGATTTTCTGGAGGGACTCGGGGGTATTTTGCTCGACAGAGATAGACTCAGCGACAGGGACGCCGGCTTCGGAAATGTGCGATTTCTGGAGGAACTTGTCCTGGATCACACGAACGGTACGCCATGATGGTTGGAGCTGGAGGTAGATTCGTCAACTACTTAAATCAGTAATTGAGTATCTATGGGTAAGCTTACTTCCACTTGGCCGTCAATTTCCTCCAAAACCTTGGTATCGATATGCTCAATCTCGTATGTGATGATGTCGCACTCCTTTGCAAGCTCCCGGATATGGTCTGCTGAGGCAAAAGAGCCAGTGATGTGAGGATGAAGAGCATTGATCTGCTTCGCAGGAGAGTTATCGGCGTCCAGGATAACCGTCTTGATGTTAAGCCGGTGGGCAGCTTCAACAAGCATGCGGCCGAGCTACGGGGAGTTAGTGAGGAATTCATAGGAGGTCCATGATAGAAGGATTGACTGACCTGGCCTCCTCCGAGAATGCCGATTTTGCGGGAATCCATTGCTGAATTGGCCGAGACGGTAGTCTCCTGGCTAGACGAGCGAGAGTAAAAGGAAGGGATCAACTGTAGGAAGCTTGGTTTGGCGAAGCTCCACCGTTTGGGGTGGTTGGAGTGGTGGTAAAGAAGTGTCGGAGGCGTTGATGAGTCGCGCAGGTCCAGGCGGCGGAGCGCATGGTGGGGCAATGGCCAAAAGTTTCCCGCTCTCGTTGCCCCACACACGTGACCTCAATGTGAGCCCAGTCCACGTGATTATAAACCCGAGCTTGTATCGGGAGCTCCGCGGGGTCCTTAACCGTCGTGATCTCCTCTGTTTGCATTCTTCCTCCTCAGTATACCCGAGAATAATCAGTCAAAATACGTCAATATGCCTCCCATGACCCCTGCCCAGTTCTTTGGCGCCGCTCAGTTTGCGGTCGTCGGGGCATCCACGAACACCGAGAAGTTTGGTTATAAAGGTAGCCCCACCTCTATACTGTTATTTAAACCCTTTTCTGAGATCATCCCCATAGTCTTCAGCTGGTACATTGACCATTCCATCCCGGCGGTCCCCATCAACCCTTCGCCGAACACCAAATCCATTCTCGATCGCCCAACTGTTGCGGCTTTGTCCGAGCTCACAAATCCTAAAGAAACATCTGTTTCCGTCATCACACCTCCGAAGATTTCACTCCAGGCTGTGGAGGATGCGAAGAAGCTCGGGATCAAGGGGTTGTGGTTCCAGCCGGGGAGTTTCGATGAGGCGGTACTGAAGAAGGCAGAAGAGCTAGGTGTGCCGTTTGTTGCTGGCGGTGGGGCCTGTGTTTTGATCCACGGCGAGAGAGCGATACAGGAGGCGAAGGAAGGGGGTGCAAAGTTGTAAATAGCCAAAATATGAGGAAGCGAATGATGTGGTTGAGATAGAGGTGAAGCCCAGGCCCATCTCGGACCAATAGCCAACCAGCTCAACAAGGATCGCGTATGGCTGTTCTACAACAAAATTTACTACCGGCGCTGTCAAACAATAGTATGGCATACTAAAATACCAGGCATTGGTAGAGAGGTCTCAACTGCACGTGACAGGCCAGACTTCCGCTGACTCTGACAGCTCCTCCAGTTTTATCGTCGGGAAACATTGTGAATCCCTCCATCATGTGATAGACCAATGATTAGTGCCTTCACTACATTTTGTTGCTTTACAAGATGATTGTGCTCACCACCTAGGTAATCTGGACGACTGGGAAGAACTTGGACGGGAATAATTATGGTTTAGGGGTTATCTAACACAGAGCTAGGCAGCAGACACGGGAGCCCCTCAGCTATCGAAGCTTCGTAAAGACTGTTGGTACTACAGTGGTGAGCATATGGAGATCACAAGTACAATAATATAGATGTTTCCTTGTTTCTTCCACAATATTAGTCATAACTCCATGCCTGCCTCAAGTTCTATCGACATTATATCAACGACAGGTCTTAGCACAGTATATCCCATATCCCATCCCCGTTTTAAATATCCTATTCACCGTATCTACACCACCAACTCATCCACTCTCTGTAACAACCCCAATGCCTTCTCCTCGTCCCCATCCCGCAAAACCTCCCAAACCCTCCTCCCCCACCCCCTCATTTCCCTCTCCCTCAACACTTCCTCCAACCACCTACTCTTTTCCCTCGCACTTTCCAACACCGATCCCGGCAATCCTGCCAACCTCGCCACATTCAACCCATAACTTCTATGCGCCACGCCTTCTCCAACCTTATACAAAAACGTAACCCTCTCCTCCCCATCTTCCCAAAACGTCATATGCCTATTCGCCACGACGCCCTTATATCTCTCCTCAAACCTCGCCAGCAGGGGGTAATGCGTGACAAACAAACACGCACACTTGATTTTGTTTACAACATAATCCAGTACAGCATGAGCAATCGCAACACCGTCATGCGTCGACGTTCCTCTCCCGAGCTCATCCAGTATCACGAGTGATCTCTGCGTCGCAGATTTCAAGATATCCGATGTCTCGGATAGCTCAACCATGAATGTTGACTCGCCAGTGATCATGTTATCAAAGGCGCCCATGCGAGTGAAGACGGCGTCGAGAAGAGAGAGGCGTGCGGATGCGGCAGGGACGTAGGAGCCAATTTGCGCGAGGATGCAGATGAGTGCGGTTTGGCGCACGTAGGAAGATTTTCCGCCCATGTTGGGGCCGGTGATGAGGAGGGATTGTGGGCCCTGGGATGAGGAGATGCGGGTAGAGTTGGGGATGTAGGTGTCGGGGAGGAGAAGCTCAACCATGGGATGTCGGCCATCGATGATGTCAATTTCGATGCCAGAGGTAGCGGAGGTGTGGAGGAAGGTAGGTTTGCTGTAACCAGGTTGGCGGGACACTGCGGCGAGGGAGAGGAGGCAGTCGAGGGTTGCGAGAGAATAGACGGTGTCACGGAGAGGTTGGTAGAAGGTTGAGATGCGGGATAGGAAACGAGAGAATGCTTGGTCGCAGCAGAGGGAGAGGCTTTCTTTGTGTTGGTCTCGTTCGCGGAGGAGGCGAATTACTGTGGGTGTGTGAAATCGACTGAGTTTTTTCGTGCCTGAGATTTTAATCCAAGATGCCGGGACTCGTGAGAGGGATGTCTTGTCATTGGGGACTTCAACGAGGTATTCAATCCCAGAGACGGTCACGTAAATTGGTTTTTTAAGCTTGAGGACAGAAGCAATCTCAGTCTTGTGCTCTTCGAGATCGGCTTCAACAGCTGCGATACCCTACGAGGGTCAGAATATGTGTGTGACAAGTGGAAGTTCGCATACCAGTTTTTGCTCATTGATTGCCTCGTACTCTTCATCGTCGCTGCCCTTGAAAAAGTCATACTTGTCGTCCTTTGCGGCCGCTGGATGACTGAAAACATCCAAGAAGCCCGCCACATCATCCCGTATTCTTGGTAGCGACGCAATGCAACTGTTCAGCAATGCTGACTTGAATCCAACCTGTTCTGGTTCGTCTACTGGCTGAAACGCAAACGCAACTCGATTCATCGCCTGAAGGATGGCTAATAGCTCTGGGCGGGTACACTATCGAACTGTCAGCATGGTGTGTGAGAGAGAATTTCACAGCAACTCACTTTGCCATAGTAAATCCGGATAAGCCCCTTCTCCAGATCATAGGATATCTTGCTCAGCAGCTCTTTCAACTTCTCCAACTTCGGGTCTCCGCCTTCCCGCATCTCCTCCACCGCATTAATCCTCTCTTGTAATTGATGTTGATCCAACAATGGCCTCCCGACCCAATTCCTCAGCAATCTCTTCCCAAATCTTGTCTTCGTCTTATCCAGTGTCCAAAATAAACTGCCCTTTGAAGTATGATCTGTTTGGTTTCTATAAATCTCCAAACTCGACAGCGTGTTCCCGTTCAACAACATGTGAGACCTCGTGCTGAAGGGTTGGAAGTATTTGGTCAGGTCAAGGACATGCTCAAGTCCGTAATCAGAGAGGTGCTTGATGAGCGCAGATAAACAGAGAGTGACAAGAGTCGGGAGTTCCGTTACTGCGTCAAGCAAACTGTTCTTATCAGTCGCTTCGTCCCTGGACTTGGAGGCTTGCACCTGGTTGGCATAAAATTTGGTGATGTGAGTCGCGGCCTCCGCTTCGGATTCTTTCTGCTTGCCGACTCGTTCAATACGGGTCTTGCCACCCAGAACCGTTGTCCTGAACACTTTGTCAATAATTGGAGTTCAACTCAGAGAAGAGATAGAAGAGGCGCTTACGTGTTTCCAGCAAGATGGGACACCAGTTTTTCCGTTGCCTTGGTAAGCTCCCCAACTATTAGGAACTCGCAGGGTGCGATATGAAGTAACCTCGTCTCAATCTCACTCCTCATGAATCCATCATCAAACTGATCATACACGACCTCGCCGGTCGAAGGCTGTACCGCAACCATTCCCACGTGAGCTTTCTCATCAGTTCCTGTTCCACCACCAGGTTTCTCTGTCAAGCACAGAATGAACCCCGTATTCGGTGCTCCACCATTTCCTGCTCCAGAAGACAGATCCGTGCCATCCAAACCATCGACATCGTCAATGTAGGTCCCCTTTGTATACAAATTCGTCAATCTTCTCTCAAAAGGCGCGTTCCTGTTATCACCGGCCGCCTTCAAAGCTGCCGTCTCTAATTGACGAACCACTCCGACTTTGTACCCGTTCGACACCAGACGTCGAACATGCACATGTAGGCGATGGACTGGAATACTTGCAGACGCAAACTTGTCATAATGTGCTTCTGACGGATGATTATCAAAGCGCATCTTCCCTGGGATACAGACAATCGACAAGTTCTCACTCGCAATCTTTGCATCTTCTCCGAAAAACCGGAACTTGTAACCAACTTCAACAATAAGAATTGTATCTGGGTATTTCTTTTTGATGTCGACGACTTGTTTATCGAGCGGGGTGAGCTTGCCGGATTTTCGAGCTCCACCTTTGGGGGCCTTTTTGGTTCCATTGCCAAAACGGGCTGTTATTGCCCCAGTCGGGGGTTCGTCATCACCAATAGGCGTATCATCCTCATTGGGGTCGTTGCTGGGCTCGTTGACGTCGAGCATGTCTCCAGGATTGCGCGCAATGTCGATGCGGCCGAGTTTCTTGCGGAATTGCTCTCGAAGTCGGGCTTTTCGTTCGAGGGTCTCGAAATCGTCTTCTGTAGCCGGTGTACTTTCTGCCAGTTGGTTGCAGTTATACGAGTATATGGCGGCGGTCTGGGATTGCAGTGGTCGGTTGGGAGGTTTTTGTGTTTTGATTTCGGTGTTGGGCGTCGTCTTTAGCTTCTTCTTTGGATTTGGAACGGAATACAAGTCATCGTCGTCATCTTCAGTATTCTTTCCCGCCGCAGTATCATTATAATCTCCATCTTCATCGTCCCCATCATCATCGCCTTCAATATCTGCAATTGTCCGTTTTGAAGGACGTCTCCGAGATTTTGAAGTGGATGGCGCCAGCTCCTCATCCTCTTCCTCGATATCTTGCTCTCTACCATTCTCCTGTCGGTTTCCTTCCTTATCGACATCATCGGCGACCTTTTTCCTTGTTATAACCGGAAGTTTCTTCTCCTTCCCAGTTGTCTTTGGGGCGTCCCTCAGCTTTGCATTCGCTGCTGCCAATGGGCCGGTTGGTGCGTTGGATGGTTTCTGGGAGGATTTCGGAGCGAAAAAGGATGAGATTGTGCGTTGACCTTTAGCGACAGGTTTCTGACTCGACATTGCGCGGGTATTGGGAGCAGTGGGATGGCGTTGGGGCCTTTTTGGGTCAATTCGGGGGAAGATGGTTTGGAGCTTCGGATGGAGGACGTGACTTTGACGCGTTAAGTTGACCAACGCATGGGGCAGCTCGCGTTGAGAGTGGATGAGTGGATGGTGAGTGTCACCTCCATCCAGCAGCATTTGTCACCAACCAACCATGGCCCCGCCAGCTACACCACCGACGCCCTTGTCTTCTCACCAACTACAACCGCCGCAGCAGCCCAGGCCCCGGGAAGAGCTCGAAGCAGAGATTGCCGCCCTCAGGTCGCGAGCTGCTTTACTCGAATCACAGCTCCTCTCTTCCCCTCCTCCTACTCCTCCCTCCTCCGACCCCACCATCGCCAATGGCAACTCCTCCCCGTCCACTCTCTTAACTCCCCCAGAATACCTCCGTTACGGCCGCCAACTCCTCCTTCCCTCTATCGGCCTTCCCCACCAACTCCGCCTGAAATCGGCACACATTCTCATCGTTGGCCTTGGAGGTCTCGGGTCACCCGCATCCCTCTACCTCGCCGGCGCCGGCATCGGTCGTCTCACCCTCATCGACCCCGACACTGTTGAAGCCTCCAACCTCCACCGCCAAGTGCTCCACCGCACATCTACTCTCAATCTCCCCAAAGTACACTCTGCAGCCATCGCCCTCCGAGATCTCAACCCGCATGTCGGCATCAACGCGATTCATGATGCATTTACGACAGAGAACGCAGTGAGTCTGGTGGAGGAAGCTGATTTAGTTTTGGATTGTACCGACCGCCCGGAGTTGCGGTATTTGATATCCGATGCTTGTGTTGTTGCGGGGAAGATACTCGTCAGTGCGAGCGCTTTACGAACGGATGGTCAGCTGGTGGTCTTGAATAATCCGCCTGGTGAAGGGCCGTGTTATCGCTGTATCTGGCCGCGGCCACCTCCGAGAGAGAGCGTGACAAGCTGTGGAGAGGGCGGAGTATTGGGGCCGGTGGTGGGTGCGATGGGAATTATGCAGGCGTTGGAAGCTATCAAGGTCTTGGTGGGGCGGAGGAAGGGCGGGCAGAGTGGGACGAGGATGGAGATATTTTCGGGGATGGCCGAAGATACCATGTGGAGGAGTTTGAAGATGAGAGGGAAGCGAAAGGGATGTGTTGCATGCGGGGATCTTGAAGATATTGTGGGGGAGAAGATTACAAGGGAGAGCATCAAAGAAGGAGGAGTGGATTATGTTGCATTTTGTGGTGGAGTAAACGGAGATGGGGTAAGGTTATTGGAGAGAGTACAGAGAGTAACTGTGGAGGAAGCGAAGAAGAACCTGGGACTTGTAGTGGATGTGAGAGATGAGACCCAGTTTGGGATCTGTGCCCTCCAGGGGAGTGTAAACATCCCATATGAAACATGGTACGGAGAAGAGTTGCCGGAGAAGATGAAGGAGGTGGTGGAAGAGGTAAAGAGGGACAAGGACAGTATGTTGTATATCTTGTGTCGCTTTGGAAACGATTCTCAGTTGGCTGCGAAGAGGGTGATGGAGAAGGCTGGGATCAAACAGGAGAGGGTTAAGGATGTCATTGGCGGGACGAATGAATGGGCAAAGAAGGCACCCACAGACGGATTAGTACAGTATTGAGTGGGTTTACAAGAGGTGGGGACATTCATAGAGGGGGGTTTTGGCGCTGGGGGTCTTCGTTTGGGTTCTGCCATTACATTTTTATTCTCATCTTCAATGGTCTAAGTTGCTCAGCATTCTCAACCTTCGAGCAATACCAAATTTAACATGATCCTTTATTTATTCGTTCGTTTGTTCATTTGTTTAGGCCATCCATAAAGAAAGGCTGTCAAACGCGGTCCAACCACTCCGTTCCAGCCTGCCCCACGTCAACGCATCTTCCCTCACTGCACCACCGAAAGCTCAACCAGCTCTACCATCCTCCCCACCAACTACCTTGCCCAATGCCTCCACCTCCGCCTCCCGCTCAAGATAACCATTATAATTCCTTAGATTTTGCCGCATCCCGAAAAAATGGCCCAGCAGTCGGCAGCACTCCAAAGATGGAGGAGTTCCTTAAGAGCTGGAGGCAAGATGCCCTGAACAAGCACCAGTACGACGCTGCTATCTTCATCGGCGACAAGCTCCTTGCCCTGACTGGTACAGTTCCCGTTCCCGTCTTTTACTCCCGTCTGCGGCGCCATAAGCTAACCTACCTTCCAGGTGATGCCAAAGACGCCTTCTGGCTCGCACAAGTCCACTTCTCCACTGGCCACTACAATCGAGCGCAGACATTCCTCACCCGCAATGACCTCATCGCCCGCTCTACCTCCTGCCGTTACCTTGCCGCCCTCTGCCTCATTAAACAACAGAAATTTGACGAGGCTCTCGCAATCCTCGGCGAGAAGAACCCTACTCACCTCCAGAACAATGGGGGATTGGCCCACAGACACGCCACCCGACATGCTGGCACACGAAAGGGAATAAGCCATCATCGAAGCGACCGCGATGAACACGGCAACAACGTTAAGTTCGAGGCGGCAATGTGCTATCTCCGCGGCCTGGTTTACGCAAAACAAAATGCATTCGACAAAGCTAAGGAATGCTACATGGCTGCTGTTCTCATCGACGTGAAATGTTTTGAGGCCTTCGATCAGCTCATGAAGAACTCGCTCATGAGCCCACAGGAGGAGTGGAAGTTCCTGGAGAGCTTAGATTTCGACAGTTTAAGCAGCGATAGCGATTCCGGTCAGGAAGCGGAATTCGTGAAAATGCTCTACACGACGAGATTAAGCAAATACAAGAACCCAACATCATTCAACCAGGCAACGGAAAAGCTATCTACCGAGTACAATCTCGCACAGAACGCGGACTTGATAGTATCAAAGGCCGAACTACTTTTCACGCAATGCCGCTTCAAAGAATGTCTCAAAGAATGCGAAGGCGTCATCGAAAACGATCAATACAACTTCTCCGTCTACCCCCTCTACCTCGCCTGCCTCCACGAACTGGAAATGACCAACAAACTTTTCCTCGTCTCCCACGACATGGCTGACAACTTCCCCGAAGAGCCCGTCACATGGTTGGCCGTTGGCGTCTACTACCTCACCTCCGGAAAAATCGCAGAAGCGAGAAGATTCTTTTCAAAAGCTTCAATGATGGATCCACACTTTGGGCCCGCCTGGATTGGATTTGCACATACATTCGCGGCGGAGGGTGAACATGACCAGGCTATATCGGCTTACTCCACCGCCGCCCGTTTATTCCAGGGAACTCACCTCCCACAGTTGTTCCTAGGAATGCAGTACCTCCAACTCAACAATGTCAACCTTGCTGATGAATACCTTACCACCGCTTTCGAGTTGTGCAGATCCGACCCGTTGTTACTGAATGAACTTGGTGTCGTTGCATATCATAAAGATCATCTCAACGAGGCTGTGTCCATGTTTCATCGCGCACTAGAAATCGCCGAAGATATCGAAAGTAATCCGAAAGCTTGGGTTGCGACAAGAGCAAATCTAGGACATGCATTAAGACGCTTAGGAAGGTTCGACGAAGCGTTAATACAATTCGCAGCGGTTACCAGGGAAGGAGAGTATGCGGACCCCAGTGTATACAGTGCAATAGCGTTGTGCCATATGCAGAGCGGGAAGCCGTGGGATGCCATTATTTCCCTACATGAGGTATGTGGAAGTCATTTGCCCCCCGTCCATCCTAATGACATATCCCGTGGTTCTTGGATCCAAGTATTGGACTAATAAATCATGACAGGCGCTTGCAGTAAGCCCTCAAGATCCGATAGCAACAGAACTCTTGGAGAAGGCACTTCAAGAAAATGCATCCTCTTTAACGCCATTCACAACCCACTCCGTATCCTCGGAAGGAGAGATTATCACGACTTCTTTGGATGATGTTGATTTGGAAATTAAACAGCATCAGAGACAATTAAGAAAACGGGTTGCCGGAGGAAGTAGTGTTGGTCGTGGTTGGAGTGGTGGTGTGGAGGATAGCAGTGGGGGGACTCCGGCTGGGAGGATAATGACAAGAGGAAGGCTAGGTGAAGTGACGAGGGAGTTTGGTGGGATGGACGTGAGTGATGATGAGAACTTATAATCAGCGAGGGGGGGCCACTCATTCGGGTCCCGTGGGCGAAGTGAAAAAATGAGGTTACGATACGATACGATTCCGGAGTACGGGGTAGGATTCTTCTTGCATTGCTGGATACTGCTGTACCATCACCACTTTTACTCATACACCTTTGGGCATGAGACATGCCAGGGTCGAAAAGGAAGACTGACCATTACTCTTTCTGTTTACTTATTACGATAGGATCCACTGGCGTGTTTCGTTGTGGACTGTGTTGAGGAGTTTAGTCTGTTGTGTAGCGTTAGCAGTGGTACTGCGTTTTCTTTTATGATGGAGTTTAGGATGGAATTTTTCTGTTATCTTCTTTGCTTGTTTTTCCTGTATGCCGCACGCATGTGATACCTTAACGATAGCAAAGGTCAAGTAGTTACATCATGAGAGATAGATATCTATTTCAACAGAAATGCGTATTGTACAATGCGGGCTGCGTGCTATCTAAATTGAATTACAATGTAGCTGGCCCAGTGCCCTAGTGTTTTCGTGCTGCGCAAAACCATCACGGCTGGTATCTCTAGTTCACCCATCCTAAGCTAGTCCAACAACATCCTTCACATCCCTCAACGTTCTCTCCGCGCTCTCCCTTGCCTTGTCATTCCCCTTCTTCCTAACTTCCGCCAACCACGTCTCACCCGCCTTCTCCAAATCACTCCACCGCTCTCTAAACGGTCTCAGGTCCTCAACCACTGCCTCCGTCACACTCTGCTTAACATCCGACATAGTCATACCCTTCTTATCGAACTCTTCCGCGGTCGTCTCGTAATCACTTCTCCTCGTAGCATGGCAGTATATCTCAATCAGGTTTGCCAGGCCCGGACGCAGTTCTGGGTCGTACGTGATGCCGGTGGTACTATCGGTCACGGATTTCCGAATCCGCTTAGCGATGACATCGGGTGTGTCGGTGAGGAGGATTCGTGATCGTGGGTCCGGGTCGGATTTCGACATCTTCTTGCCGGGTTGCCGGAGGGACATGACGCGTTTCGCCGGGGCTGTTTAGGGGAAGGTGGGTTGGTAAGTTTTTCCTCCTTCCAGGTTATCATAATTGATTTGATTGTCATTGCCGCCCTCGTCTCCGGGGATTGTTTTCATCAAGTGGGCCCTTTTATGGCATCCTCGGTTGGGATGAAATTGGGAGAAAAAAGAGGAGAAGGAGGAGATTGGCAAAGAATTCTTGGGACTCGAAACTTACACAAAATCGTTTGTGGCTCAACAAACACCTCTTTTCCATACTGCGCATTGAACGCTCTGGCACACTGTCTCGTAAACTCCAAATGCTGACTCTGATCCTCTCCCACCGGCACCTCCGTCGCTCTATGAACCAAAATATCCGCCGCCTGTAACACGGGATAACACAACAACCCAGCCCTCTCCCTCTCCTCCCCACCCTTCTTATCCCCCGCCCCCAACGGCACCACCCCCTTCCCCCCCTCTTGCCCCGTCTTCGCCTTCCACTGCGTCATCCTCTCCAGCCACCCGACTCTCGTGATCGTACTCAAGATCCACATGAGCTCCGAGTGCGCCGACACTGCGCCCTGCTCAAAGATGGTGCATCTATCCGGACACAATCCGAGGGCGAGTAGAGCTTTCAGCATTTCCGTGCGAGCGATTTGGAGCGCGCCGGGTGGCTGCGGGATGGTGATGGCGTGGAGGTCGACAACGCTGAAGATTAGGGATGTACTCGTTGGCGTTGTGGTTTGGAGGTCTACCCAGGCTCGGAGGGCGCCATAGTAGTTGCCTAGGTGTGGGATTCCCGTGGGTTGGATGCCGGAGAAGATGACGGATGGTGGAGTAGAGGTGGAAACATTGCGGGAGGGAGAGAGGTGGAAGAGACGGTGGGAGAGGAGGCGGGGGAGTGGTGAGCGGTGCATTGTTGAGGTTGGGAGTGGTGGAGGTTGGAGGGGCGGAAAGCTGGCCGATCATTTTCCGGGAGCGGGGGTCATTGAGCTTCAGGTTCCGGTGAAATCGAGTGATCCGCGCAACCTTGAGGGATATTCTGGTAGGTAACCACTACTCCTTATTTAGTTACAGATGTTTATTATGAGAAAGGCTTCATGCGAGTTCATATCTGCCATAGAAACTTGATCCACAAGCCTGAGATACAGCACCTTGGTGGAAACACATTAGTTTGTGGGGGTTCATTTCTTCCCACTTGCTAGGAGATAATACTGGTATGGATCTATCATTTCTTTCTTTCCTCTGCTTTTAGAATCGCTGTATGCGTTCAAGCACTCCACTTCAATTCTGAACCGCATTCAACAGTCTCAAAACGATGAAGAGAATACCACGTATATACTCAGGTCCCTAAATACTCCTCAAAAAGAAACATCAACAACAAAATCACACGCGTGCACGACTAAGCAAGTGCATAGATACAGCAAGAATGGGCGAGGCCAGCAACAAAAAGCAGACACAGAATAAAAACCGAAAGAGAAGTAAACTAAACCAGCCAGAATAAAAAGGATAATAAAAAAAACCGGCTCTAAAATGAGAAACAAACCCCTTGCAGCGAAATACACATCACATCACATCGCGAAGCAAACGAAGAAGAAAAAACACCACACCAAGTATCAGAAAGAAAAAAAAAAGAACACCAAAAGACACAAAAGATCCCCCACAGCATAGGATGACATAGCCATGAAAGTACCCACTGCATCCCCATCTACAATTCAATACTTAACGAATTCCAAATCCCTGCATACGCTGAAAAAAAGCTTCAAAGAGTTAGGAGACGGCTCATAAACCTCTCGTCAAACCACTCCCCCTCATGCCTTCGCATCCCAACACTCTCCGCGCGCCATTTATTCCGACCAATCGTGTAATGAACCAACTCTCTTTCACCCACATCTACACATCTCATCTAAGGTATCAATTATACCACATTCTCTCCTTCTTCGCCTATCCCAAACCCGACAACTTCATTGATGTCGTTTTTTAGCCCCTTCATCTCCCGAATCTTCCGTAAATATGTCGACCACACCCTGCAATGTCGGCCTGATCTCACTAAAGTGTATGCCCGTAAACCACGCCGCAAGAATATTCACCAGATGATGAAGTCTATACGCGTACGTGACTCCATACAGAGCTGAATATGCTGCAAGGCCGAGGAGGAGGAGGGAGGTGATGTGTCGTACTCTGTTTATTGTCAGCTATTTGATCCGACATTGAGAGAGTGAGGGGGGAAATGACGATGACGTACCTATTGTTCATCCTCGGTACCATCATACCTGTCGTCAACATTTCGACCAACAGGATGAATGGCATGATGCTGAGGAGATTGTGATGTGATGAAAATGGGGTTAACCAATGAACGGCGAGGTTATGATGCCATACGACCAAGACGGGGAGATTGATAGGGAGAATCCAGAGCATTATGATCAGGATTGAGTGGGCATAGTTGTAGAAATCCCAGGAAGAGCTGAATTTTTCTCCATATCCCTGAAGAAATGTAATGTTAACCAAACACAGGGAAGAATAACCCCCAACATAGGAGGTTAAGTGGGAAAAGCTTACATGTTCTCTTGCATACCGCAAAGCACGGACACATGAGGCGCCTTGAACAATACATGCGACCATGTATGCAAATTGATATGGAATAAGGGTAGCGACAAAGAAGAGGAGAGTTAATGTAGTGAGGACTCTCCGTCTTGGGCTGCTGGCACTGAGAGGATTCGCTGCGCTGCGGGCTCTATCGCGGCCAATTAATTGCCCCCAGCGACTGCATATTGAATACATGGCTGTGATCATGTAGATTACAATCATGGCAGCGTAGTTCATGGCAACGCAGATACCGACAGAACACAGGGCAAACAAGGGCGCAAGGAACCAGAAAAATGGGTCTTGTAGACCAACCAGGAGATCGTTTTTCGCGAATTCCATAGACACTGATGAATCGGACGAGGCGCGGTGTTCGTGATTACCGAGGGAGCGTTCATTGAGAGGTGACAGCACGGTGTGACTTTGTTCGTGCTTCGAAAACGAGAGCGAGAGAGCGAGGAGTGACAAGGAGAGGAGAAGATAGCCCAGCGACTGTGAGATGAAGAGATCCATACCCTCCGCAAAACTGATAAATCGCCCTAATACAGGATTAGTACATACCGTTTAGTTATAAACACGGATTATCTCACCATACTTATCATACACCTGGAACTGTTTTCGGAGTACCAGAGCCACAATGAGCAGAGGAAAGGCAGCAAACACCGTTCGGTATCGCATCACCAATCGACCTAAGCTTCCCAGGAAATCCATACGCACGGTGATTTCTAGTGGAGTTCTGCATGTAGGATCCGACCAGATCTGAAGTGACAAGCCCTTCCTGGCATTTGGACGCATAGCCGGGGGAATGAAAGGCGCAGTGCCATGAAGATTGATATCCGCCTCATGAACATTGACGAAAAACTTTGACTCATAAGGGTCCGCCAGGTACTGTCGAACCAATGGGGTAAAGAGTACGTCTTCGTCTCTGCATTGACGCGCTTCAACAGTAAGCTTGTACGCAAACAAGCTGCTGTGGATAATGGGAATGTTGATATCCGTGACAATAGGTCTTTCCGTCGGAAGCGTCACATGAACACCGTCCATAAGCAACCCAGCCAAGTTTATGTTGGATTTCAGCTGTGATTCCTTCGAGTTGACAAATTCAGCGATAACCCAACCGGGCATTTTACGACTGGCCTTGTCCACAACAGCTACAAACTGATGTTCGGCAATGTCTTCAAGGTTGTACTCCAAGTATGAGAAAGGCTGGGTGAGGTCGAAAGGATGCTTTGAATGCTTTGTAGAGGCGGGGAGTTTGATGACGTCGTCGGCGGCATTTCGACAGGCTAATCTTGTCGACCCGGTACTATCTCCAGAAAGATCCATGTTCATAGAAAACACAGTGGCACTCTGTCCAGCCTGAAGAGAGAAGACACTGCAGAACAATACCTCAATATTCGAATTTCGGCTCGCATCCAGTCTTTGATCTGTCATCAAGCTAAACTTGACATTGCCAGTGCCATGTGATGGTGGTATAGGCATCAAATATGCACGGGGCTTCTCTGTTTTTCCAAGTTGACGGAGTATCAACCGTTGCCCGTCGCTAATGATAGTATGCGAATGGTCTTCCAGGGTGAGAAGGGTGGTGGGTTCTGCTCATAGTTAGTGATACTGTATCTCTCTCCCCTACCAATGTTCGACTGACCCTTGTGAGGGAGCATCTTCTCCGTGCCCACCTCCATACCAGTTAAGAGCCATTTCTTCAGGATCCGCATCCGTTCTGCTCTCGGCTTCGTTTGTCCTGCGCGCCTCACATCCACAATATCCAGCATGGCCTTCGCAGTGACCTGCATAAGTTGATCGCACCACAAAATCGCAAGATGGTCTACTCCCAGCCAAACATCGGGAATCGACGAAGTAAACACTGTAAACCCATGGGTATCCGGCGTAAGTGACGATATACTCGCATAATCCGACGGAACAACGTTGTCCAATCCACCTCCCGCAATCGAAACCAGCGTAACATGCCATAAGGGATTCCAATTCATCCACTTTTCAGAAAAAGACTTCCGCCAGTATTCGTTAATTTCGTCGTATGTTTTCACGATCTGGCGGTCGAAGGAAACAGGTGGCCGAGCATGTGGCGCCGACATGGTGATTATAGTATTGATAGAATTAGCTTGGTAATTAGGCATTATGAGCATGGTGCGAGCAACAATGCCGCCCATTGAGTGCCCGAATATTATAACTGAGCTCGGGTCGGGCATGTCCGAGTCCATGGTTGATTTCCGCGAATTGTGGTAAAGTGACAGAATATATGCAACTGCTTCGTTGAGATACTCCGCCTGGTCGAGAAGAGTTTGCCCATGAAAGGCTGTAATATCTTCGTTGAAATCGACGGTGAAAAAATCCAGATTCCTGAGCCCTTCCTTGGCCAGCTTTTCGTCTTTTGAGGCCATACTTTTGAACTGTCGTGCTGCTTCGGCGGCAATGGGTCGCACTTGTCGATAACTTCCCGCGTTCCCAGGAATGAACAGTACTGGTACACCCCTTGGCTAAGAAACAGTCAGTAATATGACCCTAAGGTTGGCACATATGCCCACTACTCCCTCACAATACGCACCGGATAATCCTCATCAACACCATGTTCCCGATACAGATACAGATCATATTTGCTCGCAAAACGAGTATGTTCGGTATCAAAATCTTTTGCCTTCAAATATATTGGCGACATTCGCGACATTCTACATCCCTTCGCGTCACACTGCCGGTCTCGAAATGAGACCATAATTGTCCATAACACGAACGCCGACGTCAACGCCACCACTAATGTTGCCAGCGAGCATGCCCAACTTGATCTTGGCCGTGATCGGCGATGTCTCCTTGTATCCTCCATCTTCTCTTTCTCAGTCCACTCTTCCGCTGCTTTTGTGGGCAATGGCACAGGTATATCCACCGCCTTCGTGTCCACGTCCCAACCCTTGCTTTCCGATGGCAACAATGAGGAAGGCAATCCTTTTCTGCTGCTACTATCTCCGGGATTTAACGAGCCGTGTAGTGTCGGAGATCGTCCACTGCATTCGTCGGCGTCTTCTTCCAGGGGAGGGGGGTCCGAGTCGTCACCGTCTTCCACGTTGTTCGAGGGTCTCGAATCTCGCGAAGAACGTCGACTCCGCATCAATGACGGAGATATCGCAGATTCCACGAAGGGCTTGGGGGCAAGAGGGGCTGCGGAGGTGGGAGGGGGTCGCTGCACGGGGTGTCCGACGAAAGCGGGTGAGGGAGCGGAACTCGCGCCGGAGGTGTAGAGTGGCCCGTTGGTATCAGCGTCTCGTGCTGGCCACTATCATACCCGTGGCTCAGAGGGGAATTCTGGAGAGGATTGGTGCGCGGAAGGGGAGATGCTAGCGCCCTCGAATCGAAGGACTGGGGAGAGGCGAGTCCGGTGGATCGGGGTAGCGCTACGAGGGCGAGATAGAGCAGCGGGGGGGGAGGCGCAATGGGAGATGGATTTGGGCGACGGCGAGGACAGCGGGGGAAGGATGAGAAGAAGGCAGATTTGACGGCTTGCGGGGCTCGGGAGTCTGGAGAGGCAACGATGGTGGTGATGAAGGCGGCGGGAGGCTGAGGAGGAGGAGGAGGAGGATGAGAAGGGTCGCGGAGCGGTGGAGGAAACCAACCGCCAGATTTAGCGCCTCGCATCGCGCCCCCCAACCTCAACGCCCATTTCGCCTCGAAAACATGGCAATTGTGCACCAGATCCACGTTGAAGCGAAAACGTTATTGAGCGCCTTGCCACAGATTCGTTCCGTCAATGCAGGCACATCAGCATCCCTCGAACCGCATCCCCGCATCTCGCCTCATGCACAAAAACTTGCGAATCAAATGGCGAAGCAGGCCCTGAAGAATAGAAGGGACGCCACTGTAACATGGAGGTTTGTCAAGCCAGCAGCGTTGTTGCCAAGCTGCCATGTACCTGCTGTATCCCGGGAACATGCACATCACAGATGAGTATTCTGTACAGTCTTTGGATGGCCTGGGAATTAGATCAGAGCACTTGTCAAGAGGGAATATAACCTCGGAGCGTGATTAAACCAGTTATCAGATGAAATGTAGGTGCTTTTTTGGAGTCACTTATCCAACTAACCATAAACCCAAGAACCGACAAACTACAACTTCTCTATGTTTATCTTACAATACAATCACAGTCCACCAATCACCGCTATTGATACCATGACATTTGTTTCTTGGCCCTTGCCCCTTAACTCCACTCCACTCATCGTGTTTACACTGTTAAACCAAAACCCTAAACTCCTCATCCTCGCCTACATCCATTTCCTTAGTGTACAGAACGACATTCAGGGCCTGGAACACACTGTACTTTGATCCTCAACGATATATATCATCACTCGAAATGAGCTGACCTGTTCAAGAATCCTCTACATCTTCACTCCGTTTATTGTGCCGGAGTTCCACCAGTAGGTCCTTCCTGTTTGTCATCGTGCGTGGTTGCTTCATAACGCTTGCCACGGAAGGCCCAGAGGCCGTAGTTGCCTTGACTGAGATCTGTTGGATCGTTGCTGTTTTAAGATATCAGTAAGCACAAATCCTGCTGCATCCGCATTGTATCATGTTTCGGATGAAGGGGTCACGTACTCATTGATATCCCATCTCAAACTCTTGAACGTATTCTCCCCAGGCTCCAACAACACATCAAACTCTCCCTTGCACTTGTCATTCACCCAATTGACGTCCCTCCATAGATCCTCCTCTGTATAGCCAGTTGCAATAATCGGGCACTTGGTCTGCAACAGTCTAGGCAAAGTCCCTTCCCACTCAGCGCGGCTGCCCGGATGGCCCAAACCAGGATGGAACATGACAAAGCAGTCGAAATACGGGTCAAACGGCTCGAATGTTCCAGCTTCATGTAATGTATCGAAATACTCCACGAATGTCGAGATCTTCATTCTGAAATCAACACGCTCGACAACCGCGCCGAAGGGGTTGAGGGAGGTTCGGTCGGGGAGAGGATATTCGGCTTCGCGGTTGGTCATGGATTCCGGGCCAATGAAGTGGAGATGGAAAGTGGCTCGTGGGAAGAGATAGGAGAGCTGGTACCAGACATCACGAGGGAGAGAAGATTCGGCACGTGCTCCGAGGATAAAGAGTCGGACTGGGGGTGGAGTGGCCCGAATTTGCTGAACGGTTTGACCTGCGCCGGTGAGGAGGGGGTGAAGAGTGTAGCGAAGAGCTGGGGGGTATGTTAGTAGAGGTAAAACTGGTAGGCTTGTGAGAATATATACCTGCCATGCTTCGGAGTCCCTCTTTCGTCAAACGATTGCGCACACTGTAGGGACTAAGTTCGTGGATAACGCTTGCAACAGTGGTAGGATAGGTCAGAAGCCTTGTAACCTGTCGCATCTGACGGTCGTCATCAATGGCACGGAAATCTCGTGTGTACAAGTATGTGTCCCAGTTTGTGAAGTTGACCAGCTGTTCCTCCATCTGTTCACCAGGATACTCAAATTCCGGGAAAAAGCGACCGCTCCGGAGGTCATGATCATCTTCATTGGCTTCCTTTAGAGTATCGCAGATCAGAAGATGCTGCTCGTAATCGTCCTCCCAATGTTCCTTGGAGCAATATGTGGGGACACCGCAATCCGGACATGTCCACCGGATATGCTGCGGAGACGAGTTCTCATGATGTTCTGGGTGTGGGCAGTAGGCGTTCTTCTTGATGTAGTCGGCGCGCTGGCGCATACTCAGGACTGGCGATGCATCCATTGCGTGGAAGAGGTTGTTGGGTTTGAGAAGCACGCTCGGATTGTCATTGACACCGGCGTGGATCCCCGGAGCCGTCTCCGGGTATACCTCATACATGGGAGAGGCCGGCGGAACATGCTGGTGGACGAACTCGGAAGGAATGGGTGTGCGCTTCTCAGGTGTGCTCTCGGAGGTGCTGCTGGAGTAGCGGAGGAGTGGTCGGGCAACGACACGGGATTGAGGGCGGAGAGCAAAAGGGCGGAGGGCAAAAGCCCTGGGAGAGGCGAGAGCACGCATTGGCTGAGGAGGGGACAGCTGTCAGTGGTATGGCAGCTGGTGGTTGAGCTCGAGCCCGGCGGGTTGAGGTCGTGATGTCGTTTGATGATGGTGGGGTGAGAGAGCATGGAGTGAGATGGGCGGGTCACTAAACTTGGGAAATTTTGCATGGATGGCTTCTCATGACCAGTTTTTGTCCATCAACTGTCTATAAAGCAGTGTATCAGTCTGATATTTGGGAAGTGCTCACATATTGAGGTGGTGGAGTGGTTGTGAAGTGTGGTGGTGAGTTGTTGGTTGCAGACGCGCATGCGCATTGTGAGTCGTCACCCAGGGCCAATGTTGGGAATCATCTCATCAACGAAGGGCTGGCAAACGGAGTCAATCGCGGTATGATTAATATTGTAGAATACACTCACTTTTGTAAGTTCATTGTGTGTTTCAGCATTCTTGATGCCTTTGCCGCCGAGTGACCGGAAACACCGCCGTTCTGTGCCACGCCAAAGTCAGCTGGCTGTGGTGTTGCTCTGGCTTGCCTCGCCCACCCACCTTTGCTGACCCCTAAACCTCCATCACCAAGTCTCTCCACCGTTGCCTCGTCGTTTCCCCTCGCCGCCCCACCCGGCCATCCACACTCGCTTGCACTCTCCTCCAACCTCCCCCGACGCTCGTTACTCACTTCAACTCCACCTACGCCGTCTGTCATGCGGACCTGGAACGCGCTGCTTGCGACTGCACTTCTCGCTGGTGCTGCCGTCGCCCAAAATACTCAGGCGTCGTCTGCTCCACAAGCAACTTCACCTCCCAGCTCTGGGAACAACAATAACGACGATGACGATTCAAATGACAACAACAACAATAATAACAATAATAATAACAATAATAACAACAACAACAACAACAACAACAACAACAACAACAACAACAACAACAACAACAACAACAACTCTGACGAAGCCGAAGCCCTTCCCCCAATCACGACCAAATCTGCCGATAACAAACCCGCTACCACTGCGCCTGCTGAAAAGCTGCCCCAGCCTACTGAATCTATCGCCGGTACTGCCAACAACGAAGTCAATGAGCTCCCGAAGCTTTCGCCAGAGCAGCTCGACATGGCGAACGGGTTTTTTGGCGAAATCCCCGTCCCGACCATACCACCAACCAAAAATGCGCCATTCATGCAGCAATCTACTCTCCCCGAGGGCACTGTTTTCATTGGTGTTGGTGCCGGTCTCGCCGCTTGTCTAGTCATCCTCTTTCTTTGGCGCGCTCTCGTCGCCTGGTCACTCCATCGCAGCGTTCGCTCTGCAGGCTTTGCGCCAATGCCCGGGAAGCTTAAGAGCAAGAAACATGGTGCTATTGGTGGAGGAGGTGCCGCTGGCGCAGGAAGGGACTATGAAAAGGAAATGGCTGCTCTGAAGCCAGTTCGGCCTCAATCAAACTTTTATGGCGGCGGAGGGGGTGCTGCTCCAGGAAGTGTTTTGTCGCTCGATAACCTCCACAACGCATCCCGCTCTCCCGCCAACGCTTCTGGCCTTTTCTACTCTCCCACCGGCAACCCGAATTCTTCTATGTCTGGCCTGGGCGGCATGGGCGCCGGCTCCGGAAGACAAAGCGCATACTATCCTGCGGGATTTTACGGTGCTCCGGGTAATAGGCAAAGTGTTGCTAGTTTCAATAACGTGCGCGGTGGATTGAATGGACATTCACCACCTGGGACACCGGTTATTCCAGCGAGTCGGGGAACAGAGAGGGGATTGGGTGGGATCAGGGGTGGAATGAATGAGAGTCAGAGCAGCTTGAGTTTACCGCCGACTGGGAGGGCCCCTAGTGCGGTCCTGGAGGACTTGTTTGAGAGTCATAGGAACAGCGGCAGGTACTAAGAGAGGCTGGTGTGGGATGCTGGAAAAGAAGAATCTTGACAGGAGGGATATCTTGTGAATGAGGTGGAGGATACTGTGAGTCGTTGGATTTTTTTCTGTCATCGTTTTTTGAGCGAAGGGGACGACAAAACGGATGTGATTGATACCCGACCTTTTTTTTGGAACGTTAGACGGGTTGCGGGATAGGTAGCGTATTTAGTGGATACCCAGAAGGAAATGATGGATAATTGGACTGTAGCGGCATGATCCTTGTGGGAGCTTTTTTACTGATTGTTAGGCATTGCCATGTTATTCTGCTGTTCTGCTTTGAAGATACCTGCGCAATTCTCTTTGTATCTTAGTCTTCGTTGTTAAGAGCACATCGTCATCATCATCAGCCATTAAGTACTTGTACGATACAACAGAAGTCAGTTTCTCACATATGCATCACCATCATGATGATCATCATCCATGAGCCAACCCTACCCACCTAATACACAGCACCCCCGTGCTGAAGATATGCAGACATCAGCTGATGGTGATCTGGTTCCGCTTTCCACGCTTCTCCCTCTGCAATAACCGCCTTTCCAATCTTCTCCAAAGCCTTCCCCCACTCTTTCACCGCCTCCAATCTCTCCACATCCGCTCTTGTATCCACCTCGACCGTCCCTTTCTCCATATTAATTCTCCCATTGATCTTCCCCTCAAGAATCAACCACCCGATAATCTCCATAACCTCCGACTCTTCAATCTTCAGCTGCTTCGCAACCCCCTTCATCTCAAACCTCGTGAACGGCGCAATCATCTTCAACAAAGCCTCGGTCCGGATATTTCTAGTGACCTCCTCAATGTGAGCGCGGATAAAGGAGTCCGAGAGAATCTCGCCAGAGTGCTTCGTAAGGATGTCTTGGTAGCGGTGGATTTCGTTGCGTTGGTAGGCGTCGACGAGGTCGGTCATGGCTTGGATGCGTGGGTCAGTTCGGTAGGGTTTAGTTTCTTGGGATTCGAAGGGGTTGATGGTCGTTTTCATGAGCATCGAGGCGAGGACAAGGTATTTGAGGACTTGGATGCGTTGGATGGAGCCGGCTTCATCGTAGTTGCGGAAGGCTTCGAAGAAGTCGCTTTGGGCTTCTTTCCAGTTTTCTATCAAAAAAAAGATGAGTTAATGGAGGCGATTATAGTTGAAAGAAACGGGGTTGGGTATACCTTCACTCATGTGCATCTTACCACCGCATTCGCGGATGATTCCCATGATCCGGGGATGTGGGACCGCTGAGCGGACGCGGAGGGATTTGTTGTAAAGAGCCTGAAATGACGTTAATCACTATTCTCCTTTTTCATACAACACTGGGGATCTGCTTACTTTAAGCTTCTTGTTGTTCCCTGTCTCGGAATACATCTGGATCTCAAGTGCATATACCTCCAACAAATACGTTCCCTTGCTAGGGTCTTCACTCCCATCTGGCTTCTGACACGCCTTGTGCAGCTGCCTTACATTCCTCGTAAGCCTCACGTACTCTTTCCGATCCAACCACAGCTTCGCAAGCTTGATATTTGTCTTCAACCACAATCTTTCGTTGTTTGTTCCCTGGAACGCATCGAGCGTCATGCTGTAGAACTTCTCCATGTACGGCATATCCTCAGGGTCATTGCTTCCGGAGATATAATCTAGCATGTTGTTCAAGCTTTTTTCTGAGTAGTTTCTGGTAACCGCGGACTTGATGTAAGTCAAGAGCTCCTCATAGTGTTTTACCGCATCCGCGCGCCGCTTCAGTTTGAACTCGAGCTTGATCGCTTGCTTGAGGCCTTTGAATCCCCATTCTCCTTTCTCTTTTTCTAGCTCGACGACTTGTAAAAATTCGGCAATTGCGGTTTCTGGATCGGTGCTTTTCAGTTGTTTGGCGTTGTAGTACTGGTTTTCGATATCGATGTCTGGCGAGTCGGAGTCTCCGTCATCTTCGTACTCAAATTCATAGTCTTCATTGTCAGACTCTAGCATGAAATCATCGTCGGACATGGTAGGAGGTGAGTAGAAGAGCTGAAGGTGGTCGAGGGCGGATGAGGACGGAAAAGCGGCGGTGAAGGGCGGGTTGATGAGGTAGTGGAGAGCTGTTGGATGCGAGAGCTGGAGCTCTGGCGCCGTCTGGTGGGGCCTAACATCAAGTCTTGGCATATAATAACTCGCCTTAGTGAGAATTGGTGATCCTATTGAGCATGCGCGTTCGTTTTCCACCACTCCCAGAAACCACCACCACGGTCTGTTGCTGAGTTCTATCAACTTTTACACTGTGGTTCTTGACCCTAATTTTGCTTCAACGGCTAATAGAGTCATGTAGCGGCGTTCCATACAACAGTTGTTGGCCCCATCGTATAGTTATACTCAGTATTTGTCACTCGATGCAGCGGATATTATCGCCCAGCTCAACTCATTCCATCCCATTCATCATCCCACCGCCTTCGTCATTCCACTCAAAGTTTCTATCAGGGCCAGCGGCTCTAATTGGATTACATTTGCTTTGCTTTCTTAATTTTTGAATTCATCACATTCTTTTCCACCAATCAAGCAACAGAAGTATCTGCTGTGCAGGGAAAGTTCCTCCCATCAACTGAAGGATGGCAGGACGACCCAAGCGAGCGAAGGTTTCTACGTGGAAGGTCCGGAATTCTCAAGTTGTTGGGCTACTTGTCCGTCAAGATGAACTCCTCGTGACACCAACAACTGCTGTTTCTTTCGCTGAGTCGGAAAACACGCATGATGGGCCCTCGCAAGGAACAAAACGGATTCGAGGATTCGAGGACAAGGGCTATAACCATGATCCCCTGAAACCCAACAAAACGATAAAGGGGGAAGGCCCACTTCCTCCTGCTTGGGCCACGTCCAAGAGCCATCATGGACCGAAGCATTCAAAACACCTGGCCGGTTCACTTGCTACGGTACGTTCAAGTTGTGATCAGAGGTCTCATGCCATTTCCCGCTCTGGTAGAAGAATTCCAGTCTGATTAGCCTTTCACTAATAAAATCCCTCAACAGCTGTCCCAAACGTTCCAAGTCCTCAACTTGAAGAACCAAGATGGATCCAAACATCTACGCCAATTTGCTACCGAAGTGGACAACGTACGTTTAAGCTGTTTCCAATCTGCTTGCCTTCCCTGTCCACCGACTTAGCGCAATCGAAATACACTACATACTACCTGAGAGTTATTACTGATAAAACCTTATCACTAGTTATACTTCGCTTTCGAAAGAGCCATGGACCTAGCTTCTACCAAGAAACAACTGGCGGGCCCCAGTGTGGACTCTAATCAGGGTTCAGATGGGGAACACTCGACTTTATCCAACGATCACAGCGAATCATCTCCTGATGAGGAAAACTCGACATCGGAAGATGATGAGGGTACTGACAGTAGCGACGACAATTCCGATTCAGATGCGGATTCTTCTTCAGGTGTTCGCACGCCAGAACTGAAGGCACATTACGAAACGAACCATCATCGCCCTCTATCACCCACGAAGCCAACTCCAGAGGCTGGCGGAACTAAAGAGGACGAAACAAAACAAGAAGGCGAGAAACATGAGGAAGAGGGAGACAAGCTGGATATCGAAACGATCAAGACCCAAGCCGCCAAATCCTGTGAGATTGGCAAAGAAGCAAGCAGGATATTTCACGAGTGGGGTCGATTCGAAATTCTTGGACGATTGCGCGATCGGAATGTCAACGGTCCCTTCACAGAGGACGAACTCGTCGAGCGGATATGGGTCAAAGACGGGCTGCAACAACGCTGGAGAATATACATTCAGACTCTCCCTTTTGGAATAGGACATGCTAATAGATGCGGATTGGGCGACTGCAGAAAAAAATGGGCCTCGGATGAAACCTCAAGCACCATTATTATATCCTTCGAACCCGCTCAATGGACTCAAAACGCTAAATTAATGGAAACTCGATTGGAAATTTTGGACTCTGTGTACGAGTATGCGTCTCTAAAATGCGACAATTATGAACCGGGGAAACACCTTGACGTCTGGAACTCTGATGTACCGTTCAACATCAAGGAAACCAAGCTCGATGCTATGGAGAACAGCATACTGGACATCGAGACGCATCGTCTCCCTCGCTGGGAGGGTGATGACTGGGATGAGCTATGGGAGCCCGATTATGTTCTTCTGGGAACCAAATTTCTAAACGACCGGTACGGAGAAGGGAAAAAGTATTGTATTAGGTGTTTTGAGTCTTTGCTACCACCCGTTCATTCCCCCAAGCCCCAGCGAAAGGATGATGATAAGGCTGATGTTGCCACCGAGAAATCGCAAAAGGTGCAATCAAACGAGAACACAAAGAGACAGACTTTTCAGTCTTCAAATAACCCCACCGCCCCCACAGCTGAAAATAAGGGTTCATCTCCCTCATCACCAGCCCCCTTGGATCAAACCGAGCCGTTATCTTTGGCTGAGGCGGCAGGCGATCCCACGATCAATCCATGGCTCGGGGTGTATTCTTCGGTATTTCCAGATACACGAGGCCGATATGCACTCAACGAAAATATACATGAAATGATTTGGCTGTGGAAAGATGCGTGCTGTGGGATTGAAATAACGGTTGGTGAAGCGGGAGAAGACGATGATTATGCTGAAGAAAAGGAGAAGATGAAAGAGCTGGGGAAGATGGGGTTGCGGGAAGTGTTGTGGTTGACACCAGAATCCTGGAAATAGAAAACGGGTGGAATAGTTATCATGAAACAGGGAATAGTTCGAAAGAAGACTGATTGACATAGAGTATATTACTTGCAGCGAGAATTCCTTATTTTTGTACCTAGAACATTGAATAATGAGTAGACATACCCAATACTGTCAATTAATTAATAGTAATAAATATTTTTTCATCAGATACTGTGTCATTTGACATCGAACCTCCACTGTCAGGTGGTCATATATCTTCTTGCTAACCAGCGTCCAGCTACTGGTAGAGTACAAGCACAATAACTACATAGGAATCAGAAATGGTTCACATGACGGTGGCACAAGGCTGTACTGGCATGGAGAACAATGGAAAGCTGTGTGTATCCGCAAGGCGAACCCAGGAGTTTCAGCTCTCAAAACTGAGGTATTACAACTGAAAGATGTTCAATACCATTCCAGGAGTTTCAGCTCTCAAAACTGAGGTATTACAACTGAAAGATGTTCAATACCATTCCAGGAGTTCATATCAACATTCTCCGAGTTGAAAGCCACGAACGTTAGATTTCCACACAGACAGCTGGCCTATCTGATACTTGTGCCGTAATGGCGGCGTCTTCCGCCATCTTATCCTGGTCCATAACAAATGACATCATTGTTCGTTATGGACGGCAAACCCTGAGCCCCCACGCGCGAACCTGCACGACTGTTTGTTTGTGTGGCCTTTCTCGTTCTCCCGCGAATTGCTCAGAGTGTCTGAAGGCGAGGGCCGGCAAATGGGTATACAAGCCCCCGTGGACAATACGGCGTCGACGAGACTCCGGAAAAGTACAAAAAAACGGACACTGTGTGCATTTCGGGCATAGTCAGGGCAGCGATATGAGTGTTCATGAGTCCGAATGTTTGCATGGTGGCGTTGATGTCGCGGCATTGATAATCCGGTTGGCGACGTAGAGACACTTGGGTAGGGAGCTTTGATGGCAAAGTACATCACCCTCTCCTCCTCATTCCACTGGCTTTCTGCTTGACTTGCTTTCGACACCACACAACACCCTTGCCCACAACATCACCTGTTCAACCAACTGTCACAACACAAGCTTTGAGCTGAAATACTGTTATCGCAAACCTGCTGACGCCAGGGAACAGCAGGAACAACTGCAACTGCAAAGAAATCTCGGACCCCTCCTCTAGCGTCGATTCAGCCTGCTCCGCCCCGCACCACACTCAACACCATCCTGGCCCCACCACCCACAGCAAAGGGACCTAAGAACACCTCTTCGCACTGATCCCGCTACAATCTCTCTACAGTCATCTTCACAATGAGTGCTGTTAAACCACCGTTGTCACAGACGCATCCCTTCACCTGCAACACCTGCCAGGTCGCGTTTCGCTCCAACGATGCCCAGCGGAACCACTACCGCACTGACTGGCAGTACGTTCCTTCTCTCTCTGGCACCTATCTCTTCCTCTCTAACATCTGTTCTCTGTCTAGTCAGTACAACCTCAAGCGCAAAGTCGCCTCTCTCCCTCCTCTCTCCTCCGAAACATTCGCCGAAAAAGTTCTCCATGCACAAGCAACGACACGAATTGAGCGAGAGCGTGCCACATTTGAGCGCCATTGCAAAGCCTGTAACAAGACCTACTACTCCGAGAACGCCTATGCAAACCATGTTGGTAGCCAGAAGCATCGGCAGAACGTGGCGACAGAGCAATTAAACGCTCTTCGTGCTGGAGGCAGCGGGCAGAGAATCATGGCCGTTGGCGGCGCTCCACCAAGGCAAGCTGTACAGGATGATGATAAGGATGAAACTGGAAGCGTGGTGTCAAGCACTTTCTCGCTGGGAGAACCGGTTGGTGCTAGCAAGCCTGCTACCACAGCCCCAGAAGAAGATTCCGAGGCGTTGTTGCCCAAGAAGGTGGAGGGATTGATAATAGGAAAGAAGGACGAGGTCCAATCACCGCCAACACCAGCGGAATCGCCTATCCCTCCAGCAGAGAACCAACCAAAAACGTTGCCGCTTGAAGCTTGCTTGTTTTGCTCATATCTCTCTCCGTCTTTGCAACTCAATGTTTCGCACATGACCAAGGCACATGGCATGTTTATCCCAGAAGCTCAGTATCTTGTTGATCTTGAGGGTTTGATCAAATACCTTGGTACCAAGCTGCTTCTTGGCAATCAGTGTTTGTACTGCAACAAGACCAAAGGAGGGTTGGAAGGTATTCGGACACATATGCGGGATAAGGGCCACACCATGCTTGGGTTCGAGACAGAAGAGCAGCAAGTTGAGCTCGGCCAATTCTACGATTTCCGGTCATCCTACTCGGACTACGGCGAAGAATCCTATTCCTCCGACGAAGCTGATCAGAAAATCAAGTCCCTTAAACCCAAGGGCCCTGATGATGACGAGGGCTGGGAGGACGATGGGGAAGTCGGAGAAGACGATGCTGGATGGGAAACCGATTCCTCTGCTTCATCTCTGGATTCAAGTGAACTCACCTCTGTTCGCTGCGATCGAGAGCATCGGCATCCCGATAAGCACCGACATCGGCGCCAGGATGGCTTCCATTCTCACGCCCACCACGTTCTCTACCACGATGATTATGAACTCCATCTTCCGAACGGAAAGTCGGTCGGTCATCGATCCCTTGCGAGGTATTATCGGCAAAATCTGCGAGACCATCCGCTTCAGGAGAGAACAGTCCGTGCCATCGCGGATACGAAGTATCCTAGAGATGAAGATGAGGACCATGATATGGAGGATGGCGGGGTTGAGGTTGAAGGCGATGAGAATGTCGACCAGCAGGTGATGAACAGGAGGGAGAGGAGAGAGGCCGCGGCGTTGTCTAGACGGAACCAACAGGGAATGATTGGGTTGACCGTGGAGAAGAGGAGAGAGATCGGCAAGATGGAGAGGCAGGCGCGGGCGACTGAGGAGCGAGGAAGGAATAGGTACCAGTGGGGAAATGAGAAGAGAGGGAACATGCAGAAGCATTATCGCGACCCGTTGCTGCAGTAGTTTATTGCTTGTTGGGGGATTGGGAGGGGTTATAAAGTGTCACATTGTTGCGGATGCCATGAGTGCTGAGATTGTTTCCAAGATGGGTATGCTGAGAGAGGTACGGGATGATGATGGTTGCACAGCATGGTTTCCCACAATGTGATGAGAGGTGGATGGGATTCGGTTGTTTTACTCTGGGTTTTACGGTGTTCTGTGAATAGCTTCCATAGTTGATAAAAGATGACGATTTGGATGATTCATATTCTTCCCAGCGCTGCTGCATTCTTGGATACTTTGTTGGTGCTTGGTTGTGGTTTCGTCTGGTTCGGCGCTTGCACATCCGAAAATCAGTTCACCACGGAAGTGCGTGTTTCCCTGCGATCGCCAACAGCTCTCCCCCATTACGACCTACATTCGCCCATATAACACCTCTTCCGCCGACGCCAATTGCGGCACCCAGGCTTACAAGCACCACTGCGATAATGGGGAAAGAAGGCACTGTCTATCAATTCGGCGGCCCGTGAGTTTCCTGCTCCCCTATCCATCGCACCCCCGAGATCTCCTTTTCCGGGCCTGACAGCTCTTCAGCATCGGCGCCTTCTTCGTCACCGTCGGCTGTCCCATCACCACCTACGCCTTTTACTTTATTTGCAATGAAGATGGATGCCCATCGTCGTCGTTTCTTCAGCAGCCCTTGGAGTACCTTACATCAGTATGGCCGGGGTGGAGCGGGTTATACTCGAATGAAGTGATGATGTGGTATTGTGCCTGGTTCTTTGGGAATCTCCTGCTCCAGTTCGTGCTGCCGGGGCGGACGAGAGAGGGGACATTGTTGAGCGACGGGACGAGATTGAAGTACAAGCAGAATGGTATGCTCTCATATCGGGGGAGGATCATAGCGACCTGCTGACGAAATACAGCAACTGAGACCTTCCTCCTGATCACCTCCTACCTTGCCTTTATGACCTATCGTGAGGGCTTTTCCTGGAGTCTCTGGAGCTACCTCTGGGACCATCAGCTCCACCTCATCACGGCGACCTTTATTTTCTCAACGCTTCAAGCCACCTACTGCTATGTCTCCTCGTTCTTCACCGACGAACTCCTCGCAAAACACGGCGACACAGGAAATCACTTCTACGATGTCCGCTTTCCCCAGACCCATATGAAGGCGCCAAACTGACTTTCATAGTGGTTTATCGGCCGGCCCCTCAACCCCCGCATTCTCTCATGGGACCTCAAGGTCTTCTCCGAACTCCGCCCGGGCATCATGATGTGGCCCATCATCAACTTTACCCACCTTGCGCATCAATATACAACCTTCGGCTACATCACCGACTCGATGGTTCTCATCAATATCTTCCACTTCTGGTATGCCCTCGACTCGTACCTCAACGAACCGGCAGTCCTCACAACCATGGACGTCATCGATGATGGGTTCGGCTACATGCTCTCGTTCGGCGATCTTTGCTGGCTGCCCATGAACTACTCTCTCCAGGCCCGTTATCTCGGAATGCATCCGTTTGTGCTTGGGCCTTGGGGTATCGCAGGGGTGTTGGCAGTCCAGGCATCAGGATACGTGATTTTCCGTGGTGCGAACGGGCAAAAGAATAGGTTCCGTACTAACCCGGACGCTCCGGAGGTGAAGCATATCAAGTATATCACGACGAAGTCGGGGTCGAGGTTGATGATTTCTGGGTGGTGGGGGATTGCGCGACATATCAATTATCTCGGGGATTGGGTTATGGCTTGGGCATGGTGCTTGCCATGTGGGTTTAAGACCCCGATCCCGTATTTCTATGTCGTGTATTTTGCGGTGTTGTTGATTCATAGGGAGAGGAGGGATGAGATTAAGTGCAGCACCAAGTATGGCAAGGACTGGGACAAGTATAAGAGTATTGTGCGGTGGCGGATCGTGCCGGGGGTCTACTGAGAGATTCTTGTTGGCGGTTATGTTGGAGCGATGAGAAGGGGGTGAGGGGTAATGTGGTGGAGGAGAATGGAGAGACAGGCGGAGAATGATGTAATGATGAAAAGATATCTGGTTAGTATACCATGTAATTAATTCACGTCCCTTTGTTGTCTTCAACATGGATAAAAGCATTTCCAGTATTTTGCGCTGTTTAAACAGTGCCTCTCAATTCCATCGGAAAGCCAACACATCGATGAAGTGTAGTTATGTGGTACAAAATCGTGTTAACGGAGTTTTAAAGAGGCGCAAAGATAGCGTTCATTAATCCTCCATCTCATCATCTGAGTCCAGATCCAAAGTTCTGTTGCCTCGCCTAGCTAGTTTCCTCTTCGACTGACCAGTCTTCTCCTTTTTAATTTGCTTCTGAGTCGGCTCGTCCAACATCCTTTCATCTCCATCAGAATCCTTCCCACCTCCCTCCTCCTCCTCCTTCTCCTCCTCCTCCTCCTCCTCATCATCATCATCATCATCGTCATCATGCATTCTGGCAGCCCTCTCTCTCCTCATCCTGTCTTCTCTCTCCTTTGCTCTCTGTGCTCTCCTCAACAAACCTGGATCCTCATACAGATCCTCCCAAACAAGAGTATTAGTACACCCTGCAACTGGACAATTGACGGACCAGGCGTTGCGGGCTACACCACGGTTAGACGTGGTGAAGTAGTCTTTGATGGAAGCCTTGGAGAAAGAGTGTTTTGGGCATTTTCGCGAGGTCATGGGGTCGACGAAGGGCTGCAGGGACAGAGGACATTTGTATTCGCGGACTTCATTGGCAATTTCAAGGCCATCATCAGAGTCGGATTCGGCGTTGGCGGTGCCCGAGAACCAGAAAGAGTCCTTGGGGAGAGGTTTGTTGGGATATTGTGCCTCCCAGAGTTGCTGGCGATAGTTGAGATAGTCTTTGCTCTGGCCGTATCTTCCCGCTCAAGGTCAGTGATTTAGAAGCCAGAATGGAAAAAAAAACCGACTTTTCCTTGTCTGTCAACGCATCATACTCCTCCACCTCTTTTTTATACCCCGATTTATACCGGTGCCAAATACTTTCCTCAATCTGGCATGGTTGTTCCTCTTCATCGTCATGTTGTTCTTCTTCCTGCTCATTCAATTGTTCTCTCAAGCTCCTCACATTTCTTGTCCTCCTCACCCCGTCGGCTCGAGCACTCTTTGGGGCCTCATCCTTCCTAATAGAATCGACCGTACTGATCTGAAACTCGATTTTCGCCGCGGCATCACACGCCTTCCTCACAGCAGCCTCGATACTCTCCAAGAGCTCCGCACGCGCGGCCTTTGCTTCAGGCGCAGACAAAGGTGCTTTGTGCTGTTTGTCTTGCTCGCTTTCTTTGGCCGTGAGGGAATCTTCGATGCTTCCAAGCTCGGCGGCTGCTGCGGAGAGAACCTGGAAACTGTCTTTGAGGAACTCAGATGGAGAGCGGAGCTTGTTGGCTTTGAGTTGGTCGACAGAGGCGGTGATGAGAGGGAGGATGGGGGGTTCGTAGGCAGGGAGGTACGTTTTGGATTGTTGGGAGGACATTGCGGGGGGTTAGTGGAAAGATGAAGATGAGATGAGGGGTGGTGATATGGGATGGAAAGTCGTGAACGCGTCGCGTCAGGGTTGACGGGTTGTCTTGTGATCGGCAACCTTGTCGGCGCTCTGAGAGCCTTGTGCTTTATGATCATAAAATTGTTTGAAGTGTGTATTACCAGTTAAAACTGGTGAATAGACGTAAATGAAATTGTTGGCCAGAATTTGATAATTATTCCCAAACATTTCAAGCTCGGTATAGAGGCACCAATTACACATATCTCATGACCGATTCCCAAAAGACTGACCCTATTCTATCACACTTAAAGAGACTCACGAGCATGCATAGAAGTGTTGTCAAGGGCGTCCAGGAATGAATTCGGGATTCTATCACAGACCATCACCCGCTGCGGCTCGCATCACACCATGCACGTCATTCTAGAAGTCCAACTGTCCTCAACTCCACCAGCTTCCCAAGCTCTCACCCAAGCTCCCACCAGCACCAACACCAACACCTCCGCACTCCTCCAAACCCCCAATCATAATGATAAAATCCACACAAATCTACCGCCTTGATGGTATTCCCCTCTTTCTCCTCCCCCCCTTTCTCCCCAGCTAACCAGCCTCCCCCCAGGCGTCCCACTCGCCGCAACAGTCGACGACACCGACCCTCAACTTCGCGACCTCAAGCCCCACCTCCGCTCTCTCCTCCGCTCAATAACCCCCAACTCAGAACCCTGCGCCTCCATCTCCGCCTCCTCGCTCACAATCCACTACCTAATCACGCCCGTCCCGCTCCTGTACCTCTGCATCACGGAATCCTCCTACCCACGAAAACTCGCCTTCCACTACCTCTCCGACATATCGACTGAATTCGAGACCACGAACCTCCCGGCTGCGATGGCGCCGAATCTGCGGCCGTATGCGTTCGTCCAGTTCGACACGTTTATGCAGAAGACCAAGCGGACATATGAGGATACACGTGCCACCGCGAATCTGGGGAGGCTGAATGATGATTTGAAGGATGTGACGAGAGTCATGACGAAGAATATCGAGGATCTGTTGTATCGTGGAGATTCACTGGAGAGGATGGGTGATATGAGTAGTCAGTTGAGGGAGGAGAGTAGGAAGTATAGGAAGAAGGCAAAGAAGATTAATTGGGATTTGATGGTGAAGCAGTATGCGCCGTTTGGCGTGGTGGGGTTGATTTTGATTCTGTTTATCTGGTGGAGATTCTTTTGAGGATGACGGGGATGGGTGGCGGTAGGGACAGAAAATTGATTTGCGCTTTGGATATTTAGCGATATTGATTCTGGTGTTTGTTGCTGCGGCTGTATCAATTTCGGTCTGGAACTGCTTTGTAGTATGCATGTTTGTATGATTGGGGGGTTGTTTCTTGTTTACTCACGTTGCTGATTAATGCATCAATCTTGACGGTTTAATGGCTACATAATAATATCTACGGCTACCGTTTCTGTTGAGGTTCATCAGCTTATAGCATAGTATCCGGGTTCAGTCTTTTCAGAAAGAATTTGTAACTCATGAATTATATATTGCGCCCTCAACCGAAGTCCGTCAGGTATCTGCTCATGTCCTTGCCATCAAATCATATCGCGTGTTCGTGCCAGCCCTCATCATGCCATCTCACACCCCTCCGTCTCTTCTTCTCCGCTCACTGTTTCCCCCATCCCCCAAACGAAGAAGCATTTCCAGACGGAAACCTATTTTTCATCCCCAAGAACGCCTGGTGTGAAACCCCGACAAACTCCGATTCCGGGCCCTCTGGAGCACTTGAGCCCCGTCCTGTGTTGGAAGTCTTTGCTTGCTTCACTTCCAAGCCTGCACTAATCATGTTCATTCTCACCAGTTTCATTCGCGCCTGCTTTTCATACGTCCGGGCGATGAGAAGAGCGTCACGGTGGACCTGGGAACGGGGGTCTGTGGATTTCGCCACCAGGAGCTGTTGTATATGATTAGACAGTGTGCGAGAACGATGGGAGAGAGTATGCTTACTCCGTTCTTGGTGTCCACTCTGGCCATTAGCTTCCCATTCTCAATTAGCCCTACCAGCTCCTTTGCCAACTTCTCTTCTGGTGTGTTGAAAGCTTCCGCCATGCCCTTCAACGTCACACAGCTAAACGGGATAAAGTACTGGACGATCGCCTTTGTCCTCACTCTCTCATATAGCGCGTCGATGTGTTTGTGCAGATGGATATCGAGGAGGTAGTCATTCTTCCATTCCTCGAGAATCTTTAAACACTCGCTATACTTGGCCGAGTAAAAGTAGCTAATCGCTTTCCTCATGTGTGGCTCCAACTCCAAGAAATTCCGGAACTCGCTGTTATCGAGTACCTCTGATTTCAGCTCTTTCCTGCTCATGGATGCAAGGGAGCATAGAGCACCGTATACGGCAACATCATTAGAGCTGATAACGTCGTTATATGTTGCGCCCAAGGAGGCCGGGGTTTCGAGGAATGATCGTGCGCTTTCGCGATATGCTCCGTTTGCCAGATGGAATAAGCCCATGGCAGCACATAGACGTGGTTTCATTTGTTCCTCCTCTTCGGCGGTGCGTGTGAGAGTCCTAATCTTCGCAACGTGGGAATTGACGGCCGGGAAGTTATTTTGTTCGATGCTGACTTTGATGAGTGCGAGTGACATGTCGACGATGTGCTTTGGTGCTGTGCAAAAGTCCCGCATCTTACCGTAGGCTTTGTGAGCGCCAATGAGATCGCCGCAGGCGTAGAAATGATTTCCTTGGTCTTCATGACCCATCTATTCCCCATGAATATCAGTTAAGTTAATCACCTTGACCGGATAAACCCACCCTGATGCTTTCTTTGATCAGATTCCCCTTATAGCTCTTCAGTGCTTGTTCAATCTTCTCACTCTCCTTCGCCGTTTTCCGCGTCGTAATTTCCATCCACTCTTCATCTAGTACCGCATCTGGATCATCTGGCGCCAACCGTTGTAGCTGCTCCACCGCAATCTGATAACGCCGCACATCCACCGTTTCCTTGAGAGCTTTTATTGCAAGCTTGAGAGCTTCGGGAGCAAACGCGACGCTGTGGTGGCCAATAAAGAGGAGACGATCGATCCGTGTTCTTCCTGTGAGATGGAAGGACGAGTTAGTTTTGCTGCTGCGGGCGACGAATAATGAGATCAGGAAGTGGCGGAGAAATGGAGAGGAGAGAATGTACCGCTGTAGTTCCCAATATACCCTTCGAGGTCGAAACGCGGGATGCCTAGAATCAGGTAGCGTTAGCTTTCTGGAGCTTCCCCGGTGGTGGAGAGCTTGCAAACCATGAACAACGAATTGGCCGCCAGCTTCTGTTATTGTCCAGTGGGCTTGCGCTGTTGTACTTGTTGCCATATTCGCTCTTGGTCCGTGGGTTTCGTGGGAGGAGGAGATGCGATGGACGACGACGGAGAGGTTGAGCACGAGTGGTGGGATGGATGGAGCTATGCAACAGCTTGAGCGAATGAGGTGGTGTGTCACGTGCCGAATGAGCCCGTCGCGCGGCTCAAATCATCAGGCAAACATACTACAGTATTAGTCCTTACTCCTCGTCTTGCCCATTAACTTCAACCGCAGACTTGAACTAGTCACGGCAAAGTGATTTCAGTGATTTCAAGTTTCGAACCATTGATTTTTGACCCATCAAGCCCTCTAGAGTAAAAAACAAATCCCTCATACTAACAACATCCCCTGTTCCTCGCCATATCCACATCCCAAAAAAAATGAGCCCACATTCATGTTTTTCCAATCCTGATATGGTACATAGATAACGCTAAACAGACCAAACCAAGGGAATAAGACAGCAATAAAAACACACAGAAACATATACCGTAGAGCGTAAAACCTGCGTCGAAAGAATATCCAAAAAAAACCAAAGAAAACCAAATAAGAACCACATCAAAAAAAGACATCTTGCAAAAACAGAGCCAATCACAACAACTAACAAAATCTGCTTGTCATCAACTCAACAGACGATTCAAATCATCATAACAAATCCGCACGGCTATCATAATATGGACTTCAACACGCAGCCTTATGCACCATCTCCGATGTTCAAAATCCCCTCTTCGCCAACGAATGTAACCAAATATCTCCACACATCTCACCCCCAACCTCCACCGCCAATTAGTCAAAGTCAAAGTCAAAGTCGATAAAAACAGCCCTAGGGCGATCGGTGGAGTTCGCGGTGACCGGTTACAAGAAACCGGATTCTTGGAGCAACCTGTACACACAAAACGAGTTATGTTAGTATCTTGTTGTATGCTGAGCAGTGATGATGATTGATTGATTAAGAGAAGAAAAAGAAGAGAGAAACTGACAAAGAGAAGAAAGAGATGACGAGAGAAAAAAATGAGATAGCGAGAAAAGTGAAAGCGATGATGACCAAAATTAGAAAAAAAAAAGAGAGGAGAAAAGAGGAGTTGTAGAGTAGGTGGTTTGACAGCGGCAGGGGAGGCGCGTGGCATATGCGTGATTAGAAGCGCCATGGACTGGGATGAAAATAAGAAAGAAGAGAGATGAGAAATAATCGAAGATGAGGACAAGAGACAAGAAAAATAAAATGAATCCAAAAAAGTCCTTGCTGGCTGAGCTTGGTTTCGTCTAAAGTATCCGCGCCGGGTTGTCTATCGCCTATGATCCGTAGATTTTGGTTCCTCTATGTTGTAATTTGCCGTCTAATATTTGTCTATTCGTCCGTGCCCCGGTCTAATTCGTGGTCAAATCTCCCATCCGCTGTGGTCTATACATCGACTCAATCGCTGTAGGTTCTGTATATGTTATACGGTGCGTCATATATAATCATCAAAGCCACGGGTCCAATCTCCGGTCATTACATGAACACATATCTCCCGGTTCCGTGCCGTCGACATTGCGGATCGAAGACGCCGGTGCTCGATTTGTGTTGTGGGCATAATCATGCCAGGTCGTATGTGAAAACGTTGATCCAAAAAGGAATTCGCGTGGGGGTAAAGATGTGCGATGAAATGCCCAATCCGGAGTAGGCATATGCACAAACCATATCGACGCTGCCGATACCAACTTCCTCAAAGGAGATAACATCGATAGTGTCCAAAAAATCTCCACTCAAAACAAAGGAAAAGAAAAGAAAAGAAAAGAAAGCAGAATAAAGGAAATGGGGACAAAACAAAAACAAAATGCAAAAAAAAGGCAGGGGTATCATTTATACCTCGCAATTTTCTCGTCCTCCCTCTCCCTCGGTTCTAATGTTAAGCTCACTGGATACATGTCGTTGACATCCCTAGCCGTGTGCATGCTGTGGAGAATGAACTCCTGAAGCTCCGGCACCGGGGTAAGCGCGTAGGGAACCGCCTGGTACTGCTGAATCTCTTGGATAATGTTTGCCGTCCTGACTCTCTTGCCGAAGTTAATTAAATTCGAATCCTTAAGAAAATCATCGTTGCCATCCGCAACGAAGGTAAGATCCTTGAGGTAGACGCCGAGAAAGGGAACGCAAGGAGGATTGACGAGGTGGAGATTTTCGCGGTAGTCTGCAAAGTTCATGGAAGCACCCATAAGCGTATTGAGCGCGGCAAGCTGTTGCTGCGTTCGCTGCGGAACACCTTCCCAGGTGCGTTTGAGACGGTGGATGGCGGATGCTTGGAGCGCAGCAAGGATAGAGGTGAGGGTAGAGAAATTGTTCAGTTGGCGACATTTCTATAAACATTTATATCAGATATCGGCCATTATTGTTATATGCCGGAGGATGAAGAAGGGTAACTCACCTCAGCGATGTTGACAAAGTGTTTGATCACGAGCACCCTCTTTCTGACCTCCACTTGCCCCAAGATCACCTCGGCGACCCAACTAGTGAGCTGATTCGATTGGTTTATAATCGCCCTCACATTCTCCGCTGGATCTGGGCCTTTGCCCGGCAATTTACTCCACCCCTTACTAAGACACTCGGATGGCTTGAGCTTCGCATACGACCTATATTCTATAATGGTCAATTGCCTCGCAAACTCTAGCGCATCAATATCAAGCAACTTCAACTTCTTATGCATCGTCTTCGGCAGGATTGGAGCCGGTGGTTGTGCCATTGTGGGAACTAATTTCTTGTTTTCTGGCTCACCACCTTTCAGACGGGTGTCGATGAGATTGATAATCTGTTTCGTCCCAGGGAGGTGTTGTGACATTTGTTCCTGTGCGAATTGGTACATCGAGCGGAGGAGCGCACGAGTGTTGTCGTCCCTGGGCTCCATCCAGTTGGATTCGAGCCACATTTTCAAGATACTGAGAACTCTCATGCGGACAAGTTTTTGTTTCTGCTCGACCCAGTCTTGGAACTGTTCTTGCGTGAGTGCTGGGGGCGGTTGAACGGTGTATCGTTTCTTCAACTGCTCAAACAACTCGGGGCCCGTGGTGAATGAGGGATAGGTAAGGAGGAAGGTTGTATTGAAACCAGAATCAAGATTGTCGTGTCGCGTGAGACGCTCAACCAGGGCGACCAAAGTACCACCCTTCAACTGGCCCTTAACACCATAACACATCTCTTTTTCGTGGTCGCAAAGTAGATATTTTGGTTTCTCGGGCACTGGTTGCGGGGTTTCGCCGAGGAGTTTCTTGACCTTGGACGGGACTGCGCTGGGTTCAATCATGTGCTGAGAAGGGCGAGCTCCGTGGCCCCGTCCATTCGCTTGATGTGGTGATCCAGCAAGTCCGTCCAGTTCCTCACTCTCCTCGTACGCGGACACGAGGAATTGAACTGTCAAACAAATGTTGCTGATGCTGCTCGTCACATCCCTAATGTAGGTCCTAATTGCGTTCAACCGATCCATCATTGTGTCCGCACGGACATATGTCCATTCATCGGCCAAAGGAGCAGTGGCTGTTTGACAGGCCATAAACAAATCCGCCACTGAGTCATGAAGCCGTTGCTTATGGTCCACAAAATCCATCACTGTGGGATTCGATTCCGCGCGGGTAAGCGGAACAGTGCTCACATTCTCGAGCAAGTTCAAAAACCTCCTGAGATCCTCGAGCGCAACCTTCGCAGCGTGAACGACATTGTTCCCAACAATGGCTTGTCCTTGTGCGCTAACGAAGTGACCTGGGCCTTCCAATGATGCTTCCAACTGCTGCAGAGTATTTTTGATCGCATTATTGAGAACCTCGAGTTGGTCGATCAAGTTCGTGTTTAGCGGAACCATTCCATTTTCTCCCATGGGCGATTGCGGAGATTCGGGTTGAGCCATCAATCCACGCCATCCTGCACCCGCGTGGCTACCTCTCACAAAACCTGGTTTCAATCTAGGAAGTTGTTCTCCCCGCTGTGCCTTCGCCGTTTGTGCAAATCCATGTACCCCAACCATCACTTCATCTGCTTCCGCAAGACATTTGGTCTCCGCATCAGCAGGCCGACACTCTGTCGCAGCCACATGCGATGACAACACAAGCTTCGAGAATGCCGCCATAAAGTGCCTGAAATGCGGGTTAAGCGTTCTATTAGCGGATATTATTGACGGGTTCCCAGAGTGATTATCGGTGGTAGCGGATCCAGCAGTTATTAGCAGACGTAACATGTCGGAGATGTCCTCTGCACGCCTCACGTAGTTTGCGTGATCGAACGTGTTGATAGCATCTCTATAACGATCAACAACAATGCCGATGCGCTCGATAAGCTCGTTCCAGGTTGTCGGTATGGGGATACCGTCATCGAAATATGTCAAGGAATGAGGGGTGTGAATTGAATCATTGGAGTGGAGCACGGTATTATCGGTGGACACGGAGAATGAATGATTGTGACTAGGCCGGAATATCATGTTCGTGACAGCACGTTGGTTGTTCTCGAGGAGAGTCGCCTCTGAGTCTCGATCTGCAACTCGTGAGTAATCACTCGATCCCACAGAATTGGACAACTGACGTGAATGTCCCTATTTCAATTAGTTCTGAGACATGACTTGTGTTAACCCAGGGACTCGGTGAACTTACCGTCATGGCAGATCCATTAGTCATTCGCCGCCGCCGCCCTCCCCCTCTCTCGGATGCAGAGTCGTCATCGTCGTGGTCTCGATATGACGCTTCATCCCGATCGTACCCCTGGGCCAGAACTTCTGGAGGCGGACGTGTGATGTCCGGAACAGTGATATTCTGGCGGTCGCGAGGACCAGTCTCAGACGAGGAAGTTGGTGCCTCTAACGGGAGCTCCGTCCGGAAAACGCCTGTGATAGTGTTGAAGTAGTAAAGCCTACCATCTGGGGTAGCTTGAGGAATCCAAAACGCCGCCTCATCGTCGGCCTTGTCATCAGTTCCCTCCAGTGGCAATCCCGGTGAAGCCAGACTTCCATGATCCGAATCCTCCTCCTCGTCATCGTCGTCATAGTCATCATAACTGTCGTCCTCGTCCATATCATCGCTATCCTCCAACGAATTTCCAGTGCCTCTTAGAAGTTCATTGTGCTGTATGACGGCGCAGTAGTTAGACGGAAACCAACCCCGCTGATTGTTCACAATGCCATCCCACCATCCGCTGTCCAACTGCTTAAGCACCTGAATGACGTCTCCCTGGTTGAAACTCAAGCTCGTAGGGTCGTCGGTCGAGTAGTTGTAGAGCGCACGGACGTAGAGACGTGAGGGTATCCGGCCGTCTGATCTCTGGAGCGCATCCTGGCCTTCGTCGTCGGTGCTCACATCACCGGAGCGGGAGCGCTCGAGGGGAGCGCCGTTCCCGTTGGCGTATCCGTGGTAGGTCATGGAGCCCGGCTGGTCGATCTGGGCAGTATGTCTGGAGAATTCTGGGGAATGTTGGGTTGTTGTGGTGACAATCATCGAAGGAGAGGGGGCGCGGTTCGGGGGGGCGCGGTTCAAGGGGCAGGGCGTGTGCTGCTGGGGGAGCAGCAATAGATGCGCTGCGTGTCGCTATGGAAGCAGTGGACAGAGAGGGCAGGGAAGGCGGCGGCTCGAATGATGATGATGATGCGATTCAAGCAGTCGGGGCAGCTGGGTCCAGTGATAGGAATATAAATGGGGACTGATAGTGAGTGCAGCGAGGGATGGGGCCAGTTGGTGATGCGTGGGAGATCCGGGGAAGATGGCCGTGAGACTGGGGTGGTGGGTGGAAGACGGGTGGTTCGTGATGTGATGTTGGTGACGGGCGTAGATGCCGGTGGGTGAGTGAATGGGGAAGGGGAGGGGGTTGTATGAGCTCACACGGGATCGGGGTGGGCCGCCGATGTTCCAGTCAATGGGGGTTGAGGTGAAGCAGGTGGTGGTGGTCGTGGAGAGACGGATGCTCTGGGTGGATAGGCACCACAGTGGGAGGGTTGGCGGGCAATATGGATGGAGGGGGTGGAGGCGTCAATCCGCGCTGCTTTGCGCAAGCGACGGGCAGGTGGGGTTGGGGGGGAAGATGCTAATGCTGTGGATGGATGCTGTGGATGGGTGCTGTGATCGGTGCTATGCTTGGGATGGTTGGGATGGTTGGGATGGCATTCTTCCGGTGCCTGGGATGCCCCAGTGCTAGAATACTGTACTCGACGATCAGGCATCCGGTCAAGCACAATGTTGCTGTGCGGCGAATACTACTGCTGGAAAGGCCTCCCCCTTTACAGTGAGTTGAGTTCCTAAAGGCTGCAGATTTCAAGAGCGGACGTTGAGTCTGCAACACTGTTCTGCTCCAACGCGGTGGGTACTAGATGCTCACGGATCTCCATCCACCAAAACCCTCCTTCACACCATCGAGCTCAAACTCCTCACTCTCGCATCGCATCCCCTCCCTCCCTCCCATCCCTGGCCCCTCTGCATTCAATCCATGTGCACATCACGAGCCTGTCACCGCCGTCGCGCCTGCATGTCAATAACAGTCTAAACGAGTTGGCAACAGTCGCTCCCGCTCAACCACGTTCTCTTGTCAGAACAATATGCACAGAAGAGCCTCATCAGCGCATCCAGCTTTGTCCTCAAGTCAATAACGTACGAGCAGCAAGCTCCAGAATCGACATTCGCTGCGAAATAAGCCTCAGGACGAGCTCCATGCCTGACATTTGCCCCGCATTATCCTCGTTTGGAGCGCTCCACCCAGACCCCACCAGTGCATCTCCGAGCTTGTCCAGCCTGGAGCAACACTCCCGCCTTCAGATGGAAATAGATTGTGGAAACTGGTACGTACGAAAGGCCTTAATGGAACAAACAGCGGCCTTTGGAATTTGGCGGCGCCATCCAGCGGCACAGCGGCAGTGGCGTGTAGTGGTGTGATTATACGCGTTATAAATACACGGGGGTGAAATCATAGTTTACAATTGATCAAAAACATGAGTTTCATTGTTGTTCAGGCTTCACCAAGAATCACCATGGATCGAATATCAAGGGTGTGCAACAGTGGAGGTTGGGGACAAGGCGGGATGCGAACATGGTATTGACACTGCTCATGACAATATATACTGCCTGAGGACAATTTGTGAACCTTGGGGTCTCTAATGACTGTTTTCTTTGTCTGGTGCACACAAGTGAATAGAGTAGAACAAGACCCCATACAACACCACCACGGAATAAAGGAAATCTCCACTGGGCATGTGTCTGATAATACTAATGTATCAAAACTCTTTAACCTACACACACAACTTGTATTATCTCAGAAAGAAGGCAATTTTAACACAAGAAGCTAAACACTGCATCATGAAACGGCGGTGATGGAGGATCGGAGGGGATCGTAATCCACACGTGCTCACCCGTTACCTTCTCGTGCACCTCTCCAGGTTGCTCACACAGCTGCACGACGCCGGTAGATTTCGCAAAAAATGTCCGTGTTGCTTTGCAAACACACAAAGATAACAAGACGGACAAGCGCATTAAATCAGGCAGCTCTCCAACTATGATTCATGGCCAGCGCCTGGATATCTGTGCTGTTATCTCAGTCGTTAATGAACTGGCCTGCGCATTCGACTGCCGCACCTCTTGGCAACCGCCCAAGTTGCGCGCAATCCCATGACTCGCTGGAGCTCTGACCATTTGCTCTCTCGAACTCTCCATCACAACCATCTCCACCCACGCTCTTCTCGCTCTCCTCGCTCCTCTTCGTTCCCTTCCTCGTCCGTTATCTACCACTACATCACCACCATAAAATCGCCCGACTCATCCATCTCCCGCTCCAAGCCCGCATAGCTGCCTCGAGGCCGCTCTGGACCTGGCCCAACCTCTACCTGTCGCAGCCTACGCTGCTGCTCAGGCCCACTCAGTCGACAAGCTTTGAGCACCGCCCAACATGTCGCTCAAGATCGCATTGGCCCACTCTGGTGGTATTTTGAAAGTCGACGGACACGGATTCACATCGTGAGCATTCCAGTTCACCTCCCGTTGCAATAGCATCCGAGAGCTCCGTGATCGTAACTGACGCCATTCGCAGGCTCGATGACTTCAAACGATATGTCACTCAACAAACAGGCCTCTCGGATCCTTGCCAAATTCTCATGACCGGGCGATCGACGAACGTCAAATTCGCGAGTCTGGGTGTTGAGGTGAGTGCTCCGAACATAGGCGCTGCCGGATGTTTTTATACTCACTGACCGGTGATGTGATGAAACAGAAAGACATCTTCGTGTACGACCGCCGACAACTCGAGATAACATCTACCCCCATCATCGATCCACTGCCAAAGATTGCGAATCTAACACCGTTTCCGGATGATTTGGAGTCGGACACCGACATCGCCTCATGGCGGACCTTGTTTAAGAACCGGAAAGCTTGGGCTGAGTACGCGCAGTCTCAGGCTGAGTCTCTCGCTCAACGGGTTCGCCAGGCCGATCACGAAACATCCATCATTAATAGAGCAGTCCTCGTGGCTTTCTTGAGCTTGGAGTCTCACTCGAAGCGGTTGGACAAATCATACAACGAGGTCCGGGACTGGGTTCAGACGGTATCCGAGGAGCGGGACAAGATCTTGAGGGAGTGGGAACCCGCTGTCCGGAAGCTCATGCGGATCCCGGTTCATGAAGGCTTTCGGGATCTGGCCATCTCGGACAAGGCGAAAAAAAAGCCCCAGACATTATGCGACTACTTTGACGTTAAGGAAGTTCAAAGAGCCGCAACGGCAGCGGAGATTTTGGTTGAGAGATTTCAGAAGGAAATCATAGATCTTGGAGAGATTATTGGGGATATTGGCGGCCGTACTGCGGAGCTCAAAACTGGTATTGAGCAAACAAGGCAAGTTGCAAGGGCTTCCAAACACATGTTACATTACTGACATGAAATACTGTAGTCGGAAAGCCACAAGCATTGACCAGGAGCTTTCTGTACTAAGGGAGGATATGGACATCCTGGTACAAAAAGTTCGATCTGGTAAGTGTTCTCTTATCAAAAGTGTATGTCGCAACTCTGACAAAATCTTAGATTACGACTATACCCGACAACTACAAGGCCCGAAAGCAGCGTCTTTTGCATCAAAACGTGCGCACGCTGCCACGTTCGAACATCTTCCAGGCATGGTAGATGTCTACAGTGACTTGTCGAAGCTTCTGAAGCAAATGGTTGAGCGAAAGAATGCTGCAAGCGCTGCTTGTAATCAACATCTCCAGACGCTGGCGCTGATACAATCGGCGGCACAACCTGTGAACAACCGGATCAATTCCATTGATGCGGCATATCATGAAGAAGAAGAGCAGTTTCAGATCTTGAGCGTGGTGTTACAGCTCCCCGAACTGTATGGTTCTCTTTTGATTGAGTGTGTCCACCGGAGGGAGTGGTCAGAAAAATTCACCGGCGATAGTCAGCGGTTAGCAGAAGAGTTGGCGCATATCAAGGACGATGAGGAAAAGCGGCGCCGAAAATGGCATCGAAGCACGGGCTCTCAGCTACCTTTCAATTTGGATGGTGCATCACAGCCAATCCGTACAGAAGTCAACACGCGAGGAGATTTGAATGGTGGCCTCCCTACCATAACACGAAAGGATGTCGAGCAGTACATCACATCTCTCAAATCTTTGGATAGGATGTCCGATGTTATCCAGCATCTCACGCAAGCCATGCAGGACCTTGACAAACCTAACAAACGGATCAACAAGCGACTTCGCGGATTCAAGATGGGTAGCGTCCACGAGGCTAATCTCATGGGATCCTCTTTCATGGCTACCAATACTGAAGAGCTCAAGATTCTCCGCATAGATAAGGCCAATCTTTTGGAAAAGATCAAAGGGTATGAGTCGCGTATACGGAAACTGGAGGATTTACTGCATCGCTCACGGACTTCTGCTAATGCTGGACATCCGGGGACCTCCACGACCCCTGTCAGCGGTATGGCTATGTCGCCAGATTTGCCAAGTGGTGGACCATCTCATCGGCGGTCTTCATCCGAGGCTTTGATTGAACCTTTACAAGCTAGAATTGCGGTATTAGAGGCAATGCTGGCAGAAGAGAAAGCTATCACGGAAGCCCTTCAGAAAGAGGCCACTGCGAAGACAGAATCCGAAAAGGAGATGAATGCTCGGATTACGCAGGCTGATGACACAAAGCGGGATCTGATTGCCAACCTTGAAGCGCTCAACCAACAGCACATTAATGAACGTAAAGATATGCTCAAGGAGATTGAAGAGCTGAAGAGAAAGTTGGACGAAGCCTATGAAGAACTCGATCGTTTGGAGGATGAGAAGCTGAAGGGTATGGAAAGTGAACTACATTCGCTTGGGCTTGAAGCTTCCAAACTGAGGGAACTTCACACCACAGATACTGAGCGCATTGATGGCTTGATGAAAGAGCTTGATGAAACGAAGGAGGAAGTTGAGAGGCAGCGAAAGCGAGCGGATGAGGAGGTTCAAAGGGCCGATGAAGCCGAAGCTGCTTTGACATCCTCGGAGCAAGCTACTTCAAGACTCGTTGAGCAGGTTGCTGCATTGGAGAAACAGCTCAAAGAGGCTAAAGAGAGCCTTGAGACCACCCGAAAAGAGTATAATGGAAATCATGAATCACTGTTTTCTGCGATGAAGAACACGTACGAACAGCTTTCGCCGTCAGGGCCACCAGGCAAGGATGCCAACAAGCTACTCAAGCAGATTGATTCTCTCGTAACCCACGTCATGACCCAGAACAAGGAGTTCTCAGAGAAGCTTGATAAAGAAAAAGCGAATATAGAGTCTATTCAATCACAACACACTCGACTTCAGACTCAATTCGATGCACGTACATTGAAGGCCAAAGACCTCACGCAACGTCTGTACACGCACAACATCCGCTCGATCCAGCTCCTTGAGCGCCTGGGCTACCGTGTTACTCGCAATGACGATTCCATTCAAATTGTTAAAATCTCTAGGAGTAGTCCGTCCAATGAGTCTACAATCCTCGGCCGCAGCGCCCTTAACATCGGCGTAAATGAGAGCTCTAGCCAACCAGCCACACAGCCTCAAAAATCATCTCCCTTGGCCCATACATCTACCGCCGAAGATATTAACCTCCTCTACTGGATGGAGTCCCCCGACTCTGAGACGGAGGCAGAGAAATACGGGCATTACATCAAGTCTATCGGTGCCTTTGATCTTGACGCGTTCAGCGAGACCATTATCAACCGGGTTAAGAAAACGGAAGCGGATTTCAAGCTGCTCAACAAGCAAGCTCGTGCCTACCGTGAGAAGTACTACCGTGCCCGGGAAGAAGCCGCTGAGAAGATTGCTTTCCGAACCTTCAAAGTCGGCGACCTGGCCCTGTTCCTCCCGACTAGAAATCAGGCGACGAAACCATGGGCTGCCTTCAACGTCGGCGCTCCTCACTACTTCCTCCGTGAACAAGACAGCCACAAGCTCCCCACCCGAGACTGGCTCCTGGCACGTATCACCAAAGTGGAAGAACGAATCGTCGACCTCTCACGTTCTACCTACGCCGCGAAGAATCTCCCCCCGAATGCATCCGACATCGATGACACACCAAGATTCCTCGAAGACGACAATCCATTCGCCCTCTCCGATGGCCTCAGATGGTACATGCTCGATGCCGTCGAAGAAAAGCCTGGCGCTCCAACAACACCAGGTCTCAGCTCATCAACTGTCGCAGCGGCAAACGTCGACGCTAAGGGCTCCCTCAAATCCCGCAAACCAGTTTCTGGCGCCAAGAAAAAGCTCACCGACATTACTGTCGAGCAGGCTCGTAGAACGGGCTCGGGCGGTGGGAGTAACAGGAGTTCTGTTGCGTTGACGGGTGATGCTGCAGCACAAGTGAGGCAAGGCCTGGAGCGGGTTGCTGAGGCGACTAATATCCCCGGTGTGAATACTGCGGCGACGGAGGGAGCGGTCGTTGAGAGTGTCAGTGCGAGCCCTAGGAGTGTTCTGAGCCCGATCGAGAAGATGGTCAGCATGACTAGAAGTAGAGCTGCCAGTTTGAGGAGCCTGACGGGGACACCGCAGCCACAGCAGAGTTCTGGGTGAGTTTCGGGACCATGTCTTTTTCTTCTTCTGGGGGTCTGCAGCTATTTATGCTCGATTTTCTTGACCTTGAATGAACTTTGTGCATCGTTGTATTGTGTTTTGAGTCACGTTGGTTGAGCTGGATGAGATATTGACTACAACAAACAGCAGTCCTCTTGCTACTGATACCGCTGATGCACCAGCACCAGTGGCAGGAGGAGGCGGTAGTGGTTCGGAAAGCTTTCGATATGAGGAATTTTAGCGTTTCGATTCTTCTTCTTGGGCTGTGCCTGACACTTTTTCATCATCCTTTTTTTCTCTCGGTCTATTTCTTTCTCTCGTCGATTTTCCATCCACCCATTTCTAAGCTTTCGGATTTCAAATAACTCGAATCGATCGATCGGATGCAATACTTTGAGCTTTTTTTCAAGTTGGGAGTCGCTCGCGGTTGTGTTTCCACGGGGATTCAAATTTGTGATGAGTATGAACGCTTTCAGTCAGCTGGAAATCAGGGGAACACACCGATGTAGGATAGTGGGGCCTTTCCTTTTGTCCTTTCATCACACTTTTGATGAGGGGAACTCGGTTGGATCAAGGATTGGTGGGGTTGGGGCCCGGATGTTCCAGCGTTTTTGTTATTCTTTTTTTCTCGTTCTTTTTTGCTCGCAGATATATACTTTCTTCGGACTACGACGATGACGACAACAACAACGGTTTCAACCATCAAACGCTACTCGAGTCTAAGTAGGATAGACCCTTCCTTACCTCTCTATCTCCATCGCTCTACTACAATCCGGGAGTTCTTTTTGGCCTTTGTTCTTGTTCTTGCTTGTTCCTTTTCCGTTTTCGGCTTATTGGTCATGCTTTGGTCATTCTCCACTTCGTCTTTCAAGTGGTTTTTTTTTTTTTCACCTAGGTACCTCGGTGGTGCGTCTGGTGTTGGAAGTTTTTGTTCAAGTTTTTGTCATGTTTTTTTTGTTGCTTGTATGCATGCATGTGTTGTTATGGGTTTCCTTGTCATGGATGGTGTTGTGGGATATGGGTAAGGAAGATATAAGGTGTGTTTTGTTGGGGGTTTAGGGATCAATTTGTGGTTGAGTTGATGGTTGTTGACGTTGCCGGTGCATTTTTTTGTAGCCAGTATGGTTTTTTTTGTATTGTATCTATCTAGTGGAGTTTATGGAAATATGTTATTTTTACCTGACGCTGGAAGTGAGATGACTCGGTGGGTGTGGTTTTCGCGGAGATTACGATCACACCGATCGGACGGGAAAATCTCCCAGCACTGCAAATGAATCCAAATTAATTTCGCAAAATACAGCACATTGAACATAAAGCCCAACAAATATATACAAAACTAATACTAATATACACCGCTAAACAGACTGCTTCTCCATTCATGATCCCAAACAAGCTCTCAGTAACATAACCACCCAACAAGCTATCCAGTAGAAGTGTTCAGATTGTATCCCTCCTCATTGTGCCTTTCTCCCCGTCTATTCTCAATCGAATGAGTGTTGCTACTTGGAACGAATGTCGTGGGTGAAACAAGTGTTCGGGTGAAGCGAATGTGGTGGTACATTGGGTAGCGAACGTCGAGTCATGTAGCGAGTGTGAGTGTTTTCCCGTGTCTTTCCTCCTTATATCCAAAACAGTAAAGTTTTTGCGGTGGCCGTCCAGCGACCAGCCTAGGATGTGTTCCAACACAGAAACGAAACGTCAAAGCATCACGAAACTTACAACCGTCACGAGTTGTATACCAATCCTGTTAGCGTAAGTTGTCCGTTATTGACAAGATGGTTATTGATGGCTGCAAAGTATGCATATCGCTCTACAGTGGGGTTTGAGTCTGTGATGATGCACCGGTGATTAGTAAAATCACTTGACGAGTACAGTAACAGGTAATTTAATGAAAGGAGAATCATACCTAGCCACGGCATGACTTCTTCAAGCCACTCTGCCTGGACGGCATCAGATGCACCCCACACTCCAAATTCAGTAATCCACACGCTCTTTCCGCCAGCTAAATGGCTAATCTCTGCCACATATTCCTTGAACCTTTCAGCGCTCCCTACTGGATCCGTGTTGTACCAATGGACGGCAAGAAAATCCATGGTGCATCCGAGTTTTGCACAGATTGAAAGAAATTCCTTCATCCATACGATGCCTTGTCCAGGCTGATTGGAATTTGTGGTAGCGGGAGAACCGAGACGAACGCGGCCGGCGTAGGGTTGAAGGTACTTCATCCAGTATTCCGCAGCTTTGGCGGGAGAGAGGTGTGCTTGCTCGGCATGGTCAGGTTCGTTGAAGCTGTTATCCCAGAGTGTCAACGGCAATCAAAGTCTAAAGAACCAAAACACTCACCCTAGAAATGATGTTGCTCCATTTCGAATTGCCCACTCCGCATCTTGATGCCATGTTGCAAACGAGCGTTCTCCCCAGCACATGGGAACAAATGATCCCAGGCTGGTTAAACTGATACCTACACCCTGAACAGAGATGGATGGAGGTGGCCGTGCGTTCCAGTTATAACTCCATCCAATTGCAGGAGAGTCAAATGCTCTTGCTTGAGCGGGGTCTTCATATGCAATACCACGCTTTCCTGCCCCGGTGCTTGGGACTTTGAACGTGTAACGTGGTATCATGGGGACAGAATGATTGGTTTCTGGAGGGCTTGGAATCATAGGAAGTTTTGAAACAGCAGTAATCGTCGCATCGCCGTTGCAATCGCTTCCCAGTAGGTTTGCTGTTGGGAGTGTCACGGCAACTGGAGAAAGAAGCAGGAGTAGCGGAGCGAATTCGAGAGTCAATGATCGGGCTCGCATGGTTAAGGAACGTCGGGTGTTATAGGTGATGATAAAATGGCGGCGAAAGGAGCGATAGGAGCCAAAAGAGCGTATCCAGAGGAATGTGGTGTGGTAGTGGTGGGGGAGAGAGAAGATGGAGGAAGAGAAAGGTGATTTCGTCCACTACATACATCCCAAGTGCGGTCACTCGAGCGGCATCTTTGAGATCCGGCCATCTATTAAAATATTTGTATTTTTGACGCGCGTCATTTCACTCCACAGTCACCCAAACTCCATAAAGACAAGAAGAACAAGTTATTTGATGATTTTGAACATGTTATCTTTATAATAGAGAAACAGACAAGGTATGGTATCCGCTATTCTTTTCGCAACATTATCATTGAACTGACGGGTCCTCTCAAACTCGATCCTCCGGACAGCGTGAGAGTCTTCTCTGACAATCCGGGATCCAAAAGGGAGATTTCAGCTGACTGTTCAAGCACCGAAACTTCATAATCCAGCAAAATCACACATCCACAACCCTCGTCAAGCTCCAGCAATCTTCAACACCACTGACAAGTTATCCCCCTATAGCTTTGCCTTCCCCTTCTTACCCCCCATCTCTCCTCTGTACTTTTCCATCCTCTTCTTCGTCCTCCACCAGTTCAGCGCCGCAACCAAAGCCGCAAAAGGCGGGCAGCCCCACAAACTCCACCCCCACACGCCCCTTCGGTATTTGGCCACCTCTTCGATCACCTTTCCAACCCTCAACTTCAGCTCCTCTAATCCCCCGTCATTCTTCACGATCCAACCTCTCCCATCCTTCTTCCATTCCTCCACCCGTCTCTCCTTCTCCGCCATGCCCATCTGCGACTCCACCCTCTTCCTCGCTTCTCTCTCCGCCTGCTCCCTCCCACCCGCATCCGCAGCCAAGCGCTCCCCATCTCTCGCCATAAGCCGCTGAAACTGTGTTTCCGGGGAACAAGTAACGAGAATGACAGCACCACAGATTGACTCCATTCCAGCTTCCAGAAGGAGCGGAACATCCAGAACACAAGCCCAGTGGCCGCAAAGATAGGCTTTGATAATCTGCTGGAGCATTGATTTCCGCACAAGAGGATGTGTGATGGAGTTGAGTTTCTTCAGGGCTTCTGGGTCATTGAAGACGCGGCGGCCGAGAGCTGCCCGGTTGAGAGGTGGCGGAGAAGAGGGCGCGGCTGCAGGGAGGAGGAGATCCGGGGTCGTTGGGAGGAAGTATGAGACAATGGCATTGTACCCTGGGGTGCCAGGAGCGACCACCTGGCGGGCAATGAGGTCGGCATCAATGAGGGGGAGGTGGTGTTGTGAGGTGAGCAGGGAAGAGACGGTGGATTTCCCAGTTGCGATAGAACCGGTAAGGCCAATTATCAACATGGTGACGGAAGTGGTGAGGAATAAAGCGGTTGCCAATCGGATGTAGATGTCAGTACGGTAGACGGCGGTCGAAACAGTGAACAGGGAGCTGTTGCTGTGTTGGAAGAGAGCTCATGGTTGAGCCGAGGCGTGAGTGGGTGGGCACACATCGCACTTTTGCCGAGATCGAGGTGATCCGATGGCATCAACTGAACTCGTCAGACACGAAGACACAGATGCCAAACTGCACACATCGGGATGGCAACCAATCACTACACATCATATCCATCACTCTGATGCCATTTATAATCATACATAATAGTTATTTTATACAACTTTGCAATCCCAACTCCATCTCTCATAGACTTCCTGGACATCAACCCTTAATACCTTGGTAATCCATATACGGTGTACAATCAAAAATGGCATTTGGCGCCGGCGGTTCCGTCACCAGATCATTGCTCCACTCATCTCCAACAACTGTTTCAATCTCGCAATAGTCCCCATTCCAAATTGACGACCTCTGCTTAGTTAATAGTGTTTCGGGCCAACATTTCATCGAAGCCACTTGATGACAAGGTTCCTCGGGGTAAGCTCCGTCCAAAAGCTCTCTTTCACCATGATGGAGTGCCCTCACTTCCATCGGCTCCTCATTCGCAAAAGTGCCATCAAGTTGGTACACCTTAACCATTCCATCCGACGCAAATGCATAGATAGCCATTGCCGGGCCACTGTCGATAGCCAGATCGACGAGACCAGGGACATGATCAACAAGAGAGCCTTGAATGCAACGAGCGCCAACAGGAGAAAAACCTCCAAGCCAAGTGTGACCCAATGTAGATGAGAAAATCTGATAGTTGTTGGTGGCTTTATCATCTTCTTGCATAACCCCATTAAAAATATCTGGCGGGATTGAATAGAGGACGACTCTGCCGCTGTAACCGGCAACAATCCGAACCCCATGCTTCAAATCCTATCCTGAGACATAGAAGTTGGGACGGCAGCTAGATGCTTCGAGCTCTTGCTTCTGCATCCACTCATCAAGGTCGTCGGAATCAGATTCCGTTGCCTCTGCGTCAGTTAGTCCTGGGACTGGTTGCGGTGGGACAAGCCAGATGTGGCGGAGAAGCTTGGTAGGTCCTCTAAATATTTGTTAGTACACTGATCTGGTTTAGTAACGGGGGTACTCATACCCCAATGGTGCGTCAGTTCCAACACAAAGACACCCGCTTTCTGGATCGGTAAACATCATATGGTACCCGTCACTTAGAGGAACAGCTTGATAATGATCGTTTTGAGCTGATCCTGATTCTCCAGCCGGCTCCTAGAAGGCCACTGAACCGCGACGTGCACCAAAACGTTTCGCCTTTGGGGTAGCTTCCTGTGGGTGCGCAGAACTGGAGATGAGTCTGAGTTTCTTTGAAGAATCTACTCCTTTGCGCGGGGGTAAGAAGAAGAGGTAATCCGAGGGAGAGACGAGAGGAAACCAGCGATTCAAGTCGCGTCCCGTTAGTGCATCCACCCCTAGGAGCTGTGTAAGTACAAACTGGCGTGGAGAAGGATATGGACATACAATAGAGATCGATGCCTCCAGAGCAGCCAAAGGCCACGCATCTTCTTTGCGGGCAGATTGCCACACTTCGTGGCATGTCTTCTTCACTGCAGAGATTTTTGTATACGCTCTTCGTTTGATGCTCTATGATATCGTGGACCAATCCCATTCGTCCCTCCTGTTCAAGTTAGTTCCATAGCGTATATCTAAGTTCGCAAAAGTATGCTACCATCAAGATTGCCAAGGAGTAACGATTGTTGCTGGTGTCCATGCTTACGGCGATGACTTTTCTGGGACACAAAACAGACGAAGCAAACTCCATTAAAGTCGAATACCCGGGATCCAATCGGTAAACGTAGACCACACAGCCTTCCAACAGCATAGTGTACTTCCCACAAATCGAAACCGTAAGTTGGACGTTAGGTGACATAGATACCTCGGACAAATCCAGTTGGGCATTCAATCGCATGCAACAGACTCCAGACCCGTCTGATCCAAGACTGCACTCTCTAGACAGTCGCCTGGAGAGATGGAAGACATCCCGGGAATTGCGAAGAAGTGGATCCTTGCGTGTGAAACCCATTTTCGACAGTTGCTCCCGCAGTAGCACCAGACGGAGTGACGAATAGTACCACGCTTGACAGGTTTTTCGTGCATTGTTGAACCCTGTGGGTGTTGGAATAAATTCTAGAATCAATTGAATAACTTCGATGGGGAGAAAGAAGGCTGTTGGAAAGTGAAGAACGCGAGTCCGTCCAGCGGCTTGCCTCCAGATTCTGCAGACTTTCCGTGCATTGAGATGGCTGGGCCAGTCGAGGTAGCTGATGATCTTGCTGAGAATCTCTACCGGAATCTGAGATATTTTGGAGGGTGCGGTTGTAAGAGATCCCGAGCTCAACATCTTCAGTCCGGCCATTCCCTGCCTAATCGAGACAGAATCTGCGGTGCCATTGCGTGATCGCTGTTGATTCTGGAAAGCTGGAAAGCCAGGGTCTAACGTCGCAAGCATGCTCCGTACCGATGGAGATTTGATGGGCGAACTGCCTGCCGAAGAGTGGAAAAGGATTTTACGAGACGAGAGGAAGTCGAGAGTGGCCAGCGCGGTTGGAGGGAAAAAGCAAAGGCTTTGGCAAAGCAAGAATCGAAACCAGCAAGACAAGCAGGAGGTGGGGTACGATGAACAAGGAAGACGGTGCTGAAGGAGCGTGAGGGAGTGGAGAATGGGATAACGTCCTCGAGCCTTCACCAGCGGAATAGTCACATAAAGTCACTCACCGCTCGGTTGGTAATGCGCTTTGTCAATCGACAATCTAGTAGGAATGGTACAGCATTCATCCAATTCTGAAAACGCCATGGTGGGGATAGGTATCATCCGACTAACGCCAATCTACTGCTTCTCTAACGCCCACTCTGGCAGATTCGTCTCATAACCCCATTTTCCTTCCGCACATTCATACCTCATCGCATGGAGATATATACCGAGCTATAGCACCAACCAGTTACGTTAGATCCAGTTTTACAGTGTATAAATAATGTGGGGGGCAGAACATACCTCATGTGCGCCTGGATCTGAATATAAAGGTGCAGAACACACCTCACACAGCATCCCAGTCATCATCTCGCCCTTCTTCTGTTCATAGTCCTTCTTCAGCTCATCAAAAAACGCTTCTGCGTCAGCAAGTTCTTGCTTTCCCATCCGATTTAACCGAGTAATAATGTCTTCATCATCCCCGCCACTACCTCCACGACCGAGGTTCTCCCCCCAAACTGCGCGGTTCGCATATATCTGTCCGGCAATTGTTAGCATTATGGATTTCTTTGACAGGATTGTATTCAATAGCCAATGCATACAGGATCGTTGGTGATAGGATGACCAAGGAATTGGAGGTGAACCCGGATTTGGTGAGTTCGACCGGTGAATGGATGACATTCGACAATGCTGTAGTTCTCCTTTTCGTTGTAAAGTTTCTTGCGGAAGAGAGTTTTGGCCGGTTTTCCATCCGGTCGTATTCTGTTGAGGCCGAGTTTGGGAGAGATCGTCAGGATGGGTTGTTCACAAATGATATCCCCACTATAAGTTTCGTTAGTGACATGATAATCAAGACTAAGGTTGTAAATAAAACATACTCGGGAAATTCTCCGCGCACCCGAGCGACATATTGCTTCCTTACTGTCCGTGTCCTCAACTGGTTCATCATATCATCCGCCGCCTTCCCGTTCTTCGCAATAAACATCAATCCACTGGTCAAGCGATCCAAGCGATTACACGGCAGTGGACTGAACCCAGGGCGCTCATGCTTCAAAATCTCCGTCACAGAGTTGTAGTTGTATCTGCCCGTAGGATGAACTGGCACACCGGCAGGCTTGTCAATAACAATCATCCCGTCGTCTTCATAAACGATTCCGATGGGTCGGGAGGAAACCGGAGGTTCGTGACGGTGAAGGGTATGTTCAATAATGTCCCCATCCTCAACAAGGGTATCGATCCCGAAGCGGTCGGGCAAGTTACGTCTCCGTGGGCGAGTGCTTCGGACGGCGACGGTACCGGCGGCGATGGCTTTCTCCTAGAATCAAGAGGCCTATCAGTCCACCATGAGCTTTACCAGTCCTGCGCCCTTCCCCGAGTTACTAACTTACATAGTATTCAACCGGCCTATCCCGGAACTCTGTGGTGAAGATGTCCAACAAGGTCCTTCCTCTCCATCTCTGCTTGCAATATGTATTATAGGTGAAGTGGTACGGATTGACTCTTCTTAACCCTTCGTCGAATATATAGAGAGGATCCGGGGGAGCATTGAGAAATCTGCCGCCGTTGACAAATCGGTTTGACCGGTTATACTTTTTCACTGTCTTCTCCGGCGGTTCTTTTTTCGTTCTCGGTTTAGATATAGTTTTTGGGGCGGGTTCGGGTTCCAAAATTCCGAGCTCGTCGAGAAAAGGATCCGTGGCGGCGACTGTGGATTCAGTTGCCATGGTGCTGTTGACGACGGAGGACCCGAATTTGTCTCGAAGATGGATGTAAAGGTAGCCAATGACCTGGAACCGTGGGTTGAAAAAGAAGGAGTTGGTGGGGGTCGTTGTGGTGACAGTAGAGCGTTGGAGCACTGGTCGCATCAAGGCTGTCGAGGTGAGGAAAGTTTGGTGGTGCTCCGGCAGGTGGTTGAATGCGCAGGAGGACTGCGCACGTCAACATCATCCAAAAGTTCAGTCTTATTGGAGATGGATGGAAAGACGGGATTAAACCTCTGAGCGAATAGTTTTCGGCTTATGCACATGGAAGCATTTCATCGAGTTGGTGAGTTTGAAACCTTCATCAGCATCCGCAATCTCACCATTCGGCGATGCGTCGAGATCCTACACCAAAACCAAAAAAAAAAACCACAAAAATAATAAATAGCAGTTGGACACTCAATGCACCACATCTTCCCAACGCCAATATCAGTGCAATCCAGCGCCGCCATCTCGCGGGGAGAACTCTCTGCAGAATTGCTTCCCTGAAGGATGTTTCTCAGCTCTTAGGGCCTCTCGCAACGCTGCTTACGCAAGCGTACCAAATAAAGACCACCACGAGATTCGAACCGGACACCAATGTTGACGATGATTCTTGGGAAAATGCAGTGCACATGTGTGCGCCCTTCTACCGTTGAGCCATGACAGCAAGGTTGATACATGATTATCTTGAATGTAATATTTATGTGAACGCTAGTATATTATCACCTTTTGTTTGGTTAACAGGGTACAGCTCAAAAGGTAGCCGCTGCAGAGGCAGTAAGGTTGGCGAGAAAATGGTTGAAAATGGATGAAATAGTGCTTGGATAGATGCAGTATGATGCTGCGGAAAGGGGGACGTCTGTATGTTAGTTTCTCGCGCCATATCCCAAAGGGACGCATGTGCTAAAATGATTACAAACAAACAAACAAACAAACAAAACCTTTTGTTTGGAACGGAAGAAGGAGGGGAGTAGGAAAAGGAAGAGGAGAGAACGTGCCTAGCAGCTCGCTAGCACAACTCAAAAGGCGGCCATCGCCAGCGCGAAGGGTCGGCGAGAAATAGGGTTGACCGTGGACGAATTTGTATGTATTTAGAAGGCCTGTAAGAAGCAGAACTAAAAGGGGAAGGGGAGGGCGGAGATTGTAGAGTAGGTGACATGCCATATCCCAAAGGGACGCATGCGCTTAAATGATATCAATCAATCAATCAATATCACCTTTTGCACCCACGTCGGTCTCAGCGACCTTGGAGTGGCTGTAAGCTCGCATGAAATCGTCATTACGGTTCTCCACGCTTCTAACAGCATAATTAAATCGTTTCAGTAACTGGAATGATGATGGTTGCCTATGTTCAGATTGTCGCTGGCTTTCCCGCGACGAGGTCGTTGATAATCCACCATGGTGTCGTGCTCATTGTAATCACCGTTTCTTCTCTAGGGCTCATTCACTTCGAAACGCAATTCATGCTCCAGTGATGGCTTCAGTTTCATCAATACATCGCAATGCCCATCACTGCTACCCTAAAATAATGTACACCCATCCATACCCCCGAGCTTGCTCGAGAACCATAGAACCCAATATCCCGTAACCTTTCGATCCGCATCCAAGCCCCAGCTCAGCTAGCAAATGTACATATACCTTCTTTGGTGACACCAAAGCGAGTTCGTTAATCCTTGATACCAACCCAGATCCCATAACGCCGACCTAACCCAACCTCCATCTGTCATCATCATCGTGATCCCTGATACCAAATCATAGAGCCCAAATTCCTGTTTTTGTCTTTAATCATCCCACTCATCATCCAACTCATCAATCAACCTATTCTCCGCTTCCATGCTATCGCTTCGATGTCGTCCACCAAAGCTCCCTCCGAATATCCGTTGTCCGCCGACAGTGCGTGCGCCAAATCCGGTTGAGGAGGATCGTCGATGGCGCTTGAGAGAGGAGGGTAGTGGGATGGAGGACACAATGAAGAGGTAGGCTGACTGGATCATGCTCTGGGGAAATGGGTTAGCTGTGTTCTGCTGTAGATGAGATAGTATGCGAACAATGCGCATGAAAACAAGCTGGGAAGAGTGACAAGAGAAGTGAAGCCGATAGGAGAAGGGAAACATTGGTGTGGGGGAAGAGAGGAAGTGTATTATTGGTATAATAAATCTGCGGTGAGATCATGGTATCCAGACTGGACCCTTTGACCGACCACAAGTAGTAATAAGAGAACTAGATAAGCTAATACCGCAAAATATGGACAGAGGAACGAAGAAAAAAGAAGACAATACTACGCCAGACGAGTTGACAGCTCAATGGAATCTCGAGATGAATCACTTCCAAGATCCAGAGCTCTCGAGCTCGTCCTCAGGCTCTTCCACCACAACCGTCAACGAAGAGGGTGAGGAGGTAGCACGTAAACCAGTGCCACCAGGTCTCCTCACCGCCGCCGGCCCCGTTCTCCACGGTGTTGACAGAAACTTGAAGATACCAAGAGGGATTGAAATGGCTCTTACCCAGAAGAAGCCCAGCACTCCCGACCATGCCGCAAAGTGCGGAATCTGTTGCCATCCGCGCGCATGCATCACAGTGCGTTGGTAAAAACAGCCACCGAGGCAGTAGGCCACGGCAGCAACGGCCATACTGTGTGAAGCATTAGTACAATATTCCATTTATGTCATCGATCATCCAGGTCTTCAATGTAATGTCTGCTTTTGCACGCCGCTAAGAGAGGGAATCCATACATAATCCCAAACACCGCCACCGGCGCCACGGTCTCCGCAGGTTTAATCTTTGCGCACGCCGTACTCGTCCGAATTTCGAAGAAATAAGCACAGTCATTGAACTGTCCTACGAATGCAACAGAGGGTTTCGAGTATGCTTCGTGATCGCACATGAGGGAGAAGAGAGAGCTCCTTCGGAGCTTGGGGGCGTGGGGACAAGGTGAGCCGTTGTCATATGCCAGAATCAGTTTACGGCCTCGGAATCGGGGAGCCGTTGAAACTGAGCTTTTTAAGAGATCAGCTATGCTCTCCATTACTAATAGACACCCCCCAAGCATGAGAAGAGCAGGATGGCTGAACCAGAAACGCGAGTGATGGTGTATATACCCTATTGAAAACTGCTCCCCATCCTTTTCAAAAAACGCGCTGACATTCTGTCCCTTCTCCCCAAGATCCTCTATTTCAATGTCACTCAACACTGGCCCGCAGATGTTGATGGTAAAGTTCGCGCCATAATCCTGCCCCTTCACGACCCAGTCGTGGTGCGGAGGATCCCGGTCCGGAAGACGACGAAGTG